>CM022760.1:26335149-26935149 GCA_012411365.1 Ameiurus melas | reverse complement strand
ACCGTGGACTGGGTTGGTCATGGCAGGACCTTGATGTTGTGGTCACTAAACCATTTGTGTGTTGATTTTGATGCATGTTTTGGATCATTGTCCTGCTGGAAGATCCAACCACGGCCCATTTTAATCTTTGTCAGAGGCAGTCAGGTTTTCATTTAATATCTGTTGCTATGTGATAGTCCATGGTGTCATGTATCCTAACAAAATGTCCAGGTCCTCTGGCAGAGAAGCAGCCCCAAAACATCAAAGAGCCACTACCATATTTTCCATAAGGCTACCTCTCAGTGTGTGTTCATGTAAGTGGAATAGGGAGGATAGTGCTTTCCTCAGAGTGTGTTCAGCTACCCTGTGATGCTGCAGTTGTGCCTGGCTACATGTGTCTCGAGAACAGCACGCGCACAATCAAGAGACACCTTGACTGATGTAAATGTCCCCCAAAAAAAGGCTTAAGCTGCATAGACTGCAAATCAGATAGAGAGAGAGAGAGAGAGAGAGAGAGAGAGATGGAGAGAGAGAGATAGAGAGAGAGAAAATATCAGTACTGACCACTAGATTTTTCGAAACATGCATGGTCACTGTGATCACAATGTTGGTTAATCCAGTAAGACAATCCTAAACTCTGTTGCAGCCAGAACTTTCAAGAAGTTTGGATTTTAACCAATGTTAGATTGTGCACTGCTGCGGCAGGGATACAGGCTGAAATATCGAGCTGACCTTCAGTAAAGCTTTCGCTGTGCACTTGATATCTCCGCTCATTATTTCTCTAGATCACAGGACGGAAAGTTTAATCGCAGTGGAAATATGATATTTGATTGTACTCTATGTAAAGACGCTTTTTTTTAACCGAATATCTGTCCGTTTAAATTAGGCAGAAGACAAATCCCTAATCACACACCAGGCCTTTCAAAACACAAAGGCCATCCAAACTCATGTTCTAATACAAAATCTTTACATGGTCAATTCCGAATCCCTCACCTCGGTTAGTTTGGACGCCTGGGCTTTTTCAGAACTGAATAAAACACTTTGTGTGCGTGCCAGAGCTAAGGCTTCCACATAACAGTTCGTTCTGTTCAAAACAGCCCGATGATCGCATACCTCCTCTGATAAAGATGTCGTTATTACAAACAAAAATGCAACGTTTGGGGGGAAAAGCTTTTGGCGAACAAGTTAGGGTTGGGGTATACAGGGATATCTTGCTAATAGAGAGACTTTAATGACTTTAAATAAAAAAAAAAAAAAAAGCACAGTGGGTATTATTGAATATACTCGTAGCAACACCGTTTGGACTGATGAGACTGCAGAGTTTCTGTTTTAACTAGCAGCGCTAACGTAGCTAGTGGTTGTCGGACGATCTCGGCCAATGAACATGTTAGCAATGAGATCCTTCACCTGTGGTTCCAAAGGCTACAGTACAGAAAGTTTCCCTTAAGGGTTCTTATAATGGTAATTATAATAGACTTTAATCATTTTAATTTACATACAGTTGAGGTCATAGGTTTACATGCGGCTTGCAGAATCCACTAAATGTTAATAATAACAATTTTTTTATTTAGTACTGCTCTGAATTTTATATAACAGTTTATACAAATGAACTAGTTTACACACGCTTGACTCTTAATCCTGTGTGTCGGTACCTGGATGATCCACGAATAAAATTTTATGTTTCGTGAGAGTTCATGAGTCCCTTATTTGTCCTGAGCAGGTTAACTACGCACTGTTCTTCAGAAACATCCTCCAGGTCCTGCACATTCTTTACTTTTTCTTACCTGCTTTTATTAGTCTCCAGTGTAATGATTTAGTTATTTCCTATGCTCCTGAAAGGATTGTATGCGTTGCCATGTTGTGTGCAAAGCCAATCCAGAGCACAGACTAGGTAAGAGACCAAGCACAATGGCTGAAAATAATTGCAGGCCTTGAATACCGAAAGTCCTTGAGCAGTGATTGCGCAACAACCCGCACGACAGTCGCTTAGACCAAGATCCTGCACGACTCCAGCAATTCAACATCCTCAATGTCTGTGCTATGTTACAGCATTGAGATGCAGTCCATGTTCATTCGCTTTATGTGGTACATTTTGAGGAACATTTCATTATGCAATTGTTTTTTTCCGTAGATTGGTGACCTTCTGCCGTCTTTACTTCTGAGAGACTCTTTTTATACCCAATTATGTTTTTTTTGCTGCCTCCGTCCCAGCTTTTTTGAGACATGTTGCGGCCATCAAGTTCAAAATGATCTTATTTTTTTTCCTAAAAAAGGTCCTCAGTTTAAACATTTTGTTTTCTATGTTCTATTGTGAATAAGATATGGGCTTATGACATTTGCAAATCCTTGCGCTCAGTTTTAATTTTCATTTTACACAGCTTTTTTTTTTTTATTTTATTTTATTTTTTGTACAAGAAGTCTATTCTATATGCGGTTCTCTATTTAAGATGTATATTCTGACACCTTATTCTGTCCATGCGTCCGTCGTCCTCCTTCACCTTCACCCTCTTGCTGTTTTTACATCGGACATAGCGATCCATATTAGCAGTACGTCAGACACGAGCTTTAATCTGGCCTTTTTGCCATTAGCCAGTAACTGCTCACAAACATCTGGGTCGTTCAAGATTGTTCATTAATTTAAGCCTCGAAATGAATATGACCTGATCGAAAAATAGGCAAAGGAGAAATACAAGGAAAACCTTTTTTTATTTTATTTTTATTTTAAACTAAAAATGAATGAAATTATTGAAGGCATCTGGCTGATGCGTGTTGAATTCAGAGTCGGACTTGTATCACTACATCATCTATCTTTGCAGCTAACTGCTTATACAGCCTCAACTTATAAGCATGAGCTCATTATCCTGGGGATTTATCAGAGCGCTTACTGCATAGCTACAGCTGTGTAGGTAGATCCCTGGCTCAGAATTGGCTCTGGATCATCAAGTGACTATGCAATGACTGGAATGCTCAACGTTCTTGTTTTCACAGCCGCTGAGAACGTGTAGTGAATATTATACTTTAATGGCAGATTATTCAACCTTGGTAAGTTTCAGTTCCAGTCCATGACCACTGTGTGATTTTTTTTAAACTCCAAATACAAATTGGGCCTGTGCCAGGCCCATGCCAGTAATGACTAAAAGCCATTGCTGGTAAATACTCTTGTGGAGTGCCAAAATGCAATGTTCATTGTTAAAATATAATGTTCGGGCCATTTTGATTATATCAATGAACTCCTTGATGATAAGCCTCATGTTTTCCAATATTTTCTGCATGTCTCTATGGTGCATGCAACAACTTAAACGCGTATCCTGTATCCAGTTGAACAATACATTTGTTTTAAAAAAAATCGGAGCGTTTTTATTTGTTCTTTGAGACATCGTGACTTGCACAGTTATAATATAACGTCAATGGATTCTTACATCATAACGTCACAATTATGCCTCCGCCACTAGGATCTGTCCGGAATTCTCATTAAAACGCAGTTTCTCAAAAACGACTGGTTTGAACGTTTCGTAGGATTTTCTTTGAAATTATCGTTGTTACCAGCTGATTTTTAGATTTCGGGAATCCGTCCCACAGATTTAGGAACTCGAAAGGGAATCCGTCCTCAACTGTGTGACACTGGATAGTGCGGTTATAAATGATTCCCTTCTATAACGGTCAAAAAATGGATTTGTGTAACCAGGAACCTCATTCCAGTTTTCACATGAAGTCTATTCTGTTGACGTTATCCGCTGCTCAATGATTGAGACTTGAGTGCAGTCCTAGAGCGCTCGTAGTAATTGTAGTCCAAAGTCATCGTGACACAATTGTTGTTCTCAACTGCAGGCCAAAACAATCTTCATGATTTTGTGGTACCACTTCATGAAGTGGTACCATCGTCAGTAATTTCAACGATCTTCAGGAGAGAGATTGAGAGAGATTATTAGGTAGCCTAGACTTGTTTTTGATGGAGGCATGCCCGAGTTCTACTTGTTTAGTAGGTTCATTTTAATATTTGTTAGTGTTTTTATGTCTTACTCTAGCAGACACTCTAAATCGCCACATCATGCAATGACTGAAAATGACATTTAAAAACCCATAACCACACTAAAAAATGAATTCTATGGATTAGCTAAATGTCGCTGTATAATACAGTTTACATGGCTATTCATTTTCACTAGTCAACAAGTATATCAAAAAAAAAAAAACTACTCGACTAGTTGTCTTTTCTATAGTTCAAGCAAAAAATAATTCGGGACATTTTTAGGTTGTTTAATTCATTTAGTTAAATGATGATAAACTACAGCAAACAATGTTTTGTTTAGTTTTTTTAGGCTACAATGTTAACGATAAAATAAACCGATCAGTGTAATAAATGTCCAAAATGGTGAACCCATGTATCATATTCCACTATTTAAAATGCACTCGCACACATGGATGATGTGACACTTGTGTAATTGTTGATTTCTGTAACGGAGTGTGCACAGTACAGCATGGAAACTCGTGTCCATCAACAGAGGTCTCCTTATAGCTTGTGATGGACGGAGGATGCTATGGAAATGACTGAAAAGGTTTTTCCAGGCTGACGGTAATCCAGAAGTCGAACCGGCATGTTTCACTCCAGCCTCAGCAGGATGTGTGAACAATTCTGAATTGTCTGTCCTGACCGTCTTTAAACTGTCTGAATGAAGTTGGATATTGACATGCTGTTGGCGCTGAACACGCTTTTTCACGCAGCACTAGTCTCAACATTAGTTCGCTTTAAAGGACAACAAAAATGAACGCAGTACATGGGATCCAGTGCCCATGATAGATTCAGATTCCTGTTCTTGGCCGACAGGAGTGGAACCTGATGTGGGCTTCTCCTGTTGTAGCTCATCCTCCTCAAGGTTCAATGTTTGGTGCATGCTGAGATGCTTTTCTGCTCACCACGGTTATAAAGAGTTACTATATCCTTCCTGGCAGCTCAAACCAGTCTGGCCATTTTCCTCTGACCTCTCTCATTAACAAGGCGTTTCCCCCCACAGAACTGTCTCTCCCAGGAGATCACGGTTAAAGTCACAAGAGATCACACTTTTTTCCCCATTCTGATGTGAGCATTAACCAAAGCTCTTGACCGGTGTCCGCATGATTTTCTGCGTTGCGCTGCTGCCACACGATTGTCTGACTAAATAACCGCATGCATGTACCGGTGTTCCTAATAAAGTGGATGGTGAGTGTATTGGCATCGTATATTTTCGGACTTAAAGACTTGCTTTGTTTTTCCGTCGTCTGAATAGCTCTTAGTTTAGTCTGTTGAACCTCTACTGTATAATGACTTCTTCATAAGGATGTCCAGACAGACAGACGGATATTTTCCAGGCCTGACAGAGGGATTAATATCAGGCTCTAGCAACGGTTTCAGCTCAGGAAACAATACAGAGGAGGACAAAACAGGACAAAAACTAGACTACACCAATAAGGGTTCTGTTTCTAAAAACAATACAATCATTATTTAAACGGCCAGTTACTTTAATGCAGCTTGTAACATAGTTACCTGAAAAGATCGCCGCCGCAAATGTTAAGTCACTTATGTATTACAAAGCAGTCGCTAGTGAAAAGTGAATTTTTGCTATTCGAAAATGGCAAAGTGACCCTTTGAACTATCGGCCATTGTGAGAAAACTGAACTGCATGTAAACAAATTTGGAAGCCGTCTGTATGATCAGACGTTGTAGTTGTGGCCACATGCTGCTTTACAGTCGGAGAAACTCAGTTCTGAAATGTGGCTTTTCAACGCATTCTTCCTTGTTCTGCGCTTTTCCTTGCACGAGTTGAAATTACAGCTGAAGTCAAGTATCCATGCACCTTGCGGAATCTGCTAAATGTTTTAAAAGAGGTATCATAAGAATTGCATTAAAAAAAAATTTTTTTATTATTTGTACACGCATATGTCTCTCTCGCTCACTCCAGCGCTCCCAGTCGCTCCTTTATTGCTGTCTCCCACTGATTAGATCACTCAGTGCCAGGCATGTGACCTCGGTTTCAGGCCCTGGATCCTGGGAGCGAAAGGAGAGACAGGGGGAGGAAGAGTAGGAGAGCTAGCGAGAGAGAGAGAGAGAGAAGGAGAGAACACTGATTCACCAGTCCCCAAACATGCTGTCATCTGGTCCTTATCCAGCTGGGAAACGATCCTCCACAACGTCGGGCGATGGCACTGGACTTCCTGTCAGATTTTTATGGCACCTCCTTTTTTCAGGCGGACAGCAGCGGTTCCTCCACCTCCGGGCGGACGGCAGCAACTCCCCCGTCCTTCGGCTCCACGCTTCGCCGGCGCGTACCTGGGTTTTGGCACCATTTTAACAAACCTTCAACGATGGGCAAGGAGAAGGCGGGAACCGGCTGAACATAAACGTTAAACTTTAATCATACAGAACGTAAACATAACATCCACAACCAAAAAGTCATGAGTTTCTTTCTCTCTCTCTCCCCATCTCTGGCACTTCCAGCCGATTCTTTACTGCTCTCTCCCACTGATTAGATCACTCCTTGCCAGTTGTGCATCCTCACAGCCTGGCCCCTCCCTCCTCCTTGTCGCACAAACGCTTACATCTAGTCCACAAGACGCGATAATAACTGAATTTACACAAACGAACCAGTTCAAAAGTTTACACACGCTCGATTCTTAATACCGTGCGTCATGACCCTGAGCAGTTAAACCACCCACTGTTTTTCAGAAAAAATCCTCCCGGTCCTGCACATTCTTTACTTCTCCAGAATCTTCTGCATACTTCACCCCCTTTTCCAACAGTCGCTATATGATCTCGAGATCCATCTTTTCACACTGAGGACAACTGAGGGACTCGTACACGATACTCAAGAAGGTGACACGATAGGTTAAGAGCCAGGGGGGTGTATCCTTTTGAACAGGATGATCGGTGTGAATTGTTATTTTGTTAGTATCGCCCTTCAGAAGCTACATAAGTTATTTACATGTTTCCTAGATGACGACGTAATAACAATTCACACCAGCATTAATACACCGAGTAATTATTCGCAAAGAGTATTTTACAGCATATCGGTCATGATGAGATTCATTTTACTCGGTGATGTTCATTATTTGGTTTCATTGAAGTATGATATACTTTACTACTCTGGTCTAGATTTGGCTCGTGTGTACTGTAATTCTACACCCCCCCAAAAAAAAAAAACGCTTGTGGCATTCCCACCTCATCCCATCCCTCTTCAGCTGAGCATGTTTTTGACAGCTGCTAGCTGTCTGCATCATGTGACCCCCCGAGTGCTAGAAGTCTCCGCATGGTTGCACTCCATTAGCACTGGATTAGAGCGCTAGGTCGCGTCTCAGGAGCGATGCCGTTTGCTGTAAACGAACGAACGAACGTACGAGATCAAAAAGCTAGTGACGGGAGCCAGGCTCTGCTTTTAGATGTGCTGCTCCGCTCTTTCAAAAGCGCTCTGCCATCGTCGCTTCGGAGGAGGCGGTGATCTCGAACAAGGAACTTCTTTATTAAAGTGCAAATTTCGGCAAATTGTTATGCAGACTTCGCTTTTGATGTCCAATCAGTCTGCTGAATAAGGACGTGGCTATTTCCGTAGCCGGCTGATTAAGACGTGTTTATAGAAGACGTGTACTATATGCCAGACCCCTGTTGTTCAACTGTAAGCCTTTTGTGCGTTATTTAGAACACTTTTCCATCCGTCAGATGTCAGGGTTCAGGACGAGAATGTCTTTAAACTGACTGTGAAAAGTTTGTAACTTTTGGACCAAACATTAATCATCTCGTGGGTGTGTGTGTGTGGGGGGGGGATCTCTAGGGACTCGCTATGCTTGGTACTGTTCTCAGATGTACGTCCCTCTCTCTCTCTCTCTCTCTCTCTCTCTCTCTCTCTCTCTCTCTCTCTCTCTCTTTTAATTGGTTAAATTAGTAAATATAGCAAACAAGTTCAATTATGTTAAAAAAAAGAGGCAAATAATCATCGTTCATTCTTAAGGTAAATCGTGTTGGTCAGCTCTGTGAGAGCCCGCGTTCTGGCCCTCTCCCATTTTGTTCCTTTTAAAATATTTAATAAGACATAATTGAACTCGTAGTTTTTCATAACAGATTAAAAAAAAACAAAAAAACAGAACAGTAGTGCCTTTTAAGTCTCATTTTTCATTTTGGACCTTTATTAAACCTCAGCAAGACAAAGTATCATAAACTGGGTGTACGTTGTGGGAAGGTCAAATGATGTGATGTGTTTTTGCGTTATTGTCCACCTCGTCCTGAAAGGACCTTTCTTTTCGAATCATTTTGGAGAAAAATGAATGTCATTTTTATTTTGTTGCGTTGGCTGTTTCACACAGAACATCTTACAGACGTGCTTTTTTTTCTTTCTTTTTTTTTCTTTATTTTCTTTCTTTATTTATTTTTTGGTGGTCTCCACTGTTTGTTTATTTTTGTTTACACCTGTCCATGATAATGAACGTGGTAAATGTATTGCACAGTACCACACAAGCACCCAGTATGCTCCCAGGCTTTTCTTTTGTCCCACAAGCTTCATATCTGGCCTAAAAGTAATGAAAGTAAAAGCCGTTTACTCCAGCGAGGTTTTGCACCCCTAGTTTCCACTGAAAAACCGTTATCCTTATGTCCGTAGGAATACAATTGCTTTTTATTCAGCGCAAGTTAAGTGTGCTAGCGCAGTCTCGATGCAGGTCTCTTCCTTGTGTCTTCAGGGAAATTTGATCTTATGGCTTGAAGGGATTGTGATAAAAGAACAAGGCTTCATAAGTGTTTTCAGGTAGTTGGGAGCTGATCTGTTTTTGTCGTTTTCGATTGGATCAGTTGCAGTGGCCACTAATTTCAACATTGGGGGTAAAAAGAGAGAGAGAGAGAGAGAGAGAGAGAGAGAGATATTGTCCATGTAGTACTTGTAATTTTGTTGTACTTTACAGTGGACTGGACAAACCGGTATTTGTTGTTTCTGCTGAAACAAAGCAACTTTAAAAAAAAAAAAGTATGCATAGAGTTTGATTAAATAACTGCAGCAACAGCAATTATGTAGATTTATTTGAACAGTGTCCCTGACATCCTTGGAGAGCTCTTTGGTCTTGGCCATGGTGGAGAGTTTGGAATCTGATTGATTGATTGCTTCTGTGGACAGGTGTCTTTTATACAGGTAACAAACTGAGATTAGGAGCACTCCCTTTAAGAGTGTGTGTGCTCCTAATCTCAGCTCGTTACCTGTATCAGAGACACCTGGGAGCCAGAAATCTTTCTGATTGAGAGGGGGTCAAATACTTATTTCCCTCATTAAAATGCAAATCAAATTATAACATTTTTTGACGTGGATTTTTTTGTTGTTATTCTGTCTCTCACTGTTCAAATAAACCTACCATTAAAATTATAGACTGATCATTTCTTTGTCAGTGGGCAAACGTACAAAATCAGCAGGGGATCAAATACTTTTTTCCCCTCACTGTATGTGATTTCGGGAGTTTTGATTCTCGCATACAAATGAAAAGTTTGTAGTAATGAGAGTGAAGAATGTCCGTCTAAACCTAAGTGATGGGACTTTGATGGATTTTACTAGATGGCAGTAAACATGCTGATGCTGGCAAACACATTTAGCTTTATTGCCTTTGTTGATGGAGGAATTGCAGCAATACCAGAGGACCAAAACTTACCCTTCGCATTTTGTCAACTGCCTTAATTTACAACTGACAGACACAGAGTATCTGCACTAGTGTGGAAGCTCGGAGTATACCATAGTGCGCTTCTGCCATGGCAGGGGTGCCGGGGATCTGCCATGGTGCGGGGGGGCTGAGGGTCTGCCATGGTGTTGGGGCTCCGGGGATCTGACATGGTGCGGGGGATCGGGGGTCTGCCCTTATGCAGTAACTTAGTATTTGCTCTGGTGTAGGTGCTAGACATCTGTCCTAGTGATGTTTGGCCACCCTGTGATACAGCCAATTCCAGTTCTTGCTTGTTTTGACCCTGATAACATTTTCTTCATGATTGAAAGCATTTTTCAGTCGTTCACCCTGTGGTCTTCCTTGGCCTGTCAGGTTGTTTGACACCGTTAAGCTCACCAATGTGATGGAGCTATTCAATAATGTTAACATTAAACCAAACAGTTGACTTTGGCACACCTAATGTTTTGCCTTTGCTTCTGATTGATACTATTCTGATTTCCCTCCTCATGACGACCTGTTTACGTGCAGTGACATTTATTTGGTCTCATGTTTGAAAGACAAGAAACAAAAGACTACAGACCCATTTGCCCACATCTAGAATCAACTCAAAAAAGTAAAATAGCAACAAAAAAAAAATCCCAAGTTTCCAAAGTTTCTTTGGAAACGTTTCTTTGGAAACTTTTCCAGAAAGGTAAAACCTTGCTGTCTACCTAGAACCTTTAATGTTTTCCCCAGAGACACAAAGCTTTTTTTTTTAGGTTTGTTCTTTTCTTTCATGTATTCATTTGATACTGCTACAGCACCCAGCCGGTAAAAGCAAAATCACGAACTAATTATTTATAAGTATCAAAATTTAAAACAATTTCTAGACAGAGAGACCCATGTGTTAAAGTTAAAGGGCGCGTTCAGCGTTTTAACCGTGTAGTAATTGAGTCTGTACATTTTCCACAGCGCTCCTGAAAGATTAAAAGAATATATTAACATTATTCATAAGACCGATATTAAGTATTAAATATTAATTTTTTCGGTCAGTTAGATGGTGTAGTCTGTCTCCTAGAAATATATCCATAACTAAAAAGTCATGCTCTACCCAGTAACCAAGGAGCTTTTATACACCTGCTCGCTGTAGAGCAGCAATATTGACCCTGTCACTGCTGGGGGCATTTATTTCAGTGAAAGGCTACCACCCACACTTATGATTGATGGTAGAGCATGCACAATGCTGAACGGGTCCTCTGCTGCTGCATTTGTTTGGGTTCCGGATTTGCATAGAAACTGGCTTTACAGTTGATCTGGAGTATGGTTTATGCAGAGCTGGAGCATTGATGGTATCGAGAGCATCATATTAGTGAACGCTTAAAATGTTCATTAGTAATAATGGAGAGAGAAAGAAAAAAAAACAAAACAGCTTGCTGCCTTGTTTTAAATATATCAGATTTAACAATAGTCCAAAGGCTGGTTAAAAACAAAGTGGACAAAAGACTGAGCTGTGTGGGATTATCCTTACCAGAGTCTTCCACTGTGTCTGTGTCTTTATCTGATCTGGCCATGTTTGATTATCTCCTTTTCTAATTCTGAGCTGGGCTGCCATCTTTGAATTGATGCAACCTTTTATAACCATTGTGAGTTAAGCGCACTGTACCTGTTCTGTGTTCCTGTCTGCGTGATCCTCCCCAGTGCTTGGCCTCAGCATTCGTACACCGTGTTTAGTGATGTTAGTGTCTGTTTATTAGTCTGGCTCTACTCTGTCTCTACAGGATTTTGGCCGAAGCTCGTTTGGCTCTAGCGATCAGCAACCGAGTGGAGTTGTAGGCAGTCGTTTGTGGACCCAGCCAGCAGACTTTCATCTTGTATGCAAGCAGTGGGCAGGGTCAGGACAAAAGCAGTGGGCAAACATGCACAAGGGGCGATTCGGGTCTCTGGGGAGCGTTTTAAAATCTGACGAGGAGATATCGCGAACTGAACAGGAAACCCATCCCATTAACACAAGTCCTAATGAAAGGAAAGAACTGATGCAGTGCAGAGCTGGACATTCGGAAAAGACGCTTTTGGTTTATTAGATTTCAAGGGAACATTTTGATTCAAGATCCACGAATACGGTGTAGTAATGGGAACAGATCTTTGCCTTTTAACATTCATACTGATCATTGGGTCAACATTCTGAGCAAGGCCAGTTCTTTTGTTCTTGACATTTGGGTTTGCGATGAAAAGATAAATGAGATGATGGATAAGAATGCCAGCTTTCATTTCGTGATATTTACATCTAGATGTGCTGGTTTGAGATACCAAATCAAACCGGTCCATCATGCACCAAACACCATGCCATGGATAAAGGCATCGAGATCACACTTTGTGACCCTTTCTGATGTTTTGAATGTGTGAACATTAACTGAAGCACTTGACCTCGATCTGTATGAGCTACATCACGTGTAAGCATCTACAGGCCTCTGTAAGCACATTAAATGTTTTTGTTCTTGACTGCTCAATCAGAAAAAGACTTAACAAGTAAGGCTTTCCTGGAAGGGTGGCTAGGAAAAAGCCCCTTCTCTCCAAAAAGAATATGGCAGCATGACTTTTGCATCTGAGCAAACAAAAGTTCTGGAACAAGATCACTTGGACCGATGAGACCAAGGTGGAGATGTTTGGTCATCATGCACAGCGCCATGTTTGGTGAAAACCAAGCACCACATATCACCACAAACCCCTTATACCAACTGTCATGGTAGTGGAGGAGGGATGATTTGGGCTTGTTTTGCAGCCACATGTCCTGGGGTAACTTGCAATCAATTAAGACAAAGATGAACTCCACTTTTTATTAGAATATTCTCGTGACAACTGAGGCCAGGTATCTGTCTAGCAGCTTACTCTGGGTGGAAATTGAGTCATGTAACAGGACAATGATCCCAATCCCACCAGCAAATCAACATCTGAATGGCTAAAGAAGAAAAAAAAAATCAAGGTGTTTGAATGGAAAGTCAAAGTCCAGACCTTAACCGCAGGTCTGTGATCGGATAGCTGTGCATAAATAAACACCCATGAACTGAGGCAATTTTGTGAAGGGTGCGACAGAATTTCTCCAAAATCAGTGTGAGAGACTGATAAACTCTTCTAGAAAAAGTTTACTTCCAAAAAATGTTGCTGAAGGTGGCTCTACAGTACATGTTACTGAAATATAGGGTGTACTTATTTTTGACCACCTGGTTATTGAATGTTGGATTACTTTTTGGAAAATAAATAAATGACTACATATTTAAAGCTCTTGTGTGTTTCTGTTGTCACCTGAGGTTATTTGCTTGTTTATGGACGTTGGTGAGGACCACACACGGGGGGGATCCCCGCACTGTCGTTTTCCCCATGATTGATTATTTCTGACTGTGTGTACGACAGGTTCCCTAAGGTTCTGTCTCAGGAAGCATTTTTGAAACGAGAAAAATGAGCACCATGCAATTGACTTGCTAAGTACTATTGAGAATCTTTCATCCCAGTTGCTGTGGCAATAAGCTCCTCAATTCCAGCCACCCTTGTATGACACGCAGACAAAAACCATGCCTTGGCCGGGCTTTCAGCTGTACTTAGACCTCAAAACTCTTGATGGTTTCGATGGTTTGCATCACCATATTTCCATTATCACTGAAGAGCTTTGTTTGTGTCCTTGATGTGCAACTTCACACTGATTAAAGGTGTTCATGGGCCAAGATTGCTTCCTGTTTTACTAGAAGAAACCTTTGTATAAAAAGAGCTGTATTGCCTTGGCTAATGATCAAGCACGGTTAACACATGGAACACTCGGTCTTGATGCTTTTTATAAGGAGCAATAATAAGAATTAAAGAGGTTTCACAAAAACGAAACCATACAATGAATAACAATGTCACGTTTGAGTTTTTGGATCGTCTTTACTGTGTCGGTTATATTTATGTCGATTAAATCGAGAATGTCTAAAAAGACATTGACTTCTCCAGTTTAGTGTGCTTTAAAGTAGAGCACGCCACCTGCATAGCTGTATTGCTGTAATTACTTTTCCTGAAAATGACTGGCAGTGCTAAAGACTTTGATAACGGTCAATTGGATGCCTCCTGCAGAGGTTTGAGCCACAGCGGAAGACCGAGAGAAGCAGCTCAACTGGACCTCTGCCAGTATCAGGAACGGTTCGTTGTAGCTTTTATCTGATGATTTTTGGTTGCTGGATGCCTTATCGACGTTTCTTCACTGAGAAAATGAGCAGTACAGTTTAAAACGTCTAGGTTTTGGAAAGGAAACTTGGAAAGGAATCCGGCAATGCAACATCTTTGGGATTTGGTACTGTACTCATGTTCCAGTGCGCTGTACATGTTGAGAGTGTTTGCTTTCAGCTCATAGCTACGTTTCCTGGGGTTGATTTTAGTTAAATATGCTCTGTTGAGGGTCGTTTTACATCATTATCTTGGCTAGGACGACTTCTAGGCATGTATACGAACAAAATGATGGTTAATCCGAACAGTAAAACAAAACAAACAAACAAAAAAGTGTTAAGCATGAGATGGCTAATGTGTAGTTGTTTGCCTAGGTCAGAGTGTTGTGTTGCCATTTCCTAACTTTCATTTACCTCTCACCTAGACAACTGTGTTGTGATGTCTTGGGAATGTGCATATTCAGCCAAAAACTGTCTAGCTATTGCCAGAAGCATACTCAGGGTAGTGATTTTGTATACACAACACCAACACTGGTACATAGCATAACTGATTGATTATCCGCTGGCACGAGCCAGCTGGGCCGATATGCACCTTACATTAATTATCACATTAATTATTAACACGACCTGCAAGCTGTAGCAAGTAAGAGTTAAACCATACACGAGTTTACAGAAATGTCACATCCTGCCACATTGTTGGTAGGTTTACTAATCGGTATTCTTCGTTCTCTGTTCCTGCATCCAGCTCCAGTATGCTTTTCCTGCTCTGAATGCTGAGGTTCACCTCCTGCACCCCTCCAGGAAGCTGCTGGCTCGGGCGGTAGCATGGCTACCAACCAGTGTGCAGCACACTGAACACCGCGTCTGCTCCTGTCGGACTAGAGAAGCAGCGAACCTGAGCGGAGCCCTGCTGGAGGCCACGGCTGCCATGACCACCAGCACACCCATGTTCAAAGGTATGGGGAGCTCAAACCTGTATCTATGCTGAGTTGGTTGAGTGGCACAACAAAGTGGTGCAGTCGTTCATAAGTTGCCACAACCATCCGTGGTTGGGAGTCCAAGCTAGAAAAGATGGCCGTTCTCGGAATAACAGGTAGGGGGCGGCATACTCTCTCTCTCTCCACGCCCATAATTGCTTAGTGTCCCAGTGGTTGAAAGCGGAGATAGATTTATACCACACCGCCCTCCCTGACAGCACAGCCAATTTAGCTCTCTTAGCCTCCCGACTACAGATGGCCCAATCGTGGGGATCTGTGAGCTCATACATGTAGAAGTGGGCGGATAAGGTACCAACCTGGTGGGTAGCTGTCGAGTTCTAGGGGAGATCTAATTGAAGAGTGGGAATTGGCCATGACTAAATTAGAGAGAAAGAGGGTTGCTGTATAAGGACATCACCTTGATTCTTTTAATATCGGTGACAACAGAATTTGACAAGATAACCGAAGCATTCCGATTTGAGAAATTTGAATCCCAAGCGCGTACTATACTAATGCTCCATCGCCATTAATAAAAATACAGGTCACTTTGTACCAGATCTAAGTGCGGTCAGTATTGCAGTATTACCATCGAGCATGAATGTTTATGGAGGTGGCTACAGTGAATGGAAATATCCTCGTTAACGCCATAACCACATAAACGAACGTTAGCTGGGAGATTTACTGTCTTGGATAATGTAATGCGTCGTAACGTGATGCGCTCACCAAGAGCAGATTTAGTTCCATTTACAACAAAAGACAGCCAGCAACATGGTTCTGTCAGTATCAGAGATTTTTGGTTCAAATCTCAGAATGTGTTTACTTCTACAACACTTATCTAAAAGCCACCAACGTAAAATTACGTGAAAAGCAAAACGCTACAAATGGTCATTGCGGTGGCGAAACAAAGCATGCTAATGGAGTACCTTCTACCAAGATCGTCATCATGTACCGTGATATGGAAAGCATGTTATAGCCCTGTCTGTTGCAAGGATTAGCCAAGATGACATTGGGAACGTCTCATACAGTGTAATCTTAAGTCACAGTGACATTGTGGCAGGACACAGAAAAGTGGTATTAAAAAAAAAAAGCAAGAGAAAAGTGCTTTATGCGTTTTAGGAAAAGAGGAGTTTCCACGTTCACGGCATTACCACGAGCAACGTGTTTACGTCTACGGCATTCGCTTTAGATGACGTAGCTTCACTAAAACTGGAAACGCAAATAAATGTAGCCAGAGCCTTTGATAAATGCTTTAATTATACCGAAAGGGTTATATTTTAAGTGTATAATGTAAGTATTTGAACTGTAAACACAGTAAAAAGTTAAGAGCAACTCGTCGACAGCGCTCATCAGTGTTTCCCACAGGTTGAGAATGAGCTTGTGGTTGGCACGGCGTATGACGATGTGGGTTGAGTAATACACTAGTCAAACGAGGGTTTATGAATATTAATTATTTCGTGCATGGGTTTATTAACTGGTGGGAACATTTCCTCATCGTGGCATCCCTGTTAACGTTACCTGCGGTGCTCTTCGGCCCTCTTCATCTTCCTGGTACGCGGCGGCTCGAAGGTCCGCTGGTTTGTGTTCATTATGAACTGACAATTGCACGTCTTGATTGATGAGAAAAATTGGAATTCGGATTGTATTTACCCGGACGGGCCGCCCAAGGAGAGCCTATGTATGGGAAACATTGTACTCCTTGTACTGATTACATCACACTGGGTTTTGGGGAATTGGGTGCATGGGGGAGGGGGCAGGCATGTCTTGGCTTTCCTCTCTTTGGTGTATATTCATATTTCACGCATCTTGACATCTCTGTTTTGATTTCAAAAGAAAAGGATAGGAACACTCGAATGTTCTCTGTTCAGTTGTCTGTCTTTAATAAGATTCCTGCATTACGTAACCTTCAGGTGTCCCCAAGTGCCGTGTGCCCCAGCAGGCCGAGTGCCGAGCTCTGTAAATCGATCCTTTGGGTAGCTTAACAGCCAGTCGTCTGGCATACGGCCAAGTGACGTGGCGTCTCCAGTTCTGAGCTCGACCGGCTGAGTCACTCACCCCGCTGTCCCTGGCTTCCAAATATTAATTACAGGAGCATTCTTTCACTTTCGAGCTGCGGGAAATGCGTTCCCTCCAGAGCCAAAACACAGGCTCTTTAATGGACATTGGCTCTCTCTCTCTCTCTCTCTCTCTCTCTATTTAATATTTTTTTTAAACACTTTTGTTTCGACTTTTACAGAAGAGTGAGCCATGACAGTGGGCTGTGAATTGTCTCCAGAAACATGTCTCGTTTTCGCTTGGTCTAGATTGTTTGTCTCTGTCGTTATCTGTTGGATTTATTAAGCGAGATTTTTTGATTGCGTACTGCTAGAACAAAGCCAACATGCAGTAGTGGAGCAGTTCCTGAAATTGCTTGTTGTTCGAAATATACTCTTAGGAGTTTGATATTTTAAAAGTGCATTCAGAAATTAAGCTTAAGAATTATGATAAAAACATGTCAATATTTAGTGTTCGCCCCAGATGTCTAGAGTTGTGCAGCCTTCTTTTGTTTCTTATCTCTGTAAGCCTTTTCTGATTTACTGAAAGATGTATTCACTGAATTCACCTCTCATATATATACAGTATCTCACAAAAGTAAGTACACCCCTCACATTTGTGTAAATATTTGATGATATCTTTTCATGGGACAACACTGAAGAAATGACACTTTGCTACAGTGTAAAGTAGTGCGTGTACAGCTTGTGTAACAGTGTCAATTTGCTGTCCCCTCAAAATAACTCAACACACAGCCATTAATGTCTAAACCGCTGGCAACAAAACTAAGTACACCCCTAAGTGAAAATGTCCAAATTGGGCCCAAAGTGTCAGTATTTTGTGTGGCCACTATTATTTTCCAGCACTGCTTTAACCCTCTTGGGCATGGAGTTCACCAGAGTTTGGATGTTTGGGGTCGTTATCATGTTGGAATACTGCCCTGTGGCCCAGTCTCCGAAGAGAGGGGATCATGCTCTGCTTCAGTATGTCACAGAACATGTTGGCGTTCATGGTTCCCTCAATGAACTGTAGCTCCCCAGTGCCGGCAGCACTCATGCAGCCCCAGACCATGACACTCCCACCACCATGCTTGAGTGTAGGCAAGACACACTTGTCTTTGTACTCCTCACCTGGTTGCCGCCACATACCAAATAAGTTTATCTTGGTCTCATCAGACCACAGGATATGGTTCCAGTAATCCATGTCCTTAATCTGCTTGTCTTCAGCAAACTGTTTGCAGCCTTTCTTGTGCATCATATTTAGAAGAGGTTTCCTTCTGGGACCAATTTGATGCCTTCAGGCGAGGCATGGCTCACATAATCATGTGCTTCTTCTGCAGAGCAAACTCCAAAAGTTTGAGAGGTTTTTATCAGTCAAAGTAGCTGTAGTCCACACCTCCAAACTCACTTTCTTAACGAGACTCCAGGTGTGCTTAAAAAAAAAAAAAAAAAAAGCTTTTTTGAGGTCATTAACTCAAGAGTTCACATACTTTTTTCCACAAGCACTATGAGGTTTTTTTTTGGTTGTTCTCAATAAGGACATGAACGATCAGAAATTTTTTGTTATTCTTATAGGCACATTATATTTGTCAATAAACCCTGACTTCGATGAAGATCAGATCACATTTTATGACAAATTTATTCTGAAAACCATGAAATTCCAAAAGGTTCACATACTTTTTCTTGCCTGTGTGTGTGTGTGTGTGTGTGTGTGTATATATGTATATATGAGATGGATAGATAGATGGATAGTGCCCCATATATCTGTATTTGGATTTCAATGGGCATGGCCTAAACTGGAAGGAGATTTTTTTTTTTCCTTTTTCTTTTAGGGGATTTAATATGGAAATGCTGGAAAACACTAAACTCCAAATCTCCTATCTCCTACCCTCTTTCCAGCTCTCTCCTCTCACACAACAGCTATCAGTGAAGCCTGAGGGTTATCACCTGCTCCCTCTGAGACACATGAAGCTAGCCAACCATATCTTTTTTTCCTTTTCTTTTTAATCTCTTGCTGCATCAAAGGACAGCATAACACACTGGAAAGAAAGTGCTGTCTGCCCTCTTCCGCATACCCGAACTCACAGATGCCCACTATTGGCTAGTCAATTCTGTTCCCTTGGCTCGTGTCCACTGATGTCTGTGGAGTTGAAATCTCATTCCCCTGAAAATGGGTTTATTTTTGTTTGTACTTCCTTGTGATATTTTTTAATTACCCAAAATTCAAACTAACTAGTAGGCTAATTTCAGCCATGTTGACCTTGACCAGGCAGTTACTAAGAACTGGTCATTGTCCTCAGCACAAGGATCCCAGTCCCTGAACCCTTCTAGCCAGCTTTAAGGGGAAAAAATTTAACTCCAACTAAAAGACTCATTATCCGTTCAAACCAAATAATGTATTTGTATGCAGTTACATCGCTCATACTTCCCCTAGCAAGAATTACGGAATCACCAAACTTAGAAGTTTTTTTTTTTTTTTTTTTTAATAAAGAAATCAGATATGAGACAAAATTATTTTTGTTTAATAGTTGAATATTCTGGCTTCGTAAAAACGAAGTCAATGAAAGTCGCTTTAAACTAAGTCAACGAAATGATTTTAATTAATGGCATATTTTTCAAAATCAATAGAGGAAAAAAATATGGTATCAACAATGAAACACGTTGGAAGTGGAAAAACAATGGAAGTGTGTTGCGTCCATCATTTTTGCCAGGGGTAGTAGATGATTTAAAAAAAAAAATTTTATGATTTTTCTCCATAATTCATGTTTCAATTGGACGCTTCCTTTAAATTGTCTCCATTGTTTTGTGGTGACTCCTGATGGGTCCATAAGTGATCTGCCAGTACATCATGACAAGTAAAGGTGGACAGGAATAGCATAGGTCAGGTCAAGTCGCAGGAATCTGCCTGTCTATTACTATGTTCTGAATGTGAGACCCCTTTGCTGCGCCTCATGTCAAAATGTTGTCAGCTCGTCCATTAAGTATTATTATATTATACTAGTGTGTGCATTTGTGTGTGTGTGTATGTGTTTTATATATATATTTATATATATTTATATTTATAACACATACACACAGTAGTGCTTGGAAGTTTGCAAGCCCTTTAGAATTTTCAATAATTAAAACATCAGATTTTCACACAAGTCCTAAAGGTAGCTAATGAGAACCCAGTTAAACAAATTGACAAAAAAATAATTGGTCATTCATAATTGGCAAAAGTAAACTAAAAGTGTGTGTTATTGGCAAAAGTGTGTGTGTGTGTGTGTATATATACAGTAAAATATAACAGTAATATATAATGTGTGTGTGTTTTGTAAAAAAAAAAATTGAATCTGTTTTTAAAATTTCTGTTTAATTAATTTATGTTTCTGTTGAAATATTTGACTGTTTTTCTTTGTAATGATTACAAATCAAGATAAAATGTACAATCTGTTCCATCCATGTTTAAACCTGGATTTGGACCAAAAAAACTCGTCATTTTTGAGTAGGGTACTTAAATATGGTCTGAACCCCTGGAACTGGTCTGGTTAATGTCTATCAAAGGTCCCAGCCTTATAAACACATGTATCAGGGTCCACCTGTTGCTTGGATGTCACTCCTGTCCATGTACAGATCCCGGTGTGTCCACCAGCCCTCACTCTGGGGGAGTGTTTGAATCCTGGTTTTTTCCTCCCTTCTTCCCTCTGTTGCTTTAATCTGGAAGACGAGCAAGCGAAGGTACATGCGAATGTGTGCGCGTGTGGAGAGAGATAGAGCCTAACCGGGAGGGGGGGGTGGAGTGGTCGAGCTTGCGCGCGTGTGTGTGTGTGTGTACTGTGTAAGAGCTGTGCAGCACGTCAGTTTGCTGGCAGTGAGGCGTTGGGCAGCTGTAGTTCAAATGTGGTTAAATGACACTCGCCGGTGCAGCGGCAAGAAAGGAGCCGGAGCCACGGCAGGCGTCACCATGAAGCACTCACACTCGCACACCATGGACTACAGGCAGATGAGTAAGCGCACTATAACCTACTAGGGGGGTGGGGGGAAACAATGTCACATGGGTTTGTGGGCTTATTTGTCTGTCTGTTTTTCCACCTGCTCTCAGTGTGTAGATGTTCAGCTCCTGCTCTTGATCAGGCTCAGGTTTGCATTAGAAGGTTCTCATTTTGGACTTTGTATTGAATACTGGAAATGTATTATTTTTGTGTGTTGGCTCATGGCTGTGATGATTTATCGCCTCATATAATACGTATATACTTTCTCCATGATGTGTGAAGTCCGTTAGTGTATGTATATGTACGTATCTACGATTTGTATAGGTTGAACTATCAAAGATTTATTACTTCCTGAGACACTTCAGCAGCAATAGACGTTAATGACTTAACGTTGCTTTTTTTTTTTTTGCTATATATTAATGTTGATATTGTGCTGCTTTTATTGTACATTTTGTCCACTGAGGCACGTCATCTTCCAATATGTCAGTTTTTTACAACAACAAAAAAAAACCCCATCACGATGCTTGTTTACAGCAAGTCAGGATTAGAGCCGCTCAGTACGCATCAGGGAACGCCAGTCATTCATTTTTTTTTTTTTTTTTCTTAATTAATGTGGCTTTTGGAACAATTAGATGTCCATGTATATTTTCCTCCTAACGGCAACCTGATGTGTTCACATTGTCCAAACGGCACTGACACCTGCCAGATCACAATGCGAATCAGAAATATGGAGGTTGCTAGGGGTAATCCAGTTGCATCCCGTCACAATACGTTGCGTGTGCTTTTTATGTTCCGTTTTTTGTTTTCGGTCTAGACAAATGCTTATCCGATCGTGAAAACATGCAAGGTGTAAACGGAGGCAAAAGTTTTCAGGAAAAGTCCACCAGCCGTGCAAATACATAAAATACATTTCTTTTTTGTATAGACTGGAGATCCAAAGCCTCAAGAGTGGCGAAAAAAGGATCGATTAAAAATATAATCAAACCAACAACTAAACGTATGTTCTGTTATATCTCCCACAGGAGACTGGCACAAGATTGGCTGATGGTTTTGTATCTTTCAAATCTTTCAAAACCTAGAGGTTGAGCATTACATTAGTAGCTTCTGTTTGCACTGCTGTCTGTTGATGGGAATTGTCTGAGGGAAATGAATGTAGGCGAAAACTCATTAGCGCTCTCCAGGCTGTACACCCCTATAAAATAGCTGTTCGGCTTTAAAAATGTATGAATTGTGAATAAAAAATCAGCCGGTGACGCATCATAGAGCCGGGGGAAATCAGCGCTCTTTGTAGCTGCACTCATTGGCCAGCTTATCAGGTAAACATTCCATAAGTCACTTTGTGAACGGTTATTGATCGTAGTCTTGTGGAAAGAGAAAGGGATCACCATGAGATTTGACTGGAGGGGTCATTCTCGGTGACCCGGACAATGCAGAACCCTGGAAGAAGAGCAGTGTTGGTGTGTTTAAAAAAATAAATAAATAAAATACAACCTTACTGACACTTCCTGATTGAGTACCAATCCATCACGCAATGGATCTATACTGCCTAACTGTACCCCTGTGAACACACAGTGTGCATTGCTGCTGTTTGGGATACACATGCTACAATGCCTGTGGTGATGAGAATGGTCCATCACCGAAATGAAATCTGGGCAGATACATACAATCAGCACCAAATGGACAGGGTAAAGGGTATCTTACAAAGTACAATCAGCTGCAATTACTAGCACCCATGGCGATGGGTTAAAAAAAAAGGCTATGAGGTGGTTAATTAGCTTAATGATTTGGAAAGAAAGCCTTTTCTCTTATTTTCTCCATTTTCAAATGCATGCTCTTGGCGTTCACTAAATATGACTGGAACTTTGGCAAAGTTCAATGAGAAATAATAGATCAAATAGATTTGACGCCAAACACTAAAGGTGGGTTTGGTATAACAAGAAGGATCGTCATGCAGCAAAGAACTTCATCAGCACTGCTAAGTATGCTTGAGGATCTGTGTTGTTGAGGGGCTGTTTTTGCTCCAAATGCCCTTGTTACCATACATGGCATCGTGGACTCCATTAAGTACAAGGAGATTTTAAATGAAAATCTGGCGACCTCTGCCAAGAAGCTACAAGTCAGTTGTGGTTGGGTCTTCCAGCATGACACTAAGGCTATAATTGTGGCATAATGTATTTGTAATTTATTCATTTTTAATTTAGAATCAGTTTTGCTTCAGCTATAGGATAGAATTCTCTAATTAGACACACAGGTAAAACAGGATATGGAAAAAAATCAAGGGTGCCAATAATTCTGGAGCCGACTGTACAGATCGTCAGATGAACTGCTGTTGTTTTTTATCTAAAGGTGACCTAGTATATTTTAATATGTACAGTCCCGTCTGAAACTATTGGAACAGCAAGGCCAATTCATCTGTTTGTGCTGTACACCAAAGACATTTGGGTTTGAGATCCAGCTTATATTTCCTGGTAATTTCATCCAGATGTGTTGAACAGCATAAAACATGGAACCCTTTTGTATCAGACCATCCAATTTATAGGTGAGCGAAAGTATAGGAACAGATAAGTCTTGAAATAAATTCAAATAAAACACTTGGTTGCATATCCCTTGCTTGCAATAACTGCATCAAGCCTTTGACTCCTTGACCACCAGATTGTTGTTGTTGTTTTTTTTTTGTTTGTTTGTTTGTATTTTTTCCCCCTCATGTGATGCTTCTCCTACCCCTGCCCTGTGGAGGTTGTTGGTGATGTTACTGACCGTTTTGTTTTTGGGGATTTCAATGTTTCTCTCATCTGTTGTTGTTGTTGTTTTCCTTGGCCAACCCTTTTGGTGTCTGCCGCTCACTACACCAGTACCACCACTTTCTTTTTCTGGCCATCCCAGAATGTTGTATTGGCAATGCCCAACGTTTGTGCAATGCCTCCCGATTTATTTTCCACCGATTCTCTTCTCTCAGCTTCGAAATGGTTTGCGTTTCTCCCGTAGACAGCTCTCTGATCTCTGTTGGCTTATCCTTTTTACCTGAATTCTAAAACCAAGAGTAGATGTTCAGCGCGAATTCTTTTTTTTTAAACAATGAATCTGACAGGACACACCTGGGTACCAAGACACCGGTCAGTCGTGTGTTCCAATATTTTTGCTCGCATACAAATTAGGTGTTCTTGTATACAAAATGTGCAATGTCGTTTAACTCATCTCCACCAGGGGGAAAAGAGCTAAAATTCTCATTCATCTTTTGATTTCAAACCCAAATGAATTGGCCTTGGTGTTCCAATAGTTTCAGAGGGGTCTGTACTGTACATTAATGTGTAACTGATAATATATCCTGCGATGGACTGGCACCCTGTCCAGGGTGTACTCCACCTTGTGCCCGATGCTCCCTGGGATAGGCTCCAGGTTCCCCCGCGACCCCGAAAAGGAAGAAGGCGTTGAAGATGGATGGATGGATGATAATATATCAAGTGACTATAGCTCAAAAGCAGGTTTACTTAAGGAACATACGTAATAAAGACATATGTGCTGTGTCATAGCCCGCTGGATATTGCCTTTGCAGCGGACATGAGCGTGTGAAGCGTTGACTAATTTGAGGTTAAGAATGGGAAGCACTCGCCGCCAAGCACAGAGATCCTCTTACAGCATGCCGCAGGCATGGCTTGAAATGCTTCGTTTTCAGCTGGCACCTACTCGTTTTGAATCTGGCGTCAGTGTTTCCTAGGATACCTGAACATTGAGACAAGACCCTCACGACCCCTACTGTTTCGGTCATGTATTTTTCCTTTTCCAAGTGTTAAAGCAATCATGGTCTGAACATTTCACCCGTTTCCACCAAGGACAATTTAACTGCATGTTAAACGAATGCTGGCCCAGAGTGTGTTCCAACCTTTCATAGTGAGGCTTTATTACAGAAAGACAGTGCTGAGCACGGAGTAATTTACTGGAGGAAAATCACATTCATCAGTGTTGCTTGTACTCGAGGCTTATCATAATGCTGTCTTATTTTTATTTTATTCCCCCCTGTCCCCCCCTCATAATACTCTCGTTTAATGGCGCTCACTAAAGATTTTGAATGGCTTGCTATTACACACGTGTCTTTGATAGAGGACACAAAACATATTGCACTGTTTAGTTTGATTCATTTCTTTTTAAAAGAACTGTAGCAAAGCCTGGTTCGACTCCCGGGTCCTATTGGTTGTGTGAAATTTAAAATAAATAAATAAATCAAAGTGCTATTTGTATAATCAGGCTTAGCACATGCATGTTAGTTCTATTATGAATTTTTCGTTAGTACTTACAGTGTGGGAAATTCTGAAGTGTACAGATCAAGGGGTCATCAAGCGGCCACTTTGGGTAGAAATCCACATACAGATATGAATATTCGGATGACTAAACAGACACCGATTTTGGTATTGAGTTACACCCCTGGCGTATGTGTGCATTTGTACTTCCGTATGTGCGCACACCAGGACTGATCGCAGGAAATCCTCTCAGGCCGTTCTGATTATTCCGAAATCGGGACCATCCGGCAACGAGCCCTGTCTGATGCCTCCGAACAGCACATGAATAAAGATGGTGAACACTGCTTTATGTAGCTTAATGAAGCACATTCAGTTCCAGACCATTTGGCTTACATCAAAAGGTGCCATGTGGAGATGGAGTGGAGCGCAGGGCAGCTGCACGTGATGGCTAACGAGACCTCAGCGATGTGTTCAAGCAACGCTCCGCCAGCTACGCGCTGGCCTTTGAGGACGCTCACCTTTCTTGGACATGTTTCCCAACACATGTATTGTATTCTACAGAGGGCCCTGATGCTAAATGCTGATATTCCTGATTTGTTTCATTTTCTGATGATCGTCAATGAAGTTCGCTTGCACTCTGATGACATCATTCAGTAACTCAGTACCACAGTATCGGACAGACCCGTAGGAAGAATTGTGACATTAAGCTCCTCCTATGCGTTTAGTTTCCTCATATATTCTCCAGTTTTGCTCGTTTCCTCTCCTCTACAGGATGCACAAATCACGCAGTCTCTGTGCGTTCGTTCCCTCCTGTTCCTGCGGTCTCCATGGCTCTGCGTACTACAGGGAGAACCAGCAGCATAGACCATGACAGCTGACGCTGACCAGGCGTCTCATGCTTGGTGTTTGTTTTATTTTATTATTTTTTTTTTTATTTTTTTTTTTCTGCTCCATTTCGTCGCCCTTGGCTGACCATACCAACAAAACAACTCTCGGATCCCTATCTCGGTCTCGAACGCAGGAAGGAGCGAAGATATGTAAATATGTCCATGCCTTAATGAGAGATGATTATGTGCAGAGACGTTTTGAAAGCTTCATCAACGTCAGTGTTTGGTTGGCGCACATGATAAACGAGGGTCGTGCCCCATCATGCTTTATTTTTATTCACATCGATCGCTTAAAAGTCTGCCAAATCGCCTTACGGCGTTACTTAAAATAAATAAAAAGTCGGTTGAGTCTATTCGTTCGAACACACCGTGTATGTCTATGTAGAGTCCAGTAGTAGTAAGATGATCACAATTCGTACAAGAACATTCATCAGATGTATTTCCCTCTTAAACAGTGAGGAATTCCTAGTTATCTACTGTATATCTCATAATGTGACTCACATGTACAATGCTGCAAAACCAAAGGTCATCAAAGTCTGAAAAGAACCAATAAAACCCCTTGGATTATTTAAGCACTGGTCCATTTGCCTGGACATAATACTAATGCGCAGTGAATATTCTCTCTCTCTCTCTCTCTCTCTCTCTAAGTGATGTGCATCTTCTCATCGTCTCTGCTTTTCCCTCTCCTCATCTCAGAACGGCAGCTGTGTGGCTCCACGGCCAGCTCCGGCTCGCTCTCGTCTGGCGTGATGGGGATCAGTAAGGAGCTGGCTGACCTGTGGCAGCTCATCCAGTTCCCGGAAGAGATTGCCAGCATCCTGACGGAGCAGGAGCAGCAGCTGTACCGTCGTGTGCTCCCGCTCGACTACCTGTGCTTCCTCACACGCGACCTGGCCAGCCCCGAGTGCCACAAGAGCCACCCACATCTCAAGGCCTCGCTATCAGCGCCCGTCATGACTACCCAGAGTTCCCAGCACAATGTGGTAGAGGACCTAGTCGCTCGCTTCAATGAGGTCAGACTTCGGGTTTCCTTACTGTCGCGTTGTCTGAAGTCGGGTACGATTTAGCTGTCGCGGACACTGTGAAATAATTCTCTGGTTGCGAATTGAGATTCTTAGAATGCGTAACATGACGTGAGGCATGACGTAAACGGCTGCTCCCACTGTCATCTAAATGCCAGCAACAGGAGGACGAGAGAGATTACAGGAAACACGGGACAGCTGAAAATACAGTAGTACTAAACATAAATGAAACGTGCCAACGGACAGAAAAATATTATTGCGTCACGCTCACCTTGTTTGTTTATGCGGACCCATCTGATGGGCCTCGGGTCTGTTCTTGAAGGATCTTCGTTGTATAATCTGACACTCATTTTCATATAGTCTGAGAGAGAATTCGGTTTTATGGAAATCCTCTCATACATTGTGACAAGTAATGAACTGTAATTAGAGTGCAAACCCGGCTTTTCTTTGCTCGGGAACAGTACTGCACGTACAGTTATCATATTACACATAACCGACGTTTACATTTAGTGCACAAGACACAATAATAACTGAATTGATCTAGATTAACCAGTTCAACAGTTTACATAAGCTTGTTTCTTAATACTGTGTGTCGTGGCTGTATGATGCTGAGATCCATCTTTTCACTCTGAGGACAACCGAGGGACTCGTACACGACTACTATAAAAGGTGCAAACGTTCACTGATGCTCAAGAAGGTAACCCGATACGTTAAGAGCCAGGGGGGTGTGAACTTTTGAACAGGATGGTGGATCTCTGCATCATATAGCCGCTGTAGGAAAGGGGGTGAAGTATGCAGAAGATGCTGGAGAAGTAAAGAATGTGCAGGACCTGGGGGATTTTTCTGAAGGACAGTGGGGGGGTTTAACTGCTCAGGACAAACAAAACTCTCACAGAACATAAACACAGTCGCTGATCGTCCACGTAACGCCACACGGGATTAAGAATCGAGCGTGTGTAAACTTTTGAATCGGTTCATTTATGTAAATTCAGTTATTATTGTGTTTATATATAAAGATCTGTAATGTGAAATAGCTCATTCAGGGAAGAACTAAATACACAACACAATGCAATTTTTATGATCCCTCGTATTATTATAATTTTTTTAATTATTATTAACATTTTGCAGATTCCGCAAGGCGTGTGTAACCTTATGACCTCGAATGTATTAATGATGAATCAAGTACAAAAAAAAAAAAACCCCAGCCATTTGTTCTGAAACGATCCTGGTACAATTCGCCTCGTTATTTCTACTTGCCATCTTAAGGGCTTTTCAAATGCGGTTTCGTCTCACGAATGAGTTAGCAAGATAAAATATGACCTAGTCTGGGACTTCTGCTCTGAACAAAGAGCTGTAGAAAATGTATTTTTATGCCCCTGCGTTGCCCTTCCGTCCGAGATTTCTTTTAACGCAGTGTCTCAAGAACGAGTGGTGGAAGGTTTGTAGGATCTATATGAAATCATGATCATCATAACCAGCAGATGAACTGATTAGATTTTGGAACTGGTCTAAACGAGGTCAAGGTCACATCAAGGTCAAATGTCTGAAATAGTTTTTTCCTCAAGAGCTTCCTCTGTGTCTGAAGTATATTGTAAGGGACTAACAAATAGCAAGAGGGACTAGAGGTTGAGGAGGCTATCCTCGTTGACGCAACTGGCGTTGAGTTCTTTCGGTTGTTTTTTTTTTTTTTTATAAACCTTGACTGAAAGGATTACAGTGCATCTGGCTGGGACGAGAGGTGTACTTTGGGACTGGGATGTGGCAGTGCTGGCATTTCTACCTCTGGTTTTATTTCTAGTGGGGTTTTTAGTGTTTCTAGAGGTATAGTGGTATGGTTCATAAAATAAAAGCCATGTTCACTTTAAATCTAAATACAGATATGAATTAGAGTATAGATGCAGATAAGAACAACCCTAGAAAACACAAAGCTGTGGAATAATTCATTTAATATATTAAGTAACATTTCTACCATTAGGGGTATATTAATCCCATTTTGAGATATCCAATACAATATACAGATTACAAGTCTTGAGTATGAACTCCTATTCCGAATTGATCCTCACCGTAACCAAGCCTACCACGTGCAACTTCCTGTGAAAGGAGGAGACCCACTTCTGAACACGTTCAGCTTCCTGTCTGCTCACCCACATCAACAAAGTACCGAGTTATGACCGTAATCTCGTGCACAGCTCCTGCAGGATTTCAACCCAGTGGCAACAACTACACGGTAGATCCTCGGAGCATTTGTTTAGTCTGCGTAGCTTGCTGTAATAGCTGAATATAATTTAATGGCTTGTTAGCTAGCTTGGTTTGTTTGGATTAAGGAAATTTGGAGACAATAACTTGAGGAAAAGGGATAGAAGTACTTGGAGATGTGGATTTTAGGCAACTGGTACTAGTTTCTTTACACTAAATAAATCCCAACACGCGTTTATTACGGTTATAAATACTGGAATGTATTAAAGGTGCTGGCCCGAAAAAAGAAAAGCGCCTCTGCTTTCGAACTGGACACGCAAGAAGCGAGAGTGATGTCATGTTTGAGTTGCGTGTCTGCATATCAGCTGGGGTTCGTTATAATAAAACAAAACCAGAGGTGGGAGGAAAAGTGTTTTTCTATTCTGCATCATTGGTGCTGGACTTAGAAACTCGAGCAGCAAAGCGCGTCAGACTCTGAAGCAATCACCATCTCGCTTCATTTCATGCAGGTTGCCCCTAGTAATTAATATTAATACTCGTGAGCGTAAGAGCGCAGAATCATCTGTGTACATTCTGGTGATGTTTCTATTTTCCTGTTGGTAAACAGAAATGAAACAACAAAACATGGTGGTGTCTGAATACTGAATTTAAAATCCAGGCAGGTAAAACCTTTTATTTATTAATTCGTTTATTTTAGTACGAGATATCAGATATTTTAAAGCAACTTGTTTCTTTTGCTCGTGAAGGAACAAAAAGAGAAAAATGGACTTTTTTTCCCTGCAAAATGTGGAGCTCGTATATTTTTGTGGAGGACAAAACTGTTCTCGTCATGTTTATAATCACTTAAATATATGGTTCCAAGATTACACCAAAAGCTAGCTAAAAGCAAGAGTCATCACGATGAGTGAAAAATGAGTCGTTTGGTGTTATTTTTGGTTTCTATTGCCTGGATTTTGAAAACCCCAGTCAAAAATCACGTTTGAGTGTTTTCATATCCGTTACTGACACGAATCTACAGGATGTCCCGAAAGTCCACGTTCAGTCGTGTCTTCGTCAGTGGATGTTCGTGGACGTCCACTTCTGGGTCGGTCCGCAACACTTCCAGTCTTTGTGAATTTGTTAAGAAGTTTGGCAACAGTGTCGTGTGTGTGTGTGTGTGTGTGAGAGATGAGCTCGCCATGTTTCCTAAAGTTAACGTCCATCGCAATATTGCGACTGCTTCCCGATCCAGCCATAAGAATGATTTCAATGCGTTCTTCTTTTGTCAGAGGCGTTCTTAAAGGCTATCTAGAATATAGAAATCCAATAATATAAAGTAAGTACGTAACATTTTTTGGTAGACATTTTGCTGAAAAGTGTTCGTTTCCCACGTGTACGGAGACTGTTGGGACACCCTGACCCAAGAGTACCTGGAGCCAAAACACTCCTGCCAATCAGTCTGGCACCTCTACCGATTTCGCACTAATTCCCTCAGTAGACTGTACAGCGATCCTGCATTTCTGTCTCTGAACCAGATCCACAAGCCTCCCTGTGAAGCAATGGCACCGCTGTGTCATCTGCAGGATCACATCGCAGGAATACGTCTCGTCCTCATGCCATGACCCTTCACGTCCTCTCTAAACTGGCAGCTCTGTTCCTCCTAGTTGGAATCCTAAGTGTGTCAGGGAAGTTTTATTGTTCTCTGGTGGAACTGAAGAGTCGAGGGTTGATCAGTGGAATGCTGTTGAGGTGATATGAGCTCGGCCGCATTAAACATCCCCCATCAAACGGCGCCGACTGGACTGTTTATGTAACGAGGCAGCTTTTAAAAAAAAACAAAACATTTTTAACTAAAGCACATGAGCATTTCTTTTCACAGCATATAAAATATTCAGGGGAACGACACATTTTGGGCAACTGCTCGGTTTCTTGACCCTTTTTTTTGTAATAGAAGATTTTACTGGCTTAAGAGATACCTAGAACATCATCCTTCATTAACGTTTCGTTCAGTCCTAAGCGGTTTGAAGGACAGCACCGAGTATCTTTCTGGAAAACCTGAGAACATTCTCATGGAAAGCTACTTTTGCAACAGCGGTTCGCGCCGTCGGCCTTGTTGAGGAATAAGCACAGCAGCAAATGAATGCGCAGAAGACGTTAATGATCTAGTCCTTTAAATGTTCTAGTCATGAGCTAAATTGAAGGTCAAGGGTATGTTTGCACATCGGAGATGAGATCCAGCATTTGTTATGGTGCCTTGTGTATTTAGAGCATTGTATTTAATGAACGTTTTTTTTTTTTTTGTGTGTTTGTAGGTCAGTTCGTGGGTGACCTGGCTTATCCTGACTGCTGGCTCGATGGAGGAGAAGAGAGAAGTCTTTTCATACCTTGTTCATATCGCCAAATGCTGCTGGAATATGGGGAACTACAATGCAGTGATGGAGTTCTTGGCAGGTCTTAGGTATGGCTTCACGTTGCTTGGTTAAAAAGAACGACCGCCAATTGGTCTTCTGCAGTAATATTGCTTAGAACAATACGGTGCATTCCTCGCGAGTCCATCGCACCCATCTGTGACGATGTTAATATGCCGAGGTATGAAGTTTCGCACTTTGTTGTCACCTAGATCTCGCAAAGTGTTGAAGATGTGGCAGTTCATGGACCAAGCAGACATCGAGACCATGCGAGGCCTGAAGGACGCGATGGCCCAGCACGAGACCTCGTCAGAATACAAGAAGGTGGTGAATCGCGCCCTGAACATCCCCGGTTGTAAAGTAGTGCCCTTTTGTGGAGTGTTCCTCAAGGAGCTTAGTGAGGCTCTCGACGGAGCGGCGAGCTTGATTGGGCTGCGTCCTGCTTTCGATTCTCAAGAGGACTCGATCGAGGTAAGGGCTCATCCCCAGTTTAATGACCGCTGGATGAAATTGAATCTCTTTTGCGTGAATTTAGTGTTTGAACAGGCCATAACCATCATAAAACCGTGCTTAATGTGGTCATGGCTGGCTGCGGTTGAGAGATGATTTTCTTACCACCTTCATAAAAGCCAGCTTAAAAGCCTTCAGAAAAAAGCCGCCAAATTGATTTAGCTGGAAAACACACACTTGGTCATTCTAATGGAAGTCTAATCATCCTTCAGTGTGCTTCAGCCATTATCAGTGGGGGCTTAGCCATAGGGGCGGCTTGGTCAGAGCCAGATAATCATAGGGTTTCCAGGGTTGTGGGTTTTTAATGTGCTTTTATAGCAAATAGTCTGAATTAAATCTGATAAATTACCACAAAAAAAAAAGGCAAAGTGCAGACCGTGTGTCTATGATGTGCAGAACCATTCCTATTGCGAGGATAATGTCTGTACATCAGAAATGCCTGGGCACCTCGGTTTGCCATTCACAATCGACACGTTTTCTTAGCTAGTTTCACGTCTTTTATGTGGCTTTTGAAATTGTTTTGTATGGAAATTTGTGTGCATCTGGCACGCGGTGAAATCTGCGATAAGAAACATACCTGTTCAACTAAGGTACAGTTCAAAAGTTTACACGCGCTTGATTATTAATACCGTGTGTTGTTACCTGGACGATCCACGACTGTGTTTATGTTTTGTGAGAGTTCTTCACTTGTTCGTTCTGAGCAGTTAAACCACCCACTGTTGTTCAGAAAAATCCCCCAGGTCCTGCACATTCTTTCCATATTTGACGCTTTTCCAACAGTGACCATATGATGACGAGATCCATCTTTTCACTCTGAGGACCACCGAGGGACTCGTACACGACTACTATAAAAGGTGCAAACATTCCCTGATGCTCAAGAAGGCAACCCGATACGTTAAGAGCCGGGGGGTGAACTTTTGAACAGGATGGTGGATCTCTGCATCATATAGCCGCTGTTAGAAAGGGGGTGAAGTATGCAGAAGATGCTGGAGAAGTAAAGAATGTGCAGGACCTGGGGGATTTTTCTGAAGAACAGTGGGGGGTTTAACTGCTCAGGACAAACAAACTCTCACAGAACATAAACACGGTCGTGGATCATCCACGTAACGCCACACGGGATTAATAATCAAGCGTGTGTAAACTTTTGAACTGGTTTGTTTGTGTAAATTCAGTTATTATTGTGTTTATGTAAACATCTGTAATGTGAAATAGCTCATTCAGGGAAGAACTAAATACACAACACAATGCAATTTTAAGATCGTATTATTCTTTTTTTTTTTTTTTTTTTAATTATGAAACTTTTGCAGATTCCGCAAGGCGTGTGTAAACTTATGAGCACAACTTTACATCTAAAGCTGCTCAAAACGAGCTGCTAGACTCTATGCTGAATGAATGTGTGAACCGCACCAAAATCGAACGCCGCATCGACGTCACGCCATCGACGACTTCTTCTCTCTGTTCCCAGTTTGTGTCGGATTACAACGGGCAGCAGCACTTCCTGCAGAGAGCAGGAGCTGATGGGCTGCACAACTCGGAGAAGGAGGCCACCGTCAGCAACATCCTGCAAACCATCCGCAGCTGCAATCGCAGCCTGGAGGCCGACGAGCCAGAGGACGCCTTCAGAGACCGGAGCAAGAACCAGTGAGTGTCTGCTTTATTGCTGTCAAGTTCAAAAGCCAGTGGCTGTACCGACTAGACATAGGCACCTAGCGTCTTCCCAGTAAACCGTGGCACCGAAAAAGGACATTTGTTTAGGTTCAAACTGTCCGCTCACGCCATGTGTTTTGTGCGTTCACGCCGTTATGACTGGATGCTTGACATTCGCCGTGTTGAACTGTTTGCTGACCCAGAACTGATAGGAGACGCCACGACTGTATTCCTTTACGGATCGTTTTCGTTCAGTTACGACTCGTCCAGAAGTAACGTGCGATGTCCTCGCGTTTCATGACGTCCAAAAAAGAACCATGATTTGAATCGTTCTTATCCGCTACTAAACAGGAAGTGTATCATTTTACAGGACGTGTATTTCTTACCGTTATTCTTAGATCATTCGTATTAGAAGAGGGTATCTTATTCTCCAGCAGAGTGCTTGTTCTCTGTTTGTCCTCAGGACTTGGTGCGCGCATGTCTTTGGGAGGAAGGAGTGCACCCTTGGTTATTAATGCGGTGTCAGAATGGGGCTCTGGCTGGATTTTGTCATTCCTCGTGTTCGTTGCCTCGTTCCTGATGTTTTGAAATCTCAGGAGAGGGTCTTAATCTTCAGGTGTTGGTCTGAGCCGAGCTTCGTCTTGCTCTTGTGTAAACTGTGCTTGACGTCTCTTTTGGCGATTCTTTCTGAAGAACAGTTTATCCTCCCTTGCGGGCCGAGAAAAAAGGGATGATGTTCTGGGTTCAAGTTTACTGCCGTTATACTTTCATCCAAGTTTAAATGAAGAGCGCGATCCATTTGTTTTGAGGTGCAAGGTGATCATGCACTGTTGTTTATTTCTCTCTTTCTCTTCCTTCCGGTTTTTTTTTTTTTTTCCCTCCCTTGCTGTTTGTTGCTGTCTGTAAGGAGAGCGTCTGATTCAGGGCGTGTCCTGTAAGTCGTTGTGCTTGCGAGTGTTTTCAAAGAGTGCTGTGGCTTTTTTGGTAGGCCGTGACATGGTTCTGCAGTAATGTGTGCAACCGTGTGCTACGCTGCTAACCTTTGTTGTGTCGAAGTCTCGCACGCGTTTCCTTAGAGTAAAGACCAATTTACTTTCGCAGCAGAAAACGGCGGTGACGGCCAGGGGGCGTAAACATCAGGTGTTTTTAACTGGTTTTTAATCAGTTGACCTTTTCAATCGTACCAGGTGAGGTCATAACTTTACATACCGTTCTATATGATGTTGAGATCCATCTTTTACACACTGAGGGCAACTGAGGGACTCGTACATGACCGTTACAAAGGGTGCATACTACATAGGCGCTGTTGGAAAGGGGCCGATTATGCAGAAAGATGCTGAAAAGTAGAGAATGTGCAGGAAAAAATGTCCTCTTTAAACAAAATAACAACAATTTACACTGATCATCCCGTTGAAAAGTGAAACACCCGTCCCTCAGTTGTCCTTAATGTGAAAAGACGAATCTGAACATCATATAGTCGCTGTTGGAAAATATGCAGAAAATTCTGGGAAAGTCTTCTGCTCTGACTGCTCAGGAAAAGCAAGGGACTCCACTATCACAGAACATAGAAACAGTCGTGGATCGTCCAGGTAACGACACACGATATTAAGAATCGAGCGTGTGTAAACTTTTAAACCGGATCATTTTGTGTAAATTCAGTTATTATTATGATTGGGACTATATGTAAACATCTGCTATGCGAAATGCTTTATTCAGGGCAGAATTAAAATAAAAACCAAAATGCAAATTTTATGCTCACTTTTTAAAAGTGATGAACATTTTTGCAGGTTCTGCAAGGCGTATGTAGACTCATGACCTCAACTGTGAAGGATTTGTTTGTTGCGTCGGTGTATGATGATCAAAATCATCATATCGTAAGACCTGTATTGACAGAGGTTGATTTAAAAAAAAAATGTCTGGCAACTTATGTGAGCTGCTTCGTGTCTTGTTTGATTACATTTTCATCCTCCTGTAGATTTCTAGACCTTTCTGATTCCGAAGGAGATTTGACCGAGCAGCCGCGAGAGTCGGACGTGCAGAGCCCGGAGGAACCTGAAGGCGCGTTCAGTCATGGCACAGAGGTGATCCCCTGGTACATCCTCTCACTATCTGCCGATATGCATCGCTTCCTGCTGCAGGGTGCCACCGTCATTCACTACGAGCAGGAGAGCCATCTCACAGCCCGCTGCCTGCTGCGCCTGCAGCCCGACAACTGCACCCTGACATGGATCAAACCCCCGAGCAGCCGGAGCAGGGGCATCGTACCCGATTCTCTCCTCCAGGGTCAGGCGGTTGTGTGTGGCCTTGCCGAAGGAGTCCTCGACTTGAGCGCCGTCAAGGCTGTGTTCATGGGCCACCCGGGGATCGATATCAATGTCGTGCATCTTCAGCACAAGCTGTGCGGTCTGAGTGCGGAGGAGAACGGAGTCACGCTGCTCTACGGGCTACACACCACCGACAACAGGCTGCTGCACTTTGTGGCGCCAGGGCACACCGCATCCGTGCTGTACGAGGGCCTGCGGGAGCTGATTAGTGGCATCAGGAAGATGAAGAGGTTCCCAGACCAGAGGTTGCAGTGGCTACGCAGGCAGTATGTCAGCCTCTATCAGGTACGTTACCAACAGGAGCACTTTTGAAGTGTAGCTTTCTCATTGCTCACAAAGTCTTACGATGTTTTAAAAGGAAGTCGGTAGTCAAAACTGTTCTTGGGTGACGGTTAAAAAAGTGTCCATTGTTAATTGTACTCAATTCATTCAAATGTAAACGATTGAACTTGCGGTCAGTTTATAAGATTAGGGACATTTTTGTAAATTTAAGAAATTTGTTGCTTATCAGAATTGAACAAAATTCAAGCACAGTGCTTCAGTGTATGTTTGGATTTGTATGGCTTTCTCAATATTTCAGTTTTTTTTTTGAACATCTCCCCCATCCCGTTTCTGTTATAATAATCCTACACTCTTCTGGGAAGACTTTCCACTAGATTTTGGAACGTGACCGTGGGGATTCGTGGTTATTCGGCTACAAGAGCATTAATGAGGTCAGACATTGATGTTGGGTGAGGAGGTCTGGGGTGCAGACAGCGTTCCCAACGGTGTTCAGTTGGGTTGAGGTCAGGGCTCTGTGCAGGACACTTGAGTTCTTCAGCTCCAACTTTGGGCAAACCATGTCTTCATGGAGCTTGCTTTGTATGTACACAGGGGCATCGTAATGCCAGACCAGGTCTTGGTCTCTTAGTTCCAGTGAAGGAAAATTGTAACGCTACAGCAAACAAAGACATTCTATACGATTGTGTGCATCCAATATTCTGGGGAAGAACCACATGCGGATGTGATGCTCACGTGTCCACATACTTTTGGCCATCTAGTGTGAACATGCCAAAGGAATGCAGTTGTGTCCAAATCATTGCAATTTTTTACATTGAGTATAAATAAAAAAAAAAAAAAAAAAAAAAAAAAAAAAAAAAAAAAAAAAAAAAATTTTTATAAAAAAAAAAACCTTTTTTTTTTTTTATATTTATATTTTAAAAAAAAAAAAAAAAAAAAAAAAAAAATTAATTTCTTCTTTATTTTTTTTTTTTTTTTTTTTTTTTTTTTAAAAAAAAAAATATTTTTTTTTTAAAAAAAAAAATTTTTATTTAAATAAATTTTTTTTTTTTTTTTTAAATTTTTTTTTTTTTTTTTTTTTTTTTTTTTTTTTTTTTTTTTTTTTAATAGGAAATGTTCTGTGCATACCATGGAGAAACCGGAGAAACACTGAATTAGCCAAAGTACAGATTGCGTGTTCATTTCCTAATCTCGTTCTCTGTTTCTCCTTCTAGGAGGATGGTAGATTTGAAGGACCGTCGCTGGCTCAGGCCATTGAGCTGTTCGGGGGTCGGCGCTGGAACATGGGTTCAGGCAGTAGAAGCACGGAGAAGACCACCGCTCAGAAGAACAGCCCACTGGGCATCAGCTCCAACGTCAAGAAGAAGAAGAAAGCGCTCGTGAGGGTAAGCTGTAACCGTGCGTCCTCCTTGTTTATGTAGCTGCGTCGAGTTCAACAGAGTGGCTCTCATCTTTTATTCGCTGTGCTCAGGGGGACAGCGGGGACGGAACCGATGACGAGATGGTCTCACGCAAGACTAAAAGCTGCAAGGAAGCTCTGAGCAGGAGGTCTTCGGATCCGTTAGACAGCGTGGAGCAGGAGGAGAATGGTGAGGAAAAGTAGGCTTTTTTTTTTTTTTAAGCTGGCGTTAAACGCATCAGCGTTATTGTTTCCATCCGAGGTCGTGTTGGAAAACCTGTCCGACCACGCTGCGGCTGAATTCGGGCAGAAATGATGAAAAATCAAGTTTTGACTAAAATATTTTTTTGCTTTTTTTACTTGGACACGTCTTTTTTAAAATATGTAAATTCACACGTTATTAAGAAAATGCGTAACACCCATATAATGAGATCAGATACAGGTCACACGTAACGCTGTCTACGTTGACATGGACAGCGGTAATCTAATTATAGACCTTATTCTGAATAAGACAATATTCTGATTAAGGTGTTTACATGAGTCGCTTTTAGAATATTCCTTTCATGTTCCCGTTTGACATGTTATAGAACACAGATCGATTAACGGCACGCGTCATTACGTCCCCGCGCCGCGCCGTCCGACGTCCCTCCAGAATTTCACGTATCGACATACAGTTGGTCTTCGTTATGGGACCGTATACAGTTCTGGGTGTTTTATTTGAAATTTTACGAAAGCTTCAAGTGCAGTTAATTCTTTGCCTTGCTGTACGTGCAAATAGATGACTTCTTGAAGCCGTGGGCTGCGTCCCAAACCGCGTACTTGCCTACTGTATAGTAGCCGAAATACATGTATTTCTCCTACTATATACTGTAGTAGGTAAGTACGCGGTTTCGGACGCAGCCGTGCTCTCATGTTTGCTATCAAAAACGGTTGAGCACTGCCGTGTATGTATGTGTCCTGTTAATCAGAGTATCGTCTTAATCGGGTTCATATCGGATTATCGTCGTCCTTGTAAACGTACGAGTGTCTAGAGTTTACACAGAATGGTGCAAGAAAACAGCTAGCAGTTAGGAGCAGTGAGCCTCGTTGATGAGAGAGATCAGAGGAGAATGGCCAGAGCGGATGGTATTTCAAATAATCACTCTTAACAACCGTGCTGATCAGAAAAGCATCTCGGAAACACATAAAACATCGAACCTTGAGGTGGATGGGTGGCTACATCAGCAAAATACCTCAGGTTCCACTCCTGTCCGGCAAAAACAGGAGTCTGACACTAGTGGGCATCGGTTCACTGAAACTGGACATTTTATTGTTAATTGTTACATGTTAAATTAATTGCAAATGAAATGAATCGCTTTAATGTAGTTGACAGCCAGGGTGTCGATGTCAGTGGAGAGGGGATATATATTTACAATGGAATTTTCTCTAGAAAGTCAGAATTTCAAATGCTAAAAATGTACTTGTGTTTGAGACGCACACGAAAGAGAAATGTATTTCAGTTCAGAAATGAAATATCTCTCCATGAAGTCGTTTTGTTTTGTTTTGGGGGTTTTTTTTTCTCCCCGCAGGTCAGATGGTCAGACCACATTTTTCCAGGCCACCGTGCACGGTCAGACGTGTCCTCTCTGCTTCATATAGTTTGCGTTACTGCACTCTCGATTAAACGTGTAGCCATCCAACGTAGTCTCCAAGTGCGCTATTAAAAACAAATCCTTTAAGAGCTCTAAAGGGGAACAGGCGGGAGTTCTTTCAGACCTTTTGTAAGGAGGGAGTCGTGCGAAGTCTGTATCATTGTCTCGTCACCGGTTGAACCATTTCCCTTGGAAAAAGCGTTTGAGAAAACGACAAGGAATAGATGATGTACGATAATTAGAGATTCACCGATGCTACATTTCTCAGCCGATCCGATAACAGAGTGAAATCGGCCGATACCGATAGTTCTGCCTTTTATACCTTCTTATAATTGAATAATAATTCATTCCACAATTCTGAAGGAAATGTAAATACAAACTTTATTCTCTCCATTTCAACAAGTTGTTCCACAGTAACTTCATCGCGGACATCAAACTGGTGATATATAATATCAACTGTTATATATTAACACTAACAGGATATGAAATATACTACTCTATAAATCTATTTTTATATATATTTATATACTACTTGCTCAACTCATCTTTATTTAATTCTTTAAAAAAAAAAACGACTCGACACCGAAACTCCCGCTTCACTGCTGCAGCGTCCGGTGTAAAATTTTAGCGGCGCTTACAGACTGCCGTTTAGTCGTCATTCTACAAAGAGACGACGTCTTTACACACGGCACAAAATCGATGCGTTTTCCCGCCCGCTTTTGATCGACATCGATGTTTTTAAACTACCGGCCGGTGCATCTCTAACGATAATGTTGGTCTTGTCCACATCTGTAGACGACTCCAGCTCTTTTGGAACCCCTGGATCTTCCTTCTCATCTAGCACCAAAACCCAGTCCCCTGGAAGCTCCTCCTTCTCCTCCCCCTTTTGCTCATCTTCTGTAAACAGCTCCACCCCCATCCGGCCACATTCCTCCCCCGTCCCCCCTTGCACCTCCAAAGGCCAACCCGGGTAAGTGAGCCCAGCTCAGCGTATAAGTCATGCCTCAAAAGTCATTAAGCCGATTTACTCAAATAAACCTGTTTCGAAACGGCTTAGTAGTACACACTTAATACAGCTCAGTGTATAGTGGGGGTTTTCATTTGATTCTATTTTTATATGCATATTCACTATTCAATAATGACTAGAAGACATTTACATGGGCGTAACTTTATTTTGTCAGATGAATCCATACACTGTCTGGAACGTCTGGAAAACCCCTGCGTGTAAGAGGCTTCGGCCGGCGTCGTTTCCGTCAGGCATTTTTTATTTAACCTTCAAACCGAAGGTTGTACAAAGTGACCTCAATCTTGAACAACGCTAACAAGCTGGATAGCAGGCACAACAGCTGTAGTACATCCTCCACCATCTTGTTTATTTTGAACTGTTCACGTTTAGTTGAATGGGTCACATGACTAAAAACCCATTATTGGTTATTTCTTTCTTTATTTATTTATTACTAATCTCCGTTTTTCAGTCCACACTTCAGTTTTATGTTTAAACTGAGGTACCTTTTTAAGAAATAAATAAGGTGATTTTGAATTTGATGGCTGCAACACATCTCAAAAAAAGTTGGGACGGGGACAACAAAAGGCTGGAAAAAGAAGTGTTGCTAAAAAGAAACAGCTGGAGGAACATTTTGCAACTAATTAGGTCGCTAACTAATTGGCAACAGAAAGACTCTACCGCTCTAAAATACTCTTTTCTAGGTTCTGTTGTGAAGAGCATATGGGTTTATGAGATTTGCAAATCATTGCATTCTGTTTTTGTTGGGGTTGATTGGGATTGAAGTGTTTTATTGCATGAAGCAGTTTGTGCTCAGTGGTTCAGTGTTTCTGTCCTCAGGACATGGAGCAGCAGAAGTTGGCATGGGCGGGGGAAAGGCTGCTTCCGTGGTTTCCAGAACCTCATGATCTCGGATAGCATCATGAGCTTCGTCGAGTTTGTGGAGCTCTTCAAGTCGTTCAGGTGTTGCACCTTTCCTGCTTCTGATTTCCCCCCGTGAACTGAAGTGTGCGAGAACGTTGGCTGAGCGATCCCCATCTTCTGAGTTGTTCCAGTACCTTTAAATGGACTATAAGGATGTGAATTTTTCCTCTTGTACATGTGTGTTTTGCAGTATCCGTAGTCGGAAGGATATAAAGGAACTGTTTGACACGTATGCTGTGCCCTGCACCCGCTCAGGCCCGGATTCGGTGCCTCTTTACACCACGCTGAGAATCGACGACAAGATAACAGGGCTCCAGCCCGACCTAGGTTTGTCTATATATGTAGATTTGCGGCCTGTATAATCTTTTGTGTTTTTTTTTTTGTGATTATTGCTTCACAGTACACAGAAAAGAAACGCTCGGCATTTACTTTAATCTTGAAGAAAAGTGGAAGTGTAGAGCTGAATATGAAACTTTTTGGCTGCTAGTGCAGAGCCCTAAGTGCACTGCGCTCAAATATCCAGCAGTAACAATTCAACTCAATTTATATCGCACCTCTAACAGTCAGTCCGTACAGGAGTTTGTTTTTTTGGGGGGTTGGTTGTGACCGTTGCAGCCAAAAACTCGATTTCGCTGCGGCTTTTTTCAGAATTTTGTGACGCAACTTGCTGAGTTTTTTGTTCTTTTTTTTTTTTATGGGAAAACTACTTGAATTGGTGAAATCGCAATTGCACGAGAGAGGTTTTTCACCATCTTGTTTGTTGGTAAATGAGGCCTTCTAGTGCGACGAGTCATCACGCCCGAATTTGCGGAAAATAACTGCTGTAACTTTGAATAATTGCATGCTCCTGCGGACATTGCGGAGTTTCCTAGATTTTGCATTTTCTGCGCTCGCAGAATCGCAAAATCATAGAGGGACTGAGCAATAGATATCCCTCACCATGCAGCTTTCCAGAAATCCGTACCTAGCCCTAATTCGAGCTCTAATTCCTCCGCATTTTCGGATCGATACATTATTTCATTTACTCCGACACCGATTAAAGCACCACCCACTCCTGCAGACCTGCTGACCCGCAACGGCTCCGACCTCGGCCTGTTCATCCGCACCCGCCAGCAGATGTCCGAAAACCAGAAGCAGATTTCCGACGCCATCGCCGCTGCTAGCATCGTGAGCAACGGTACAGGCGTCGAACACTCTTCGCTGGGTGTGCTGGGCCTCGCCATCCCACAGCTCAATGACTTCCTGGTCAACTGCCAGCGCGAGCACCTGACCTACGACGAGATCCTGACCATCATCCAGGTGAGCGCTAGTTCTGTTTCCCAGCTGACCTTTTTAAAAGCTCGTGGTGAACTTCTCAAATTCTTTAGTCCATTGCAGGTGCTTGATGGATAAAAATATCAAAGCTTTAAACCATGTATCATGAGTTTGTAGATTAGATTTAGAATAAACACACGTCTGCAAAGTTCTGAACTTTAGAGCTGGAACTGTCTGTGCTGGATAAAGTACTGCTACTTAATACTACTTAATGCTCCATCATCGTGTTCTATTGCCTTTCTCTTCACAGAGGAGAGTCATTGATTGGCAGTTAGAGACTAATCTCTCGCTGCTTTAGAAATCGCTAGAGAACATCAAACACCTAAACACTGATGTAATTACAAGTGTAATTTCTTTCCGTTTAACTCTAGAAATTCGAGCCTTCCTCGAGCATGCGCCAGATGGGCTGGATGTCCTTTGAGGGCTTCGCCAGGTTTGTGTCTTGTTCTCTGACTCACTTTAAAAAAAATAAATAAAATAAAAAAAAATAATAATAATCCAGCACATGTTGCAGACAGATTCACATTCTCATTCCAGAAACGGAAATAACCTAATGATTAAAACTCGCAGAAACCAAACACCAATACGTCGGTCACGCTGTTAAAGAAACAAAGCCGGGTAACGGGAAGACGTCTTATTTCTTAAGGTTCCTCATGGACAAGGACAACTTTGCCTCCAAAAACGAAGAGTCTCAAGTGAACTCGGACGAGCTGCAGTACCCGCTTTCATACTACTACATCGAATCATCCCACAACACGTACCTCACCGGCCACCAGCTGAAAGGAGAGTCCTCGGTGGAGCTGTACAGTCAGGTCAGAGCTGCGGACCATTTCCAATGGATCAGATCAGCTTCTTTACATGACCACATGCTTCAAATATGATTCATGTATCCTGTGATTTTGCTTTTGGAATAGAACTTTCTGGAAACATGAGAGTATTTTATATTACATGTCGCGTCGATTTGAAACCATCACACCCGTATGAACATCGTGTGCTTGTCACGATACATACAAAGTACATATAGTGTGATTGTGAGCCATATGGTTATTATTCTCAATCATTCCGGCTTTTATTATTGCACTGCACTCGGTTAAAGTAAGCGCTCCTTCTTTGCAGGTGCTGTTGCAGGGATGCAGGAGTGTCGAGCTAGACTGCTGGGATGGCGATGATGGCATGCCGGTTATTTACCATGGGCACACTCTAACCACCAAAATCCCCTTCAAGGTCTGTTTTTAGGAAAGAAAAAAAAAAAAAGTGACCATTAAAAAAAAAAAAAAAGGAATCTGTTAATACTCCAGTTTCTTCTAGTTCTCAGTATCTTTTTGATAGTCCTGTCTTTGCTTCCAAAGGACGTGGTGGAAGCCATCAATCGCTCTGCTTTCGTGAACTCCGAGATGCCCGTGATCCTCTCCATCGAGAACCACTGCTCTCTGCCTCAGCAGCGCAAAATGGCCGAGATCTTCAAGGTGCGTCATCTCGCTGTGCTTGGCCTCTGAAACATTCTTAATTGTTACAACTGTGTGAAATCGAAAAAAAAAAAAAAAGAAATCAATAAATTTCTCACATAGCGACTTCATGTACTCGTTTTTTTTTTTTTTTTTTGGCTTGAAGGTGGTGTTCGGAGACAAGCTGGTAACCAAGTTTCTCTTTGAGAGTGATTTCTCTGATGACCCACTGCTCCCCTCACCTTGGCAGCTAAGGGGCAAGATCTTACTCAAGAACAAGAAGCTAAAGGCACATCAGGCCCCTGTGGACATCCTAAAACAGAAGGTGGGTAGATATTACACTGTTCAAAGCATGTCGGTAGTTACACACCGATCAGCCATAACATTATAACCGCTGACGGGTGACGTGAATAACATTTGATATTCTCCTTACGATGGGATGTATTAGGCAGCAAGTGAAAAAGTCAGTTTTTCACATGCATGAATATGAATCACATGAATATGAATCACATGTAAATGAATCACATGAATATGAATCACATGCATGAATATGAATCACATGAAAATGAATCATATGTAAATGAATCACATGAAAATGAATCACATGTAAATGAATCACATGCATGAATATGAATCACATGAAAATGAATCATATGTAAATGAATCACATGAATATGAATCACATGCATGAATATGAATCACATGAAAATGTATCATATGTAAATGAATCACATGTAAATGAATCATATGAAAATGAATAAATAAAGGCAAAAAAAAGAAAGAAAAGAAAAGAAAAGTCAGAAGAAACAGGTCTAATTCTGATGTCTAGACGACTGGGTAAGAGGTTTTGTGGGGTGTTCCCAGTAGGCAGTGGTTGAAGGACAACCGGTACACCTGCGACAGGGTCATGGCTGCCCGTCCGAAGGCTCACTAATGTGCACTAGCCTTGTTTGCTCCGACCCCACAGAAGAGCTACAGTAACACAAATTGCCGAAAAACTGCACAGTGCAGGTTGCAGTGTATGGGGTTACGTAGCCCATGCTGACCCCTGTCCACCGCCGAAAGTGCCTACAATGGGCACGTAACCATTAGAACTGAACCATGGAGCAATGACCTCTTTCAGCAAGATAATGCGCCCAGCAATGCTAAAAAATAATGTACGGGAACAGTTTGAGGAACATGACAAAGAGTTCAAGGCTTTGACTTGGCCTCCGCGTTCCCCAGATCTCCATCCAATCGAGCGTCTTTGGGTTGTACCGGACAAACGAGTCCGATCCATAAAGGCCACACCTCATAAAAAAAACTTACAGGACTTAAAGAATCTGCTGTTAACGTCTTGGTGCCAGATACCACAGCACACCTTCAGAGATCTTATGGAGTCCATGCCTCGATGAGTCAGAGTTCATTTGGTAGCACAAGGAGGACCACAATGTTAAGCAGGTGGTTTTGATGTTCTGGCTGATCGGCGTATGTGTAGCAGTCTCCCGCAAACCTATCATTTTTGACAGTCTTGTCACTAATCTATCTTCAGCCTTCTTAGGTTTCACCAGAACAGTGTGGAAATGTTCAACAATGAGTAGCTTTCTTTATACGCAGTCCGTCTTGACTGATGAAGTCTACCCCTTTTAAAGCAGTCTTACAACCAAAGCTCATCATTTATTGTGAAGTCCGGTCCGAGAAATCCCACCCGCTACTTTTACAGACGTGACCCGAGCAAGCGGTAACGTGATTTGGCGATTTTGTAACATCCGCACGACCTCGGCGTATATGGATGCGCCAAAGAGGGTAGACGAGAGCGATAAGATGGAATGATGTAGGAGTTTCGTTTTCTCTCCTCCTTTTTCATTTGTTCAGGCACTTCAGCTAGCACACATGCAAGCGCAAGCCAATACCTGCACCGTCGCCGCCGGTTCTCCTGGCAACAACGAAGAGGAAGACGAGGAGGAAGATGAGTACGACTACGACTATGAGTCACTGTCTGACGGTAGGCTTGGTTTTGCACCTTACTCAAGCAGATTTGGATTTGACAGGATGTCGGGTCTGTTTAGAATTTACTAAAGCACACCCCCCCAGTCCTTTCCCATGTTAAACACTAGGTTACACAGAACAGCAACTTTATTCTGAAGCATGTGGATTTACTCATGTTATTGGTCTTCCTTCCCGCCTTCCTTTCTCTCCTCTGCCCTTTTCTTTTCATCTCTCTCCTCTTGTAGCTGATGTCCTCAATGCTTCCACTGCCTCTTATAGCCAGGAAGGTAAACCGTGATTGATTGTGTGTGTGTGGGTGTGCATGTGCGTGCATCTCGGTTTTTAAACGCACTCCGTCTTCTGTGATGTGCTTTGCTCTGTATGAGGCCTTGATTTGCGCAGGTGAAGGTATATAGGAACTGAGCGGGACTGATGACAGAAGCAGCGAATTGCCTGTGTGTTGGGTTTAATGGCTGGAGCAGTGTTGTGACTACTCCTAAAACGGCTGGTGTGGTGTGTAAACATCAAGCTTCCCCCTCCCCTCCCTCCCTGCCTCCTTTCTCCTTCTCCCTCCCCAATCCCCTCTGTCCACACTCTTTTGAAAACGATGTGACCTTGCTAGCGGCACGGGCTCATCGGAGAATAAAAACAAAGCCATCTGGTTTCTCAGGCCCCTCCGTGCTCCTTCTCTGAAAGAGACGAGGGATTCTTTCCTTTCACGTTGCCCGTTCCCATCCGGCACACCCCAGGGACCCAATCCAGCATGCCATCGAATCGCAATGAAATAACTTCTCGAGCGAAGCTTGGGTCCGTTTTGTATCGGCCTCGCCGGTGTTCTCGCTTCGAAGCCTAATTTGAAAAAGAAATCGGTGCTTCCGCTTCCTGTGACTCTGTATGAACGGCCGTGTGAGGGCCTAAACCACGCAAACGTGCCGCATTATCTTCTCGCACGTTCCTGCACAGATAACATCCTGGATGATAAGCCGGAGGGGAAGTCGTCGACCGAGAAGCTTCAGTACGAGTCCAACGACGAGATGCCGAAGAGGATTAAGAAAGCAGGGAGTAAAGGAAAGGTAGGCTCGAGCTTTGTACCTCTCTGTGATTCTGCACTCTCTGTACATGAGGGTTGACATGCGGCCTGGTTCTTTACTGCGATTGTGCAGATGTTTGACATGGAGCTGGGGGAGGAGTTCTACCTGCCGCAGAACGAGAAAGAAAGCAGGCAGATCGCACAGGAGCTCTCGGACCTAGTCATCTACTGCCAAGCAATCAAGTTCCCGGGTAGGTGCAGCGTCCTCGACGTGAACGTAACACCCTGCTCGTATCCGGTCATGATTGATCAATGCGTGTTAAATTATGAACAAAACTCATCTGCAACACTGCAAGTTCCTAAAAGCATCAGAACTTTTAAGATTAGTCTCTGCTTCCGAAGCTCCGCCCACAGGCTCTGGAGTTTTTCATACGATTCGTATGCCTTTCTGGCCACAAGCTTCGGAATGTTCGGCGTGTTTGTCTGCACGTTTAAGACGGGACCGGAAAGTTTTGAACTCTGTGAACTTTTCTGAGCGAGTTGAAAAAATAAATGCTAATGGCATCGTGTCTTTGATTTTAAAACTTTAAAAAAAAATTTTTTTTTTTATTCCAAACGTTGTCGAGGAAACGCGATCATCTTTGGTGTGTCATAGAGCAGTGTGTGAATGTAAAAAGTCTGCAAAGTTTAAAAAAACTCAAAGCGCACGACGAACGGAGTTAATCGACTCCCAAAAGAACGAACCGATTCTGAACCGCTGAATCGAGTCGTTAGTGATTCCAGACTTGCTTCCTGTACTCACCTACTAGGTTTGTAACAAAAAGCCCCGCCTCTGGTCTTCATCGGCTGCTCACTGACAGCGGTAGACCAATCACAACACACTGGGAAATCCGACCAATCAGAGCAGAGTATGCTCTCTTAAAGGCGGAGTTTAGAATGACTCCTTTAGAACGGATCGTTGAACGAGTCGTTTGTGACGCTGGGGGGTTGTAATGCTGCAATTTAAATTATGAGCACATTAAAGTGTTTTTTGACCTCGGATGCACGTAAAATCTTTTATAAGAGACTTTTACAACAAAATTAGGCACGTTGTAAAACCTTATTGGGTGTGCTTTAACAAATGATGTCCATGTAGCCCTATATTTCAGACAGAAGGTTGTATGAGTGAGTCCTGATGCTGCCTTTTTCACTAGCTGCACAACCAGCATGTCAAGACAGTAGAGACTCCCATGATGGTAAATTAGAATCAGGTGCTCAAGTTGAATGGAAATAACATCAGTCCCTTGAGCACAGGCTAAACAAACAAGCAGCTCCAATCTACTGGGAGCCTGAGGAAACCAATGCCCTCCAGCCCGAACCCTAACGCTCTTGTGTTTGTGTGTTTGTGTGTGTGTGTGTGTGTGTGTGTGTGTGGGAACTAGGCCTATCCACCCACTCCCCATCATGCTCTAACAGAGGAAAGGAGCGCAAAAGCCGAAAGTCCATCTTTGGCAACGCCCCAGTCCGTGGGAGCCCTGGCGAGCCGGTGACGCTGGTGCGCGGCTCAGGGAAAGGTACTGCTGCACTGTGCACCGCTCACACAGGAAACAGAACACCCACTTGGAGCACCCCTGGGAAAAGGCCGCTTAACTTTTCCACCCCTTTAAAAGTCCCCCAAACGCACATAAAAAAAAAAAAGTCTTCTCTCACAGCACGCTTCCAGGAAGTGGCTCTTGGCACGAGCAAATGCGCAGAGAGGAATTTCGATTCACTTGATCCCGTTTCGGACATCAGCAGTCAGACAGTTTATGTGCTCGAGACACTAGGATGCAGTAGCTGCCCACTTGACCTGCGTAGTGCCAGCTCAGCTATGCGAGCAGTAGTGCCAAGACCGGCGCAGATACGATTCATAGCTCACGAGTTATGTTAGCGTTCAGCTGATGTTTATACTTTTTTACCTTTTCATAGCAGGACGAGAACATCGTACTGCAGCACTCGGATGCTTAAATGCCAGTCGTTTCGGAAGTTATGGTACAAATGTTGATGTAGGTGGGCCTCTTTCACTGGAAGTGGAATGAAATCTTTAAATGCTACTTTCTCTCCTCTCGCTTTTGGGGATAAACAGACATTAAAATGCTAGAACTTGTTTTCAGAAATATATAGTAGAAAATTGACCATAGGAAGGGTTTTCCCACGCCACCCCACGCTCACTGGCTTTGCTTGTGTCACTTAATTGCGTTTCTTTTAGAGATGCACCGATACAAAATTTCTCGGCCGATACTGAAAACCGATTATTCAGCATGATCTCGTCCGATACCGATTATTCAGAGTGATATTGGCCGATACCGATTATTCCGAGTGATATCGGCCGATACCGATTATTCAGAGTGATATCGTCCGATAACGATTATTCAGAATGATATCGGCCGATACCGATTATTCAGAGTGATATTGGCCGATACCGATTATTCAGAGTGATATTGTCCGATACGATTATTCAGAGATATCGAACCGATATTCAAGTGATATGTCCGAAACATTATCAGAGGTGATACATTATTAATATGTCGATACCGATTATAGGAATCGTCGATAACGATACAAGTGATATCGTCCGATAGATTATTCATAACATTTTTCAAGGATATAGCATAGTCAAGGAATCGTGATATAGTCCGATAACGATTATTCAGAGTGATATAGTCCGATATCGATTATTCAGAGTGATATAGTCCGATAACGATTATTCAGAGTGATATCGGCCGATACGATAACCGATTATTCAGAATGATATCGGCCGATACGATAACCGATTATTCAGAATGATATCGGCCGATACCGATTAGTTCTGCCTTTTATGCCTTCTTTTAAATTAATAATAATTCATTCCACAATCCTGAAAGAAATGCAAATAAAAACTTTATTCTCTCCATTTCAACAAGTTGTTTCACAGTAACTGGTCTCATCAACAGAAAACACATTACTCTAACATGAACACATGAACTCAATTCTGAAGATTAAAGTAAGATTATGAACTTATTGAATGTTATTGATTCATATTAACATCGACTGAATCCTAAAAAACCTGTTAGTCTCACATTCACTCTCCACAAACACAAGCACTTCTACTTCATCACTGACATCAAACTGGTAATATATAACATCAACTTTTATATATTAACACTAACTGGATATGAAATATACTACTTTATAAATATATTTTTCTGTGCAATTTACACTTTTTTAGCATGAAAAATAGCTTTTTTTTCCCCGGTATCGGCCGATACATCGGTGCATCTCTAGTTTCTTTCCCTTTGATCTGTCTCTGTCCTCATCACAATCCTGTTCCGTTGCAGCCGGTATGGATGGCACCAGGTCAAGCTGGGAGGAGCAGACGATGCCAGTGACGGGCACAACGCCCTCATTGAGCGCCATTATCCGCACACCCAAGTGCTACCACATCTCATCGGTGAATGAGAACGCTGCCAAGCGCCTGTGTCGTCGTTACTCCGCAAAACTGATCGGTCACACAGAGCGCCAGCTGTTGCGCACCTACCCTGCTGCCACACGCATCGACTCTGCCAACCCCAACCCCCTCTGCTTCTGGCTGCATGGCATCCAACTCGTCGCCCTCAACTACCAGACCGACGGTGAGCGGCCCTCTTACAACAGCGATCAAAAATGATGTCTCTTAACCGGGAATTTATTATATTTCTCTCCTTGAACGTTCACAGCAACGTAGCCAATCAGAAAGTGTCTGGGAGCTCTGGTATGTGGAAGAGGGCAGACAGCATTTTCCTCCGAGTGTTCAGCTGTATTGTGATGTAGCATAAATGGAAAGCAAAGATACGGTGGCTGACTTCATACGTCTCAGAGGAAGCATGTGCTAGCCTTCACTCGTATAGGAATTTGTAGTTGTTTTTATTTATTTATTTATTTATTTTATCATAATTGTCCACGTGCAGATCTGCCCATGCAGCTGAACACCGCTCTGTTCGAGGTGAACGGTCACTGCGGCTATGTCCTGAAGCCGCCCGTGTTATGGGATCGCACCTGCTATCTGTACCAGCAGTTCAGCCCACTGGAACGAGACCTGGACCACATGAGCCCTACTGTCTACTCACTCACTGTAAGAACGCACACACACACACACACGCACATTTGTCTTGCTATCCTTGTGAGGACCTTCCATAATAACTAGGGATGCCCCGAATGTTCGGCGACCGAAATTATTCGGCCGAAAATATTTTAAAAAAGCATTTCGGTGTTCAAATAAGTGAAAAGGCCGAATAAATTTGACCGAACAATGATGTGTTTGACGACGCGACCAAATTGCCTAGCAACCAGAGTGAGACGCGCGAATGTCACGACCTTGATGAGAGGACGCGCGTGCATGCACGAGCTGTGGACACGTGCGTTTGTTTTGTTTCTGTTCCGGTGCATGTCTGTCACGTCGCGAGACATAAGGGAGTAGAGTACGGAAGCAGGTAAAGACGTATTTATTTAAGGGCAGGCAGACACATCCTATATCTACTACGATACTCCGCGAGGTGTACAGGGACGCGAGCGCTATGTATCCCGAATATAATCCGCCGTATAGAACCGAATAGAACCATTTTTTGCACTCCTGTCAATGCACTTTTTAGATGTAGGCTACAGAGTGTTGCATTCTTTCAGCAGTCAGTTACAGGCCGAACATCAGCTATTCAAGGGGGGCTCAAATATGAGCACGTCAAAATATTTTTACTCATCTATTTATTTAAAGTTATATTGTGGTTTGTTGGTAGCCTATGCCTGCTGGAATGAAAAAAAAATGTTCAGTGTTAAATAAATATTTTGAAATGATAAAAAAAAAAGGCAAAATAATAATAATAAAAAAAAAACGTATTCGGCCTTCGGCTTTCGGTCAAGTTTTTCTTTAAATTCGGTTTCAGCGTCGGCCAAGAATTTTCATTTCGGTGCATCGCTTATAATAACATCATTATTAATACTATGTCTATATCTAAAGCTAAGCGTAACCTTGTGACCAAAATGATACGTTATGGGGCTTTACATAAAAGCTGCACAAATGTCCCAGCAAGGTACATGTGGCGAATTCTGGTCAACACACACACACACGGCTTGAATGAAAGCTATAGTTACAGTCAGGTCCATTAATATTTGGATATTGGAGTAATGTAATTAGCATAAGTAATGTATATGGGTGTTAACTGTGGACTTTCAGCTTTAACTTGATTGCATTTACATCCAAATGTAGGAATTACAGTCCCCCCCCGTCGTTTTAAGACACCAAAAGTAACCGGACGGTCAGCTGCTCGGTTGTTCCACAGTCAGGTGTGCGTTATTCCCTCATTATTTCACTTGCAAGTTAGCAGAGAAAAGGTCTAGGTGTGGCATCCGATACTGTTCACTCTGAATATGATGTCCAAAGAGCCGTCACCGTCAGTGAAGCAAACCGCAAGATTACCTTACCACAAGATGTAAACTATTGGGAAGCCTGAAAAACAAGAAGACCAGATTAGAGTTTGCCAAAAACATATTTCAAAAGCGTCTACAGTTCTGGAACATCATCTTATGGACTGATGAGGTAGATCAACATGAAGCAGAATGATGGGAAGGGAACGGCTCATGATCTGAAGCATACTACCCCATATTATGACGTGAGCATGCATGGATGCCAGTGGAATTGATTCCCTTGTATTTATTCATGATGTGACTGCTGACAGTGACGTGTATATGACTCTATTAACCACTCGGATTCAGCCAAATGTGCCTCACAGTGCACATAGACAATGATCAGAAGCATACTTCGAAATCAACCCAAGACTTTTTTTTTTTTTTTTCTTTTCAATCACCTGACCTGAATCCAGTTGAGCTGCATTTCACTTGCCGAAGGTAAAACAGTAAAATAAATAAACAACAACACTCCAAGAACAAGCAGGAACTGGAGACAGCTGCAGTAAAGGTCTGGCAGAGCATCACCAGGGAACAAAGCCAGCGTCTGGAGATGTCTATGGAACTCCCAGACTTCAGTGACCGCGAAGGATTTGTGACAAAGTGTTAAAATGTATGATTGTTGCGTTTGTCCAGATACTTTTGGTCCCTTCAAAAGTCATTATTTCATTTAATAGATAGATAGATAGATGGATAGATGGATACTTTATTGATCCCCAAGGGGAAATTCAAGGAATTTAATTTAATCTCCAATATACTGTGGTCAACACCTACAATATTAATAATAACTCCCAAGTCTCCAAATATTTATGGAACTGACCGTATGTCCTAATACGGACCTCCTTGCTTCAACGTTTCCCAAAATGACTCATTATAATTAAAAAAAATAAATTAAAACATGAGTCAGATGGTTAAAAACCGTGTGCATGCTCTAATATGGTTTCCCCAAAGCACTGTGTATTCAGTATCGTCTTAACTGGTAGAGAGTGCACCGTGTACTGTAATACTCGCTCAAATTGCTATTTGCCTTTTACGAAACTAAAGCCCAGATTGTGTTCTGTATTGTGTATTGGCTTGGGTTGAAGGCGTTATGGATGGAAGTGCATTGTGCACACAATAATATTTAAACACACAGCAGCTTTGCTTGTAAATTTAGGCCGTCGTAGTACTGGTCGAAATTTTATCGTATTTATTCAGGGGTTGGTTTACCTATCACTTAAGCTAATGGTGCCTCTGCTGGATAGTCTTTGGCTTATTTGGTAGTGTGGACAGAAACCCGTTCATCACCCTCTCAGCAATGGGGAGTACTGATGGGATTTGCTATGCGGTGCCATATACAGTGGCGAGTTTATTGTGTAAACACGGCGGATGCATACAAAGCACTAAGGTTTACAGCGGTTTTGATGTTATTCCTGTGACGTTATTCAAACGGGTGTTTATTTTACCTTGTCATCCACAGTAGTGGGCATTAACTGCACTCTCGCTGTCCTTTCCCCGTTTACCAGGTGGTATCTGGGCAGAACGTGTGCCCGGGGAACAGCAATGGCAGCCCGTGTGTGGAGGTGGAGGTGCTTAGCTTGCCGGCTGACGCTTGCCACTTCCGGACTAAGCCCATCCACCGCAACACACTCAACCCCATGTGGAGCGAGAGCTTCACCTTCCAGGTGCACTTCGAAGACCTGACATTCCTACGTCTGGCTGTCGTGGAGAACAACAGCTCGCAGGTCACGGCGCAGAGGATCCTACCGCTGAAGGCGCTCAAACCCGGTCAGAAACCTTGCCAGCGCTAGCAAAGCACGTTTCTTTTTAATAGGGTGTCGCAGGCAAGAGCCGAGCCCCGAGACGTCCTATAAAATAGGCCTTGCCACATACACATGCTTTGTAAATTCTCTTCCGATTTTAATAATGACGCAGTACGGAAAGCGTTCCAGAGAATCCGAGTTAGCGTTAACGCTGCTCACGCATGCTCCCTTTAGGCTACAGACACCTGCAGCTGAGGAATCAGCACAACGAGGCGTTGGAGGTCTCCACCCTCTTCCTGTTCAGCCGCAAGACAGAGGAGAGTCCTGATGGAGGAGCACGACCGGCTGCTGTGGTAAGAACCCGTCACGAGAGCCACACCTGAAATCACTCTATAACAGTGGTCACCAACCCTGCTCCTGGAGATCTACCTTCCTGAAGACTTTAGCTCGTTCCCATTTGATCACTGCCTTAAAAAGTTCCTGATCAACTAAAACAGGTTTTGGTCGGAGATCTCAAGGAAGAAAAAGAGGGCTTGGTGACCACTGCTCTACAGCCTCTATGTCTTTCATTCATTTTCTTTCCACCAATTATTACGTATTACTTTCCCTTCCATGGCCATTATTACTTCCCTTCACTGGGTGCATTTATTTGTCCATGTCCCTCACCAGTTCAAGTGATCATTATGTATGTAGTAAACGCAGAAGTTGATTGGCTTAACGGCGCGTTCATGTTCCAAGCAAAATTCCCCGAAATGTCTTTCGTTCATTTTGTGTATTTGTGGAGTCGTAGTCACAGTTTAGCCGTGGTCTCCGAGCTCTAGAGTCTAGTGCCAGGGAACCGGACAACATGTTGGGAACAGTTCTGATTGTTTTAACAGCTTAAGAATGTGACTCGTCCCCAAATGCTCAATATTCCAGGCCTGAACCTATACAGGAAATCATCGAGATCTGCATGGCATGTAGTCCTGCTTTCCTCACAGACCGTTACTGCTTTGCTGAACTCGGGCTGAATCTGATGTCATTTTAATCTGTGATTAACTAGAGCTGCAACAACTAATCGATAAAATCACTAATAACCGATGAAGATCACTGCCAACGAATCTCATTATCGATTAGCTGGTCTGCGTGCGGTACGTTTACACATTACGTTACTTCTGTTCCGAAAACACGCTTCGGAGGGTAATAAGTTGTGTCCCGAATGACCTACTGTACACTAACAATATGCACTGTGTACCGTCTAGAGCAGTGGTTCCGCGGACCCCTAGAGGTCAGTGGTTTAATTGCAGGGGGTCCGTGGGAAAGTTTTACAAATGTTTAAATTTTATATATATATATATATGTATCAAAATATATTCAAATGAGATGTTTTAAAATTAATCAATTTGGTTATTCGCGTGCATTCACAAATATCACGTTAGCTGAGCTAACGATCGTTCACTGATGGATTTATTTACAAATGAACTGATAATTTGCAAAAACCTATGACTGGTAAAGTTCAAGTGTCACATAGATGGATAAAATAAACAAAAGATAATTCAGAGAGTCAAATTAAATGTTACACCAACAATAAAATGTAATTGAACCCGGTATTTGTACCAATCCCTGGGGAATGACAAGTTCTACCAATCAACTCGGGATTGCTAGGACTGTAGAATTCAGTGCTTATTGTGCATCCATAACATGTAATACATAAATACTATCTATCAATCTATTTATATATTGTTACATACACACACACAAATAAATATATATATACATATATGTGTGTGTGTGTGTGTGTATATATATATATATATATATATATATATATATATATATATATATGTATGCATTACTTTTTATAGATCCAAAAACAAATTATCATCACGGAATTAAACTACAGTCCTAAATGTATAATATATATTCTGGTATGTATTGGGTTCTTTTCAGTCTTATATAATTGGACAAATAATTGTGCAAATTGTGCACAGTGTTGGATGACGCGCTGTTGCCCTTCTCTCGTTTGTTCAGTTGTTTAGCTCGGAGGATAGGCAAGCGGCGCAGCAGCACAGAGTGACGGTGCACGGCGCTCCAGGACCCGAACCTTTTACTGTGCTCGGCATGAAAGAACACACCACAGCAAAGCAGCTACTTAACGTGGTGAGTCACACACACACACACACACACACACACACACACACACACAGATGGATGGATGAATGGATGCCCCCTGTGTATCTATTCATCTTTTCAAGCCCTGTTTCTATCCACACAAGGATGACTGATGGCTGAATGCAGGAACTGGATAGCTGACTAATATAAAGGTTTGGTGGGATGGATGGATAGAAAAGAAATAAATGTGTAGTATAGAAGGATTGAACAACAAATGGGGGAAAAATAAATACATCCACGGATGGGTAGATGGATAGATGAAATAGATAACTGTAGGTAATGATGAAGGGATACATAACAGGATGTGTGAAGGGATGGATGGATGAAATAAATAGATAAACAGATGAATGCATATATAAGGACGAGGGACAAAGTATGTTGAACTGTGATAGTAAGGTGGTGTGACACCACAAGCCACCAGAACAGCTTCAATGCCCCTTTCTTCCAATAGATTAGAGTTTTGATGATGACGATGATGATGATGGTTGATCTAAAATCTCTCTCAGGTGACTGCGAAAGCCTTAGCCTATGATTCACGTTATTTTCATCCTCATGAAACCCTTCAATGAGCCCTTGTGCACCTGTGGATAGGGGGCGGAGTCATCTTGGGTGTGACCACGCCCATTATTATAGATCATAGGTGTTCACTCAGAATAAACCCCCACCCCCGATTTAAAGTGACTGTTCCCTTTAAAGGGTCAAGTTGAACCAAACCATTTGAGCAAAATAAATAAATGCCCCCCACCCCGGAACAGCAAAACAGAGCCACCAGTTGGTGTTTTTTTCCCCCCACTTTAATTCATCACCTGACTGTATACAGCAATTGTGGTGTAATTCAGCAATAAAGACGTTTCCTGTCTCTCGCATTGTGGCATTGGAGCAGTGTTAGGATTGTTTACAGTACAAGTGCAAGTCACCAGAGAAGAAAGAAAACGTGTCCGAGCAGAGTGCTTTTGAATGAGGTGTGATTGCCTGGAAGTTTATATTTGATGTTGCTTTTTGATACAGCGTTACATTAAGGGAATGCTAGCTACAATAGATGCAGCACACGTTCCCACACACTCTCACATAAATCTGTGATTTTCCTGTAAACACTCGTCGTCTTCTTGCCCTCGCCAGCTGGTTCCAGATGCCTCCGCTGACTACTTCCTGATGGAAGAGAAGATACCACTGTCAAAGGAAAAGTGCGACACAAAGAAAGTTCCTCAGCAGCGTCCTCTAGTGTCCGACGAGAGGGTTCTCAAAGTGCTGCACAGCTGGCAGCCTGAGGAGGGCTACGTGGGCCGCCTATGCCTTAAAGCCAAGGAGGAGGTAAACGGAGGTCTTATTCAGATTTCATTCGATTTAATTCGGATTATCTGCTATAAAAGAGGTGAGCGTGGAGTATTTGTAAACTAGCCCAAAACTGTCCTGTCTGCTCCTCCTTCAGTTGCGCATATAGTAGAGTTGGCCTCTCTTAAGGTACGTTCACACATACAGCGACTCGCAGCGACAAAGCGACCAGAGCCCGTTCATTATTAATGAGAGCCGGCGACTTCCAGCGACTAGATGTGGGCGTGTCCAGCGACGTGACAAAGTTGAGAAAAGTTTAACTTTATGCGAATTTGGAGCGACTCCGACGGGAGCGCACGTGATCCGCGATCCACCATGCTGCCTGTGAGTCCGGCGTTTGCGCTTCCGCCGCAGATAGATGGCCGCAACGGCAGAGAGCGCACACTGCTCTTCCTTCATCTCATAGGATACGAGGCGTATTTACACTGGTGAATTTTATGTACAGACGCTGCTGAATGTTTCATTTTAGCTCTAAATAAACTGGTTTGTCGTGAAAAGTCGAATGCTAGTCGCACCACCCATTGATTTAAAGGTTACTATGGAAACCAGTAGTAGGAACACCTACTGGCGACTTCATTGTACCTCGTAGCGCTTGTTGCACTTCCCATTTCTGACCACTAGGTGCAATAATAACTCTGTCGATCTAAAAGGGGCAGTTAGCAAGCTGCCCAAACACTGCGCGACAATCAGAAACGTTTGAGCAAATCAGTACTTTTATAATTGGCTTAAATTTGTCAAATAGCAACGTTTGGCCATTCAAGACTAGTAGTGGTGCTGTCGATACAGTTCCCCCATTTTAATCCCATTTATATAAAAAGTCTCACTCGTGGTTGTTCGCTTTCGCTGTAGCTTTGAAAAGCAAGAGAATTTGAGCTGCTTGTGTGACTTAGCCGTACGCATCCACTGTTAAACTGGGACATCACATTATGTACCGTTGAACGTCGCAAAAATAGAGACGTTATTATTTTTGGGTATGTTTCAGCATTGATACATTGGCAGCATGATGGAAATCTCATATTCACGCACTAACAAGATCATTCCCCCTACAAATCTGTGACCTGATCAGTTTCACGCAGTGGCGCTTTTCTGAAAAGTTCAATTACATGGAAAGCATGTGCTGGTGGCTGAGTGGATTGAAAGAATTGTGATGTTTTGACTGGAAAACAAGCAAGGTTTGTGTATTTGTGACCAGCGCGGTCTTTGCTCCGCCTGCTGGCTGCTCGCTGAATTGCACCCTGCCCTGTTTTGACCAAAACGTGCGCTGTGTTGGCAGAATTTGAATGAGAAGAACGACAAGATGGAACGAGCGGAGGAAGCGAGCAGCGGAGGAGACGAGGACGTGTTCTTTGTCCAGGTTCACGATGTTTCGCCCGAGCAGCCTCGCACCGTCATTAAAGCGCCACGCTACAGCACTGCACAGGACATCATTCAGCAGGTCCGAACAACGTGGCACGTAATGGTCACTTGTATTGTTAATGAACGGTGATTTAAGAACATGCTAGAGTAATATGTGTATATTGCTATAACGAGCTCCGAGGGCTTGGTTGGCGTTTATTTAACCTACCCGTCTGTCCGTCTCTGATTACACGCAGGCACTGAGCAAAGCCAAGTACTCGGTCAGCATCCTGAGCAACCCCAACCCCAGCGATTACGTGCTGATGGAGGAGGTGGGCCGTGAAGCCCCCGGGAAGAAGGTGTCTTCAGCTAAACCCGCTCAGCGTGTGCTGCCTGATCACGAGTGTGTGTTCCAGGCCCAGAGCAAGTGGAAGGGCCCCGGCAAGTTCATCCTCAAACTCAAGGAGCAGGTATGAGACGGGTGACGGAAGCTTCTCCGCTTGCGTTACACGTTTACGAGTCTTGCTGATACAAATGGTTTGGTTTTATTGTGTGCGTGTCGGAGGCGTCAGTCCTTCGTCTTGCTCTCTGCTGATTTGTGTCTTTTATTACATGCGTGCTCTAGATCGGGCGTGAGGATAAGAGGAAGTGCGTGTCGTTTGCCAGCGAGCTTTGGAAGCTGACGGGCCGCAGTCGCAGCGTGACTATGAACGGGCCCGGCTCGAGCGAGGCAGCACACAGTAAGGAGGAGCGCGGTGCTCCGCCTCCACCCGACACCTTGGACTGAACTCACGCCTGCCGATGTGTGTGTGTTTGCGTGTGCAGTGCATGGAGTCCTGGCCAGGTACGGCGAGCTCTGGAACGTGGACACTTTCAGGCACAGACCAAAAAAGCAGAACTCTGGCCCGAAAGCTTTCCAGCCTCCGTCGGCCTCTAACTCGTGCGCCTTATTTATTTGATTATTTGATTCACCGCACTTCCTGGTTCTGACGCGATAAGTTCCGTCTGCTCTGTGGGCTTCCTAAAACCGAAGCCAGGAGACAAGTGTTGTGTAATTTGGGAAGCGTGTGCAGTTGCACCGTAAACCTTAGTTCAGGAGTCTAGTTTAATATCAGCAGTGTTCGGTAAAGTGCTTAAAAAAGATAAATATATTGCGTACACTACAAGCATGGCAAGAGCAGGTGAACTACAATCCCCTCCGAAAGTATTGGAACGGCATGGCCAATTCTGTTGTTTTTGCTGTGCACTGAGTACATTTGGGTTTGAGATCAAATTTCCTGATATTTACATCTAGATGCGTTAATCAACTTGGGACATGGTACCCTTGGAGGCAGACCACACAATTCTTAGGTGAGCAAAAGTATTGGAACAGAGTCTTAACGTGAACAACACTTCAAATTTGGTCTCATGTCCCTTGCTTGCAATAAGTGCAACAAGTCAGTGACCCACGGACGTCCCCAAACTGTTGCATTCTTCTTTTGTGATGCTTTTTCTGCAGCTTCTTTCAGTCGTTGTTCATTTCAGGGGGGTTTCTCCTTAAGGTTAAGGTCTGGTGATTTGATTTGGTCAGTCTAAAACCTTCCACTTTTCCCTCCCTGATAGTCCTTCGATGAGTTGGAAGTGTGTTTTGGATCATTGTCTTGCTGCATGATGGAGTTCCTCCTGAAAAATGTTGCTGTAAACTTCTGAATTCATTCCGCTGCTACCAGCATGAGTTCCATCATCAATAAAGATTAGTGAGCCTGTATCAGAAGCAACCATCCATGCCCATGACACTATTTCCACCATGAGCTTATATTAGAGGTCGACCGATTGATTGGTTTTGCCGATCAATCAGCACCATTAACTGATAACTGGAGCTAGCGGTTATCTGCAAAAATCCTCACCGATTAGTTTTTCCCGGTTGCGTCTGTTGCCGGGAGCGGCTGAGAAGAGTCTGCGGTCATTATACGGTACGAGAGCGGCCTCTTGAGGCGAAATAATAACTAATCACCGACTAATTTTGTTATAGTTTTTTGATTCAGTTTGTATGCCTCTATATTTATTTATCTCTATATTTATTTGTTATTTGGAGTGTTACAGTTCGGTTCAGTTTGGACGTATATCATGTATTAATAGTTAGTATATATGAATATTTCCTACAGTACAGTGCATTTTCATGGCGCAGCTGGTACATTTCGCAATATTTTACTGAGTTTTATGTTTTCATTCAGTATCAATTTTAATAACTTTCAGTTGGTTAATCGGTTATCGGTAGGTACCGCGCAACTTAGTCATCGGTAAAATCCACTATAAGGTCAACCTCTAACGTGTAGGTTTTGGATCATGAGCAGATGCACACTTTGGTGGAGATTAATCTTGGTTCCAGAACTTTCGTAGCTCATCTCTGTATTTCTTTGTGAATTCCAGTCTGGCTTTCTGATTCTTACTGCTGATGAGTGGTTTACATCATGTGGTATAGCCTTGATATTTCTGCTCTCAAAGTCTTCTTAAAACGGTGGATTGTGAGACCTTCACCCCTGCTCTGTTTAGGTTGGTGATGTCACAGACTGACTTATTTTTGGGGTTTTCTTCTCATTTCTCACAACGTTTCTGTCAACAGCTGCTGTTTTCCTTGGCCGACCTGTTCTGTCTGTCGCTCAGCGCACTAGTGGTTTTATTCTTTTTCAGGACATTCCAAACGGTTGTAATGGCTACGGCCAATGTTTATGCGATGCCTCCGATAGATTTTCCTTCTTTTCTCGGCTTCAAATTGGTTTGCTTTTCTCCCATAGACGGCCCTCTAGTCTTCAAGATGGTTTATCCTTTTTAACAACGAATGCAGTGTTCACAGGTGAAACCTAGGACTCACACCAAGAGTAGACAATATAGACATATTGTTTGTTTTAAACAATCAAGTTAACAGGCCACACCTGGGCAGCAAGAAACACCGATCAGTTATGTGTTCCAATATTTTTGATCACTTGGAAAAAATGGGTGGTTTCAAAGACAAGGCACCATGTTCAAAGTTATTTTTTTTAACACCTCTAGATGTAAATATCAGGAAATGGAAGCTGAAATTCTGATCTATCAACTCGTGTTCATCTTTTGATCTCAAACCCAAATGCTTTCATTGTATAGCAAGAAGGGAAAAAAACGAATCAACCTTGCTGTTCCAATACTTTGGGAGGAGACTGTACTCTGAAGCTACATCCACCACTAATATTCTGTTAATTACAAAACATCTACTCTTTTTAGCTTTTAGCATTGCTGGCTATAAGGTGAATTGCAAATGCAACGAAAACACCCCTCTTCCTGGTTAAACCTGAACGTGACTTTAAGGGAAACGGGTGAATAACGAGGGAGTGGAGCCCCATTTCCAGCCCCTGTGATTCATCTGACTTTCTTCTAACGTATTACAGGAAAAACGATCACCGCCGGGCTGGTGCGATGCGCCCATGTGTTTATTCCTCTTATACCACAGCAGTTTGCCAAAGACCTACCTCGTTAACTCGTTCCCTCACCAGCCTCTCTCCCAGTTAACGAGACCGAAATATGCAGCATGCAGCTTGTCTCAAAGCCCTCTGTCCTGAAGACTAATTAGTAGAAGTGTCTCCTCACCGGAAACTACCGTTGTCGTATCGACAATCCATTTATTTGGCCAGGATTCATCCAGCAAGTCCCGGTATAAGTTGTTACTATAGAAACAATAACGTGTTAGAATAAGAGCGTTAATATAAAGCTATTATGTTTATATTACAGTCTCAATCAATCACAACGGGGGACTCGACAACACCGTGGTATAAAAATGACTGACTGCATCTGTACCTCGCCTTCAGTAGTGCTGCGGAATGAGAGATTTTGCAGTGATGTGTGTGTGTGTGTGTTTTAACCCTGCAGCACGTTTGTGATGAAACTCTGATCCTAGACACCAGAAATTCTGCTCCGATATGAAATATGATCCGGTGGAGCAAAGCGAGTCGCAGTGCGCTCTCATTTTGAATCTCATGACGTGTGTGTGTGTGTTTCTCCGTAGGCTCTGCGTTGGCGTTGGGACTGAAGGCCTGGGTGGCAGAGGCATGTCTGGGTTTTGCCCCTCTCCCTCCTCCGCCCCCTTCCGCCTGGTCCTACCCCCTGCTGTGGAACTGGAAGCTGCACAAATGAGCGTCGAGCCGCAGCGCTCTGACCTTTAGGCAACACGACGGCCTCTCACACTACACACTGAGTGAAGAGCACCATGGGACAGGTAGCGGTACCCTGTAAGCGGTTAGCTCCGGGATGTGGAGCCCACAGGGACTGAGCAGGACATGGAGCGCGTGAGACGCAGCCAGCAGCAGGGTCAACACTGGTTCTTCACGTCCTTCGGGTCACTCCCGTCTCCATCGTGGCTTTTTTTTCTTTCCTCGGCTGCTTTAGCGAGCAAGTGGCCACCGGAGTAGCTCGCTCCTTTATCGTGGAAGTTCTTTCTTTTGCAGTACGCGTATTAACGTACTGCATGCTGTTATTTTGCACATTTTTTAAAAAAAAATTAGTTCACCGCATACTCTTATTTAATAGTAAAAAAAAAAAAAAAAAAAGCATTTTGTAAAATATTTATTGAACTTTCTTGAAACTGACCCCCTGTAGTTCAATAGGAAGAAAAGTAGCACGCTCTAGCGTAACACTACCACCACGTATAATTCATTTCAACGGAAGACTAATTTATTTCTCATTTAAGTTGTTCGAAGTAAACGCGCCCTCGTTCGGAAGGTACAATGTTCCTCTGTCTGTTTATTTCAAAGACCAACACACTGCAGCTTTCGACTTCAGTCTCTGTGTGTAGTGCAATTCGTTATTACTTTTTGCTGGTTTGTTTATTTCTCTCGACGATCACGTAAGAAATCTAAAACGTGACGCTTACTTTTACAGCACTACTACCGTACACCTGTCTTACTGTTCTCGGACTCTAAATGTATTTGCTTGTGGGATCAGGTGGGTAGAAAGACGACTTCCTGAAGGGTTTCCTCCCCGCGTTATTTCTTGATGATGTTTGTAAAACATTCTGCATGTTGCACAAGCGTATCTTTTGCACTCAAGTCCTCGTTTGGAAGTGTATTTTTCCCCCCCACACCGTTTAATTCATCGACTTTGAAATGTCCCTGACTACCTCTGCTAACTCGTGGAGCCTCGACGTGTAACGTTGTTCTCTTGTCTTCTCGTCTATCCATGACCGCTTAGTAAATGTAAGAGTGGGCCTGCGCTGCATGGAGGTTGGAAACGTGCGTCTCGTCGGTTCGTCTTTATTTATTTAAAAGCATGGCCCGGGTCGGCCGTGTATTTCTTCTCTTGTACATATCGCATATATACGATAGATCTATTACAGCCACGTCGCACCTAATTTATTCTGGACGGGGTAAATCTTGCCCAACTAGCTCGTACTGTATGTGTATATTGTTTATACTTTTTGTAATTAAGGATTTAAAGTATTGGTATTTGGAGACACTATAATATATATATCACACATTCACACACGTACTTTCTTTGTTTTTCTTCTCGAGTGTGCGTATTGCAGCTTGGTTAGCGCTGACTTTCATTTCATCAGTGATTTACTGTGATCGGTTAAAGTGATGCCTGTGGAATAGATTTTATTGTTCAGCACTTCTTTCTTTGTGTTAATCTTGTGACTGTCTGACTGTTGTGGAGGAAATAACAGTTGTTGTACAATAAAAAAAAGTAAATCTTGTAGAAAATGACTTTTTTTTTTTCTCCCCCCCCTTAACTGGCTTTAGAAGGCTGATGGGATACCCCTGAATCAAGTTCATGAAGCACTTCGCTACACATACAGGAACCCCGAGGGTCTTTTCTCTCTCCGGGTTTGATCAGGTTCATTAATATTGCTGTTATTTCATCCCCCTTTTCGCGTTCTTTACAAATATTTACACTGAAATGTGCTTTGGAGTCAAAAGGACACTTTTATATATTTGAAACACACTGATTGATATAAAACATCGTAATACAGACGTATTTACAGTTGCACAGAGTTCGCTCGCTTCTGTATCCGATGTGCTGCAAAGTCGAGGGGGGTTTGCTCGTCCGTCTGAAGAGCCGCGTCGATCTGCGCTTTCAGGTCAGGGTCCAGGAAAGCCTCGCCGATCGTGAAGCGCTCCTGAAAAACAGAACGGGTGAACGACCTGCGTCGGAGACGTCGGACCAATACGTGCTGAAGGTCATTTAGAGCAGCCAGCGAGCGCTCACCTTCTTCTTGGGTGGTCCTGCAACGGGTGGATTAAAGGTCATGTCCTTCACGCTGTAATCTTCAAACAGCTGCACGGGGGCTCTGCAGAACAAATGGGGGGGGGGAAAACTGGTCTACAACTCCATTTCAAGCACACAACGTACAGCCTCCTTGACAAACACTTATCAAGTGAAACACGAAGCTGTGAGTCAGAATTATAAAACATCTTGGGTTTTCCAGCGCCATGAGAAATCGCAGCTCATAGCTGAAAACATAGCCGAAGATGATCTGCGTTCTTTAGCTACATAAAGTTTCCCTGGCAGGAAGTTCGTTGAGCTTCCAGGTGAGCAGAACGTGGCACTAGGCGTAATCATTTATGTTTATCCATACTGGAAAAGTGTGAGATTTACCTCCTGCCCAGTTCTAAACTCAGTGCACCGGCACCTTCACTCGGCGCTCCAGCCAGCAGATGCCTGGCGTATTTCCTCACCATGGGGTGGTAGTGTCTCTGCAACACACGACCAACACAAGAGTTCCAGTGCTAGAAGTAATGTTATGTCATATAAACATCCACGTGCATAATCCAATCAATCAGACTCCTATAGCACTTATCCTACCCAGGGAGCTCTGGGCACAAAGCGCCAACCCAGCTCAGGCACACACTATGGACAATTTGGAAATGCGAATCAGCCTACTACGCATGTTTTCGGACTGGGAGAGGAAAGCCGAGTACCCCGGGTCTGCATGGTCCATTTGAACTAAATATCTTTATACACTTACCTAAGGCGATTAGTTGGCCGATTTATTTTTTTCGATTAATGAGATGGGGGCAAACTTTTAGTAACATTGTCTTCGCTTATTTAAAATAAAATCCACAAACTGAGTGTTACAAATATAAACTTCAGACTAAAACTTTACACAACTCATATAAAAGACTGAAAAGAACCCAATACACACACCCCAGAATATATATTCTTCACTTTGGACTGTAGTTTAATCCAGTGCTTTTTGTGGATCCATAAACAGGAAACTGAAGAAAGTCGTTCTCTGGGTAATCTGCTAAAGCGAGCGGCGTCACATTACGCGAGTATGACGTCATGCACCGTCGACTAGGAAGCGGCGTATACTTCCTGTTGGTAAAAAACCTGCTCGTGTTCCATTTGAGACGATATTACCTTTCTAAAATTCATACACTAGACGGTAGGGTACGTAGTGCATAGTGTAAGTGCACAGTACATAATCTGGGACATGGCTTTAGTATTTACTCTCTGATGCGTGTTTTCAGAAGTGAGTAAACAAACCTCGTGTCACACGCAAACCAAGTAATCGATAATGAGATTCGTTGACGACGATTTTAAAAATTGTGTGTTGCAGCTCTACTACTACTCATTTCTGACTCTTCATAGTGTGTTACAGCTATATTTCCTAGCGCTGTGAAATGAACGGGTGTCAGATATAGAGCAACATCATACGTATAGGCATGCTACTGCATCGTTTAGGAAACGGGTACCTAACGTGGTACTCCAAGAACAGCTATGGCAGTATGTTTGGTTTTGTTATCAGTGCAGGTCTATAGAGAGTGCTGAGGGGCTGGCTTCGGGAGTTACTGCTCCTCTACTGTATAGAAGACAAACCGTGATGATCTGCCACGGTGTTTCTTGTAGTGAAGCTACCTTGAGTGTGTGCAGCTCCCACAGGCAGGTGTTTTCGGGGTTGCAGTACTCCGGCTCATCCAGCTCTGGCAGGTAAACGCCGCTGCCCTGCATGTCGTTATCCAGCATGATGTCACACTTGGGGAAAGTCTGCACAACAAAACACACAAATAAAAAAAATTTAAAAAACGAGAAAATCTATGTATACCATGTTTTTATTTAATACCCGCATAATCTAAGGCTACTATTAAATAGATTTTTAAAAAGAAAAACATGCACCGATCAGCCAGAACATTAAAACCACCTGTCAAGGGGTGGGATATATTAGGCAGCAAGTGAACAGTCAGTTCTCGAAGTGGATCTGTTGGAAGCAGCAATAATGGGTAAGGATCTGAGTTCATGCTGTTGACTTGGCCTCCAAAACCCCCAGATTTAAATCCGATCGCTCGTCTGTGGGACGTACTGGACGAACGAGTCCGATCCATAAAGGCCCCACCTCGCAACTTACAGGACTTCAAGCATCTGATGCTAATGTCTTGGTGCCAGATACAACAGCACACCTTCAGAGATCTTGGAGAGTCCCATGTCTCGACGGATCAGAGTGGGTAGTTTTAATGTTATGGCTCATCCATTTATCGGTTTATGCAGCAGTATAGTAAGCAACAGTAATACACCTTTAATGAAGCACGGTAGTTATAGTGGCTGTATATCGTGATGATAAACACAGAAGGTTCTCACGTGTACGAGTGCTCTGTTAGCCGCCAGGATGCCCACACACGAGTCGGGCATTACGTGCAGAGCGAGTGTGTCGAGTCTCTTGAGGAAGGCCAGAGCTCTATGCAGGCTGACCTGCTTCCTGCGCTTGCTCAGCATCACGTCCACACACCGCAGCACGATGCCAGTGTCCTCGTTTGATGCACCTGCAGGGAGATGAACCCCGTTAGCACGCTAAACACGCGCACACAGACAAAAAAAATTTAAAAACAAACGCTCTGCTTTTCTCGCCTTCGTTAAACATCGGACTACCGAAGCAGGCGCAGACGTAAAGGCGAGGTTACCTGCGTGCAGCGTTAGCAGGGTTTTGTACAAGTGGGAGTAGAATTTCAGCGGGTCGATATTGAGCACGTCGCCTGTCGGACATAGAGGGCGGTCAGAACGGAATGGAAAAGTCGATCCTGATTGACAGTGATGGATAAGAACAGCACTCACCTTGACCGGAGAGGATGTGGAAGGCTGTGAGGATGCAGTGGAGACTCTCTCGGTAGGACAGATCCTACATAGACAGGAAGAGAAGTGATTAGAGGGACGGTGGTGAGTGAAAGCTCCAGGCCCGTGGTTGCTGCCCGAAACTGACTAGACGTAAAAAGAGTGAAGAGCATTAATACAGACACAAATGAGCATATACATGCTCAACGAGTCATTGTCCTCGTCCTCAGCAAAGAAACCTGCGTTTCCTTTCCTCGTATCGCACGTAAAATATATGAAATGTCTGACTGGCATCTTCATGTTCTCCAGACATAATGGTGAGAAGATGGTACTGTGCGTCACTAAAAGCTATGCTCAAATCTCGGTCATTATACAGTGGATAACGTCACCTGGATATTACGGACTCTACTGAAATAAACATTTGAAAAAGACCCTGATAATGAAAGATTACACTGAATGTCTCCTTCAGGTGAGGATGGGGTCCCCTTTTGAGTCTGGTTTCTTCCTCAAGTCGTCTCAGGGAGTTTTTCCCACGCCATCGTAACCTCTGGTTACAGAAGGCCACGGTGACCTTCTGTAACAAGAAAACCGTAATTCCGATCAGTTCGAAAAGTCGAAGTCGGAACAGGCTGAAGGTATGAGGCGAGATTTGTGCATTTGTAGATTGAGGTGAGATTTGTAGCTCGAAAGGTCTAGGAGGAGTCACATATAGAAGTTTTGGGTCTCAAAAGAATAATAATAATTATAATAATAAGCTTAAACAGCTTCATCAAACCAAATGAATTCATTGATTAATTAGCTAATCAGTAGCCCGAAGATTGTGTCTGGGTTAAAAGGGTATTTATTTATTTTAAAAATGGTAAATTAAATAATTGAAATCCGGCAAAACAATGAGCAATGAAAAACGGTTCATCCTTCAAAATAATGAGCAACGTATTACTACAGGTGTAAATACTTACGCCGGACATAATCAAATCGTGGAGAACCGTGAGCAGATCGTCAAAGAACTCCAGGTTTATGAGATGAGCAAACCTTAAAGGGAAACACGAGCCATGAGACAAGCAGACTACAAGGAGTGCAAAGAAGTGCGCTAGAGACGTTACGGCTGTAACTAGTGGGGTAACGTTCGTGACGACAAACGTCGATGTTGGCTCGACAAAGCTGGTCTGAAACGTTTCATAAGCTTGAAGTTGAAAGAAAGAAAGGGTGACCGAGGCAGTTACTGGTAGAAGGACTGATTGCAGATAGAGTGATCCAAGTAGAAAGTCAGACGAACTGAGAGGAACAGAAGTAGATAGATGGAGAGAGAAAGTGTTATTAGTAGAAACACAGAAGGAGTGAGAGAGACACTGATAGAAAGAAATATGGAGAAAGGGAGTGGGCGTGTGCACTACTGATAGAGATGGATGGAGAGAGAGAGAGAGAGAGAGAGATGAAGTGAGAGTCTCTGTTACGGGTACAGTGACAGTTGGAGTTTGAAATCTTGAACATACCGAGCCAGAACATTCCAGCCATGCGAGTCTATGGGAATTTTGTTTACCCACTACAGGATAACTGTAAATCCGATTAGTTGGGGGGGAGGGGGAACCAAACACAGCATGATCAATCAGTCTGATCCGCCTGAAGGACTGGCCTGAGTTTGGTGGAAGTAGCTTGAAAGCTCAACGAGTTATAACAGTCCAAACGTTTCAATCGAAGTCAGTGGGAATTTTAGGCAGTTGGACCTTCGCTAACAGGAAAACTGATCGTAATTCCGATCAGTTAGAAAAGTCGCAGCAGAGTAATCTGGATCAGGCTGAAGGGCTGAAGTTGAAACAGCAGAACAGAACGCTGACTTTGTCGAACCAACATAACGATGGAGGAGGACGGATACTGAGAATCAGCCGCCACTTACTTTGCTAAACCTTCTAAAACGCAGGGAAGCAGGACGGATTTCTGGGCTTTCTTCAGTATTCTGAAGTAGATCAGGAACACGATGTTGAGCGTCTCTGTGTGCTGGAGGAAGTGAAGAGGTTAAGACGCGTGTGTAACACCACATGGAGAAAAAAGAAAAAAAAAAGACATCACATACTATAACATATTAGTCCCGCCTCTAAAACACTTGAGACCCTTAGTGTTAATGGTCATAGCTTTTACCCCATTAGCGTCCCCGCACGTCCAAATGTTAATCGTTTATATTTCTGTAGAATCTTAGAAAGAAGTCGTTCTACACAGACATATTAATGCCTTTAATTCACTTCAGCCTTTTGGTTATGTTACCACCAATGACAGTAATGGACCTTTCAATAAGCATTACTGTAGGGACTGGGTGAGGCGACAAAAATATGATATTACGACACTCAAAATCACAATAAACGATAGGTACTGCGATATAGAATTCCATCGGCAAAACAGTGCTGCAGCACTGAGAGGGTGAAAAGTCAGAACTGTTCGACTGAGTTTGACGCCACGTTTAGTGGAATGTATTGTTAACACTTAAAAGGGGGAAATAATAATAATAATAATAATAATAATAATAATAATGAAAAACGAAACATGACGTAAAATCAGTTGCTTCAATTCAGTTCCATTTAGCACGTACTTATTGAACACAGAATGAAAATAATGAAAACGAGATCACGATACCGATGATGATATCTACATTGGGATAAATGATATATCGATACGCTTTTCTGAGATATTATATATGGTCACATGGCCCAGCCCTACCACGCACTAACTGCTAGAGTTCGTGAATCACTTACCAGCTTGAGCTTCTTGTCCTTGTTCTCAGACGCTTCGGTCTCGAGCAGCTCTTTCTGGAGTTTCTCCTCGGCTTTCTTCCACTGTTGAGGACATGAGATGTTCAGCTTTAAAAAAAATAATAAACACACACACACACACACAGAGAGAGAGAGAGAGCAACGTGAACTGAATTTTAGACAGTAGGTGTGTGCTGACCTTCCTCTGCATCCTGGACAGGTTCTTCTTCTTCTCTTTGAAGTTCATGAACTTTTGTTTGGGGGCCAGGTCTTCTGTGTCCTTCTTCACATCCACCTCTTTTATCCTTAGGCACAGCAACGTGTTCAAGACCTACACACACACACACACACACACACACTTATTTCGACATTTGTGTGTATTATTTATTTATTTATTTACGTACACACGTTTCTTTTTTTTAATAGAGTAATTAACAGAATACATGAATTTCAAAACGCTAACTAATGTGGCATGAAGACCTCCAACTCTTAACTCTGCAACTCTTCTTTTCCCCCCTCTACCTCTATGCCACCAAATCCAATTCATCCCACCTCATTTTATTCAAGTGGCCCAAAAAAATGGACTCAAAGTCATACGTCTGGTTTGACGTTGAAGTTCCTGCCTTTGACCATTCCCGAGATGACCCTCACTGTGGCTAGTGAAGCCTGGCCCAGCTTGTCCTGCTTCAGCAGATCCCTGACCGCGTCACAGCACATCATGGACACCTGAAAAGATTCAGAATCATCAGTGTCGAGATATACTGTACTCCACTGTTGCCTTGACAAACCCGAACACTAGATTAACGCTAGATAATAGACTCCGAGCCAGCAGTAATAAGATACAACTAATCATGAACTAAACCAGATGTGTTATAATGAAACACTGTAGACCTTTAGGTCTGGATTATCGCATATTAGCGTAAAGTACAAGTCGACCCATTGATCGCTTTTGCTGATCGATCAGTACTGATTAGCCAAAAACCCAGGCCGTTAGTTTTTCCCGGTTGTGTCGGGAGCAGCTGCGAAGTGTCCGCTGTCGTTATACGGTACGAGAGCGGCCTCTAGAGGTGAAATAAAAACTACCACTGAGCAATTTTGTTGTATTATTTGAAGTGTTCCTTTTTGGTTCAGTTTGGACGTATATCTTATTTACTTGAATATTTATTAATAGTTCATATACACTAAATATTTATATGTTTATCCCATTTTAAAAAGCACATTTTCATGGTACTGTTTAATTTTTATTTAATAAAGTTCAGTAATATTTTACTCCGAGTGTTTTCATTCCGTATCGATTTGAACAACTTTCGGTTCATTAAACGGTCATCCCAGGAACCGCCCGACCTAGTTATCGGTAAAACCCACTAGCTCTAGAGCGTAAAGCGTCTGTGTTAAGATAACCCACAAGCTGTCTGACTTGCCTTCCTGGCCGGGTCGTTCATCAGCGCCACCACGGCGACAATGATGTTGTTGTGGAAGTTGAAGTGCGGCAGAGCCACCAGCAGCTCACACAGACACCTGATGGCCACTTCAGCCAGGCCTTTATAAGAGGCCAGAGCCACGGCCTGACTGCCCTTCAGCTTCTTCTGCTTCCAGTCTGCAGTGTGAGAGAAAAGCCGATCACAACACCACTCATCGCCGCGTACACACTTAGTGCTCCGTCTTATCAGGGTGAGAGGCCTTACCTCTAACGGTCTGCTCCAGATTCTCCAAGTAAAATTTAAACTGACTCACGAGCCCCTCCTCAAACTCTCTCAGCTGCTGCGTCTCCTTTTTTACCTGAAACGTGAAAGAACGGGGTACGGTAAGATCGTCCGTTCAGTCTAGACATGGACGGAATGAGAAACGATCAAATAAAATTGAAATACACACATCTGCTTACGACTTCACATTTCCAAAGAGCGACAATGGAAGTGAAGGTTTCTGATACGAGGGAATAATGGACAAGGCAGTGGGACACCAAGTGGTGGTGGTGTAGGTTAACACAGCAACAGGCATTAATCAGGGTTGCTGTGAGGATTACCTTCCAAAGTGGTTTATGTAGTACCAGACTTAAGATTGGGATTCATTTGTTCAGATTTGCTCCACATCTGGAATAACCTTTCTGTGACATCATCTAGATGACACTAAGCAGATTTCCTTACTACACTGCAAGGTACTGCCATACCTGAACTTCACACAACTTGGCACCACCAGAGGGCGTGCTCTACAGATGAGCTGAATTGTACCTTGGTGGTCTTTTCCGCTTCGGTCAGAGGACGGATCCTGTAAGAGGGCACTATGTCCTTGAAGATCTCCATAAGCGAGACCATGACCAGCTTCCGGACCGTAACCGCCACGCACGGGTCCGTCTCCATCAGCATGGCCCGCAGCTCCTTCAGCTTCTTGATCTGTTGTTGAATTAAAACATCATACTCAACGGCGTAGGGAAAACTCGAGTACCCGCTCTCTGAGATCACGTGCTAATGCACGATAGGAAGACGAGCTGAAGCACTTGACCCGTATCTGCAAGATTGTCTGCATTGTGCTGCGGTCACATGATTCGATAATTGTCATCTCTAGTGTGACTGTGGATGAAGGATATGCGTCCATGTGCATCTTACACTCGAGTTTGGATCTGCTAGAATGACGGAGCCCAAGCTCGCGATGTGGAGCTTCCTCTCCATCAGCTTCTCCGAGCGAAGCTTCAGCTGTTCTTCTGGAGTCAGCGTCAGGAAACTCCGCGCTTCTTCCATTGCTGTAAGGACATGAAGCCACATAAAAGCCCAAGTTAAAAAGAAATAAAAAATAAAATAGAGAAAACATCGAATACTTTCAATGAACGCTTCATGGATGGTATTCTATACTCTCACCTTGCTCCGACTCATCTTCCTCGTTCGCGTCCTCCTGCTCGTCTTCCTCGGGTGCTTTCTGCACCACTACGAACCAAAATAAAATAAGTTAGAAGAAAAAGCAGTTGGCGGTCATTGTGAAACCAAACAAACAGAGTGTGGGGTATCACAGAGGTCACCAACCCTGTTCCTGGAGAGCTACCATCCTGAAGATTTTGGCTCCGCCCATAATCGCACTCACCTGACCATCTAATAACTGCCTTAAGAACTTGAGATACAGTTACATTTATATAGTGCTTTTCTAGGGGGGGGGGACCTCCTCAACCACCACTAGTGTGTAGCATCCACCTGGATGAAGCGTATGCAGCCACAGTGCACCAGAACGCCCAACACACACCAACTATTAGTGGATAGGAGAGTGATGTAGCCAATTCAGGGATGGAGATTATTAACGGGTCATGATAGATAAGGGCCAATGGGGGAGTTTCACCAGGATTATACTCCTACTCTTTAAGAGAAGTGTCATGGGATTTTTAATGAGCACAGAGAGTCGGTTTAACATCTCATCCGAAAGAAGGTGCTGTTTTTACAGTATAGCATCCCCGTCTCTGTACTCGGGCATTAGCACCACACAGACCACATAGTGAGCGCCCCCTGCTGTCCTCACTAATACCACTTCCAGCAGCAACTTTAGTTTTCCCCAGGAGGTCTCTCGTGCAGGTACTGGCCAGGCTCAACGCTGCTGAGCTTCAGTGGGAACCCAGGCAAGAACTGCAGGGAGATATGGCTCTGGTATAGTTCTTGCTCAACTAAAAACAAGTGTGTTCGATTTTAGTTGGAGATGAAATCGGCAAGAAGGTAGCTCTCCAGCAAGAGGTTTGGCGACCACTGGACTAGTGGCTCACACCTGGTTTCTCCATGGTTTGAGGGATCAGGCCCCTTTTGTCTTTGATTGGCAGCAGATGAATGACCTCCTTCTCTTCCTCTCGTTGCAGCTTCCTGGGCATCTTCTCGTACTTTTGCAACATCTGGTCCGACTTGCGCTTTTTGGTGTGAGTGGGAGCACTGCAACATCAACCACACAACATTATGGCCAAAATCACTGAAAGGATTGGTTCAGCCGGAAACGAAAGGTTCAGAAGGATGCTTATTCGGTTATACACTGAAGCGCCGAGGCTAATAAGGGAAGCTTGCAGGCGACGGTTGAGTGCGAACTGCTCGCCTTAATCACATATTAAGCTCTAACCGAGTCGGGTTGCTCTGTAATATGAAATACGCAGCACACCGAACAGAAGGCAGCATTTTGTGAATTCTCCTGGTTACAAAGTGGATCAGACGCCTTAATGTGTCTAAACACAGCATTTCATATAACCTTCTCAAACAACACAATCTCATAATTCTGATCATCACACAGAGAGAGAGAGAGAGAGAAGTGAGAGTGAGTGAGAGAGTGAGAGAGTGAGTGAGAGAGAGAGTGAAAGAGAGAGAGTGAGAGAGTGAGTGAGAGAGTGAGTGAGAGAGAGAGTGAGAGAGAGTGAGAGAGAGGTAGGTGAGAGAGTGAGTGAGAGAGTGAGTGAGTGAGAGTGGTGAGAGAGAGAGGTGAGCGTGAGTGAGAGAGAGGCGTGAGTGAGAGAGTGGCGTGAGTGAGCGTGAGTGAAGGCGGCGTGAGTGAGAGAAGCGGCGTGGTGAGAGCGGCGTGAGATAAGCGTGAGGTGTGAGTGAGAGAGAGAGAGCATGGGTGAGAGGTAGCGTGGGTAGAGAGGGCGTGAGAGAGAGAGTGAGAGAGAGAGAGAGAGTAGAGAGAGAGAGTGAGATGAGTGAGAAAGTGAGCGTGAGTGAGAGAGTGGCGTGAGTGAGAGAGAGTGAGAGAGTGAGTGAGAGAGTGAGTATTGAGAGAGTGGGTGGTGAAGGTAGTGAGTAGGTGTGAGGTAGGTAGAGTGAGAGTAAGATGAGTGAGAGGTGAGAGTGAGTGAGAGAGAGAGTGAGAGAGTGAGTGAGAGAGTGGCGTGAAGAGAGAGAGTGGTGAGAGATGTGAGAGAGTGAGAGAGAGAGAGAGTGAGCATGGTGAGAGAGTGAGGTGGTGAGAGAGTGAGCGACGGTGAGGAGAGTGAGCGTGAGTGAGAGAGAGTGAGTGAGAGAGAGTGAGAGAGAGTGAGAGAGTGAGTGAGAGTGGGTGAGAGAGATAGATAGAGAGTGAGAGAGAGAGTGAGTGAGAGAGAGAGTGAGAGAGAGAGTGAGAGTGGGTGAGAGATAGATAGAGAGTGAGAGAGAGAGAGAGAGTGAGGGAGAGATAGAGAGTGAGAGATAGACAGAGAGTGAGAGAGTGAGTGAGAAATGCGTAAGTAATTACACCCCCTATCTGTGCAGATGAGTATCAGCTGGGTTAGTAAATTACTGGTCTATAAAAAGTGAAAGTGTGGTGAACATTCCCATGTGAATAACCTCAGTGGAGGTGGTTTCTGTAGTGAGAAACACGTCCAGTACTCTTTCCTCCCACTGCGTGTGTGTGTGTGTGTGTGTGTGTGTGTGTGTGTGTGACGATATCTACTCAAGCTCGAGGGTTGAAGTCAACGTCTGAGAGGTGTAAATAAATCGGCCGACGGTCCTACCAGGACGAAAGGTCTCTCGTGAGGAACGAGGCTTTCCGAGCCATTGCTCGGATCTCCTCCAGGTCGTCGTCCTCCATCATATCGGTGGGCAGCGACTCCAGAAACTCCTCCTCGTCATCGTCCTCTGTATCAGACGGCAGAACGTCATCACAGAGTCCTCCGCCCGGTCACGTGACCGAAGCAGAACGTTACGAGATTGTTATGCTTTTGGGTAAAAACAAGTGGACACATCATGGACTTTCCCACCTGGCTTCTTCTCATAGCGCTCTAAAGGCTGCACGGTCGGCTGCGACGCGTCACTGAGGGCCTGCCGCAGTTTCCTCTGCTCCTTGCGCTGCTTCTTGTCCGTGCTCTGCTGCCGGAACTGACGGTTCTTCAGCTTGTTCTCCAGCTTGATGTTGCTGGTTTTCAGCAGCTTGCGGAAGCTCGGCTTCTTCTTCTTCTTCTGCTTTCTCGGAGCCTGACGTGGAGAAGAACGGGTTTAGGTCACGGAAACAGAAACGTGAGGGAAAAACGTGACCCGTCGCCGTCTTTCACAATAACACACACTCACAGCGACTCGCGCTCACACACACACAAACACACACACACACACTCAGGACCATCAGTGGACAGTCCACACACACACACACACAACACACACTCAGGACCATCAGTGGACAGTCCACACACACACACACACACACACACACAACACAACTCAGGACCATCAGTGGACAGTCCACACACACACACACACACACACACTCAGGACCATCAGTGGACAGTCACACACACACACACACACACACTCACACTCAGGACCATCAGTGGACAGTCAAACACACCCCCCCCCCCCCGCGCCCCCGGCGCCCGGGGGCCCTCTCCCCCCCCCGCACACACACACACACACACACACACACACTCACACCTCAGGACCATCAGTGGACAGTCAACACACACACACACACTCAGGACCATCAGTGGACAGTCCACACACACACAACACACACACACACACTCACACACACACTCAGGACCATCAGTGGACAGTCCACACACACACACACACACACACACACTCAGGACCATCAGTGGACAGTCCACACACACACACACACACACACACACACACACACACACACACACACAACAGGACCATCAGTGGACAGTCACACACACACACACACACACACACACTCAGGACCATCAGTGGACAGTCCACACACACACACACACACACACACACACTCAGGACCATCAGTGGACAGTCACACACACACACACACACACACAAACACACACATACACACACACACACACTCAGGACCATCAGTGGACAGTCCACACACACACACACACACACACACACACACACACACAGGACCATCAGTGGACAGTCCACACACACACACACACACACACACACACACACACAGGACCATCAGTGGACAGTCAACACACACACACACACACACACACACACACAACAAAACCAACACACACACACAACAAAATATAAAAAAAACACACACACACACACAGGACCATCAATGGACAGTCCACACACACACACACACACACACACACACACACACAGTGTGTGTGTGTGAGAGAGAGAGAGTCCATGTTGTTGGACTACAGGTGTGTTTTACAGTTAGCAGTGTGCTAGCTGTGTTAGCATTGTTAGAGGAACCGCTGGCGGAGTGTAAATATAAAGTGTGTGAAAGTGAATATTCCCGTCACTCACCGCCATGACTGCTCCTGCCTCTACCGCCGGAACCGGAGTGTGTTCTACAGCAGCGTGGAGACGTACAGCTGTTCTTACTGTTCTTATTGCTCCACTCCGCTCCGCTCTCCTCTCCTGCAGCACACAGCTCCTCTCACGTGTGTCTCACACACAGGAAACAACCACTGACCGAAGAATCGACACAATCCAATCATTTAGAATGACTCGTTTAAACCGACTCGGGCAGAGCTGCTCGCTCGGTACAAGTATCAGATGCCCTGAAAGCAAATCGCTCGTTGTCGCTTTCTGTTTCTTTTCCCAGTCGGAGGTTCGTGCTCGAGGTGCACGTCGACAATAATTATGCAACAATACACTTAAATAGATTACAGGTAGCATTTATGAATAGTAAACATGCTAGCTCGGTTAGCTACCACCAACCCGTTCAGGTTCTTTCAGTCATGAAAAAAAGGTTTTGTAAACAAGAGATGAAAGTGTGAACCGGTTAGTGAGTTATTGTAGAAATACTGTTTAAAAAAAAGATAGATAGATAGATAGATATACATATACACACACAATAGTTCTGTACGAATCAAACCAGGGCGAATCGGTTCCTTTTAAACAGTTAGTCTAAAGGAATCGACTCCATAAAGTGAATCACTATGCTCGTAGCAAACAGGAAGTACAACACAGCACTTTTCCAGTCCGCCCCCGAGCGGTATGGAGGACACGGTGCAAAGCCGGAAATGACGTTTCATTAATAGAAACCCCGACTGGGAGAAATTTTAATATGATGGATATTCTGCATTTGAGGTTCTTCTAAAGTAACTGTGTGATGCACGTCTTAAAACTATGGTCCAGAGCTGTTGACCCAATCCCGAATGGTAGAGAAGAAATGACCACAAACAAATAATTTATTAATCATTTTTCTTCATATGGTTCCAAAAAAAAAAAAAACAACAACCCAACTTAACTATATTACATAAAACATTTCAAAACACCTTTCTGGGTTTGGTTTACTGCTTAAATAATACAAGCAATTACTGAAAAAAAAATTTTTTTGGTACAGGTGTGGTCACGAGTTTACATACGCCTTGCAGAATCTACAAAATATTACAATAAGTTGAAACATTCACCTGAGTCAGGGGGGTGTAAACTTTTGAACAGGATGATTGGTGTAAATTGTTATTATTTTGTCTTCTGGGAAAGATGTAAATATCTTACATTGCTTATAAAGTACTAAATGAATAAATAAACAAACAAACAGATCATTAATCTGTGGTCCTGTTCCTAAGTTTCCACTTCTGTGTACAGCTTGAGCGTCACTGAACGTGTGCACATGATCATCATCATCACATCCGCTGTAGGAAAGGGGGTGAAGTATGCAGAAGATGCTGGAGAAGTAAAGAATGTGCAGGACCTGGGGGATTTTTCTGAAGGACAGTGGGGGGGTTTAACTGCTCAGGACAAACACGGGACTCGTGAAGAACTCTCACAGAACATAAACACAGTCGCTGATCGTCCACGTAACGCCACACGGGATTAAGAATCGAAGCGTGTGTAAACTTTTGAACCGGTTCATTTGTGTAAATTCAGTTATTATTGTGTTTATATATAAAAATCTGTAATGTGAAACTCTTATTCGGGACAGGACTAAATAAAAAAACAACCACATGCTGTTTTATTGAGTGGTCTTATTAAAATGTTTAGAACGTTTAGCAGATTCTGCACGGCGAGTGAGAACTCAGTCTTTCCACTGCTTTAATTATAGGATCAGATTAACTAGTGAGATAAGCGTCAGCGTCACAGAGTACAGTGAGTGTGCGCGTGTGTGTGTGTGTGTGTATTTGCATGCGATGCAGGACAAACACAAAGATCGCATTTCCACTCTCGGGTTTATTTACATGTGCTCTACTTTTAGTGGTGTCCGACTTCATCGGGTATTTACAAGTCTGCTCGTGGCCGAGTATGAAACTGTACAACAGCAGGGAGCGAGTAGAAAAGAAAAAGTCAGGATTAAAACACGCAACGTACGTTTTTTGGGGGTTTTTTTTTGGTTAAATCAGGAATCCGAGATGCGGCACAGAACATTCAAAGCCTTCAACACCCCCCCCACCCCACCCCACCCCCCTCCCCCCTCCCCCATAATGCACTGGAGTTACAAAGCAGTTACATTTGGTCAAATATTAAAACAGACAGAAAAGGACAGAGTATATGTATATAGACTGGACAGGACACTTCCATTCGCGCACACAGCATTGATAATATAGTGTCTTTTTTTTTTTTTTTTTTCTTGGAAAAACCCAGCTGAAGCGTCGCGGGCTCGTGTGGGTCAGAGACGACGACCAAAAAAAAAAACCAAACAAAAACGCTCGTCCCGTGACCGTAACTCGCGGACTGAAAAGCAGACTGCGACAAGCATGCAGAGCATCCTACTCACTGCTTCTCAACCCTTCATTGCACATCAGAGATCTTAATACTCCTTTGATCACACGCAGCTTCGTCCTGAAGCTCTTCACGAGTAGTGTTAAGAACATCCTTCACGTCACCGCTTGAAGTGCGACGTATTAACCGTTAGAGGAAGAAAGCAGCGACGACACACGGGGCGGAGACAGAGCTGGACGCGTGGGTCCGTGTGTTACGACGCGCTGACGAACAGAGAGGAGAAGGGAAAAAAAAAAAAATACACAGTTTCCGAGCAAATCAAATCCTGCTGGTGGTGGAATATTTCTCTTTTCTTTTTTTTTCAGGAGGAAGTGTGTGTGAGCGTGTTATACGAGAACACACGAGTGTTTCCTTTCCAGAAAACCGTCGCACATTTATACCTACATCTAATCGCTAGCCACACGTCTGTAATACTGCAGATCGTTTCAGAGAGAAACCCGGTCTACTTCGGTCTTCATGCCGACTCCTCGACCTTTCGCCGTCACTCCCGCCGCAGGTGTTACTACGACCTCGGAAGAAGAGGCGGCGCGACGACGCGAGGCCGAGGCGGCACGTGGAGGCGTCAGGAGCTTTTCAGGGTAGGGCTGCCACTTTTGTCTGATTCTTTGTCCTTCATTAGTGTGCTGAAGACCTAAAAAAACCAAAACAAAAATAACCCCCCAAATAAGCCATGTAGCACTAATGACAGGCCTGATGTACAACAAAGGCTAACGAACATTTCATTAGTTATCGAATGCGAATCCAGACGTTACTCGATTAACAGGAATTATTTAAAAGTGTGCAGGGTCCATCAATTTGTATCGAAGCACTGTTCAATTCTTCATTCTGATTGGTCAGGAGGTGTTGATTCGTTTCTATGTGATTTAACAGTCGTTTCAGCTCGTACACAGGCTAATATTTAAAAGATGGAGACATTTCTTTATGGAAGGAGTCTCCGGTGTCAGCGAGTTCTCCACCTGTTCAGGACGGAGGGACGTTCTCGCACGTTCGTGACATGACCAGCTGCGTTTCTGGAGGCTGACGACTGTTTACAGCTGCTGTAAAGTAAAGACGACGACGCACCGACTTGTCTCGCGTGTGCTGCACGCCGTTAAATATAACTAGAAGAACAGGGAACGCGTCCTTCTAATCGAATCCTAGGGAAACTGCTGCGGTACAAGCGGAATGTAGACACCTCGGCCCGAGTTATTGAGGAACGGTCAGCTTCATCACGCCGCTGACGATTTTTTTCTCTCTCTATCGGCGCGCCACAAAGGGTTGGATTTCTTTAACGATCGGCTGTTTGGGAAATTCTGGCGTTAAAGTGAAATCGTTTCATACAGAATTCTCTTCAAGTGACGCGACGCCAAAAAAAACAACAAAGGAAACGAATACACGGTGTGGAACCGTCATCGTCGTCGTCTTACGTGCTGGGTCGGAATCATTTAGGTAACTGCTGCACATACTATATTTATATATAATATAAATAAAATAAAAAAAACCTCTATAATTCAGTCATACATCAGTCCGTACAGGATTTCACAGAGTTTTACGGATTTTGTTGTTACGGAAAAACGACTTTTGGTGAAATCGCCATCGCGAAAATGGTCTTGCAGCGTGATGATGTGGCTAAACGAGACCTGCGAGCTGTACTCATGTTCGAGACACGTGAACGGCCGAACGCACATCGTAATGACGTCTCAGCCCGGATCTGCGGAAAACCTGCGGGAATTTTGAAAAAGGAATAAATGAATTTAAAATAAAACGTTTTAATCGCAAGCTCCTCAGAATACCACGGAGGTGAAGAGCTGGAATGTACAGGTTACACAACGCTACGATGAAGAGAAGAGAAGGTTCTGACCCGTCGGGCCGGGTCGTGACAGTAAAGCGCTTCGAGTGTTCTCTTTCATCACGAAACAGAAGTGTACCGCCGCTGGTGTAAGCGGCTTTGTCGTGTCCTCGTGGGTGTGACACACACCTGGGGCCATTTGCGGTTGCTGCTGGTCATGTGCGTGTTGTGGATGGAGCTGAAGAGGCGCTCGGCGGAGACGTGCTCGGGCAGGCGCGTGAGGAACTGGGCCATGTGGATGAAGTCCATGTGCAGGAGCACGTCCTCGTACAAGCGCAGGATCCCCAGAGCCGTGCGGAACAGGAATTCTTCTCCGTCCCTGCAGAACACGTCCCACACGCGGCACGCCACGTCCAGCGGTAGGGACTTGCTGTACAGCGTGAAAATCCTGCGTACACACACACACAGATGGTTTTATGTGGATCAGCACAGACACGAGCGTCTCAGCGATGCAGGCGATGACCTCCTAATGCTATATCCTATAACACAGTACCGGCTATATACCGAAGTACACAGTATACGACTTCTATAGCTAGAAAACGGAACTCTCTTCTGCAAAACGAGAATTTCAAAACGTTTGAAAAAAATTCAAGTGTATCCTGCAAAACACAATTCTTGATCCAAATACAAGGCAAAAATATATTTAAAAAAAACAAAACAAAACAAAACAAAAAACAGGTTGGCCACGCCCCTCCAGTCCTAGACTGAACCTGGGAGTTTTAACTGAAATCAACACAGCAATATTACAACCGAGAGGATCCATAAAGCTGCTCAGAGGACATGCGGCGGTAATAAAGGCTGAGGATGGGCGTCAAGTTATCAAGTTGCAAGAACAAAAAATTATGTCACATTCAAAGAGATGCAGACTTTTGAACTGATATTTTGATGATTTTATTTTTTTTAATTATTCATAACGATCACCGTTGCGCCACTTTGTTCCTTTCGACGACGAACATTTAAGAAAAACTCTATTTTATCAGAAGGGTGTGCAAACTTTTCAGTGTATGCCATGTGCATCTGTTTAGTGTTTTTGTATTTAGGTTGAAAGCGGATATCGCTGTGGTTTACAGTGGATTTTCTTTTTCAAATTGTGAACCGTACCCTCTAGAGTCTAGACCCACCGGAAACGGAAAAAAAAAACTGCTAAGAAGTCGATGTTTTTCTCGATTGGCAAATTATTACAAATATTTCTATTCACCTCCTGAACTTGTACACTTCCATTCACCTCTATGCTGCGTCCCAAATCACCTACTTACACTGTGCGCTAAAAGTATGTACTCATTTTATGAAGAAAAGCTACGTGCTTTTGAGTGTGGAGCAATAAGAGTACATGAGCGGCCTCTAGAGGCGAAATAAAAACCATCGCTGACTAATTTTGTCATGTTATTTGAAGTGTTTTTTGATTCCAAATAACATAAAAACAGAGATGTTCAAAATGAGTGATCCATTTTGGTTCAGTTTGGATGCATATCTTATTATAAATATATTATTAAATATATTTTAATATTTATTAATAGTTCACACACAGTCTTTATTTCTATTTATTTATATATTCATTTATTTATACACATGTTAGAATAATAATGAAGTAATCAAAACTCTGGAGTAACACAAATGGAAACTATGAGAAATATGTTGTGATTTAAAAAAAGATCCCAAGTATATTTAAATAATTTCGTATTTCAGCATCTTCAAATTAGACACTGCTTTTGCCTAGAAATTCCAGAAATGTATTCTTGGCGTTTTCTCACCCGTTGTCTTGAGGAATCTCCCGGAGATGCTTTTTAAACAGTATTAAAGGAGTTCCCACCTACGCTGGACACTTACAGGCTGCTTTTCTGAACATTCCGCCCCGAGCCATCAGTTTAAAAAAAAAAAAAATGTTTTTTAATAATAATAATAAAAAAAAAACTAATATGTAGGCACAATTATATTTTTATCTACAACACCGTTTTCAAATATTTAAATCATACACCTTCAGATCAAAAGATTTTAAAGATCATTTCATAGTAACGTAACAAGCACTCCGTAGAAAATATCGATGTTGCTCCTGAAAAGTCGGAGTCACTCACCAGTCTATCAGGTAGAGGTCTGGAGTGAGGTTGGAGCTTTGGAAGTGACTGAACAACCTGGGAAGATTTTCCTCAAAGAACACCTCGAACACTGCGAAGTACTTCAGCATCTGCAGGTGAAGAAGCAGCACAGCAAAGTGAACACCACAGAAGAAATAAATAAATAAATAAATAAGCAAACAAACCCAGATGTGTTAAGAGTTCTGCACCAGTTCATGGTCCACTCTGAAGAAAGCCATCTGACAGGGTTTATTCAGGAGGTTGGCGAAGGCGATGAAGGCGTCGGCCTCCTCGAGGTTCAGGATTAACACAGCGGCGATGAACGACATGCCCTGCACCTGCGGTGATGTTGACAATTCAGCACACACTGAGTAGCAACGGGGGAAAGGGGTGGGTATATATGTGTGTGTGTGTGGGGGGGGGGTGCTTAAGCAAAAAGTGTGGCAATCAAATCAACTTTACCTCCCCCCGCCAGTGTCACAAATGTTTCATCAATGATCCGTTCTAAAGGATTCATCCTAAACCCGCCTTTCAGAGAACATACTCTGCCCTGATTGGCCTACCGCCGTCAGTGAGCAGCCAATGAAGACCAGAGGCGGGGCGTTTTGTTACAAACCTACGTAGGTTAGTACAGGAAGTAAGTCTGGAATCACTAACGACTCGTTTCAGCGGTTCAATATCGGTTCCTTCTTTAGGGAGTCGTGCGCTTTGATTTTTGAAACGGGCTTTACATTCACAAACAGCTCAATAACACACTACATGAAATGTAACATTTGAAAACCCATAACAAGTGCACTTTAAATCTGCGTAACGCCATATATGGTGGAACTTTAAACAGCTGTGCCACTCGTGGAGCCCAGCACACAATATAGATTTTAATCCATTTGTTCAGCATTGTGAAAATTCATGTTTCCTCCGAAACCGTTTCACACTCACATATCCCACGTCAGGCCGGTAGCAGGTGTATGCCCCGAGCACGCTGTGCAGGAGGTCGTGGTACGGCCCTCCCTGACAGGACGACAGAGAAGAAAGAGGTCACGGCTTATTTACGTGCTCGAAACCCATCCTGAGCAGCGTGGACGTTTACTAAACTCACCTTCTGGAAGATGAACAGGGAGGGAAAGGTGCGGGAAATGTCGAGCTTGATTAGATCCAGGCTGGATTCCCGGTCCGCCAGCGACGCTCCGCTGTCGGCTACAGACGACACGGCGACAGGGGCGTACGTTCATACGCAGACACGTTTTATATGTTGGGAAAACAAACAAACAAATAAATAAATAAATGAAAAGCAGGACTGTACTCTCGTTACGATCGATGCATTGTGATAACTAGCGTGAGGAGAAACACTTTGTTTAGCCATACACTGATTTTAACTCAATACGCGGAGTTCAAGTAAAGAAAAGGACAACTGCTAAGCAATATAAAGTAAAGGAATCAGCAAAAAAAAAAAAAGTGGTTTCAACTCCTTCCTGCCTGAAGTTTTGCTGAAGCAGCACAAAAAGAAAGAAGGGACTAATCGCACACGCCTACTCTCCGTTTTCAACAGCCCTGCTTCTGGAAGAAACTTTCCCAACCATCCAGCTACGATATGAATCATGGTCTTGGCAAATTATTTCAAAGCTTTTATGGGGGTGGGGTTGAGGGGGGGGTAATGGTATAAACTCCCGACGTCCTAAAAAGCTATGATGTGAAAAGAAATTCTCCGAAAATTGTGTTTTTGTATGTATTTTAGTTTGGGGGAATTACAATACACCATATACTGTACACGTGGCTAATTCAAGTGCGGTGGTTCACTTCAGTCTGAGGGGGCTCAGAAAAATGCTCATTAAAATTCTCTATTAAACTTTAGCTAAAGTGATTTTGCTTGACTGTGATTAACGAAAAAATGTAAAACTTAAGGCCTCTCTGCGCTCATAAACTGGGGGGGTGGGGGTTTACCAAGAAATAAATACAATAAGCCATACACATTGCAGATGTGAAAAGAGCAAAGTAGAATGCAGGCACAACTACTGGAAGAGCTCATGTCCCTGGAGAACGGCTCAGAGTTTAACACAAGCCTGAAGACAGCTGTGTGGAAAAGCTGCAGTTAAAGGGGCTTGGTGTCTGAAGTTCCTGCTGAGGAACTGGCTCGAAAGAAAGCAGGAGGATTCGGACGTTTCCGTCTACACGTGGTGTCGGTAAAGACGTACCCTCTGCCTCGACCTCGCTGCCCGTCTCTCGGAAGCTCCTCCAACGCTCCTTAGCCCGGGAGAGAAAGATCTCGTACAGCTCTGCCAAGAAGTGGACAGAAAGACGAGTGAGGAAGGAAACATGGGGAGAAAGGAAGCAAGCTTTCTCCCCATGTGTCTTGGACACAAACCCAGAGCTAAAAAGTTCTTTCATGCTTCTGCTGTTTTTTTTGTTTACTGGAAAAAGCAAGACCAAACCGATAAATATATATTACAACGTCCGCACTAGTCTCAATCCAACGTGCACGGATGTGAGTGGCAGCTCTGTTACTATAGATGTTAGGGCTGCACGATTATGGCCAAAATGATAATCACCATTATTTTGATCAATATTGGGATCACGATTGTTCGTCAACATATTTATTGTACTCTCGCATTTAAATAAACAGACCGCTGCTTTCACCTCCATGTTGTGCTACATTCCGTTAATGTACAAATCTTGGCATTGAATTAGACCGGTCCTTAAAATGCACCATCTCCAAGATGGAAAATACATATAACATTATGCGACCAAATGAAAACTATTCAGAAGAATGCAGAAAAGACAATAACGGTGTTTACAGGAGGAGACACAGACAAATCACCCAATAGGGAGGTGCAGGGATGACGTCATTTTGTACCAGAACCTGGAAGTTAGCCTCACAAATCCAAAAATCCAATAGGATTTCCCCATAGGCTTTTGTATTATTGCAAAAACGAAAAGAAAAAAAAAAAAAGCTCAGAGCTTCCGAACTTGATTTAAAAACATTTTCCATAATACAGATCTAAATGCATCTTCATCCACGATATTTTGGGGAATTGTGCACAGCATACCGGAACCAGTTTATCATGTTCGGCGTGATGTCCCCGACAACAGCACAAAGCGCTGGAGCATGAAGAGAAGCTGGCAGCTCGAGCGCCACAATGCTCACTCCGGGTTTCGGCATGACAAAATGACGTCATCCCTGCGCCGCTCTATGGTAACTGGCTTTAAACGTCAATATCGCAGTCGATCGTTAAATCGTAATCAAGATCAATATCCGATTTATTGTGCGGCCCTAATCGACGTTACAGCCTATAATTCTTCAGTGCTAGGAAAGCGGAGCGTCAATGCAGCTACAGTACATAATGACTTTTTAAATAAAGATATTCCCCGAGCGTGATTAAAAGGTCAGCAATTTGGCGGACGTTTCCTTGGAACTTGCCGTTTTGCAACTACGGCTCATTCCTTCAGTACTCCCTTCAAAGCCACACCCCCTGAACACATGATGCTTTGGCTAGAATGCCTGTTTACCCTTTCAACAGCGAGCTCTTTCTGAATAGACAGGCATCATGAGACAGCCTCTAGGGAGGAGGCCGGAAGTGGCAGATACTTTTGATCTAAAGCAAGCTGAGCAGATGAGGGTTAAGAGCCTTGTTCAATGACCCAATAGCGTCAGATTGGTCGTACCAGGATTTGAACCAATAACTCTCCAGAGAACTAAACTCCGAGCCACCACTTCCCTGCTAGCAATGGACACTTTTTATGAGCTCATGGTTGTTTTTGTGAATTCAACATTTATACATTCTTGTTGTTACCCCCCCCCCCCCATATAGCGTACTTACTATATTCTAATATTTTGAGAGACTGATGTTTTGATATCCATGAGCTGTAAGCCGTAATCATCAAGATTAAAACAAAAACAGGCTCGAAATATTTCACTTTATGCGGAATGAATCTAGAATATATGAAAGTTCTGCTTTTTTAAAATGAAACTACCGAAAAAACACAGATTTTTTGAGATGCACCCGTATGCATGTATATATAAACCCCAGTGCTGTTATTATTCCTACACATACAGGACATAACTAAATAACTTACACATATTAACGTTGCTTGCCTGTATACAGAAAGCTGAACTTATTACGGGAGCAAAATTCAAACCGAAGCTCATCGGTGCATTTCACTCAATATTAAGTCCTTCATAAAACATTGTCATTTTATAAGAAACCCTAGGTTCTACGTCTTCTACCGAAAGGCTCATTGAACCGTTCGAATACCTGGGGTGATGTTGAGCTCGTTGCCGATGGCTAGGCTCCACACTTTGCCGCGGACGTTGGGTGGAAGCCCCTGCCACCACAGCTCTTTAACCTTGCGTGTGCCGCGCCTAAACGGGGCAGGAGGAAACGGAGAGGCGGGTCGACACGTTTAAGATCACCCGGTTATGTTGTCTGTATGAATTAGCAGTGCAAGTCCAATGCCTATTAACATGGAGTTTGTTACTCGGACATCGGAGGACGTTAAGCGGCCGAGGTGGACTGTTACCTACTCCAGTGTATACAGAGGTTCAATTTATTTAAAACTGAAATACTGTTCCAGTGTTGCCCTTCTGCCCCCCAGAATGAATTCAATAACCCCAATATGGATGGGTGAGGAGGTGCTCACATGCTGTCCCAGTTGGGCAGGACCTCAGTGTTCCACACCATCATGGCGTTAACGATGCTGTCCTCCTGCTTGAAGCGCTCCTTCATCTGCTGCTTCTTCTTCTGCGCCTCCTTCAGCTCTGCACGCACACACACACACACACACAACTAAATACTTACCAAAACGCTGATCCCTATTAAAAGGGATAACTGATGATGAGCAATGAGTCGGCCAAGTCAGTAACCCTAACACCGGTTCAAACACGGACCAAAGCTCTTTCACACATCTGCTTAGGAGAATTTCATTGAAGTGAGCGTTTCGAGCGCGACGACGTGACCGAAAGAACACGCGGCGAATGAGAGATCTCTGCTTTTACCTCGCCTCTTGGCCTCGGCCACCATTTCGTCGTATTCCTGCCGGTGGCGCTGAGCTTCCTCCTCGGGTTTAGCCGGAAGATTGCTGAAAAGGAAGCAAGTGGATTTAATGAATAAATAAATCAATCAATCAATCATCAGAGAAAACGAGAAAGGCGCCAAAACAGAAACATCATGATGCAACAGACTGTCACAGCATGTTATGATCCCATTTATAACTTTTGTAAATTATATTGTTACTCTGCTACACCCATCTTTTGCACGACCGGTTCCGCCCGGCACTTCCACACTACAACTGTGTACTGTTCGGCGCTACACCGTCACTTACTGTGCCCATCGTCCTGTTTTAGTAGTATCGTTCCGTCCTGTTATTGTTAGCATGCGTCTCCACGTGCACTTTGTGTAGAAATGTGCAGCTATTAATTAGTTTCGGTGTCGTCTCATGTGGTTAGTGTGTTGTTTTACGTAGCATCGCGTTCCTGGAGGAATGTTGTTGCGGTTCGTGTACTGTACCAGCTGTATATGGTCGAAATGAAAAAACCCACTTGAACGTGAACCGAAATGGTACACTGTAGGGGCGTGGCTTCATGCCCTACTTATTTGCAGTCACACTGCGTGATTACCATTTCATTTTAGAAAATGACCAGCCCCAATCCAGAACCCAAGTGCCAGTATTTATTATCTGCCACTCCAGGTTTGTCTCTAGGCCTCACGAATCGAAAATCCCTCTCGCGTTTCAGCCAGCGTTCATTCTTTATGAGTGCCGGAATAAAGGGAGCCGGTCTGAATGAGCCACGTGGTGAAACCGGAGCCGTCGAATAAGTCGAGGCTCATTTCGAGCTCTTTGTTCCAGAGAAATGAGCACGTCGTTGAGCTAAACGATACGGCACGCGTCACACGCCATGCCCTGATCTGCAGGCAGAGACGACGAGGACTGCGTGCTGGACGGCTGAGAAGCAGGACATAACGCCGAGAGCTCATCCGGAAGCTCGGTATTGCGGTGTGCTTTATCCCAAGATGGCGCTGAGGTTAAAGAGGCTCTACTGCTACCCGACATTGATCTTACTTTAGCATGTGTGATGACGTGAAAAATTACGATTTAGAGTCAAGAACACCACAACAGGGTAAACGGCGGCGTCCTGTGAGGCGACGGAATGTTTTGCTAAACAAATCCGGCCTGGGGCTGGTACTGAAAACGCTGCAGAAAGAAACACAATAGCTGGACGTGTATGGGTGATATGATATGCACAGCCCAGGGCTCGTAAGGAACTGGACAGGCATGATGGTTTTAGTGAGCAAGAAATCATCTGATACTTAGGTCATGGCCAATCGCGCTTTATGCTCAGTGCGAATGTCGACATTTGTGAGAACTTTGTTGGCCTGGCATGCTTAGTGGACAAAATATAATTATACAATTATAAAAATATTAATATGCTCTTTATTTCCTAACAAATGCTAATTAGTCCAATTATAAACAGCATATCCAGTCTAGTCCACGGAACTGAGACCGACCTCTACCAAAGGGATGGAAAGGCCAACGTATGTAGAAAGACAGGATCTGTTCATGATCCAAAACATACAAGCTCATCTGTGAAACATGGTGGAGGTAGCATCACGGCTTGGGTTGCATGGCTGCTTGTGGAACAGGCCCAGTGTGATGGGAGGAAGGGAGTGCAATAACAGTCAGTCGGCTCGTCGACACTTTGGCTTGGGTGGTGGGGTGTGCTTGTGTGGGTTGTCAGGTCTGAGCATGTTTGTGTGTACATTTCTGGTACACTTTCTACCATTTTTACAAAACCTAACCGATACTGAAGTGACATTAAAACCCAAGCAATGTTTATCCAGTACCCATCCATCCATTAACCCCAGTACTCACGCTGGCCGGTCTTCTAATATGAGTGCTGTGGTGGACAGTGGTTCAAACTCCAGATTCTTACGTCGGCCTTGAGTGGGCTGGGATGGGCTATGGGCTCCTTTGCCAGCCTTAGCCTCGTATTCCTGTGAATAATTAAAAAAAAAGAATAATAATAATTTAGAATCATTTCCTGTTAGTTAAACCCTCAGGACTGGAAGACGAGCAAACTGAATGGATGTCACAGGGTTTACAGATTGGGAAGTTATGAGAAAGGTGAATGAGGCAGCAAGAAAACAGATGATGGGGATCAAGATCACAAGGACCACTGGGAACACTGGGGCCTTCAGGCCATGGCGTGTGACTTGTATAATTACGAGAAAATGAAAGGTCACTGTAAACTCAGTGACGAGGGCATAGGGCACGTCTTAAAGCTAAAGAGATGACGTCATGAGGCACCGCCACTCAAATGAGTTGTGAAACTCATCTCGGAAACCAACCCAACGTCTGGGAAATTTGAATAGGGACAGTTCCCTATTCTCTGTGTTTCGTGCCATCAAGACCACAATGCCATAGACGACTTCTGTGGGGGGAAAAACAGCACAAGCCTAAGCTTTTAGAGTCAAAACGGTAGACAATAGATATATTGTTCAATTGGGGGGGAGGGGGTTGGGTTGGGTTGTTTAGCCCACAAGACATGTGCACGGTCACGAGGGGGGAGAAATGAGCGATGGTTATGGTGGATGAGATGCTAAAGCATGCAGACATAGCCTCATACGAGCAGACGTTCTTTACGCATCTAGACGACATTATTATAGCTAGACATTTTATATACTAGTGCAGCACAGCGTTAACCTGCAACAGGAACAACAAATAAAAGAAAGTGAACGCACATGTGGCAGAAAAGCAGAAGAGGGACATAGTGTCTCACTGAGGCTGATTAATAAGCACGTCAGCATTTCTAACCCTAACACATCTGCAAGCCAGCGAAACGACTTCTGGGCAAGTGTCCAGGAAAGCAGGCATGAGCACGAGACATATCGATGGATGAAACAGGCCAAAGGAAGGCGATGCTCCATGCAGAGACGACGACACGTAATAACAATGGATAAAAGGCATTTATTATTTAAAAAAAAAAAAAAAAAGGGCATACCCCAGCGCTTAACAGATTGGGAGTTGAAACAGATGTGAGATTGCCTGGGTTACTCTCCTGAAGAAAGAAAGAGAATGCACTCAGTTTATTTTTATTTGTTTAAACCAGCATAAACACAAAGCTCTGGAAAAATCACAATGAGCTTTCGTCATTTACTTCCACATATTTGGATGCGCAGAACTACGTCAGAACTGTGCCTTCCTTAAAAGTCTACCTCAAAACACTGCACAAATGTGACGATATGCGAACTTTCCCCTACAGCCTGGCATTTATTATTAACGACTGCCATCCCTAGAACTCTTGACTGACTCGTGTGAAGGTTGTGAGCGTTTTTGCTAGCTTGCTAAACGCTTTGTGCTGAAATGCACTAGTTTAGATCATACGTCAGCACTTGTGAGGTTATTCGCATGGAGCATTTAGTCAGAAGGACCTCGGAGTACCGAAGCTGCCTGGAACCAGGAGGCTGGGAATGACTCCAGAGTGACTGGATGACATCTGGTTCACCTCGAAGCTCAGTGAGTCATAATTACATACACAACTTTTTCGGGAGCCTGAAATACTTCGACACATCATGCAGTGATGGTATAGATGGGGGAGCGGGGGGTTAGGGGCATCTACACTCTTCCACGATACACGAGCTCACAGATGCCAAACAAGGACCTGCGTCACTGTGACTGGCAGGGGAGAGGGAGTATACCATACCTCCAACCCAAAGAGCACGGCGAACTTCGCTCCCTTGGATCGTTGGAACTCAAAGGGCTTTTGAAGCAACATTTCAACACTTCCTCCAGCGTCCTCATGTGCACGTCATGTCATTTACACAACTTTGGCAACACTGTACTATACTGCTTTGGCATGTTTGTGAACGTGTTAAACACCGAGAAGACCATCAAGTGCTGAAGGTCAAACTGGTTAAGGTCGTAGATGAGCGTAGAGGCTGAGATGGCAGCCTACTGGTCACGTTCTGATCTCACTCGGGTAAACAGTGATAGAGACTCGAACGTGGAGAAAGAATTAAGTAATCCGACCTGGCCATAATCCAGAAACGTCCGCCAGCTGGATGTCTGGATTTGAACTGCAGCAACAATACGAGCCCTGTATTCCTCCTCATTCTTCACACACACTAGAGGAAATGGGACCTGAAGGGGCGTTTTAGTATTTTATATCTGAACTCTACTGTAGTCCTTTGGCGTTCGAGACGCTGCTGAAACCCTTGCAATGCTTTGTTTGATAACAGCATCGTTTCATTCTGGCCTCCCCTCCGTGTACAGTTTTGCTCGTTTAGTTTACGTTCTTCAGGTCCTGACCTAAAAAGGCACGTCTCGATCCCTTTAGTCTAGGAAATATCTAAGCAGCCAAGTGATTGAGAAAAAGAATCAACAGGACACCGATGAACAAACTGGTAGTCTTCCAAACTACATGTAAGGAGCGCTAGATCAGCATCCCTCTCTCGTTAATGTAAAAGACAACAACTATAATCCTCGATTCTTATATAGAATCAACCGAAGCACAAATACCAACACTATGTAGTACCGATGAATGATTTATTTATTTATCGAACGGTGGAAAGTTGAAAAAGTATTAACGTTACCCATGTATACAGAATCCAACATATCCTCAATCACTAGAGTAATTCCAATCCCTAGAATCAGGACTTTCCCCCATATCCAACACACTAAATTTACTTCACCGAAAAATTTACTAAATTTACTTTCCTCCTCAAAATCCGTACTAGGTCCGACAAGTATACGCTTATCAAACCACTCACGACTTTGAACCCGGTCAGCCGGCAAACTATAGATCAATGTCAAACCTCCCAATTATTTCCAAGACCCTCAAAAACACTGCAGCTCAGCAGCTAAGCATACTTACATAGCAATCACATACATTCATTACTTCAATCAGGGTTTACGCCTCATCACAGTACTGAGGAAGCGCCGGTTAAAGTAGCAAATGACCTACTACTCTCCTTTGATCACAGTGGTGTCACCTTGGAGCTTTCGATAACGTACATCAGATCATATAATGTTCTAACCGGACCACTGTACAGCACTGGGTAGGAGTTAAGGGAAAAACGTATTCCTGGCCCAGGTCTTATCTTACTGACTGCTATCAGTTTGTAAAATGTTAATGTTGACCGCTCAATGTATACAAAAGTCCAAATCTGGTGTTCCACATGAACATTTTAGGTGACAGACACCAGCTTAATAAAGTTGAGGAATGTGTAAAGGAGACTAGATACTGGATGCGGAGTAACTTCCTCATACTTAATTCTGAGAAAACAGAAGTATTCCTACCAAGGCCACAGGCAGCTCTTGATGGCCTTTCAGTTGCATCATGTGTAGCAATGGAAGTCCTTGGCATGAATATTGACTCTTTTGGACTACTGCTGATTATTGTTGTCTGGAAGTTCCAGATACGGTTAGTGGAAATGCAGCAGCCGGAGACTAGTCTTATTGAAACCAGAACATTTTGTCCAAAGAATGCCATGGCTCAATGTTGAGAGTCCTGAAACTCAGCTAGTCATCTTTGCTCCAAGCTTAAAAACCTGTCAGTGTCTACGTTTTCATGGACAGCAGTAATCTAATTATTGACCTTATTCTGAATAAGACAATATTGGGATTAAGGTGTTCACATGAGTCGCATTTAGAATACTCCTTTCATATTCCTGTTTTACATGTTCTAGAACATAGATGTCTTATTGTCTTATTCAGAATAAAGGTCAATAATTAGATTACTGCTGTCCATGTAAACGTAGTCAATAATCGCTGTTTACGTGGTAGATTCTTAATCAGAGTATTGTTTAAATCAGGTTCATATCGGATTATTGTTGTCCATGTAAACGTACTCTCTGAAACACTAAAAACTCTTATGGCAAACGTCCAACAATCTGGAAACAGTGAATGATTGCGAATGATAGTGGCAGTTTTCCCACGAAGCAACATTTTAAGGCAAATTCTACACACGTTCCCGTAGCCTTGCTTAATCGCGATGAGAACAGTATTTCAAGAATGCCACCCACCACTAGGTCAGATACGTGATGTTGGAAAAAATACCAGGACGTGGACAAATGTTTGACATATTTGTAGAAAAGTGTGACTTTGCAAGTAGACCTGTTGGATGGTTTTGGAGTCTTTGGGAGGGCTCTCTCTCGGCGGGACCTTCCCAAACAGCTTCCAGCCAGGAACACTTGCAGACTCTTTCTGCTTTCTGGAGAACAGGCCCCTGGCAAACACACAAGCAAGGGAGCATCTGTAACACACTTTTAGCACTGTTTTCCTACGGACACGGAAACTAGAGAAATCTGTGAGGAGTCAAAAACAAAAATCTGGTGCGCTCACATCAGACTACCAATAAAAGGTCTCTACCAAAACCGAGCTCTGATGGAGAACTGAGAGGCAGCATGAGGCTATGTAAATGACACTCTAGGCAAAAAACACACGGTGCGTGACGTTTCCTGGTAATGTTCCACTTTGTGCAGGCTTTTTGCAGAAGTGCTAAAACAGAGAGTAGATCTGTAACCCAGTTTTGCATGCAGCCATTACAAAAGCACACCGCTAAACTCAAGCCTAATAGACTTCACTAGAAGCTTCCTACTCTCCAGCCTGCATCTCTTCGACATGTGGCGTTTTTCTTCCTTCATTCTGTTCTTTGGTTTAATGATGTGCTTAAGATGGCAGCTAATGACATGGCGGCTAATGGGCTCCGACGACGATGCTTTGCATTTTTAAAAATAGGTCAGTGGCTCAGACGAGGAAACGTGTGAAACCTGATCCGATTCAGAACCAGTGATTGAGGCCAGTACTGAGCTATTACGCGTACTCGGTGTCAGATTGACGTATTCTTGGTTTTCAGTGTTCACCTCACCGTGCACCGCAAATCAACCAAACCGTTTGCACTCGGCATCAAGGTCGAGCTCACATGCTTTGGTTTATTTGTCCGACACCTACGTCCTGTATTTACACACTTGGTTATCATCCTCAACAACTAGTGAAAGGGTTGGAAATTTTTTTTTGTTTTATTTGTCATGGTACAACAAAGAAAAAGCTCAACAGACTCAAATAATTTCGCCATATATAAGTCCTGTAGTGATTTCTGATATATAGTTTAGTGGTTTAAATCAGTGGTTCTCAACCTTTTGTAACTAAAGCCCCCTCATTATGTGACAGCCCATATCGGAGGGGACCAGGAATAATAATTACCTATTCTATATAAAATCTCTCTCTCTCTCTCTCATATATATATATATATATATCCTAATCTATAATCTGTTTTCGATAGATTTGTTTGCTACTGTGTTTTTGTACTTTGTAAAATTACTTTTCATAACTTTTATAAAACGATACAACAGACAGGTCTGGGACATGAATGATGATAATGTTTCTGAACACTAGAACTACTTTGAACAAGAGAGCTAGGCTGTAATAACGTGGACTATTCGACATGTGAAACAGGTTGCATTCCATTCGTCTTGCGTTCTAAAAACATTCACATGTGAATGGTGTAAACAGGGACGAAGGGCGCGTCTCGTTATCCAGGCTCTCGGACGCCCACTGAACAGAGCAGACGCAGAGAGAGGTGCGAGTGCAGCGGGAAAGCGAGACCTCGCGCTTGCAGGACAGGACTGGGGACATTTGGAAAGTTACTAAGGTTTGTCCAAAAAGTCGAAAGATTTGATGCTAGGTGCATTTTATGTAATTTTTTGCAATAAAAAAAAAAAAGGCGCTAAAGGGGTCGGAAAAGTCACGGAGTTGGCAACACTGAAAGCTAGACAAGAAAAGCAACGAGTAACAGAAACAAGAAAATACAGAGGGAACTCGGGGGGTTTACATTTATACACATTCTATTTGAAAAGTGAAATAAAACAAACCAAAACAGAGAACCCAAATGATGCCGTCTGTGTTTTGTCCTTGAAAACAATCCCCGTCCGCAGAAACATGAAATCGGAGACTACAGTAGACACAATGAACATCACCTGTCAAAAACACTGAATTCAACCTGTGCCAAGAGACTTTTTTTTTTTTTTTTGGCCATCGGTGACCTGATTCAGCAAGCTGACGTGCTCTGGGTGTCGAGGGAAAGCGTCGCAGCGTTCATTCCTTGAACCGGGGAACACGACGACCCTTCCAATGTTCAATCTGGGATTCCCAAATGTTCGCTGCAGGGATGAAACAACGAAATCCGCCACGCTGTCGGCGCGATACGTGCATTTGAACCAGGGCACAGGAAGCTGACGTGCTCGCCACTCCGGAGAAGTTTTCTTCATTTCTTACAGCGCGGATTAACAAAAAATAAATGAAAAGAAGAGTTTGGAAGTCAGCACTCGTACCCAGAACCCGACCGACGCTGAGGATGTTTGCTGAATTTATTGCGAACCCGCTCCCCTGCGTAGCGATTGAGAAAAACGGCAGCGTACCTCTACGGACACGGAGGGAGGTGCCGTGCAGAATGACCGAGAACTGAAAGTCAGTTCAGCTTCTGACGACTTCTTTAACCTGTGCGCTCAACATCCCGTCCATCCGTCTACCCGCGTCGAACAGGCTTCTCACGGAACACTAGCAAGCGAGACGTTCGCTCACCTGCCAAACAGACCGCTCGACTAGCAGCCTTCAGCGGTGTTCCTGACCACAGAAGAATTTCAGGAACTTCGCAGGCACAGACACCTCGAGTGAATTAAAAAGACTGCGTACAGCATATTAAAGTGTCGATTAAAGCACGCCGACGGTTCTGTATACGAGTGAATAACGACGTGGAGTCCAGATCATGCAGATAAAGGTGTGTAGAAAACGGTGGCGTGGATGTGAGGTCTTTACTCGCGTTGACATCTGGTGACGGTGAGTGCCCGGGTCTGTTGGATCAGAGGAGAGGACACTTGTCTGGAACAGCAGCCCTACCTCAACACTCTCCTGAAGGCGTACGTTCCCTCACGCGAACCACACTCGATTAAAGACCGACGCTTCGTACTGCCTGCTCGGCGTGACTCAAGGGCCCTTTTCCAGAACCTTCACACTAACGGTCCTTCAGTGGTGGAATGGACTTCTAATGGACTTCATGGTAGCACTACTTATACTGTTCTCCGCTTGATATATTATCGGGTGTACGCGCCGCTGCAGCAGGATATCATCATAACGAACCCGTGAGGACCGCTTTCAGACGATCTGCTACCACGTGACAATGGTTAACATCTGTTCACGTTTAAACGTACACCGTCACAGCTCTGGTTAAAGGAGCGAACAGGAACATGTTGGCCCTTTGGAGTCTCCACATCAGCCTGTCAGCAGTGTGTGTGTGTGTGTGTGTGTGTGTGTGAGAGGAATGCACATGAATAACAGCGTGCACTCTGGCCTTGAGTTACTGAGTCTTTCCAGTGTCGCCGGTTCTGGTGTCGAGCCTAATAAATAAATCATTTTCCGAAGCTCGGGCCGGGTGATCCTACCTGCCGAAGATCTCGGAGATGCCGTGCTTCTTCTGTCTCAGGGCTGGCTCGGCGACGTCGGCCACGTTGTCCGGGGCGCTCTGGCGCCGGCTGATTTCGTACGTGTTCCTCGAGCTCAGGCTCACGTCGACGAACGCCGGGTCCGGGTCGGACTCGCCGTCCTCGGGGCTCGAGAGAGTCCGGGGGGAGGAGCACGGGTCCGCCTCGGATAAGCAGTCGTTAGAAGCCGTTTCTGATTCCCGAGTCCGATCGACAGCCTCCGAGCTGGACGACGACGACCTGTGACGTGACCTCAAAGTATCATCGTCGTCGTCGTGTGGGGTCACGTGACCCGGACGAGGTCTCGAGGCACACAAAACGGAGCAGGTAGACGGTCCAGCCGAGGAGGACGCCGCAGCGTCTGACAGCAGTTCGCCGTTAGGCACTGCCTCGTCCGAGTCGTGGCAGGAGCAGGTTTGGGACGGGTCCCGGGCGTCGCACAGGCAGCTCACGTGACCGTTCGGGAGCTTGATCGCGGCGCGCTGATTGGCTGGACCGGTGCAACGCGGTACTGCGCGGTCCTGCTGGCTCTCATCATGCGTCGGGAGGGAATGGTTTCCGGAGCTGTCCTCCTGTGGGTCCGGTCCGTCCATTTCGCCTCGGTTCTCCGTAACATGAGCAGCGCAGGGTGTTGGTCTGCCTTCCCCGGCTGACGCGACCATCAGCTGCCTCGGTGACTCGGCGAGTCCGTTAATGACCTCATGACCGGGATGAGGGATCCCAGCGGCGGCTGAGCGACCTGTAACGAGACCAATCATATCCGTATTCCCGGCGTGCACCACACTGATCTGACAATATGCAGATTCCCCCTCGGGAAGAAGATATCCGCTTAGCTAGAACACATACCCGGTGCCTGCGCGCTGCCGCTGACCCCCGCGACGCCTTGGCGGCTTTTATCCACGGTGAAGCAGTGCGTTCCCGCGCTTTAGATCCAACGCCCGTCTAATCAAACCATCTCGGACACAAGTCCATTTCTCGGCTCCGTTTCCGGTCTTCACTCGGCTCCATAACAACAGTGCCGAGCTGGCTTCGGCGTTAGCACGGTTAGCACTTCCTCGTCGCAGACCATGGCGGAAAATGTTCGCCCGAACGCTGAAACGTGAATCGTGTGAGGTGTCTGAGGGTGAACGAGCGCCGTTGACAGCGAAACGACTCAAATAACCACGACTTTCGACGTCAAAACCGGTCGTTTTTGCTCGCGAGCTCTCTCTCTGCTCCGGCCCTGAATTGCAGCCATCTTGGAAATGCCGATGACGTCACTAAAGGGGTTGACGTGCGGGGGAAACGGGTCACGCGGCGCCCCCTGCTGGTCACTGTTTATAATTTATTATTAATAATAATACTACATTTCATTTAATTGGCAAGCCTTGTATATATATATATATATATATATATATATATATATATATATATATATATATATATATATATATATACATACATATATATACATATATATATATATGTAACATTTCCTCTTGCTTTAAAAACGCAACTCAATCAATCTACCTAATCAGCGACTTATATTCGTCTAAACAACTAATGTGCATTTCGTAAATGAAATACCGTCGACCACGTGAATACACCGTTACGTTCAATAACAACTCCAGAAACCAGCCATGAGAATTGTTTCCACTCAAAGGGACACGTGTTTTAATTCAGATTCTGACCCGTTTTTACGCTCTTTTCTGAGCGCACGTGAAGGAACATCAGTTCCTGATGTTTTTATCTTTATCCTGGTCAGGCTCACAGTGGATATGGAGCCAACCCCAGGAACACTGCCACAAAATGGGGCCACACACTGAATGGAACATCAGTCTATCATAGGGCATCATGCACACACATATTCATGCATTAGCATAGCCAGTCCACCTACTTGCATGTTTTTGAGTGGTGTGAGGAAACCAGAGAACCTGGACACAGGCACCAACGCTACCCACTGCTCCACCGTGCCACTTTGGGAATAACTATTTTGCTAAATGTACAGTTGAGTTTCGTTTGTTGTGCGTGTTAAATAAATATTCTCAAACAAACACATTTTGTTTTCCATTTATTGTCCCTGCCATGGAACACTGAAGAAGCACAAAGCAAAGCATCTCAAACATGACATTACAAAGAATACCATGCATGACAAACAAGTTGCATCAGAGACTTTATGTAACGACAGCATAAGATTTGCTTGAGTCATGTCATTCTTAATCTCAGCTAATGTCAGTAACTCAGGTACTGTTAAGACGTACTGTCCACCGTCTTATGTTTAGGAGGAAAGGATTCAGTGAAAACGATCTCTGCACTCCCAATACTAATTTCAACACACCCTTGTTAACCTCTGCTCATGAGTTATAAGTTGCTCAAGGACTTGCTTGCTATCTGGTGCGCTAGTTAGTTAATTGCTGGCTAACTAACGGTCAGAATTAAACAAAACATCAGTAGTTGGCCACATAAAAAAAAAACCCAAACAAAAGTTCATATCCGATGAATGTAGAATCTGTACATAATTTCATGGAGTTTTGTTGCAGCCAAAAATGCTTGATTTTAATGGGCTTATTTATTTATTTATTTATTTTTCATGTGTGTGCTTTTTCACTTGAATTGGCGAAATTGCAACGGCACAAAATTGTTTTGGCCCAAATCGGCGGAATATCTGTGGTCATTTTGAAAATTTCGCGAGCGCCTCAAAATATTGCAGATTTTGCGTTGACTTACTTCCATAGAGGAACTGATAAGTGTAAACGTCTACCATTTTAACATTCAGCAAAATTGTTTACGGGCAACTCTGTTTCGAAGACGAGTGTATGCAAATTCCAGTAACCAGTTTCCTTATTCGTCAATTTCCCCTTCGGTGTATCTGTAAAACTGAATGGATGAGTGTTTGGTGTGCGTGGAAATTTGAGCGGACGAATTTAACATTCTGCAAAAAAAAAAGCCTGGTTAAATAATCAAAATCGATATCAATATCATCAATGACTTTGTTGACATGCACATCAATATGCCGATATTAATCGGAATTTGGCGATATTCTGTTTAGTATTAAGTCATGTAAACGCCACAATCCGACTACGCGATTCAGGTTAAGACAATATTCTGATTCCCACCCCTGGAATAGACCTATTTTAATCAGAAATGTGTTGCATGTAAACACCTTATTCAGAAATTCCACTGAAAGAAGATATATGTGCATATACGTGCATTCTCAGTCCACAAGGAATTGAGAGTGCTAACAGATGCTTAACTGTAGGCTAGGTATTTAGGAATGGCAACTCAGGCATACTTACAACATCCATGTATAAAGGAACATTCCGATACCAGTACACATAGAAACATCGAACTATTCTGAAATAGTTCTGGCTAAATTGTATTCACATAACTACCTACAGGTGAGGTTGGAATTTTTCTTCAGTTTCAAAAATAAAGAAATAATAAAAAAAAATAACCAACAAGAGCAAGACATGCACCAATTAAGTATGTAAGTGTGTTTAATGCAATTTGATGTATAGCAGATTAAACGAGCCCAGTGGATGGAAGTTGGAGCTCATGCTGCTGAAGCTGATTCAACAGTTTCATGAATCAGATGTAGATTTGTTCATATATTATATATATATATATATATATATATATATGAATATAAAACAAGGGCCAGTGTCAATGTTGAAGCAACCAAGGGGAAATGTTGAAGGTGCATTACTGAACTGCATAATATGTTCCATTTCCTCCATCACTAGGTACATGAGTTTAAACTCTGTTAGCTTAAGAATTTTGAGATTGTCCTTGATAAATATGCATCCTGTCTTTGTGTAGGACATCTAACAGAGAATAGCACCACTGAAATGGAATGAAAGCGACACCAAGAACATTTGACTTAATGCCATAAATGTGTAACAATATTTTGTGACGTTTCTTGATTTAGCCATGGCATTTAAAGCTACATTGTGTAGGATTTTTGGATAAAAAAAAATAAATCTACAGGGCTAAGGAGACAATAAAATTCTGTAGAATATGATGTTCCTGAGCTGTGAGTCACCCTGATAATCCTGTAATCGCGTGTCGGATTGGAATCGACTGGAAATTTGAACACGTACATCATACGCCAGCTAAAATACTGTACATAAAAGGTCATCATGCCCAACTTTAGGCACAAAAGAAGGCTGGCTACATGGTCATAGATAATCACAGGAGAGAGAGAGAGAGAAAGAGAGAGAGAGACAAACAAAGCTTGTTTATCCTTGTTGCGTAGTTTGTATCATTAGCCAATTGTTAAGCTAGTTAATCTATAGACCTACAGAAGGTGTTTCTGTGTTTCTCTGTATTTTTGTATTTCAAGCTTGGGTTATATCAGACGAGAGTGATATGAGCGCTCTGTTTGGATAAAGCTAGCATGCTTACACTATCTGGTTTGTGCTAAACATTTTTGTCAGGCTGGAGAACAAAATGAAAAAAATTGGCCACTTGTTATATGTTTGTTCTCTGCGCCATATTTTAGCAAGCTAGCTAGATTTTCATCACCGTACATTTACCCTGTGGCCAAGCACTTCTGTAAACTTCAGTGGACTCGGGTAACAGTAGATAACGATATCCTCAGAGTCACAAATACAGTGCTGTGAAAAATAATTTGCCCCATTCTGATTTCTTCTGTTTTTGTGAATATCTCATACTAAATTGTTTCAGAAATGAAAACCAAATGTAAGCTAAAACAAAGGCAACCTGAGTAAACCCAAAATACAGTTTTTAAATTGTGTTATTTATTGAAGCAAAAAAAGTTATCCGATACCAACTGGGCTTGTATGAAAATGTATTTGCCCCTGTAGTTAATAATTCCCCAAATCTACGAAACTGCATTCATAATGGGGTTCAGCTGGCCTAGACACAACCAGGCCTGATTACTGCAAACCCTGTTCCATCAAATCGATCGAGTTCAATCAATTAAATCGAACGTTTTCAACAGTATGACGTTGATTAAAAGGTCTTAAGCAGTAACACACTATGCCAACATTGAAAGAAATTCCAGAAATGATGAGGAAGAAGGTGATACATCAGTCTGGGAAGGGTTATAAAGATATTTCAAAGGCTCTGGGACTCCAAAAGGACCACAGTGAGAGCCATTATCTCCAAATGGAAAAACTCAATGCAGTAATGAACCTCCCAAAATTCCTCAAGGAGCACAGTAACGTCATCCAGGAAGTCACAAAAGAGCCAAGGACAACATCAAAGGACCTACAGGCTTCTCCTGCATCAATAAAAGTCACTGTTCATGACTCCACTATCAGAAAGACACTGGGGAACAATGGCATCCATGGAAGAGTGGCGAGGTGAAAACCACTGCTAGCCCAGAGGAACATTAAGGCTCATCTGAATTTTGTCAAAACACACATTGATGATCCTCAAACCTTTTGGGAGAATGTTCTATGGACTGATGAGTCGAAAGTGGAAATGTTTGGAAGACCGGGGTACATCTGGCGTAAACCAAATACAGAATTCCACAAAAAGAACATCATACCTACTGTATAGTCAAGCACAGTGGTGGAAGTGTGATGGTGTGAGGATGCTTTGCTCTTTCAGGGCCTGGACAGCTTGCAATAATTGAGAGAAACATGAATTCTGCTCTCTACCAGAAAATCCTAAAGGAGAATGTCCGGTCTTCAGTTCGTAAGGTGAAACTCAAGGCAATTCGTTTTTCACACGGGTGATGGGTATAAAAAAATAAATAAAAACCGTACTGTGTGTTTTTCGTTTGAAGATCTAAAACGATTTAGCATGAGATAGACACAAAAACAGAAGAAATCAGGATACTTTTTCACAACACTGTACTTGAGCCTCATTGGTGTCGTTGTTATTTAGTTCATCTGAATGTGTATAAACTGGCACTCGCAGCCGCGAGATTAATCCGACCCACGTTACAAAATGTTCTTCCACAAGTAGCCCGCAGTGGGGCTTTGTTTTCCCTCCGGAGAGCGTGGAATTCCAAAATCTTACATCCTGTAGCTTTAACTGGATTACCTCCAAACAAAAAGTACCTCTGAAATTGGCATACGTTTTATACAACACATCGTCCAAGCATAGAATCTTTATAATACAAATATCAATATATCAACATGCTGGTACAAAACAAAATATATACAGTTGTGTCAAATAAATAAGCCACGTTTGTGATGCATTAGGCTTCTTGAAAACTTGATTTACAGTGTTAACGACGAAGCGGAAAGGACAGTTATCAGTGCACACGTTGAGTAGACGGTTAAGTGTGTAACATGATAAATATCAAGTGCGAAGGAAGGAAAGTAGAAAAGATGGAACAAAACATTTCTATACAGTGTATTAATTATGAGATTATGACAATGTGCATGCAGTGTGTATAACAGTCCTTTCTGAAGAGGCAGCGTCTTAATCCATGGTCCCATCCGGTTTGATGATCTGATAGGTGATCAAATATTCAGGATAAGCCTGAGGAGGAATGATATCATGAGAAAAAAAAAAGCAACAACAACCACTTTTTGCACAATTCTGCAATTAGACATTAGACTCACTGAGCATTTTATTAGGAACACTGTACTAATATTGGATAGGACCTCCCTTTGCTCTCAAAACAGCCTCAGTTCATCATGGCATGGATTCCACAAGACGATGGAAAGATGTTCCTTTGAGATTCTGGTCCATGTTGACATGATTGCGTCACACAGGATGAAATTACAAGATTCAGGTCTGGTGACTGGGAAGAGCAGTGAAGAACATTGAACTCATTGTCATGTTGATGAAACCGATTTGAGATGACTTTTGCTTTGTGACATGGTGCATTCTCATGCTGGAAAATTGTGGCCATGAAGGGATGCACGTGATTAGCAACGATATTCAAATAGGGTGTGGCTTTCAAGCAATGATTGACTGGTATTAATGGACCCAAAGTGTGCCAAGAAAACATTCCCCACACCATTACACCACCTCCACCAGCCTGGACTGTTGACACAAGGCAGGTTGGCTCCAAGGATTCATGCTGTTGGAGCCAAATTCTGACCCTACCATCTGTGTTCCTCAGCAGAAATGAAGATTCATCAGACCAAGCTTTGGAGTTTTTTTCCAGTCTTCGGCTGTTGTAGCACATCCGCCTCAAGGTTGTACATTCTCACTACAATTGTACTGAATGAGTGGTTATCCGAGTTAGCCTTTCTGTCAGCTCGAACCAATCTGACCGTTCTCCGTTGACCTCTCTCATCGGTAAGCTGCTTCTGTCTGCAGAACTGGATGTATTTTTTTCTTCTTCATTGCACCATTCTAAGTCAACTCTAGAGACTGTTATGCGTGGAAAATCACAGGAGATCAGCTGTTATAGAAATACTCAAAGCACCTGATCTGGGACCAACAATCAAACCATGGTCAAAATCGCCGAGATCACATGTTTTCACCATTCTGACGTGAGCATTACCCGAAGCTGCTGGCCCATATCTGCATTATTTTATGCGCTGATCTGCTGCCACACGATTGGCTGATTAGATAATTGCATGAATGAGTCGGTGTACATGTGTTCCTAATAAAGTGCTCAGTGAGTGAAGGACAAAAAGTGTAGAGGTTAGAGAACTATATTAATTAAAGCGATGTTTGTAGAGTAGAGGCTGCTTTTCAACAATATTCCTGCAAGACACCAATGTGCAGCAGTTAAGGTTGAATACAACTGATCTGGGGGTTATTTCACATTCCAGAGAGCAACTGATAGGTCAGTGAGCACAGCCCCTCTCTGATTGGCTATGTAATGAAGCATGTGATGAGGAAAGCTCTTTGATGTGCGAGTTACTGCGCTTCGGCTGGTGCTTTGAGAAACCATGTGAAAAAACTATTTTGAACTCTATATCCAAAACTGTTTATGTTTATATAGTATTCCAACTGTGATACACTGTATACACAATACGTGCGATGAATTATTGGCACCCCTCATGATAAAGAGCGAAAATGTTTATATTTTTATTTAAACATATTTAGCAAAATACCTTCTCCAAACACAAACCTGTGCTCTCTTGAATTTTTTTAGTTTCTTCTCATGGTAAAAGATGACTTTATACCCCATGGAAACAACTAAACGCAACAGCAGAAATGTTTTTTTTTTTTTTTTAAAGAATGACAATCCATTTAAAATAAATTACATTTATTTAAAGTATTCATCAGAGATATCAATAATTTTAGGACATATATCTTGGAGAGAAATAGTTTAATTAACAGAGATTAATTCTATTATTTAAAAAGGTACCTCTAACGAGAAGTTCTTCTTTTTTCTGTTCCAACAAAGATGAATTGTTTCTTCTATTGTTTGACATTTCATTGTTGCTCGCTTTTATAAAGGTTGCCAAGAAGTATGGAAGGCACTGAATATTTGACTTTGTGTTGTCTGCTGATTGTTTCAGTTTGTTTACAGCTCAAGGAGTGTGAGGAGAGAAGGAGGACTTCAGTACCTGCTCTCCTCTGTAGATGACGTACTCGGCGAGGGCGAGGCCGTTGACGCTGGGCCTGCCTGACACCGAGTGGTGGCCTGGTGGAGAGTGGGCCATCTTCATGGCACTGAACTGAAGGAAAGACTTCCCAAGAGTTACACGACAGAACAGCAGCTGCCTGGAGCCAGAGAGAGACAAGGCGCTCTTAAAACCAGCATTTACTAGTACGATTGTAGGAATGTTCACCTTTTAACTTTAGTGAGATGAAAACATGGCATCCTTAAACATATGAGCAGCCAGTAGATGTAGATGTCTGACTGAGCTGAAGTCTCACCTCTGACACGTGTAGCACGACCTGTCCTTGTGAAGAGGACACCCAGTGCCTCCTCCAATACCATACACATACTGGTTACTCTTGGAGGAGTTCTCGGCAAAGTAGATCCCGGCCCCGAACATGCCTCCGATGTAGGCGTGTCTCTCGTCGAAGCCTTTGTGGATGATGGCGTTTACGAATGGAGAACCTACAGGATCGAGAACCGAATATTTAGACAGAAGCATTATTCTACGTCTTGTCAGAGCAAATGTGCTATTTTGATTTTGGGAAATGCTTTTTTCCTTTTATTTCCAGGGCACCCTGAAAGGGCAAAGGTTAGCAAGCGAGCCACTTTTTCAAAAGACTTAGTGAACAAGAGCGCTAAACGCCCTATTGTACATGAGCTAACAGATGCTTGTAATTGGCCAACATCCATCTAATTGACAGAAAAGTGAGGAAAGCCATCAGGGTCAATTAACATCGTCTGGACTGGCTCTTGCTTTAAAGTCCAGCTTAATTTAGACACAATGTCTCATTTGAGACCAACCAGGTCAAATAAAAGACTTCAAATGATTTGTAAAGTCCCTGACGTAGTCCCCCTATCTCTTAGTGAGCGTTCCGATATGCAGCATTTACTCCATTTGGTGCGTGTAACCATCTCTGTGAGGTTCCTTCAGGCAGGTACGAGCACAGCAATCACAAAACCACCAGTCTGAGACAGCCCTAGAATCTGCTTCCAAGCAAACCCAAGAGCAGTTCAATTGCAGTGAGGATATGACTTGCAAGTGAACCAAACAGTCGTGTATTTGGACGCGACGTTTTAAACTGATCCATGACAAACTGTCCCAAAGGATAGAGCTGTAGAACCACACAGAAAAAAATGTTTTAAGCGAGTTATTTCTATAATTATACAGTCCCCTCCGAAATTATTGGAACGGCAAGGCCAATTCTTTTGTTTTTGCTGTGCACTGAATAGATTCGGGTTTCAGATCGAGACATGAATATGAGACGACAGATCAGAATTTCAGCTTTCAATTCCTCACATTTACATCTAGATGTCTTCACCATCTTAAATTTATGGCACCTTTTTTTTGTTTGAACTGGTCCGTGATTTCAAGTGATAAAAAATATTGGAACACGTGACTGGTGTGCATTGGTGGGTTTTTTTTTTGCTGCCTAGGTCTCGCCCTGTTAAATTGATTGTTTAAAGAATTAATAGCTCTGAACGGCAAAGGCTGCATTTGTTGTTAAAAAGGATAACGTGGCACAACATGAAGACCAGAGAGCTGTCTATGGGAGAAAAGCAAGAGGGAATCAATCAGGGGCATTGCACAAACATTGGGCGTAGCCAATACAACAATTTGGAATGTCCTGAAGAAGGAAAGAAACCACCGGTGTACTGACAACCAGACATGGAACAGATTTCTATGATTTCTTTTATTGCATTGCTGCAAATCTAACCAATGAATTAAAGTGCGAGTTCTACGTGTGTGTTTTTAGACCTGGTACTTCGCACACACCCCTCCGTCAATGTTTTCTTTTGCTTCTTTTCATTACATTTAGTCTGAAAGCAAATCAAACCAAATATCAACCGGACATAATTAATTTCACTCTGGACTCAGCAACTGGACTAATGACTAATAGCTCCATTATGTACACATTCACCTACGTTTAGTGGAACGCTTAAGTAATAAATGGGGTTTAAACTGCTAATAAATGATGATAAAGCTTTTTTTTAAAAAAGAAACTGTAATTGTATGGGATAACTAATGAGATGGATCAATGGGACACTCATTGCTGGTCAAAACCCTCACCGTGGAACAGCATGCGCTCGTTGGGGTGATTGTGGTTCTCCTCGGACACCTCCTTCCTGCGATGTGTGTATCTCTCCCACAGCTTCTTATTACACACCTTCTGGATCTGTATAGACGAGCAGTCAAAATGGACAATCGCAAGCCTGTCTCAAAACACATACAGGAGTGGATTTGACCTCGGAAAATGCTTAAGGATCCGGTTTTACCTTTACAATGTTGTATCTGTTGAAAACTCCACCGGCGTGACCGCCGTCTCTGTGCTCTCTGATTGTGCTTTGCATCTGTTTAAAGAGGACAATTAGACCAAAGTGGATATTTATTAAAAGACTTGAAGTCTTTTGACATCATGTTTGTTGGGTAAAATCATTCAGACTACACGTATGCATGCCAGATTTGGTGCCAGGTTAGACACGTGTAGACATATTTTTTTTTACAGCCAGACAGATTCAGATGGGACTAAATCCAAGAGATGCTCCAGTAATACTTACTTTACCCCCTGGATAAAGTATCTGAATAGGGCTATAGCGTAACATATGAAATGTCGCTCTTACACAACAAACCCAATCCTGCAGCATTTGAGACGCGTTCTAAAAGTTACCTCCTCTTCAACCGACTGAAACTCCTTGTCGTCCGAGGCCAAGTCGATCAGAATAGTTCCACTGTTGGCCGTGTTCAGAGTTAAATAGGGATTCAAACCTAAATAAGAGCACAGAGAAAAGGGCTCACTTAAGCCCCCCAGGTCAGTATAATCCAGATAAACACAACGGCTGCAAAGTTCTACACAATCACTTCAACATTTCTGCACACAAATTTCATCCACAGTATTTCATATTCATCTTCATCAGAGGTATATACGGGGTTTCTGTACAACAAACTCAATTCTCAACTCTGACCGTTCATTCATTCCCTTCCTATGAAGCAGCTCTAAAGCCGCCGTCCCGGCTGTTTATATGAATGCGCTCGTTCTAATACGTTACCGTTTCTATAGTAACAGCTCACTCGCAAGGGACTCGTACGACAAACGCAACACAAAACCGAACCTAACGTGCTGCTGTTGTTTAAGAAAGAAACAGAACTAGTTGTCGATACGGTGAAGCATCAAGTGAGCAGCGGAAGGAGTCTCCAGTGTCAGCGCTTTGTAACGATCAGAGGTAAAGCAGAGGTCATTTCATCTCGTCACCTTGGGGAAGTCTTCTCAACCACCAGTTCCTTCTCTGTTAGCACACTGACATGAAATCATCATGGCCGCTCAGACTGTGAAGTCCCCCTGCTCTACTTTATAGCAGTATAGGCTTTAGTGCAGTAAATTTACAGACACGGGGCTTGGTTAAATCTATAACACTGATCATACTAATCGCTGTTTTGAGATGCTAATCACCAACATTAAAACGTTATCACTTATACACTTGCTAACGTGACTCGCTATTGTCTGCTGTTGTTGCTGCACTGCAATTTCAATCTGGAATATTCTATTGCCAGAGCCATATCTCCCTGCAGCTCTCACCTGGCCAGTACCTGCATGAGAGACCTCCTGGGGAAAACTAAGGCTGCCAGCAGGGGGAGCTCACTCTGTGGTCGGTGTGGGGCCTAATGCCCCAGTATAGTGACATGGACAGTACCGTCTTACAGATGAGAAGTTAAACTGAGTTGCTGACTCTCTATGGTCATTAAAAATCTCAGGACACTTCTCTTAAAGAGTAGAAGTGTTAACCCTGGTGTCCTGGCGAAATTCCCCCATTGGCCCTTATCTATCACGGCCTCCTAATAATCTCGATCTCGAATCTCGGCTACATCACTCTCCTCTCCAGTAATAGCACCCCCCCGCCCCGCCCATAATATCACAACATACTGTGTTCTCAAAACGGCTTTCCAAGTGTACAATGAAGATCAGTTAGTTTGTGGGCAGAGTCGGGGATTAGTATCTTGGTAAACCGCACAATGTAGAATTCCCCCGGACTAAAAGCAGCGCTTACTCTGAGGTCCGGTAATGAACCTGTCCACTCCTTTGATGATCTTGTGTCTGTGGCCATAAGCGTTGATGCCAATCTCCTTCAGCTCTTTGTGCCCCATTTCCACCAGCACGTCCAGAGTTATCTTCAAACAGAGCACCGAGTTAACCACCACAGACAAAGAGAGATTACAATAAACACAAAACAGCTTACATGAAAATCTTAAGTGTCTTACGTAATTTCATCATCAAAACTAAAGTTCATTTAAACATTTCTAATTACTAGCTTGTAATGTGTGATCAATTCACGTACTGTAGTATTAGCCCAAGATTGAAGCTGGTGCCAGATGGACTGCTTTGAGCATTTCAGAAATGGCTGATTTTCACACAGCAGTCTCTAGAGTTGACATAGAATGGTGCAAAAAAACATAACAAAAAGACATCCTGTGAGTGGAGGGTCCGCCGGGTGAAGCACCTTGTTGATGAGAGAGATCAGAGGAGGATGACCAGACTGGTCTGAGCTGACAGGAAGCCTATAGGAACTCAAAATCTCACTCTTTCTAACCGTGGTGAGCTGAAAAGCATCTCAGGAAGCACGAAACATCGAACCTTGACGAGGATGAGCTACAACAGGAGAAGACCACATCAGGTTCCACTCCTGCCCGCCAAGAACAGGAATCTGAGGCCATCATGGGCACAAGCTCAAACAAACTGGACAGCTGAAGACTGGAAAAAGAGCAGGTGATTTTTTTTCTAATCTTCAACTGTCCGGTTTGGGTTCGATGAGTCTGCGCCCATGATAGATTCAGATTCCTGTTCTTGGCCGACAGGAGTGGAACTGGTGTGGTCTTCTCCTGTTGTAGCTCATCCTCCTCAAGGTTCAATATTTGGTGCATGCTAAGATGCTTTTCTGCTCACCACGGTTGTAACGAGTGATTATTTGAGTTACTATATCCTTCCTGGCTGCTTGAACCAGTCCTGCCATTGTCCTCTGATCTCTCTCATCAACAAGGCTTTTCCACCCACAGAACTGTCGCTCACTCAATGATTTTTGTTTTCGTTTTTTCACACCGTTTTGTGGAGACTCTAGATACTGTTGTGTATGAGAAATTCCCAGGAGATCAGCAGTTTATAAAATACTCAAACATGCCACAGAGATCATACACCCCCCACCAGAATGGTCTAACAACATTCTGGTGTTAGACGTGAACATTAACTGAAGCTCTAGACCTGTATCTGCATGATTTGTTTGCAACTGCAGTGCCGCGACATGATTGGCTGATTAGAAACCATTTTATTAGAAATAAAAAATATATTTAAAAAAAAAAGGTCAAAGTTTGGTGCACCTGTTCCTGGTCAAAGATCTCCAGAAGATGTTCCAATCCAAGTTTATGAAGAAACTGGTCGATACTCAATTCCAAGGCTGCACCTGTGCAGAGAGAAGTCTTTTAACCATATTCACGTTCCTTTGAACCTTTACGCTCTGAAACAAACCGACTGGATTCATATTCACAAAATGAGATAAGTAGGAAAAATATGTCATTTTAAGCTTTCAAATAAAACTCGTAGCTAAGGATGAGAAAGCACTGTTGCTAGGCAACTGGGAGACATGCTAGCTCGTTACACATTCAGGTTAGCTAGGCCAAAAATGTAAAACTATGAATTATCATGACCTTAGTATTAGAAAGTTCCATCTCCCAGTAAGAAAGGACCTTATAATACTAGGGTAATTAGAGAACATGAATATTAAATATAAATGAAATATGAAACAACTATAAAAATTGATACAGCTGTATTAAATGTAAATGGATACACAAATATGCGCAGGTTATAAGTGTTTAAAAGCAGGAAAGAGCAGAAAAGAGAGTTATCCATAATAAAAACGGTAAAAAAAACCCAAATATGAAATAAAAATATTAAGAAAAAAGACTTTATAATTATACTATAATTGAACTAAGCATTGCCCACAAAATTCATTTTATTACCCACTGCTTTATTAAGAAACATCAACTTCATCATAACTTACATCATGAACTCATTCAGAAAATAAATACAAATAATAAAATTGTGTCAGAGTCACGCTGAACTGAATACCATGTGAATGCAGCATTAGCTACACTCACACACCTGCTATCATGGCCATTTGCATACAAGATGTATCCAAGATGTACAGTGTGTTTAAAAACTTCTTAGGTCTGGGTATTTGGGACATTAGGTCGCTGCTAAGTAGTGCACTAAACCCATTACTGCTAATCCGAGTCTCACACACACTCACTCACCGTCCTCGGTTTTTTCCACTCCCACAGCTCCCTCGGCTCCTGATGGCCCTGGCAGCTCTGGCAAGTGGCCATCCTGTGACTCCAGGCCAGAGGCGGAGAGCTGGGGGGCGGAGCCAGAACCAGAGGAGAGGTCAGAGGTCGCCACACCGCCGGAGACTGACACGCTGATGACCTGCGGCTTGTAACAGGCTGGCAATGCAGACGGAGGCATGGCTGCGGTCAGCAAGGCACGGACATCATCGGCCTGGAGCGAGTGAACATAAATATGAGTAAGAGTGAGACTCTGTTATCTAACATATGCCACACTGACCCATGCCATCTCTTTTCATTTTATTCGTTTGAAAACGCTCGACATATCTTACGATCATTGGACTTATTCGCTAGGTTTGAGAAAAGCCTTTCGCATGCTTTGCCCTGATGGTGGGAGTGTCAACAAGAGATGGTGGTCATGTGACAGGTACTACAGTGTTTCAGATTTACAAAGAGCAGACATTTTTAGCACTTTAGTTCCTCTCAGATCAAACGGACCCAAACATAACATTTAAAACAGATTTAAATGATGCAGTGTTCCCATTACTAAAACGTTGTAGCTGGTGACATATTTGGTGTCTCAAGTTTGCTTCTAGTTTTGATTGGAAGGTCAGGGGCTCAAGCCCCAGCACTTCCAGGCTCTGGGTTACTGACAGGAAGGTCGGTGCTGCCAAGCTGCCACTGTTGGGCCCTTGAGCAAGGCCCTTAACCCTCTCTGGTCCAGGGGCGCTGTATCACGGATGACCCTACGCTCTGACCCCAACCTCCTGGCATGTTGGGGTATGTGAAAAACAGAATTTCACTGTGCTGTCATGTGACCAATAAAGACTCATTATCATTATCCATCTAGCTAACAAGTAAGAGAAGCTTATAGCTACTATTTAAGGATTCTGCAAACTGCATGTCTCAGGTGTGGACAAATCATACATTTATTACAAACCCCAAGTAAAAGCTCCAGTGTGCTTGTCCAGTACGATGATTTGGTTGGTTAGAAACCTTGACTAATCTAGTCCCCATGAAAGTAAAAGTAAAGTTTTGTGGCTTTTAGTACGAATATGTTAGCTGTAAGGTTATCTATACTCTAGTGCACTCCAAAACAATGACAAAATTCCCAGTTAGATATATGGGTTCAAGATATATGCGTTCAAAATGGACAGTCTCTCTATCTACCACCAATACAGAGCAACAATTTTGATGACATCATTCTACACTTCTTCTCATCCAAATTTCTGTCCAATCAAATGCTCTCCAGAATCTGAACTGTTCTTCCCTGGACATTATAAAACTCCATGGTACTAACGGTCAAGTACGGTTTAGCCCGGGCTGTAAGGGAAGCTAAACTGTAAACTCAAAATTTGGGTGGGGCCACCAGATATGTCCAGCCCTGACTTCTTGTTTCAGTGGAAACAGAATAATTGCTGCATGTTGCAAAGTAATGCAAATCATTTTTGCATCCTCAACAAAAAGTTAGCAAGATGTTCACAAACATTTCGGTTAGTGTCCTCATGTCACGAGTAAAAGATATTCCAGTCTGGATAGAGTCTTTATTTCCTCTCTTTTTATTAAACTATGAGGTGACAGCATGTAATAATAAGCAGGAGTGTAATATAATGGCTCAGCACTGCACATTATTTTGAGCACATACCCTGATTGTGAAAAGATTGTCGTCAATTAATCCGTTCAGTAAAAACTGGTCTATGGGTAGCAGATCTCAGCTCGGCTGATGTGTGTAGTGCAGCAGGTGGTCGGATTCAGGTGGTGGGATAATCACTTAATGAAAGCTTTTGTTTAGAAAAAAGCAACAGGATACCTAAGAATTTTTTTTTCTTTTTCTGGTTGCCAGGCAACTACAAATGAAAACAAATAGCCCTGACATGGAATCTGCTAGTGACTGCTAGTGTCTAAATACCTTCTCAAATAACATCATTTTGCTCAGTGCGCATAATAATAATACTCAAAGATGTAAATATACAGTCTTATTGTCTGAATCACTTCTAACATACAATTTCACCTTCAAATGTTGGAAAAAACAAAAGTGACACCTCTTGAGTCGCTATGTACAGAGAATGGAAATAATATTTACAAAAATGACTTCTTATGTTTTTAGCTGTTTTGTCATCCATTTTGTTCGTCCTTATAGATATCACTATTTCATATTCTCGAAAACCCACAAAAGAAAGTCTGTCTGAGATCTTGTGCACCAGCACATGAGTGTGTGATGATGGAGACATGCAGTTTGCACACTGCTGTACAAGTACAGCTGCAATCAAAATGATTCAACCCCCCGTTACAAATCAGGTTTAGTCAAAATGTACAGACTTTCAGCTGTTTGCAATTTACAACTCAAACAAAAGCAACTGAAATAGTTGCACAATGAATGCTTCAAGTGGCTTCCCCAAATTCAACTGAAAATGCAATATTATAATGACTTCTCCAGTTTAAAAATGATTCAACCCCCTGAATAGAATCCCTCACAACAGCAGACACATGCACACAAAACAGGTGTTATATCAAACACACCTGATGTGACTAATCAAGGGCTTCATTAGTTGCACAGGTGTGCTTGAGCTGGAACACATGAAATACCTGAACTGGCTAGGGGTAGAAAATATATGAAATACCTGGATATAAAGAAAGCTACCAATGGCTGCAACCAGATTTATGAGAAGGCAGCTTGTGAAAAACCCTCGAGTGACTGCAAAAGACCTGCAGCATGCTTTAGTGTAACTAGCACTGAGGTTTCAGTGAGGACAGTAAAGCACGTACTAAACGCAGAAGGTTTCCGTGCCAGAAATCCAAGACGTACACCACTACTGACCCAAAAGCACAAGAAAAGTCGGCTCAAAATCATATAAATAAGCCACAGAAGTTTTGGAACTTTTTGGGACGATGGATCAGCGGTATGTCTGGAGGAAGAAGAATGAAGAAAGAACACTATCCACAGTCAAGCATGGTGGTGACTCGGTGATGCTCTGGGGCTGCTTTGCATCCTCTGGCACTGGAAACCTGCAGCGTGTGGAAGGCCAGATGGATTCATTGAAGTATCAGGAAATCCAGGAGAAAACATCATGTCGTCTGTGAGGAAGCTGAAGCTTGGGCGTCATTGGACCTTCCAACTGGACAGTGTTCCCAAGCATACCTCAAATTTCACCAATGCTTGGTTGCAGAAGAAGTCCTGGAAGATTCTACAGGGTCATCACAGTCACCTGACTTAAACCCCATAGACAATCTCTGGTGGGATTTGAAGAAGGCAGTTGCAGCACACAAACCCAAGAATATTACTGGAGGCCATTGCTCATGAGGAATGGGCTAAGATTCCTCAGGAAAGCTGCCAGAAGCTGGTGTCTGGATATGAATCTTGCTTGCAGGGGTGGAATAAATTTGAGAGTGGAGAAGTCATTATAAATTGCATTTTGAGTTGAATTTGGGGAATCCACTTGAAGCATTCGTTGAGCTGGACGATTTCAATTGCTTTTGTTTGATTTGTTCATCACAAACAGTTGAAAGTAAATTTTGTCATTAAACCTGATTTGCAATGGGGGTATAAGCTTCCCTTACTTGTTAGCTACTTTAGTCTCATGAAGCAAACCTTATCAATCATGTCTTGGCTGATGAGCTACAATGGAAACACTGTGTAGGTTTTTGCAAATGAATTTGAAGCATATAAAAGTTGAAATGATTACACTGCACCACACGGTATTGATGCAGTTTTATGGGTCATTTTGACCTGAATTTTGGAACTTACATTTCCAGTCAAATGAGGCGAAACGGACACGAAATGGGCATGGATAACACGCGGCACATATGGACTGCACTGCAAAGTGAGCATGCTTCTTAACATCTGGTGATGTTAATCACAATGCTTTCACATTCATCCACTCGTGAAATGATCCAAGATGATGTCAATACGTGAACATGAACCAAATGCCGTAAATGTAAATGTAAGCTCGGTCTCAAATCAACAAATACTATGTAGCATTAAATTAAACTATTGAAAAAAAAAAAAAGGAAAATGTTAAAAATACCTTGATGTGGATGCATTGTTTACTTAATGAAAACGAGTTATGGGTAGAATATAATACACTACTGAAGCTGTTGTTTGCTTCTGTTGTTTCTGCTCACCATATATAACTACTTTAATTTGGTCAATCCATTTTCTGAACTGCTTATCCTACACAGGGTCGCGGGAAGCCTGGAGACTATCCCAGGGAACCTGGGGGCACAAGGTAAGGGACACCCTGGACGAGGTGCCAACCCGTTGCAAGGCACAATGGCACACACACTCACATACTACGGACAATATGGAAACGCAAATCTGCCTACAATGCATGTCTTTGCACTGGGGGACCAATTAACCGGCACAGATAACCGATTGCTGGAACTATGGTTATTAGCACAAATCCACACCACTAGATTTTCCCGGTTTCATCCGTTGACGGGAGCAGCAGAGAACGGTCCGCTATCATTAAACAGTATGAGAGTGGCCAGTAGAGGCTAAATAAAAACTATCATTGACCAATTTTGTTGCGTTATTTGAAGTGTTTTTGATTCTTATTTTTTGATTCATATTATTTGGAGTGTTACTTTTTTTTGGTTCAGATTGGATGTATAACATTTATTCATGTGAATATTTATTAATAGTTCATATAAATATTCATATTTATATATGTATTTTATTTTAAATAGTAGAGTACAATTGGTCTAGTACAGTACTATTGGTCAACCTTTAGTTACATTCATTGTTATGAAATCACTTGCATTATAGCAGCTATAAACAGTTGCTCCATCTCTTTTTTTCTCCCTGTCTTTTGACTCCCTTTGTCTTAAACACTCTTTCCATAAATTTGAAAGAAATCTCCTGGGCTTTAGAGTAGCATAAAAGAAAAGCGTTCACCCTATTGTCCAGAGATCATGGGTACAAATCCTTACAACGCCTAAGCCAAGAAATGGTCGAGAGCCAAGGAACCAAATCTGGCCATGCTCTCTGTGTGGGAGGGGCATCTCCACTGTCAATCACAGCAACAGTAGTCTACCCTGGGAATTTATGAGCTCATGCATGCAAACAAGGGTGTGTTTTCCTTTGGGTGTTTTCACGCGGAAGGAAGGAAGCGAGTGTTTGCCCTACCCTCCCCAGTTGGTAACTGTTCTGTGAAAATGGGAGCTAGACAGTGGGTGGGAACCGGAAAGATCAAGTTGAGGAAAAAATCTGACACAAAATCAAGAAGCCTGACCACATCAATGAGGTTTATCGGTAACATGACGAACTACATAACAAGTTTATAACTGTTAGAAATGAGAAGTGATTGGTTCATGGATATTATACAACCAGAAAAAGTATGACGTGTTAATGAGTCTTTATTGATTACATATACATGACAGCACAGTGGAATTCTTTTTTTTCCCATACCCCAGCCTGCCAGGAAGCTGGGGTCAGAGCGTAGGGTCAGCCATGATACAGCGCCCCTGGAGCAGAGAGGGTTAAGGGCCTTGCTCAAGGGCCCAACAGTCACAGCTTGGCAGTGCTTTGGCTTGAACCCCCGACCTTCCGATCAGTAACCCAGAGCCTTAACAGTCAAGCCACAACTTCCCAAATCCACCCCTGTTTTTTACTTAATAAAAAATTGTTAGCCTTGGTTATTTTCCTAGAACAGCACGCCCTGTCAATTACATACTCTTTCATGCAAAAAGGATCTTTACATTTTTTTAGGTATAGTTGTAACAGATTATTTTTTTTAAAACTGATCATAAGTAATTTGTGATGACTAGGCTACTGATTGAGTCCAGTTTCGATCAAGATACAGGGAAAGATCCACTCAATTCCACTAATTTCCAATTTCTTGTATTTTTTTTTAATGGTCAAACTAATTTTTTCCCCCCAGCAACCAATTAAAATTGTTATCGGAGTGAAGAATAAAATAAAACAAAGTGTTTGTTTCTAAAATTTGGTTGTTGCAGCCCTTATTCACATATTAGTTGTTGGAAATGTAATGGAAATGGACTGCGATTAGCGTTCAAAAAATAATCTAATACATGAGTATGTTATTTGAGACAGGGTGTGTAGTATGAACTTCTGAGGACACACGCAACAAATCCATCAAACTAATCCAGGGCATTAATTATACATGGCAGTCTTTTGGAGTACACTTGGGCAAATGTAAGCCTTTCAACTCATTAGCGTTTGTTAGCTAAACTGGCTACTTTCCAAACATTCCAATCACATCCAACAACTGGGAAAAACCCAGATGTTTGAAAAACATATAGATGTTGGCCAAATTTTGACCAAATTTTTACCAGTGTCTCATTTTCTCTCAGTATATGCCCAAAACTAGTTTTCTTTTTCCATGTTTAAGACCTATTCTCTGTCTTTCCTACAAAGCTAGCTTCTGCCTATAATTATTCTGCAGTTGGCTTTATCATATGACTTATAAATGCTTATTGCACCTTTAAGCAGCACACTCTGAGGCACAAATGAGCATCACAGCTGATGGAAAATGAGTGAAGAGGTCAGAATAAAGAACCCCCTCCCATGTGATGATGCATAGCAAGCAGAGGGACTGATGGGATACCGTCACAAGGTCCAGCGGCGACTGGCCTTCCTGGTTGCGTAGCGTAGGATCGGCACCGTGTGCAAGCAGCAGTGCGCACAGCTGTGTCCTCCCTTTCTGAGCAGCCTCATGCAGCGGCGTGAACGCCCACTTATCAGTGGCATTGACGCATGCGTTGTACTTGATGAGCAATGGGGGCGCGGGGGGCCCGCCGGGGGGGGGGGGGGGCGGCGGCGCTCTTTACTACCCCCCCCCGCTGGGGACACCAAAAACACTTTGTTTCTCCTTTTCCCCCGTGGTTTTTTTTTTTTTTTTTTTTTTCCCCCCCCCCCCCCCCCCCCCCCCCCCTATTCAGTCCAATATGAGCCTTTGAAACCTCTGAAAATCTTTTGTAAATCACTCCCAAGTGCAAACGCAAAATCTGGCTGCACACACACACACTAGCCTCTATATTTCTAATCTTAGGAAACCAGACAATTCAACTCTATACATTTTAAATCAAGTTGAGATAAATAAACATTTTTTTGTTGCTATTTGACAGATTTAAGCTGATGTTCCATTGATTTGTTCGCCTTTCTTGAGTTTGCACAATCACGAGGCAGAACGTTCACGGCCCCATTTAGTTCCATAAAGTTATTATTGTACCTAGTGGTCAAAAACAGGAACTACAACACGTGCTGAAAGAGGCCTTAGGGGCAGGAATCATGCTGCCCCATTCTTGCTCTATGAACATTTTCAGTGGAGGAGGAGCAGCAGACAAGGCGGTTAATGACAGTGTTGCCAGTTTGCCCTGTGCTACTTTAAAAATACTCCACAGCCACCAAAATCCTGTTTCATAGCCAATAATCCGAATGAAATCTACAAAATTTCCACAAAACGAAGGCAAAGTGTAGGTGCAGACAGTGTGGCTGTGATGTAAACAACCATTTCTATTGTATGAAATGGCATATTGCAAAGGAAAGATGTAATTTTACAGAGTGAAATTAGAAATGTGTCCACACCTTGGAAAAAGGAAAACAATATGCATCTCCCCTTTCCAACAGCCAAATAGTTAAAGGTTTTTGTGTGGTTTTTGAGCTGTAGCTGGGAGGTTTCATGAAAAACCTGGCAAACCTGGTTAATGGAGTCGGAAACACACCTGCTGTATCAACCACAGCTGAACAAAGATCCATCTAAAACCACTCGAAACAAGCTGCTAGATCGAAGCCTGGATGACTGAAAGCTATCGACTCTCAGCTGTATATTATACGATTACTCAGCAAATTCACTAGATAGTAGCCTACAGCAGCGGTCCCCAACCTTTTTTGCGCCACGGACCGGTTTAATATCAGACAGTATTTTCACGGACCGGCCTTTAATTTGTGGCGTATAAATACAACAAAATAAAACGATAGGACCGGCATAAAAACTGGGATATTTTTAAAAATATAATAATAAACGTGAATCCAATGTGAAATCGCAGCTTTATTAGCAGCGTCCTCGTAACATCCTCTCTCCCCCCTAACGCTCTCTGGTCTCTATGGTAACGTTTCAACGTATCACGTGACCGAGACAAGCGTCTTGACATGCGTCAAGAGTGAGTCGTAGAAGGATGTAACGGTGAGAATCCGGTCATTTTTCAGATCCAGATCATAAATAAAACGGAAATAATGTAAGTTATTTATTCTTTCTGTACGGCCCGGTACCAAATGACCCACGGACCGGTACCGGTCCGCGGACCGGGGGTTGGGGAACGCTGGCCTATAGCATAAATCAAACACAGAGGCTGTCAACAAAATCTATGCTCATGAGTCACTGCTGGCTCATAGAGTTTTGTTTAGACTCTATTTGAACTGGTCTTTAGTAAACATGGTCTGCTCAATAAGCTGCCTAAGCTGATATGTGGTGTGTTTGATTCTCTAGATGTTCATGACCAAATTGGAAATTCCAAAACCGCTGACTGTCCTAATCAAAAACGGAAATCAATATTTATGCTCAAGCACCGTCTCCTAACAATATCAGACACCCACAGTGCTGACGTAAAAGCTGAGTACCCTGTATTCATACATAGACCTCTGGCCCCTTGATTTCGAGTAGACATCAGGCTGAGATGAGCACATTAGTATGATTAGCTCTTCTGGTATTTTGTGCTTAAAAGCCGTTTGTATTTTTTTTTTCTCTAGGAGATGAGGGTTGTGCTTTTACCTAGCAGAATTGATAATTGGCCTGCAGGCAGTAGTGTAGATTTCAATTCAATTTTTAAGAGGGCACACCGCTCATAGCACCTAAACCGAAACCACCGCAGTATCTACTAAATCTTCTAAACATATACTTCATAATATACTATCAAAAAAGCTCTCCATTATCTGTCCAAGTGCTTATATATATGTACAGTGGGGGAAATAAGTACTGAACATGTCAACATTTTTTTTTCAGGAAATATATTTCCAATGAGGTATCCATAAATAAATACGTTCTCCATGATTTCATTTAGGGACTTTAATCTTGTGAATTCTTTATATTTCTGGATTTCTTGAGTAAATACTGATGTCTGGTGAAAATGTAATGTGAATAACCTCACAGGAAATATATTTACTGAAAAAAATGCTAAAATACTTATTTCCCCCACTTAAAATACATATTAAAATATTTTAACACACACACACACATATATATATATATATATATATATATATATATATATATATATATTAAGTATCTTAATTTTGAGGACTGCATATTATGAACAAAATTATGAAAAACATACATAAAATGAGCAGTAAACGTAGTAGATGAAAGCTTGGACAGTGTATCCATATTTAACTCACTGTATTTTTGTATATTTAGTCCATTAATAGATCACTTGTCTAAGGTACAAAACTCTAGACAAGTCAAGATCATTTCTAATGTGACGGGAGGGGAGGACAGGGCTTCCAAGGGGTCAGTTAATAACAGAGAGCTCAAAACATCTGCGCAACTGCCAAACTGTTTGTGCACAGAATGTGTAAAAGTTGGCAGGTCTGCGGTAATAAGAAAAGGCGTGGCCTAGAGGCAGCAGTATTAAAGTCTGTTTGAGACTTACCCCATAGGAAGCAGCGTTATGTAAAGGAATAAGACCTCCTTTGTCCTGCGAGTTCACCTCTGCGCCATGCTGCAGCAAATACTCCGCCACCTCCAGGTTATTATAACCAGCTGTCAAACAACAAACCAAATGGCAAATCATTAAACCTCGCTTAGCTGGACTGTGAATGCATTACATTAATTGTTGGGGGGGAACTAGTGATAGAATTGATAACTAGTTATGTGCTTGATTATAAGTGCAGTATATACACTATAGCCTATATTCTATAAAATCAATGGAGTAAAGGCCTGTGGCCATATTCAGACTTGGCGTCCAAAAGTTGTATCAATATTCCAATATACACATATTCAGAGATGGGTTACGCGCCTACTTAAGCAAATTGTCTAGGCTCCCCATTCAGATTATGCAAATACATGTAGTTCACACTTTCATGGTTGCCTTGCATCAGAGACAGGTTTTTCTAGACACACACACACTTGTGTTTAAAACTCAAAAAGGATCAGGGATAGAAAATGCAGACTAAAGAAGGAAATAGTGTTTTTATTTCTTTGCTGACAATTGTAATACGATGTAATAAAACATAAAAGCAAGAGACAGTTTTTAAAAATTTCAATAAAAAGACCACGGACAGGTGACGTGAATAACATTGACTATCTTCTTACGGTGGCACGTGAGAAGGGGTGGGATCTATCCGGCAGGAAGTGAGTACTCAGTTCTCGAAGCTGATGTGTTCGAAGTGTAAGGAAGTGATGGACTTTGACAAGGGCCAAATTGTGAGGGCTAGACGGTCTTGTGGGGTGTTAAAGGTATCCAGTGGTTAGTACCTAACAAAAGTGGTCTAATGGATAACCGGTGAACCGGTGACAGGGTCATGGATGCCCAAGGGAAGGCCAACCCGTCTGGTCCGATCCAACAGAAATTGCTGAAAAGGTACATGCTGGCTATGATAGAAAGGAGTCAGAACACACGGTGTAGTGTAGCTTGCTGCGTATGAGGTTGCGTAGCTATAGACAAGTCAGAGTGCCCATGCTGACCCCTGTCTGCTGCTGAAAGCACCTTCAATGGGCACGTGAGCATCAGAACTGGACCATGGAGCAATAGAAGAAGGTGGCCTGGTCTGATGAAACACGTTTTCTTTTACATCATGTGGATGGCCGGGTGTGTATGCGTCGCTTACCTGGGGAGGAGATGCACTATGGGAATAAGGATGCACTATGGGAAGAAGGCGAGCTGACGGAGACAGTGTGATGCTCTGGGCAATGTTCTGCTGGGAAACCTTGGGTCCTGGCATTCATGTAAGTGTTGCTTTGACACATACTACCTACCTAAACACTGTTGAAGACCAAGTACACACCATCATGGCAACGGTATTCCCTAATGGCAGTGGCCTCTTTCAGCAGGCCCTGCCACACTGTAAAAAATGTCCAGGAACAATTTGAAGAACATGACAAAGAGTTCATTCCGTTGACTCGGCCTCAACATTCCCCAGATCTCAATCCGATCGAGCGTCTGTGGGATGTTTTGGACAACCGAGTCCGATCCATAGAGGCCCCACCTCCCAAATTACAGGACTTAAAGGATCTGGTGCTAACATCTTGGTGTCAGATACCACAGCACACCTTCAGAGATCTTGTAGAGTCCACGCCTCGACGGCCCATGTTATGGCTGATCTGCTGCTGTATGAGTAGTCCTACTACAATCACTCACAAATTTGGTTTCATTTGCCAACATCGCTTCAACCCTAATTATTCAGTTTATAAAAAATAGTACTTGATCCAGCACATCCTAATATTTTGCATACTGTTGTTTTTTGTTTTTTTTTTACATTATATTCCAATAGTCATTACAATCTGAAGTTACAAGACACTGAAGAACTCAAGGCCATGATACCATGCTTTCAATTTGACATTTAAGTTGTCCAAAATATATTTAAAAAAATAATAATGCTAATGTTTTTGTTAATTCAATAATAAGTATCATTTTAACAACTGTGTAACAGGAACACCACCAATATCTATTTATTAACTATTTTAAAATCCACACTTTTTGTGGAGCGGCACTAAGTGGTGACAAAATGAATGATCGTCTATGTTCATTAGCTAGATCAGCTAGTACTGATGGTGTGTGTGTATAGGTATGTGTTATGTGTCATGTGCGCTAACCGGCCAGATGGAGCGGGGTGGAGTGGCGTCCATGTGTGTCCCTGCAGTTGACATTCCCTGGGCTACAAAGCTTTTTCACCCGGGTCAGACAGCCTTTCTTGGCAGCATCCAGCAGCGCCGTGTCTCCCCTCAACAGATCCTGGATGTCCGTGTCCCCCTCCTTAACCAGGTCCAGAGGTGTGTTCCCATCACGATTCTTCTTGGTGGGATCCGCGCCATGCTGGGGATACAGACAGAGGTGGGATTATATTTTAGTTGGAGTGTAAAAATACCAGTATTTACCAACCTTCAAAGTTACTCAACAACAATATGACAACATTAGGCCTCATTTATCACAGAACAACTAATCGATAGTTAAAAGAATCGTCAACGAATTTCATCATGGATTAGTTGGGTCTGTGACGTCACTGTGGATCACCCCCGTCAGTGACGTCACTTCACAACGGTGAAAAAACGCATTTCTGTGAATAGAGGGTTTGCATGGACGTCGCTTTCCCGCCGGAACACGCCCCCTTGTCCGGATGGTGTGGCAAAACATCTAGCAAACTGGCTGGATTTAATGGCAGTTTAAATTAAAGGCAGTCGGACTCGACAGTGACGCTTCGTACAACTTGTCCCAGAACCTTTGGTCCATGGACATTGGCATGTGGCCAGAAATCGGTTTTCCCAACATTTATATGTACCTGAAGCCTGAATGCATACAAAAGCCTTGATGGCAGGGATTTGTTGGAGAAATTAAAGTCACGAGAACACCAACAAACACTCTGGTTTATTTTATTATATAATTTTATCAGGTAAACCGTAAGCTAGGTTTACCTTTTAAAATGGTTTTTTTGGGCACTCTGTAAAAAGTGAGCTCAGAATTCTTGTTGAATATGTTAACACCGTCGGTCTCACAACAGCTTTTTCCCATTTTAGACGTGGAACTCGCGCTGTACACTAATGCTGCCGCTTGGTCTTTTTGCCACTCAGTGGACGTGACTGCGACGAGTTCCGCCAACCGTGACGTCACGTGCATTCCCTCTATAAATCGCGTCTGAAAAACAGCGGAGGTTACAGACTGAGCTGCTGTGGGAAAAAGGGCACGCTCCGGCATGTCCGAAACATGCGAATGCTTTATATTAACAAACTCGTAATTGTATTAACGTGGCTTATGTTTAACGTGGTCCAGACATGTTTTCTTCAGCACAGCAATGACATGTTCGTGTCTATATCCTTATCTGTAAGTGTTAGAAATTCACGCCAGTATTTCCATTTTACGTAAAGCCTCGTCCTGACAGCGAGGGAGTCTCCGTTCAAACTTCGTGCGTGTCATTCAAACAGAAAGGAAGCGCAATAACTCTGACTGAAATATGTTGTTTGATGCTATATTTAGAAACCAAAGTAATTGTGGGTTTTTTTTTTTTTATGAGCTGTAGCTGTAATGGGGTTAGAACATGTAATTGTCCAGAAATGTAAGAAGTGTCGTACGTCTACAGAATAAAGTAACATGTTACTGTGTTCAAATGAGTGAAAGTGTGCGTTATTTACTAAGGTGAGGAAGTTCTTACCTGAAGCAGCAGTTTGCAGATCTCGTACTTGCCCTTCGCAGCAGCCTCGTGCAACGGCGTGAACTTCCACAGGTCGGCCACGTTAATCACAGCACCGTGTATCACCAGCAGCTCTGCCACCTCGTAGTGTCCGTACGAGCACGCGTTATGTAACGGAACCAGGCCTCTAAAGCGAGATGAAAACCAAAAACCTACTAATTGTAAATCACGGTCTTCCTAAAAGACAACCAAATACACGGAACGTGAATGACGGGAGAGGAGTCTGTTCGCACCCTTTGTCTTTAGCGTGTACGTCAGCACCGTGCTGCAGCAGGTACTCCACCACGGCCACGCGGTTGTATCCGGCTGCAAAGTGCAGCGGTGTGGACTGCCGTCCCTCTGCGTCCCTGCAGTTCACGTTCTGTAGCGTGCACATCTTCTGCCAGCGACATACATTGATCAACAACGTTATTTCCGATTTCCTTCGTAGCATGCACGTTCCACTCAAAAACGTTCTTAAATGTTTACTCCAAGCGGAAGATTAAGAATGCATTTTCACGTATGGACCACACGCCTGCCATCAGGACGGCTGTCAGTAACTTTGATGGTTTAAGTCAGGTCGCTGATCACGGAGGGTGTGCTCAGTGGGGTAAATAATCACTCTGTTTACCTTTACAGTCTCCAGGTCTCCTGACTTGGAGGCCTCCAGGAGCTGCCTGTCTGTGTCCAAATTCCCTGCCAGCACGCCTTCTAGTGGAGAGAAGACAAGCTGCTCACACAAAACAGCAACACCAGCACCTCAGTCTTCCACAAAGCTCAGCATTTTTGTATGAAGCGGAATGTATTTACACGTGCTTATCTACAGTCCCCTCCGAAAACATTGGAATCGCAAGGCCACTTTAATTGCTTTTGCTGCGGTTTTTGCTGAAGACATTTGCGTTTGTCTTCAAACGACTCTGTGTGTACATGTCTGTGATACACGTCGATAATGCGACTAAAACAGGAACACTCCACAGGTCTTAATTTCATTTGTGTTTACTCCGAGTATGACCTTAATCGGATTAAGCTAATTAAAAATTGCTGTTTACATGGTAGTTTCTTAATCAGAGTATCGTCTTAATCGGGTTAATAGTGGATTATTGTTGTCCATGTAAACGTACTGTATCTTTCAAAACAGATTATAGATTAGGCTACGTATAGACAGATTTTTATATAGAATAGATAATCATTATGCCTGGTGTCCTCCAATATGGGGGCGTGACACATCATAGGGGAGCCTTGGGGGTAACTTTATTTAGTTACAAAAGGTTGAGAACCTCTGGTTTAAACAATAAATAACTCTGAAAATCTACTCTTGGTTTTAGCCTTCAGTTTCAGACTGCATTTGTTGTTAAAAAGGATAAACCAACATGAAGACCAGGGAGCTGTCTATGGGAGAAAAGCAAACCATTTTGAAGCTGAGAAAAAGAAGAGGGAAAATTATCGCACAAACATTGCGCGTAGCCAATACAACAATTTGGAATGTCCTGAAAAAGAAAGAAACCCCTGGTGTACTGAGCAACAGACACCGAATGGGTCAGCCAAGGAAGACGACAACAACAACAACAAGGTAACAGAGCTGTGAAGAATACCGACAGTTTACCGAAGGTTCTTTAAAGACTAATGCATAGCAGATTAGTTAATATTAAGCTGATAGTAAGCTTGCTCACCCTGCAGTATGTCCTGGATAGAGGCGTTGGAGAGCTGGGAGGGTGTGAAGCCCTGCAGTGAGGTGATCAGCGGGTCCGAGCCAGCGCTCATTAGCAGCCGGCAGCTCTGCAGATGTCCGCACTGAGCGGCCCTGTGCAGCGGCGTCTGCCCCTGACTGTCCACCACATTGACCTGAACATGAGCAGCAACACACGCCGAGCTCAGCTATCCCACTTTGACATCTGTTTTCAATATAAACAGCGGCGTGGGTGAGGGAAGTGCGATTACTTACTTTGGCTTCATGCTTCACTAACAGTTCAATGATGTCATTGTGGGACTTCTCAGCAGCGAGATGCAGCGGTGTCAGGAGGCTGAACAGAAGTGTTAACGAGGCAGATGGGTATTTTCGGAAGTGACATTTTTCACTCGGCTAGATACCAGACTGCAGTTTAACAACAGCCAATAGGAAAGTCTGTTACACCTTTTCCAATTAGACTCTCAATTTATTCTGGCTTTGTTTTGCTCTACAGAAGGTGCTGCAAGTTATCCAGTGAAGAAGTGTTAGAATTTCATTATTCCACTAATGATAATATGTATAATATAATATGGTTTCTTCTGTGTTACAGTTTCAGAAATGAAAACGAGATCTAAGATACAACAAAGGCAAGCTGAGTAAACGCAAAATACAGTTCTTAAATAATGTTATTAATTGAAGCAAAAAAGTTATCCAATACCTGGGCCTGTGTGAAAATGTATTTGCCCCCATAGTTACTAATGCAGCAATTCTATGAAACTGCATTCTTAATAGGTTTACGTTGGACTAGACACAACCAGGCCTGATTACTGCAAACCCTGTTCAATCAAATCAACACTTAAACAGAACTTTCACATCAGCATGAATTTGGTTAAAAGATCTCAGTAACACACTGTACCAAAATTGAAAGAACTTCCAGAAATGATGAGGAAGAACGTGATTGAAACACATCGGTCTGGGAAGGGTTATAAAGCTATTTCAAAGACTCTGGGACTCCAAAGGAGCACAGTGAGAGCGAATAATCTCCAAATGTAAAAACTCAGCACAGAAGTGAACCCTCCCAGAAGTGTCCGACCTTCCAAAATTCTTCCAAGATCAAAGCAACTACTCATCCAGCATGTCACAAAAGAGCCTACAGGCCTCTCCTGTATCAATAAAGGTCACTGTTCATGACTCCACTTTCAGAAAGACACTGGACAAAAATGGCATCCATGGAAGAGTGGTGAGGTGAAAACCACTGCTAGCCCAGAGGAACATTAAGGCTCATCTGAAGTTTGCCAAAACACACATTGATGATAATCAAACCTTTTGGGAGAATGTTCTGTGGACTGATGAATCGAAAGTGGAACTGTTTGGAAGACAGTTGTCCTGTTAGATCTGACGTAAACCAAACACAGAATTCCACAAAAAGGACATCAAACCTACTGTCAAGTATGGTGGTGGAAGTGTGATGGTGTGGGGATGCTTTGCTGTTTCAGGGCCTGGGCAACTTGTAATAATTGAGGGAAACATGAATTCTTCAATCCGTAAATTGAAACTCAAGCTCAACTGGATTATGCAGCAAGACAATGATCCAAAGCATAAAGGGGCTTTCACACTGAGCACGATTAAGTGACTCGAATGTAAAACGTCATGATGCTCTTGAATCGAAACGACAGATACCCATGGAGCTATTCACACTGGGCGTGATCAATTACGTCATCACAAAGCAAGATTTTATTTTTTCGACCAATGTATACATTTTTATCCTGTGGCTCAATGAAGAAACGTGCCATCCAATTAGATTTGAGCTTTAGACCACGTGCCCACAATCACTACTGTTGCACAAAATGGCGCTATAGCACAGAAAGCTGTTTTGAAAACCAGTTTAAACGCCAAAGAAAAGAGATTCCGGAAGAGAGAAGAGACACGGCGACTAAAAAAAAAAAAAAAAAAGAAGTTCTGTGCAAGGAATTGGTGAGAACATGGGAATTGATGGTGAGATTAATATGTTATTAAAGTCGTAAGCATTAGATAGTTTGTGTTTCTGGTGTAGTACCAAACTTTATTTATCTTAATTTACTGTTGTATGTTGTGCAGCGGATGAGGTTAAACCCAAATGGAAAAACCTATGAGATAAAACCTGTACACGAAAAACACAAGCACTCGGGTTTTTAAAACATAGTATAGATAACTTGTGGAGTGCCATGGTGATTCACGATGCATGGTTGTAACTAGTGTGTGTATTTTACACAGTGTTCACAGCAATACTGAGGAGTGTGGTGGTGATGTGGAAGATGGCAGTGAGAGTGAACAAAGCTTCTGTACTTCTGGGGGTTCCACTACAAGAAAAAGTGGAATGCAGAGAGCAATGCAGGGAAGTTAGTAGGACATTAGTATGTATTTTCATCAGGTTTTACATGAAGTTGAGTATGGACCTCCAGACCTTCCTCCATTTGCTCGACAATTTCCAGTGTCCACCGTTTCACATTCTCGAGGAAAAGAGCTATTTTCGGTGCTGACATGCACGTGCTGCCATTGTTTTTTTTTTTTGTACTTTACGATAAGCAGAGGCTCATACACAAACGCAAGCCTTTTTCAAAGATGTTTGCTATTACTGTAAAGATTGGTACTTGAGTAAGGGGATGCTAATGGCCAAGGGTTTGTGGAATACACAAAGGAAGACAAATGAGTCAAGTTTAAACAGTGAAACAGTGTAATTGCAGACATTGAAAGAAATTTGGGTAGGCTAATTACCCCCCAGACCATTGTGAACATGTTCATTCTGCCAATCAACTTGCCCAGCAGGGGTAGTTTAATAGTGTCTGTGCCTCAATGGATGGCTGATTTCCCTGCAAATGTGCAATCACTGCTGTCATCCTCTAGAAGGTCATTTTTTCTGTGCTTCTTAATAGTTGGTGTGCTTTGTGGTGCTACACGCCAACATTTAAGTGATTCTTCTTCTCAGTGATCAAAGACGATAGACCGATCAGTGGGGTGCGCCAACTATTAAGAATTCTCGGTCAGCGCCAAGTATCGTGCAGGCATGAATTAGCCGAACGCGCTCTTTGTGAAATATGGCTGCAACTAACGATTTTCATAATCGATTAGTTGGCCGGTTATTATTTCTCGATTAACCAGAGGGGGGCAAACTTTGAGTACCATTTTTTTGTTTATTTAAAATAAAATCCACAAACTGAGTGTTACATATATAAACTTCAGACTAAAACTTGGTTGTCCAATCATATCAGACTGAAAAGAACCCAATACACACACACCAGAATATGTTATTCATTTAGGACTGTAGTTTAATCCAGTGCTTTTTGTGCATCCATAAACAATAACACTATTATATAATACAAACCAAGTTTATAACTAAATATATAAACAGGAAACTGAAGAAAGTCATTCTCTGGGTATCTGCTAAAGCAAGCGGCGTCACGCAAGTCTGACGTCATGCACCACCGACTAGGAAGCGGCTTATACTTCCTGTTAGTAAAAAACCCGCTCGTGTTCCATTTGAGACGATATTACCGTTCTAAAATTCATACACTAGACCATGGGTTACGGGTACTCCTGAATTTCCCCTTGGGGATCAATAAAGTATCTATCTATCTATCTATGGGTGTCAAACGTACGGCCCACGGGCCAAAACCGGCCCGCTAGAGGGTTCAATCCGGCCCGCAGGACGAATTTTGAAAGTGAAAAACAAAAATATGCATAAAAGACATGAACTTGTCATTTTTAATAAAATGCTATTCCTAAATTATCCGCTAGGGGTAAAACACGTCTCTGGGACTGAACAGCAGATGGCAGCAATGCGACGTCTGCTGTTTGTTATCACGGAGTAGTCTACTCTATTTTCTACTCGTCCCCACACCCTCATTAGCCAAAATGTCTGCCAAAAAGCAGAAAAGTGGATACAGAGTGTAGAGTTTTCCATGAAAAATGGACCACTTCCTATTTATTCACAGAGATGAATGGGTAATAGTTTAAAAAAAAAAGTCCAATTTAATGTTAGTCAACAGCTTCAGTACAAAAGAGTTTGGTTTGGTGGAATCCTATTGTTCATGCAATGCCATAAATTTTAAAGTGAAATACTATATTTTTCAGTTCCAAATACCTGTGAAGTTTTTTTTTGCATTTGTACAAACACTGAACAGTTGTAATGCACATATATGTGAATGATAATCAGAAGCAAATTGCACATGTTTGTCTTAAGAAATCTGAGGTTGTTCATGATATATTTTATAAAAGATTATTTAATTAAATATAAATGTCTTTGCATGAAAACAAAGGTAAAAACATGGACTTCTTGGTATTTATAGGTGATTATACTATGATTTTACTCGCCCGGCCCACTTGACATCTAATTAGGCTGTATGTGGCCCCTGAACTAAAATGAGTTTGACACCACTGCACTAGACGGTAGGGTACGTAGTGCATAGTGTAAGTGTACAGTACATTATCTGGGACACAACTTTAGTATTTACTCTCTGATGCGTGTTTTCAGAACATAAGTAACATAAAGAGTAAATGTACCCCATGCCACGCGCATACCGACAAATCGATAACGAGATCCGTTGACAACGATTTTCATTATTGATTTTTTTATTCGACTTTATCGATTAGTTGTTGCAGCTCTAGTGTGAAAGGGCCTTAAGAGTAAATCCTAGTCCTAGAAGTAAGTGAAAGACTGATCTCCAGTTATCAGAAGCGTTTGGTTGCAGTTATTGCTGCTACAGGTGGCACAACCAGATTTTAAGTTTAAGGTGGCAAGTGATAGGTGTTGGATAACTTTTTTTTTTGCTATTGTGTGTTTACTCAGGTTGCCTTTTTGTTTTATGTTGTAGTTCGTTTGAAGATCTAAAGCGATTTAGTATTAGATATACACAAAAACAGAAGAAATCAGGAAATCACGGGGCTTCACCGCACTGTAGTGATTACGAGAAGACACACTGGCACCAACATAACACTGTAAATCACAATTAGCATTAGCAGAGGAGCTGTGATCAGATAAAAAAAAAAAAAGCTTGATCTGTTTAATGTAAACGATAAACTATAAACTGCTAAACTATAACAATGTGGGCGCCATTTTATAGATGCTAACTGAATATACCTGGGAGTCTAGTTTTAGGAGCGAGATGATACATCATCACTCGACAGAACAGCTATTTACTTAATCTGCCTGGCTGAAAATATGTGGAAATGAGTGTGGATAGCACATCGTAAAGCTGCAACAATAACACAAGGTGTGTGACTCACTCTTTTGTCTTGTCGTTTATATTGGCGCCCTTCCTCAGCAGAATCTCGCACACTTGCTTCCTCTTAGGATAAGGTGACAAGGACGCGCAGTGCTGCCAGAAATCATAGAGAAGCGTCATCATTGTTGCTGCTATTTGCTTAAGAATTTTACTAAAGGGCTGGGAAACAGACATACATAAACCTGGATGTTGTAGCATCTAGGACAGGTACGTATATCCAGTTTGAGATACAGAGCTTGCATTGATTTAACCCATTCAAGCTTTTCCATATTTTGGAACTGGAATGGACTTAATTGGGAATTTATGATCAGTGCATATGTGCACGTGCACGGTGAAGCATGGTGGTGGTAGCATCATGTTGAGCGTTACCCTTGGCTTCGTCGTAGCTTTTCTGACTGATTCTCTCTTTAGCTGGTAACTGAATGTTGGTGGATGGTCTCCTCTAGGTAGAGCCGTGGTTATGTTATATTTTTTTTAATAATGGATGTTATGCACGCTGCAGGTTGATCAAGACTTGTGTTTTTTTTTTTTCTTTCCCAGAGGTTTGATCTCCTTGTTGAAGTATGCTTTCTGACAAAATATTCCTGACAAATGATTATATTATGAGGTATTTTGTGTAGGCTCATGAAATATACTCGATGTGGACACATGACCATCGCACCCAGATGTAGCTTTTCCCCAAACTGTTTCCACAAAATTGGAAGCACACAATTATATAGGATGTCTTTGCATGCTTGCTGTAGTATTACAGAGGCGCAAACCCGTTCCACCATGAAGACATGGTGTGTTAAGTTTGGAGTGGAAGAACTCGTGTCCTGCACACAGCCCTGACCTCAAAACCCCTGAACACCTTCGGGATGAACTGGAACACCGACTGCACCCCAGGACTCCTCTCCTAGCATCAGTGCCTGACCTCTCTAATACTGAATGAGCACAAATCCCCACAGCCACGCTCCAAAATCTAGTGAAAAGCCTTCCCAGAAGAGAGGAAGCTATTATAACAGCAAAGCGGCGATTACATCTGGAATAGGATGTTCAAAAAGCACATATGGGTGTGATGATAGGGTGTCCACATACTTTTCACAATATAGTCTATAATCCCAATTAAGTTCATTTCAGTTCCAAATTGAAACACTAAAAAAAGCTGAAAAAGTTCAAGAGAATAGTGAATAAACATTGATATACAGCTACGAAAAAATGGCATCCGTGAAAGAATTTTTAGAGTACCGTACCAGAGCTGTCTCATGGGTTTGGGGATGTTTGAAGTTGATGGTCTCGAGCGAGAGGTGTTTTTTAAGGTGGAAGAGATCAGCCTCACGTGCTGCCTGAAGTAGTGCGTAACCTCGGAATTCATCTGGAGGAAACATGGACACGCTCAGAGCCCATTTACAGCCGAACCACCAATGCTCATTTCCCGAACTTTAGGTGATAATATCTAATGATCAAACATCATTCCGTCCAAAACTTTCTTAAGGAACAGACTTAAGTCACTTCAATCATTTTGAAAAGTTAAATAAATCAAGGCACCACGTTGAGCTCTTACAGGCAAGGCGAGCTTTGAGGAGCGCAGTAGGCGCCAGGTCGATGGCGCTCTTGTTGTGGCAGTTCAGGAAGGTGGGGTCGGCTCCGCGGCTCAGCAGGAGCGAACACACCTCCACGCGGTTCTTGGAAGCCGCCTCGTGCAGCGGCGTGAACTGCCACAGATCCGTCACGTTAACGCACGCACCATGCTGAAGGCGAGACACGAAATGAGCGTGCTGATAGGAACTTCATATAAAAGATGACGGATGATGCATGAGAAACACTGCAACACATAAAACTGTAACATTTATATAAACTAGACTTCTTACATTTTTGGCAGTTTATCAGAGCAATGCAGAAATAGTTTGTCTATATTTTTCTATAGAAAATAATGCAGTGGTTCAAAAATTGCGGTCCGTGAAGCATAGCCACGGGGTCCATGATTGAAAAGTCATACATCAGCGATATTCAACATAGGGGTCCAAGCACTGAAGTGAATTCGGCCCTAAGGTTTTCACTCAGTTGAAAGGTATAACATCCATCCATCCATCCATCTTCTACTGCTTACTCCTTGTTCAGGGTCGCGGGGAACCTGGAGCCTATCCCAGGGAGCATCGGGGCACAAGGCGGGGTACACCCTGGACAGGGTGCCAGTCCATCGCAGGGCACAATCACATACACATTCATACACTACGAATACTTTAGACACGCCAATCAGCCTACCATGCATGTCTTTGGACTGGGGGAGGAAACCGGAGTACCCGGAGGAAACTCCCACAGCACGGGGAGAACATGCAGGGCCCCGGTGGGATTCGAACCCCGCAGGTGTGAGGCGAACATGCTTACCACTAAGCCACCGTGCGCCCCTAAGTTATAACATAATCATCCATACTGAGGGGGATCTGTGTAATTATTATATATATATATTTTTTTTACAGTTAAATGGGTCCCTGCTGGCAAGCGGTTCGAGAACTGCTGGCATAATGGGAACCGTGCAACTATTTCAGCATGACAATTGATTGGTGTGTCCCTAACTGGACCAGACCGGACAGAGATAAAAAGGGTTTGAGACATCGCTTGAAAACAAGATGACGGATAAAGGAAAGTTTCTGTTAGTACGCCAAGCCATGAATACAATAAATCACAAACGCATAACCAGCATTAAAGTATGGCTAAAAAAGATCATGGAATTCATTGAGGCATGTTACATAATGTTTAGTAGATGCTGGTTTTCAGAGATGCGTCGAACACTAAAGAGCTTTTACAGCCCAGCGTATCCGAAATTTTATTTACAGCAACAATGTTCATTTCAGTGCATCGCTATCCAAAGGTCTTACACATTTATATTAGTTAAAATACTAAATAAAAAAAAAAAAAAAAAAAAAATTTTTTTCCCCCTTTCTTTTTTTTTACTCCCCTTCCGCGTGGGTTAGGCAGGAAAAAAAAATATTTTTTTTTTTTTTTTTTACTGATAAGTGCTCTGTGTGACACAGAAAAAAAAAAAAAAAAAAAAAAAAAAAAAAACTCCAGTACCCTTTGTCTTTAGCGTGGACGTCAGCGCCGTGCTGCAACAACAGCTGCACTGTCTTCACCCGATTGTAGCCTGCGGCCAGATGCAGGGGGGTCGACTGTGAACAGCCGCAAGCGATATAATTAGAAAATAAATCAGTAAAAATATCTATTGAAATGCCTTATATTCTGTTATTCTGAACTTATACATGTATTTGTACGTTAAAGTACACCTATTATGTTTTTTTTTCCCGAATATTACCTTTCATGTAGTGTGTTATAGAGCTGTCTGTGAATGTAAAAAGTCTGCAAAGTTTCAAAAATCAAAGCGCACGACGAACCGAGTTAGTGACTCCCAAAAGAAGGAACCGATTCTGAACAGCTGAGACGAGTCGTTAGGAATTCCGGATTTACTTCCTGTACTAAACTACCTAGGTTTGTAACAAAAAACCCGCCTCTGGTCTTCATCGGAGCTGAAACACGTTACGGTAGTAGGGGTTTCCTAGAGAGAGGTGTGAAAGCAAGACCCCGCGCTTGCAGGACAGTACTGGCCATATTTGGAAAGTTACTACGGTGCTTTTTTTTTTTTTTTTGCAAAATAAAAGTCACTAAAGGGGTCTGAAGTGCCACCAAGTTGGCAACACTGATCTGCTAGATAAAAGGTAGGACAAGCTCCGCCTCTCCCCAGCAACAAGAACATGCAGAGGGAGAGGGAATGCGGGGTTTTTAAATATATGCACATTCTATTTGAAAAGCATTCAAATACACAGAGAACCCGAATGATGCCCTGTCTGTGTTTTGTTTCTTGAAACAAAAAAAATTTGCGCCCCCCTTCCGATCTCTCCCCTGGCTGAGAACCACTGCTTCAGATCATTCATGCGCCTTTAATCTAAAGATAACGAGGCCCATGAGGCCGCACCGGACTGACATAATAGATGTCTCAAGTTTCCTCCCTATCCATATTTGAAGCGCATACTTCCTTCGCTGCTCGCTTGTGTCCACACAGGATTATGCGTGTTACTGAAAAACCTGAAATGAACAGGAAATCCTTGTTAGTTATGTACGTGGCTTGGAAATACCTTTCGTCCATCACTGGCGTGACAGTTCACGTTCAAAGGAGTGAGCAGGCTCATCAGCTTCTCCTCGTTTCCACTCCTGCAGAGGAAGCAACATAAAACTCTGGTCAAGTACATTACAGTCAGGAGGGACAGTAATTACTGGTCTCGCCATTAAAGATTATCGATCGCTAAGAGCTTGGAGGAAGCGTTCGAGCTGAGGCCACGGTACCTTGCGCTCTCGAGAAGTTCGTCTTTTCGGTACTCCCCTGTGTGAGAAAAAGCAATGGCTTAGCTTGTGTAAAGTGCAAGATGTTAGAATGAGGAAACTCAGCGGCAGAGTGACGATCCACTCACCGGTCAGGACTGCCTTAGTGGAGGCCTCGGCTAGGTCCAGGGCCGTCCTCCCGTCTGTGTTTCTGATGCTCGGTTCAGCTCCATGCTGCAGCAGAACTGTCAAAACGCAACGAGGACATTAGAAACACTAAACTCTGGCCGAAAATACACAGTCTCGTCCGCTCAGAGGCAAAACACCTTCAAAGAAGCAGCTCATCCTCATTTACATGGACAGCAGTAATCTAATTATTGACCTTACACTGAGTAAGATAATAATGTGATTAAGGTGTTTACATGAGTCGCTTTTAGAATAATCCGGTCATGTTCCCGTTTTACATGTTATAGATCATAATAAGATTAACAGCCCGCGTCATTACGTCACCGCGCTGCCGTGTGTGATCGTGTCCTGTCACAAAATGCGGTGAAAACTCTCCCACGATGTTCATTATGTGATTAAGGTGTTTACATGTCTGTAATACTCGTCCATAATGCGACTAAAACAGGAGTACTCCACCTGTCTTAATTCGATTAGAGCTTAATTCGATTATGATCTTAATTAGATTAAGTAAAAATCGCTGTTTACATGGTAGTTTCTTAATAAGAGTATGGTTTTCATCGGATTAAGAGTGGATTATTGTTGTCCATGTAAACGCAGGTAGTGACTATATGATGTTCAGATTCATCTTTTCGCACTGAGGACGACTGAGGGACTCGTACACGACTATTACATACGGTGCAAACGTTCACTGATGCTCTAGAAGGCAACACGATACGTTAAGAACCAGGGGGGTGTAAACTTTGTAACAGGATGAGAGATTAAAGATCTTTTCTTTTCTTTTTCTTTTTTTATTTAGTACTGCCCTTTAGAAGCAATATATACACGATATTTCCCAGATATTTCCCAGAAAACAAAATAACAATTTCCACTGATCACGCTGTTCAAAAGTTTACACCCCCCTGTAAATAGATTCAGTCGATGTTTATACACGATAGATTATAGAGTAAGTAACATTAATATTATTTCGTACTGAATGTTAAAAACCAGCCCCCGACTCCAGAAACATTATTGCGTCAGGAGACAAAATACTGCAATTAACAGCATTATTATTAATCATTTATGTAAGATGTAATAATATTCATTCACAACGTCTCGGGTCAGAGATGGCAGGAAATTTGTCCACATACTTTCGGTCTTAAACATGTTGCGTGGAAGCGGTGATTACAGAGACAGAGTCACATTTTACCGATGCAGACGTCGATCTTGCCCTTGATAGCTGCCTCATGGAGAGGGGTGTAGTTCCAGTTGTCTCTGGAGTTAGGGTCTGCTCCGTGCTGTAGGAGCAGGTTGACGACCTCAGCATGGCCAAACGAGCAGGCGTTGTGGAGCGAGATGAGGCCACCATCGTCCCGTGCGTAAACGTTAGCTCCATGTTGCAGCAGGTAGCTCACTACATCTCGACGGCCAAATCCTAACATGAGGCATAGCATACACGTGTTACAGTGCCGAAGGTAAACTAGCTCATTGAATATGGCCTACTTATACTATGCACTAAAAGTATGTACTCCTTTAGTGGAGAAAATAGTACATGCTTTCGAGTGCATAGCAAACGAGTGTGCGAGTACTGGGACGTACTAACACGAAGACACTTCATGCGTTTTCTCTGAGCATCCATCTTCTATACTTTTCAGGGTCGTGGAGTCTATCCCAGGGAGCATCGGGCACAAGGCGGGGTACACCCTGGACAATCATACACCAATTCATACACTACGGACACTTTAGAAATGCCAATTAGCCATGTCTTTGGACTGGGGGAGGAAACCAGAGTACCCGGAGGAAACCCTCTCGGTTCCCGCAGGAGAACAGGAGAACACGCAAACTCCGCACACACAGGGGGGTCACGGTGGGAATCGAACCCCCGACCCTGGAGGTGTGAGGCTAACATGCTAACCACTAAGCCACCGTGTGCTCATTTGCAAACCCAAATAAAGCTGCTGCCATTTCAGTTCAGCAGAAACGTGTATTTGTGAGAACAGAAGATATCCGTTTAACTGAAATGCATTGTGCAGCAAAGTGTAAATGGAACCGTTTGAACAAATCTGATAGCTATCCGATCAGAGAAAATGCATGACGTGACCAGGTGTAAACAGGCCCTAAAATGCGTCCCACGAAAAAGTGTCCACGGATCCACACTATGGAAAACAATAGACGATCCGGGTACCTGTGGGATACTCATTTCGATATACTAGGATTTGCTGACAGACTCATTCTAACCTCGGATACTATTTAAGGTGGATAGTAGGCGAATTGGGACGCAGCATCAGTCACCCCTTCGAGTTTCGTGGCCCAATGATTTTTTGATTTTTCTTGTCATGCCACTCACGAGCTCTACGAATGATTTTTTCATTTATTTTACTATGGAAACGTTAATATATTAGAATGTGCACGTTAATATAAACCCGTGATTCGGCTCGCAGCCAGAACTACTTTCCGAGCTGTTATTATAAAACACATCAACACCTTCTGACCAATTAGATTCAAGAATTCAGTCACTTACATAATCACTCAACTCAATTAGATAGATAGATAGATAGATAGATAGATAGATAGATAGATAGATAGATAGATAGATAGATAGATAGATAGATAGATAGATAGATAGATAGATAGATAGATAGATAGATACAGTGGTGTGAAAAAGTGTTTGCCCCCTTCCTCATTTCCTGTTCCTTTGCATGTTTGTCACACTTAAGTGTTTCGGAACATCAAACCAATTTAAACAATAGTCAAGGACAACACAAGTAAACACAAAATGCAATTTGTAAATGAAGGTGTTTATTATTAAAGGTGAAAAAAAATCCAAACCATCATGGCCCTGTGTGAAAAAGTGATTGCCCCCCTTGTTAAAACATACTATAACTGTGGTTGTCCACACTTGAGTTCAATTTCTCTAGCCACACCCAGGCCTGATTATTGCCACACCTGTTCACAATCAAGGCATCACTTAAATAGGACCTGCTTGACACAGTAAGGTCCACCAGAAGATCCTTAAAAGCTACACATCATGCCGAGACCCAAAGAAATTCAGGAACAATTGAGAAAGAAAGTAATTGAGATCTATCAGTCTGGAAAGGGTTATAAAGCCATTTCCAAAGCTTTGGGAATCCAGTGAACCACAGTGAGAGCCATTATCCACAAATGGCGAAGACATGGAACAGTGGTGAACCTTCCCAGGAGTGGCCGGCCGCCCAAAATTACCCCAAGAGCGCAGCGACGACTCATCCAAGAGGTCACAAAAGACCCCACAACAACGTCCAAAGAACTGCAGGCCTCACTTGCCTCAGTTAAGGTCAGCGCTCGTCGGCCTCCACCATCAGGAAAAGACTGGGCAAAAATGGCCTGCATGGCAGAGTTCCAAGGAGAAAACCACTGCTGAGCAAAAAGAACATCAAAGCTCGTCTCAATTTCTCCACAACACATCTTGATGATCCCCAAGACTTTTGGGACAACATTCTGTGGACCGATGAGACAAAAGTGGAACTCTTTGGAAGGTGTGTGTCCAAGTATATCTGGCGTAAAGGAACACTGATCATTTCATAAAAAGAACATTATACCAACAGTAAAATATGGTGGTGGTAGTGTGATGGTCTGGGGCTGTTTTGCTGCTTCAGGACCTGGAAGACTTGCCGTGATAAAAGGAATTATGAATTCTGCTGTCTACCAAGAGATCCTGAAGGAGAATGTCCGACCATCTGTTCGTGTACTCAAGCTGAAACGAACTTGGGCTCTGCAGCAGGACAATGATCCTAAACACACCAGCAAGTCCACCACTGAATGGCTGAAGAAAAACAAAATGAAGACTTTGGAGTGGCCTAGCCAAAGTCCTGACCTGAATCCTATTGAGATGTTGTGGTATGACTTTAAAAAGGCCGTTCATGCTCGAAAACCCTCTACTGTAACTGAATTAGGACAATTCTGCAAAGATGAGTGGGCCAAAATTCCTCCAGGACGCTGTAAAAGCCTCATTGCACGTTATCGCAAACGCTTGGTTGCAGTTGTTGCTGCTAAGGGTGGCCCAACCAGTTATTAGGTTTAGGGGGCAATCACTTTTTCACACAGGGCCATGATGGTTTGGATTTTTTTTTACCTTTAATAATAAACACCTTCATTTACAAATTGCATTTTGTGTTTACTTGTGTTGTCCTTGACTATTGTTTAAATTGGTTTGATGTTCCGAAACACTTAAGTGTGACAAACATGCAAAGGAACAGGAAATTAGGAAGGGGGCAAACACTTTTTCACACCACTGTAGATAGATAGATAGATAGATAGATGATATCATGATATCATCCGCTATGGTACTAATAACGCTGGTAGTGTGTAGTGTGTGGTGTGTGTAGTGTGTGTAGTGTGTATAGTGTGTATAGTGTGTATTGTGTGTGGTGTGTGTAGTGTGTATAGTGTGTATTGTGTGTATTGTGTGTAGTGTGTGTATAGTGTGTAGTGTGTGTATAGTGTATAGTGTGTATTGTGTGTGGTGTGTGTATAGTGTGTATTGTGTGTAGTGTGTGTGGTGTGTGTGGTGTGTGTATTGTGTTTTTTTTGTGTGTATGTGTTAGTGTGTGTATAGTGTGTGTGTGTGTATAGGTGTTATGTGTGTTGGTGTGTGTGTAGTGTGTGTATAGTGTGTAGTGTGTAGTGTGTGTGTGTGTATAGTGTGTATTGTGTGTAGTGTGTGTAGTGTGTGTATAGTGTGTATTGTGTGTAGTGTGTGTATAGTGTGTATTGTGTGTAGTGTGTGTATAGTGTGTAGTGTGTGTAGTGTGTGTATAGTGTGTAGTGTGTGTGTGTATAGTGTGTATTGTGTGTAGTGTGTGTATAGTGTGTAGTGTGTGTAGTGTGTGTAGTGTGTGTAGTGTGTGTATAGTGTGTATAGTGTGTATTGTGTGTGTGCGGAGTTTTCGCACTGACCGGCGGCGAAGTGCAGCGGGGTGGACTTGCGGCCCGCGGTGTCTCTGCTGTTCACGTTCTCGGCAGTGAGCAGTGTCTTGACCCGCTCCAGCTCTCCGCTTCGGCAGGCCTCGAACAGCTCCCTGCCCGCAGCCGCCTCCAGCACCGCCGGAGAGCCGGACCGAACCGAGCCGCGCCGCAGCGCCATCCGCACGGCCACCTCGGATCACCGAGCCCGAGTACAGCCTTACGCCTTCTCCTCCGCGTTCTCCTCCGCGTTCAGCTCGCTCATTACGCAGCTAAATGCTACAGCTAGCGTCCATTCGTCGTTACGCAATACACTGCTGCACTCTTACCCTCCAGCAGAACGCTGAAACACGGTGGCGAGGCGCTACTCAAACACTCAATCACACTTCAGTGCAGGACTGACTGAAGAGATTTCACACCGAATCGCCCTGCTGTCCCCCTCAGCCACCTCTCCTGCTCTTCCACCCACCCACCCACACACACACACACACACACACACACACACACACCAAACCCGCCTGGCACGAGCTGCTGCTGCTGCTGCTGCCACCTACCTACAAATACTACACCTCCTCTAGCGTAAACACACTCTCACAATGAAATTACGCAGCACCATTCTGTCTATCAGGGTTTCCCAAACTTTGTCCCAAATGGACATGGCGTTTCTGCCACCCCAAGCCTTTGACCACCCTACAGATTTGTTTTGTTATTTATTCCAGAGGTCAGTCAGCATGGGCACTCTACGCAACCCCAGAAGCGGCAACCTGCACGACACAGTGTGTTCTGACACCTTTCTGTCAGAAGGTTTGTCCTACAGTAGCTCTTCTGTGGGATCGGACCAGCCTTCACTCCCCACACACATCACTGAGCCTTGGGTTCACCCGAATGTCCTTCCTTAGACCACTTTTGGTAGGTACGAACTACTGAATACACCGTCCTGGTGTTTACGTCTAGGCTGAAAACATATTTGTTTATTCAGGCTTACCATGTCTCATCCATTACGGGATAGTAAGCATACCTAATCATCTCTCCCTCTCTCCTTCTGTCGAGCCACACGTGATTTTATAGAGATGTCAGTGATCCTGACCCTTTCTGCTCTCCGGAGTTGCCTGGTCCATCCTGATGCCCTACCTCTAGATGGAGCTCTCATCAACTGGAGGCTACATTCTGCCACTGACGATGACCCCAAGCAGTGCAGCCTGGAGATTCCTAAGGATAGTACTGCTTGAAGTACCATGGAAATGGCTTTGGACCTAATTTCCACATGGACATTCTCGCTGTGGTTGCTGGGAATACTATGGTCTTAGGACTGCACTTACCACATGCAAGTCTCCTTTAGTGAACAGTGGAGTAGTTCAACGAAACAGACTTCATGTTAAAACCATAAAGAACTTTCCTTTACTTTCACTCTCTCCGTCGTGACCCAGATGAGGACGGGTTCCCTTCTGAGTCTGGTTCCTCTCGAGGTTTCTTCCTCATATCATCTTAGGGAGTTTTCCCTCGCCACCATCACCACCGGCTCGCTCATTAGGGATAAATTCACACATGTAAAATCTGTATCCTCTGTTTATACGTTTCTGTAAAGCTGCTTTCAGACAGTGTCCATTGTTAAAAGCGCTATACAAATCAAATTGAATTGAATACCGGGAACACCTGACAATACCTTCCGTTTGGGAAATGTTCCGAAGTAGCTCAGATCCTCACGCTTGCCCATTTTTTAGGGAACTGGATATTCACTTGCTGCCTAATATATCCCACGCATTGACAGGTGCCACTGTGAGAAGATAAACACGTGTTATTCACGTCACCTGTCAGTGCTTTTAATGTCATGGCTGATCAGTGTAAGAATTCCTTGCACTGACTCACCAGTCTAGTCCATGGAAGTGCTGTGTTGTGTGAGGTTGTTATATGAAAATAATCGACACTGGACAAACACAAAGCACAGAGGCCTGGTAAGCACTTGACGCATAATTTTATGTGCATGTGCAGAAACAGAAGGAGCACAAGTGGCATTGTTCACTCGCTACGTGACATTTACTGGGTTGCATGTCAGTGTATAAATCCTCCATATAGATTTATTATGTATATCTCCTTATACGCACTATGTGTCAGTCACCCTCTACTCCATCCACCAATGTTACTGATATCATTCTCAGTACAGTAGTGACCCTGGCATAGCAGTGGAATGATTGTGTGTGTGTGTGTGTGTGGGTGGCGCTTGTACGAGTGTTTTGGACACAGCAGTGTTGTTGTGGTTGTGGTTTACTGGTTACTTTATTACACACATGTTGGCACACATTCTAGCTGTACAGTTGCCGTGCATAATTTGCGGTGGCCATCTTGTCATCCTTCATCAGTGGTCAGTGTCAGACCAGAGGAATGCTGTGGGCTGGATGTTTTTAGTTGATGGTCTATTTTTGGTTGGCAGACATGCCTGTATGTCAGTGTGACTGTTATGCTGAGAATGGTCGAACACCCAAATAATACACAAAGTTAAAAGTAAAGAACACTAATAGAACACTCCTGTATTCAATTATTGCGTAGGTACAGTATATAATAATTAAGTGGACATCATATCCTTAAAAGTTGAATATCGCTCAACATTAAACCCCTTTTACAGTGAGGGAAAAAAAGTATTTGATCCCCTGCTGATTTTGTACGTTTGCCCACTAACAAAGAAATGATCAGTCTATAATTTTAATGGTAGATTTATTTGAACAGTGAGAGACAGAAAAACAACAAGAAAATCCAGAAAAACCCATGTCAAAAATGTTATAAATTGATTTGCATTTTAATGAGGGAAATAAGTATTTGACCCCTCTGCAAAACATGACTTAGTACTTGGTAATGACTTAGTAATTACTTTTAATTTTCAATGCCCTGGCTGAGGGAAGGAGGTTCTCACCCAAGATTTGACGGTACATGGCCCCATCCATCGTCCCTTTGATGCGGTGAAGTTGTCCTGTCCCATTAGCAGAAAAACACCCCCAAAGCATAATGTTTCCACCTCCATGTTTGACGGTGGGGATGGTGTTCTTGGGGTCATAGGCAGCATTCCTCCTCCTCCTCCAAACACGGCAAGTTGAGTTGATGCCAAAGAACTCCATTTTGGTCTCATCTGACCACCAGAGGACAACTGGGTGAAAGTGTTGTGTAACATTGTTGACATGCGTTTTTCTGGATGTTCTTGTTGTTATTTTGTCTCTCACTGTTCAAATAAACCTACCATTAAAATTATAGACTGATCATTTCTTTGTTAGTGGGCAAACGTACAAAATCAGCAGGGGATCAAATACGTTTTTCCCCTCACTGTATAGTCAAGTATAGTGGTGGAAATGTGATGGTGTGGGGATGCGTTGCTGCTTCAGGGCCTGTGACCTTGTAATAACTGAGGGGAAGCATGAATTCTGCTCTCTACCAGAAAATCCTAAAGAAGAATATCCAGTCTTCAGTCTGTAAGTTGAAACTCAAGCGCAACCGGATTAAGCAGCAAGACAATGATCCAAAGCATAGGAGTAAATCCTAGTCCTAAGTAAGTGAAGGACTGATCTCCAGTTATCGGAAGTGTTTGGTTGAAGTTATAACTGCTAAAGGTGGCACAACCAGATTTTAAGTTTCAGGTGGAAATGAGTTTTTCACATGGGTGATAGGTGTTGGATCACTTTTTTTTTTCTTTCTTAAATAAAATAAATCAATAAGTAAATAAAAACTGTATTGTATGTTTACTCAGGTTACCTTTGTTTTATTTTGTATTTCTTTCGAAGATCTAAAACTATTTAGCATGAGATGCAATGTAACACTATTCTTTAGTTGGTTAATCGTATAATTTATTTTTGCAATAATTTTTCAGTAAAAATATGGCTATGGCTAAATGAATATATATGTACACATATATACATATATATATATATATATATATATATATATATATATATATATATATAGAGAGAGAGAGAGAGAGAGAGAGAGAGAGAGAGAGAGTTACACGCTTAGTGCAAATGAAATAATCCTGAGATAAGTTATCTGCAAACTTATTTAATATATCAAAGTCATGTCATGATATAAATTCTCCCATGTAAGCACATAAAGCTTTGTAGTGTGACCTACTGTACATGTTGATTAGTTAACCATGTCATATTAATCTTTTATATCTCTGTTATATAATACAACATTTCAGAAATGGAATCTTTAGTAAAGCTAAACCGAGTAAAAGATATTTTCAACATTACACATAGAAAACATTTTAGTCATCATGGTCTTACAAATATCTATAATGTAAAGTAAGAATTCACAAACGCTAACTCCTATAGGTTGAGGGGACTGGTTAGTGATTTTACTTTTTGTTATGACTTCTTTTGTATATAATCTAGCAAAACTTACACATTTTGTGTGATATTGGATGTGTTTAATGGGCTCAGCACTCTAACACTGTAGTTAGAAAAAAAAAAAGTGCAGCAGTTACTGCAGCTATTCCTTATAGGTTCTTACATCTTACATTTCGTTAAATCTAGATACACTATATGGCCACCTAACCATCACATCCATATTTGGTTCGTCCCCAAACTGTTGCCACAAAATTGGAAGCACACAGTTGTATAGAATGTCTTTGTATTCTGAAGCTTTAAGCCCTGACCTCAACATCACTGGACACCTTTAGGATGAACTGGAACACCATCTACTGAATGGGCAAAAATCCCCAGAGCCATGCTCCAAAAGTCTTCCCAGAAGAGTAGAGGTGGTTACAGCACTAAAGGTGTCTAGCTCTGGAATGTGATGTTCAGCAAGTGTGAAGGTCAGATGTCCATGTAGGTTTGGCCATATAGAGTACATTTTTAAATTAGTGTAGTATACAATCTATAGGCATTTTTAAAGTTGGTGTGTTGCTTCAACAGATGTGAAAGTTTGTTCCATTTGTTAGAATTTTACTACCATCCTGTTACTTTAGCAGTTATGGAAAGATACACTTGAGCCTAGTATATTAATGTGGTATATATAACATTGAAATGTTATAGCTATTGTCTGGAGAACACAGTAGCGGTTTTGATATTAGTGGTTTAACACTAATATCTTAGAAAAGATCAGTTTCAGGGTTCAAAATGGTGGTGGAGGAGGAGGAATGAAGGCTTTTCCAGCAGTAGTTGGAGGTGGTGGTGGAGGAGGAGGAGGGGCATTACTCTGTCCAGGAGGAGGAGGAGGAGGAGGAATGAAGGATTTTCCAGCAGTAGTTGGAGGTGGTGGAGGAGGGGGAGGGGCATTACTCTGTCCAGGAGGAGGAGGAGGAGGAGGAGGTAAAGGAGCATTTCCCCCACCAGGAGTAGAGCGAATTGGAGGAGGTGGTGCAACATGACTCTTTCCAGTACGAGGAGGTGTAAATGGAGAGGGTGGTGGAGCCATGGCGATATACTCTGGATGTGCAGGTGGTGGAGCTGGGAAAGAATCTTCAAACGAAGGAGTTGGCATTGAATTGGCAGGAGGAAAAGGTGGAGGAGACATGAAGTCGGACTGGGTAGTTGGGGGTGGTGGTAAAAATAAGTCTGTAATAGGAGATGTGAATGGAGAAGGAGATGGTGTAGTTACAGATAATGGACTACTTTGAGGAAAAAGTGGTGCTGGCGGTGGAAAGCCATCAGTATCACTAGCAGGTGGAAGAGGAGGTGGTGGTGGAGTATCATCGTAGAAACTCTGAGGCTGTGGCATGGAGGAGACTGGTGTGGCTGAAGAAGCTGTGGTTTTCAAACCAACCCAGTTGGGAACTGAAGGTGGAGGAACAGCAATGCCAATGCCAGATCTACAAAAATGAAAGAGTGAGAGAGATGGAGACTTGTAGCAACTCATATATACAGATTGTCAAGCTAAACTGTTGCAATCTGGATATGTTGTGTCTTGTTCTTTGGTATGTAAAACACCAAACCTTTCACATTACGTTCTCAAATAACCTTAAAAATGCCAAATGAAAATGAAAATCCTCTTAAACTTACACAAAATGTTGGCCTCCTTCTTGCGAGCTTGGTTGTTGGATAGTTGTCTGTGATTCAGGCTGGTTCTTTGGTGCCTAAAGATTAAAGTCAGATGAAACTTTAGTTTGATATTACTTATGCTCCCCCCCCACCCTCCCGAAGCAATTATGTAATACACTGAATTACACTACAGACACATACAGTTTTGGTTCTGTCCCAGACTCCATGTCCGACTGAGTCTAGACTGGTGTAGGATATTGGGACACGCTCATATTCAGTGTTGGGTTCTTCAAGTCTTACTGGAGGAACTATCTTCTGAACGTATGGGATTTTGCAAGGAGCAGTCAGGACACCAATCTCTTGCCGCACTACTTTCTCCTTGTACATGCCCACCGTCTGAGGAAGAATAATTTTGCATTTACGAAATAGATACTTTAGCTACAAAATACACTTTTCACATCAAACTGCGGGAAAATAATCGCTGATCTCCTGAGATTTTCATGCACAATAGTTACTAGAGTTTACACAGAATGGTGTGAAAAAAAAAACACACTTGTGTATATACACGAAATACAACCGGATAATATATATATATATATATATATATATATATATATATATATATATATATATATATATATATATATATATGTGTGTGTGTGTATTCACATATGATACAGTGCTGCCAGCATCCGCATAAGTTTGTGCATAATGTACTTAGTATTTTTACAGTGGTTCTCTGAGTAATTCATAGTAGCTACTGAATAAATGTTTTAACATGAATAACATAATAATAGGCCAGGAGTTTAATGGATGAAGACAGTGACAGCTATTTCCTCAGGAGAAAATAACAATGGAGGATATTGGAACATTCAGCAGTGTAGATAAGGTATGACGGATCTGTCCCGAGCACTAGGGTCAACTGTCAGATATTTAAATAAGGCAATAGATCTGGGCAAAATATAAACCTTTACATGCAAACCAATGTTCCTTTTTTATTTTTTATCAGGACAACAGAATGTAATTTCCTTCAAGGTGTCTTCTGTATTAACGCCTACCATGCTTAGAATATTGACTGATGATTCCATCTGCATAAGTTGAATGGTCTGGGCATCCAGCAGTCTTAATACACTCGCTGCCAGCGTGTGGATTTGGTAGGCGACGCTGGCCAGGGCCTGATTGGTGAGAGCTTTGGATTCCTCCAGTGCTTTTGATGTGTCCGCCGCCTACAGTGTAGAAAAGAGACAAACCCGGATTTTAAATATGTAAATGCAATTCTTGCCTCATATCCAAGTGGAAACTTCATTCCAGTAAAATCATTGATAATCATAAATTTGGAAAGTAGGCAGCTTAGCAGTTATATTTCTGTTCTGGTAAATGGCATGCTGTGAGAACCTACATAAAGGCCCTTGTTGGGCACTTTTGATTTTTCCCCCCATCAGACTGCATTCTTGTCCACTAATCGTAGGGTTGGCGGTTCGATTCCCGGCCCGGATGACTCCACATATCGAAGTGTCCTTGGGCGAGACACTGAACCCCAAGTTGCTCCCGATGGCAAGTTAGCGCCTTGTATGGCAGCTCTGCTACCATTGGTGTGTGTGTGTGTGTGTGAACGAGATACAATGTAAAGCGCTTTTTAATAATAGCGCTATATAAGTGCAGACGATCTCTGAAATGCAGGGCTCAGGTCACGCCTCCTAAACCACTCAGCTTTGTCTCATCATTAAGTACATACATCGCTCATTTAAACCACTCAGGCTTACACACTTATTGCTTAACTGCAAAAGGCCTGAACTCTAAAGAGATAGACATGGTGCAACTAAAGAATGTGAAGCCTTGATGAGAAGATGAGACAACAAGGCTTGTGCAAACATGCAGTGTAAAGCACAATATGTTTGGAAGCTGTGCATATTTAGCAGTAGGATCTCTGAAATGCAGGGCTCAGGTCACGCCCCCTAAACCACTCAGCTCTGTTTGGGCTTGTACAGACTTCCATTTTGGGAAAATGGTGAGACTATAAAACATGTCTGAAGGCAAAACGCTTAAAGAACCCTGTACGGAGACATGAATAAAACGGATGTATCCGGCTTCACGCTTCTTCTTCATGAGCAAAACTTGAAATGATTGGAATTCTTGGACAATTAAGTTGTATTAACCCCCGACTACAGGGTTAGAACAACAACAGACACAGCTACATGTCCACCTTGAGAGTAAAAAGACAGTCTTACATTTAAATACTTGTCTTCGCAGTAGTCAGCCACCTTGTTGAGATTGATGTGGTTGTCCAGCAGAGCTTTCCTGGCCACCGGGGCCTCTTGTAGAGTCTTCACGATGTCCTCTGGGTTATTGCATTTCATTTTTCAGTTCTGTGGGTCGAGACGTGTAAATGTAAAAGCTGAGGTAGTGCTTGTTTCCAGATACAGATAGGTGCAAAGAGTCACAGGTAAACGTGAGGAGAACAGGCTTATATTCAGGGCTGAAAACAGGACAGCGTGTATGGACATGTTGACAGGGGATTGCTTCCTCACACACAGGAGAATGCTGCTTATTGGAAGATGAAGTAAAGAAACACACACACACTTGTGAGCTTAGTTTATAGGACGTAGGAGAAGGCGAAACAACTAAAGGTATTTATAAAAAATGTAATCTGATACTAAAACTCAGCACTCTCATTTAATAAGGTGCCTATAAAGTTGGAGGCGTACTTCTGTGATGTGGCCAGAAGAGGGCAGGCACGTGTCACAGCGATGAGTATGACTCACTTCACTGATTCAGTTGTTGTTTTTTTACTGTAGAATTGCCCCTTTGGGAGGATTGATTGATTGATTGATTGATTGATTGATTGATTGATTGATTTAAAAAAAAATCACTTCTCAGACAGATATGGCCCAGTTAGATAGGTGCCTATTTTTGTTCATTCATTCTGGTCGGGGTTACAGTGGATCCAGACTCCAACTTGGAAAAGCTGGGTGCTAAGCAGGATTACAAACTGGATTTGGAAGCCAGTCCATAACAGGACATCATACACACGCACCCATCCACACACCTGGGGAAATTTAGCACAGCCAGTCCACCTACTGGTATGTTTTTGGGAGGTGGGAGGAAACTGGAGAACCCCCAGGAAAACCGTGAAGACACCACGTTTCTGTAGAGAGCACAGAGAATCTGTAGAGACAGTAACCTGAGATCAGAATTGAACTAGTGACCCTGGATGATATGAAGTGCCAATGCTACCTGCTGCCTTTCATTTGTAACTGGGAGAAGAGTTACTTAAATGATTCATTGAAATCTCAAAATCTCAAAAAAGTTGGGACGGGGCAACAAAAAATGCTGGAAGAGTAAGTGTTATTAAAAAGGAACAACTGGAGGTTAATGGGTAACAGGTCAGTAACATGACTGGGTATAAAAAAAAGTATCTTAGAGAGGCAGAGTCTCTCAGAAGGGAAGATGGGCAGAGAGGTTCATTAATCTGCGAAAAAGTACAATTTGTGGAACAATTTCAGAATAATGTTCCTCAAGGTAATATTGCAAAGACTATGAATATCTCATCATTACAGTACATAATATCGTAAAAAGATTTAGAGAATCTGGAGAAATCTCTGTGTGCATGGGACAAGGGTGAAAATCAATATTACATGCCCGTGATCTTCAGGTCCTCAGGCGGCACTGCATTAAAAACAGGCATGATTTTGTAATGGAAATAACTGCATGGGCTCAGAAACACCTCCAGAACTCATCGTCTGTGAACACAGTTCACCGTGCCGTCCTCAAATGCTGGTTAAAGCTCTATTATTCAAAGAAGAAGCCATATTTGAACATGATCCAGAAACGCTGCAGTCTTCTCTGGGCCAAAGCTCATCTAAAATGGACTGAGGCAAAATGGAAAACTGTTCTGTGGTCAGACGAATAGAAATTTTAAATTCTTTTTGGAAACCATGGACGCAGAGTCCTCTAAAATAAAGAGGACTAAAGAGGAGAGGGACCATCCGGCTTTTTAATCAGCGCTCAGTTCAAAAGCCTGCATGTCTGATAGTGTGGGGGTGCATTAGTGCCTATGGAATGGGCAGCTTGCTCATCTAGAAAGGCATCATCAATGATGAAAGGTATATACAGGTTTTAGAGCAATATATCCTACCATCCAGATTCCACCCCATCTTTATATCTAAAAACCGCCTTTAAAAAAATCTTTTTTATAAACAAAAATATTCCCTCTTAACAAAAAACCCCCCCCCTCTATTCAGAACAAAATTTTAGTAACACTTAGTTTTACAGCCTTTTGTTGTAACCGTCCCAACGTTTTTGAGACGTGTTGCGGCCATGAAATTTAGAATGACCTTATATTTTCCTCAAAATGGTACATTTACTCAGTTTAAACGTTTGATATGTTTTCTATGTTCTATTGTGAATAATATATAGGTTTATGAGATTTGCAAATCATTGTATTGTGTTTTTATTGACATTTTACACAGGCCAATTCATCTGTTTGTGCTGTACACCAAAGACATTTGGGTTTGAGATCAAACGATGAATATGAGATGAGAGTTTAGGACTCCAGCTTTTATTTCCTGGTATTTTCATCCAGATGTGTTAAACAACATAAAACATAGAACTTTTTGCCTCAGACCATCCAATTTATAGGCAAGCAAAAGTATAACAAGAAGTATCCTGCCTTCGCATATTTTTAAAGAGGCTTTTCTTGCTTTGAGTCCAGTCATGACCACTCTTATTAATAGCTCTTTAGTCAGTGGGGTGGTGCCTGCCACTTTTAAACATGCTACAGTACAGCCACTGTTAAAAAAAAAGCATCATCTTCATCAGCATGTCATGAATAACTACAGACACATTTACAAACTATCTTTCATTTCAGAAGTCTTGGAAAAAGTTGTCTATTCTCAGATTGATTTGTAATTCATTTTAGTCCGGTTTCAAGGAACTTCACAGTACTGAATCTGCTTTGTTGAAAGTCACCAATGATATCTTACTCACTCTTGACTCGGGCTCTTGCTGTATTTTAATCTAGCTTGATTTGAGTGCAGCATTTGACACAGTAGATCATGATATACTTTTGCAAAGACTTGATCATGTAGCTGGGTTTCAGGGGCGTGCGCTGGAGTGGTTTGCCTCTTATCTCAAGGAGAGGACATTTACTGTTAATGTAGGGAAATTTTTCTCATCCTATGGTGTTCCCCAGGGTTCCATTTTGGGTCCTCTTCTCTTCTCTTTATGTATGCTTTCTCCAGGTCATATTATTTAGAGACACCACTTATCATATCATTTCTATGCCAATGACACTCAGCTTTATCTTCCTGTGAAAAATAAGACCTGCTCTCTGTCTAGTTTGTTTGACTGTCTGCGTGACATAAAATGCTGGATGCACAGTAAAATCCCTAGTGTTGAATTAACACCCTGAGTGTTTATTTGAGTCCATTGGACTTATATAAACACTGTAGGGGGCGAATTCAACACTGTGGGTGTTAAATCAACACTGGTGAGTTTGCTGTGTGGACGTTTTTACAGCTCATCAACGATAAAAACAGAAATAATCGTCTTTGGTCCATCAGCTCTGTCCTCTGACATCATCAGTCAGCTTGGTCCCCTCTCTTCTAATGTGTGTGACTGTGTCAAAAACCCTGGTGTCATTTTTGACTCCACACTGTGTATGATAAGCAGATTAGTGTTGCTGTAAAGAGCAGTTTCTTTCACTTAAGATCTATTGCTAAAATCTAATTGATGCTCTCCAAGAAGGACCCTGAAACTGTTATTCATGCATTTATAACATCTAGGTTGGACTATTGTAATTGACTCTATCTGGGTTTTTATAGAACGACTGTTGAACGTTTGCAATTGGTACAAAATGTGGCAGCGAGATTACTGACTGGAAGTAAAATACCTGAGCTCATAACACCTGTGCTTGCTTTAAGTTAAGTAAATTAAAGTAAATAACCCTTAATATTTGGTTGCATATTCCTAGAACTCACTGATATCACCAAATTGTTGGTTTCTTCTGTTGTGATGCACTCCCAGGCTTTTACCACAGCCTCTTTCAGCTGTTGTTTATTTTTGGAAAGATGGAGTGGGTGTTACAGCATCATGAGATACATCAGCAATGAAGATTAGTGGACCTGTTCCTGTTCCAACCTCCACAGAGCAGGGATAAATGTATCTCAATCCAGTGCTCGAATATGACTTTGAGAGCAGAAGTATAGAGGTCACACCACAAGATGGAAACCACTCATCAGCAGTAAGAATCAGAAAGCCAGATTAGAATTTGTGAAGAGTACAGAGCCACAAAAGTTCTGGAACCTAGATTAAACTTTACCAAAGTGGCGGAAATACCAAAGTGCGGAGAAAGAATGGATCTTCTCATGATAAAAACATACAAGCTCATCTGAGAAACATGGTGGAGGTAGTGTCATGGCTTGGGCTTGCATGGCTGCTTCTGGAACATTCTCACTAATCTTTATTGATGAGTTAACTCATGATGGTAAGCAGCAGAATGAATTCAGACGTTTGCTAATTTACAGACAAATGCATCCAAATTCATCGGGAAGAACTTTATCTTGCAGCAATACAATGCTGTGATGTTAAGTTTCTTGGTATTTTTGTGTGTTATATACTCAGTTCTGAAAATACGGAACATCTGAACCTAAAATAAAATATGTTTGTCTTTTGTCAGTAGTAAAGTTACTGCATTTTAAACATGGTGTGAAAAGGGAGAAAATGGCTATTACATACAGTAGCTGTCCAGCAACTAGACAACAGCTAACATTTGCTGTGGGAAAAAACAGACTCAACTAGCAAAGTTTTAGACATCATTAGGCAGACTGACTGCTTTACCACAGTGTTTGTTACTGGCTCCTTACACAACATTATTTAAATCATTTTAAAAGTATCCATCCATCCATCCATCCATCTTCACCTTATTCCTGCTTCAGGGCCGCGGGGAACCTGGAGCCTATCCCAGGAAGCATCCTGCACAAGGCGGGGTACACCCTGGACAGGGTGCCAGTCCATCGCAGGGCACAATCACATACACACTCACACACTATGGACAATTTACCAACCTTCCAATCAGCCTACCATGCATGTCTTTGGACATGTGTCCAAAGACATGTAGGTGTGAGGTGAACGTGCTAACCACTAAGCCATCGTGCCCATATAAATATATATATATATATATATATACAGTATATATATATATATATATATATATAATATATATATATATATATATATATATTATTATATATATATATATTTATTTTTATTTTTTTTTTTTTGCTATTTTCATTCCTGAACATTATATTCACATAAAATATTTAATTAAAAATTTCTTTAGACTCAGTCTGTTTATAGGGCTGCTTGTTTTCAAGTTACTGAGCTTTGATAATGATGAGTTAATGAGTAATTTGCATTTGTTTTTGTTTTTTTGTTACTTTAAAGAGGGCCATTAATTTCCTATCATACCTATCTTTATCTCCTGATCTTTTTAATGATTGAGATTTGTAATTCATGTGCAAGCTGTGCCACTGGTACAGGTGGCTGATGGACAAAGTCTTATTATTGCGAAGGAGTTATTGTAATTGGATACCTGTAGTTTCAAAAAAAATGTTGGTTTCAAAAGCCACCTTAATTGAGTAGGGTCTGTCTGCTGACCTAGGACTAGTGGGTGGGTCTTAAATGTTTATCGAAATTGTCATTGTTATGTTAGCAAGATAATGAACATCAGCATTATCAGCATGAACATGACTTAAAATTCACCTCAGGAATGCTGACAGTGAAAATATGTGAAAATATACAGCATGTATCAGTGTCAGTGAGTTCTTACTCTTACTTTCAGCTTGCTGGAAAATATGATTGAAAAGAATGTGATGTAGGAAGGAGCTGACCAGCACAACCACAGTTTTTATTGCCATAAATCTTTATTGCAGTTTTCTTCCCAGATATAATTATATTGAAATATTAATTCTCCCATTGTCGGCTGCTGACAAATAGTGATGTGTCTCATCTTGCATGGACAGCTGTGTAATGTGTTATTTTGACCCCTGGTGAGTCTAGACTGTATGCGATCCACAGAAATGATTTCAGCATCAAATAGCAGGAATAAATGAGAAAACAGATCAACTCCCACCCAGAGCAATAAAGCCTTTTAATAAACTACACATCAAATTTTTGATGTAGTAGCATTTAATAAATGCAGGAGAATTGCAACTCAAAGAAAACATGGTCATGTGCAATTGTTCAAATGCTCAGTCTGGTACAATCCTTTCATTTGCTTTAATAGAACAATGTAGTTGGCTACAATATGGTAATTCTTTCATTTAGTCTGCCAAGTCTTTCATCCTCAATCGAAATAAATTAAACCTTATCTGTCTTTACACAATCCTGTGGGTCATGCTATGATATCCCAAGGCCACAAGACAGACAGATACTTAACGGATCATGATAACCATGTTATATGTAATAAATCTTGTTTGAGTCAAAAATCTTATCGTATTCTTAAAGGGAAGTAAATTTAAAAAGAAACAAAAAAAAATTTAAGGGAAATTATAGGTAAAGAATCAAGCAGTCAAAGAAAATCATGTCCGAATTCTTGGGATTGTAGTCTGATTGAAGGTCTGATTGAAGCCTGCATGGTCTACCTGCCCGTTCTCACTCCCAACTTACATCCTACTTACTCTTTTAGACCCTAATTTTTACACATTTGGTCAGATAAAACATGCTAGTTATCATGTACAACTTATAGATAATTACTGCATTTACGTAAATGCTACCTAATCTTCGTTTTGGCCTAAGTACATCTGATCAGTACATTATCACACCCACACATTATATTAGTAGACATCGTCTCATATGTCACTCTGACCACACATCACATCAGCTCTGGAACAAATACGTTATCTTAACATGATCATTTTTAACTATAAATGCAATTTAACTAAAATGATTACATATGCTATTGAGTAAACTATAATAACTTCTTAGAGTCACATAATTGACCATAAAAAGATTAACATCCTACATATAATTAACTGTAGTTGATTAATATGATTATTATTTAATAATTGGTTCTGTTTCACAGCTCAAATCACCTCAATCTGTGCATATGTGCACTCATACCAACAAAAGAAAGTCACAAGAAGACTGTATGATATACAATTTGATATAAATACCATTGACTTACCCTTTCCTCTGTACATATGTGACACTAGTGCAGCTGAGTGGTCTTTACACACCATACTCAGCTTTCCACCACTGAGTTTACATGGGCCTGGAGTTGCATTTGTCGCTATTCCCATATATCTCTTCCACAGGGAATCTCCCTTTGCACTTCTTCTCAATCCCACAACCCATTGCTGTTTCCTGATTGGCAGGGCTAAACGAGTGAGTCTGCCTTGTTATACTGCCTGCTTTTTCACTTGCTACAGTATGTTAGTCAGACCTCTAATGCTTAACACTGGCATTGGAATAGGGCTTCCTTCTGCACGCCCGTTACATTAGCCACAACACCCCAGGGTGGGATCTGGTTCCCCCTGCTAATCCTTCATTCCCTCTGCCAGGCAGTTCATTTCCCAGCTTCTACATCCTCTGCTGTCTAAAGATTAGCAGGTCTCTAGCTACATACTGACAATGTATTGAAGTGTTTTCCACCACAGCAATGAGCATTACTCTTGATTGGCTGCCAAGTTAGCCGGGCTGCACTATACAGTGTTGTGAAAAAGGATTTGATGTGATTTCTTCTGTTTCTGTGGGTATCTCATACTAAATTGTTTGAGAAATGGAAACAAAATCTAAGATAAAACCCAGGTAACCTGATTAAACACAAAATACAAATTTTTAATAATAATGTGATTTATTGAAGCCAAAAAGTTATCCAATATGAACTGGGCCTGTGTGAAAATGTATTTGCCCCCATAGTTACTAAATCCACAAATCTATGAAACATTCATAGTGGGGTTCAGCTGGACTAGACACAACCAGGCCAGATTACTGTAAAACCTGTTCAATCAAATCAACAATTTGGTTAAAAGGTCTTACCTAGTAAAACACTATGCCAAAGTTTAAAGAAATTCCCGAAATGATGAGGAAGAAGGGGATTGAAATACATCAGTCTGGGAAGGGTTATAACGCTATTTCAAAGGCTCTGGGCCTCCAAAGAACCACAGTGAGAGCCATTATCTCCAAATGGAAAAACTTGTACAGTAGTGAACCTTCCAAAATTCCTCCAAGAATACAGCAACTGAGTAGTAACTGGATGAGTCATCCAGCAAGTCACAAAAGAGCCAAGGACAACATCAAAGGACCTACAGGCCTCTCTTGCATCAAGAAAGGTCACTGTTCATGACTCCACTATCAGAGAGACACTGGGGAACAATGGCATCTCTGGAAGAGTGGTGAGGTGAAAACCACTGCTAGCCCAGAGGAACATTAAGGCTCGTCTGAATTTTGCCAAAACACACCTTGATAATCCTCAAACTTTTTGGGAGAATGATCTGTGTACTGATGAGTGGAAAGTGGAACTGTTTGGAAGACAGGGGTCCAGTTACATCTGGCATAAACCAAACACAGATTTCCACAAAAAAAAAACATCATATCTACGGTCAGGCATGGTGGTGGAAGTGTGCTGGTGTGGGGCTGCTTTGGTGCTTTAGGGCCTGTGCACCTTGCAGTAATTGAGGGAAATGAATTCTGCACTCTACCAGAAAATCCTAAAGGAGAATGTCCGGTCTTCAGTCTGTAAGGTGAAACTCAAGCGCAATTATGGATTATTCAGCAACACAATGATCCAGAGCATAGGAGTAAATCCTAGTCCTAGAAGTAAGAGAACGTCTGATCTCCAGTTATCAGAAGTGTTTGGTTGCAGTCATTGTTGCTAAAGGTGGCACAACCAGATTTTAACTTTAAGGGTGCAATTAGTTTTTTGCATTGGTGATAGGTATTGGATGACTGTTTTTTTTTTTTTTTTTTGCTTCAATGAAAACTAAAAACTGTATTGTGTTTTTACTCACGTTGCCTTTATTTTATGTTGTATTTTGTTTGAAGATGTAAAACTATTTAGTATGAGATATACATGGGCAGTGTTGGCTTGGTGGCTAAGGCTCTGGGTTACCGATCGGATTGCTGGGGGTTCAAGCCCCAGCATTGCCAAACTGCCACTGGTGGGCCCTTGAGCAAGGCCCTTAACCCTCTCTACTCTAGAGGTTCGGTATCATGGCTGACCCTGCACTCTGAACCCAGCTTCCTGACATGCTGGGGTATGTGAAGAAAATAAATTCACTGTGCATATGTATATGTGATAAATAAACCCTCATTATCATTATACATAAAAACAGAAGAAATACTTTTTCACAGCACTGACTAAGTTGCTCAGGACTTGTACTGATGCTGCCAGTGCTTTCAAAGTGCAGTCTAAAACCCCTGGAAGTCAGGGACATGCATCAGCTACATGTCTGCTGCCTTGGCACTGACCATCCTAGAGAAGTAAGCTCCAATTTAGATGTCCCCTTACTGGAGACACAGATATCAACATGGCACACCTGGCTGGCAGATCCTGACAGGCATTCAATTACAGCCGGATACGCGGAGCAAGAGGCCAAGAAAGCTATCTGATTCTCCTTCTAAACATATGGACAACCTATCATCACACACGGCCAAGCTGAAATCATTGATTTCAGAACTGAAGCTGCTTACAGTGGAAGCTTGCACCCTTCAATAGAGTCCTCTTTAGAGCAGATTGGGATAGACTGCATGTCTGCCACTGACACTTGCGTTGCAAAGCACTTTCTGTAGATGTATGTTGCTCAAACACATTCTATAGACATACTGATGATATTTGGGTGAGGTCTTACAACATAGTGTACTGCATTTACAGGCAATTTGTTAGGAATTACTCCAATGTGCAGCAAAATCTCACTCTGGCAGCGGGACACTGGACATGGGGTGGCTCCTGCCAATCTGGTTTAATATTAATCAGCCCAGCCTTCCCTGTGTGCAGAGGTACTCTCCCTAGAAGCCCTGGAAAGAAGGGCACAGATTTCAGAAACTACAATTTGGCACCTTGAATTTGCTATAACCTTCCTCTTTATTTCAGCACACTCCTAAGGTCTGCCTTGTGCAAGCCCTAAATGTACTCTGGTCCCTAGCAGGCACCTGTTTTACCTTGAGTACAAACTTCAGTTCTGCCATTAGCCAACAACTGGGCGTCAATATCAGACCCTATTACGTTTGCTCAAGAAGTTAATTCCCTCTTGAAAAGAAGTGTGATCGAAAATGTAACCCCATTGCATAGTTCAGTAAAGGGTTCGACTCAGCATGTCTTACTTTAGAGTTGTTGTTTCCATCCAATTCTACATTTGAGTGTGCTGAGGACTAACCCTAGTACTAGCCCCTGGAGGGACTGTAGGTCCCAGTGTATGCTAATGATGTACTGTATGTAATAGCCATTTCGGCACACCACAGCAGCATGCACTGCATTTCACTGGGGACTTATAAACCTGTTCCCACCGCCTCCTCGCCTTCCATCTTTAAAATTTGTTACAATGGTGCCAAACCCAGGAAGGAGAAGGGACATGCTGTCAGAGAGCCCTCGCCGCTGTGGGAGAGGAGGAGACGCTTTTATGGAAGCGGTTGCCCGGGAGGTGGAGGTGTGACAGCCATCCATCCGCCTGAAAAGGGAAGGAGCCATTGCCATCCACCATGAAGTCCAGTGCCATCGCCCAGCATCACAGGGGACCACTTCGCAGATGGCTGAGGACCAGATGACAGTATTTTTTCTCTCTCCTCTCTCTCCCATTCGGTGTCTCTCCTGCTCACCTCTTCTCTCTCCCCTCGTCTCTCCTTTCGCTCACTGGATGCTTCTGCACGACCCTGTGTACTGAACCAGACTGAGAGATTAAAGCCTCACGAAACATTTGCAGGTGTTTTGAGTTAACTAACTGATTAGAGCTCTTCTCAGGTCAACATTACTGTATTATAAATTCTTTATTCAAATATTTTGAGATACTGGAATTTTTTTTTTTTCATGAGCTGTAAGCCTTACTAATCAAGATAAGAAAAAAAAAAGGCTTGAAATATTTCACTTTGTGTAATGAAACTAGAATATATGAAAGTTCCAGTTTTTGAATTCAATTACGGAAAAAAAAGAACTTTTCCACGATATTCTAATCTTTGAGATGCACCTGTATATACGGAGTCTACCACTCATGATGCCTGGAGGTAAACCTAGGCAATCTGTTCTGCTGAGCTGCAATCCCATGCCTCCTTTACTATAGAGGACCTGTAATAAATAAATAAATAAATAAATAAATGAATAAATAAATAAATATATTAGAACACGGTTTGCCCTGTCATGATTCGGAACAGATTTTTCAACCTCAGTGACCATATCACTGATCTTAATGAGGTCTATCCGTTCAAGAAAAGTGAACATAATTAGCAATCCAGTCCCTTCTCCATGAAGTGCATTAGCACTTTCCCCATATCAAATCAGCTTCTCTAATGTAATAGTTAACCGTATATGAGTCCACATATCGATTGAGTATACAGGCAGGGAAATGGATAGAACAATGAATGTTTTAAATTGGTTGCAAAATAATATTTTTCCTTTCATGCTAGTATATGGACTGGTTCACTTTGTCTTGCTAATCCTGTACTGTTCACAGTGATGTTTGTTATGCTGGTATATTTCATTTTAATTATATTTTAGCACTCTTAATTAATAGCACTCCATACCACACATAAGCATGTCTATCTCAAACCAGTCATTTTTGTGCTTGTTTAGCTTTGCCTCAGGAAACATACTCTCTTTGTAATCAAATATTGTCATTGTTGTATTTGCGATACAATTCGTTTGGGAATTAGTTAACCAATAGATAAGGTCAGTGTGGTTCAAAATGTAATATTACCCAGAAATATACAGCAGTGTTGTTCAAAGGGGATGGGTGGAGCACAGTATCAGCACTGACCCCAGCTTCTGGCCATGCCTTTCTGTTGTTCTGAACTTTGAACTCTTATTTTATCTGCACTAACATTTGGATAGGTTTTAAGAGAGTCTGTCAAATGCCTTTCCTTTCTGAGCTGCAATAATAAGATCAGATGCCTGAAGAAATAGTAAATAACGTTTCAGCAAAGGCAAGAAATTGGTCAGGGCTGTGTGAGTGTTCCTAATGGGTTGGTAATAGCAGGAAATATTTCTTTTTTTTTTTTGAGGGAGAAAAACAGAATAAACATGTCCAGGAAGCGTGCAGTCTTTCAGATATAAACATGTAAAGGTCTATAATGGTCTCTTTAATAAAACAGACTGATTGAATCAGTTAGCCTCTATATGCTATGTCTTCAGGCACTGCACATTTTGCTCTAGAGACACGTTGCATGCAGATGGACACAGTTGTCTCTGCTTGAGGATATTGATTAATAAAATTATTATTATTTTTTTTTTATCTCTGCTTTAGGTAATTGGCTGCCAAAGCTCATGCTCTGAAGCGGATAATAGCAGTTCTTTGCCACAAATGAAAATCTTAATGGAATGAAATCAAAACATCACGTACTCCATATTGTCCTTCACAACCATTTATTAGTATTTTTTGGATAATCATTTAGGCTTCAACATAAATGTAGCGATTTCTTTGGTCTCAGAATTTTGATCATCCTAAAATGGTGGAACGTATGTCAAAATCAGTTGCTGTTTTCCCTTAAGATTCCCTCATTGCATTTAATTAAGAGGGAGTTGTATCATATTAACAAATTAGCATATTAAAGCATGTTACCCAGTAGCATATTCCCATTATTCATCAGAGAAACCTCTGTCTCTCTTCGCAATTCTTCCTTTTAAGTAGATGTAAGTTTGAACTGATATGCCTATAGAACGTTTTTGGAAATGATCAACTTCCTCAACTTCCTTGTACACCATCTGGAGATTAAATCTAAATAAACATGGCTATAAATAAATAGACCAGACTCTTGTTTGCTTTATAAAAGCCCTTCATGTGTGCATTAATCACAGCGAAAATGAAATACAAGAACAACAAAATATCATTCTAATAAAAACATGTTGTAGGGCAAAGACATATTACAATCCTATCATAAAGGTAGGGTTAAGCTGCTTTAAATGCTTTGCACCACTGGTTTCCGTTACTACTGTCATGAATATTTCTGATCTCCTGGGTATGTTTTATTTGAATACATTAAAACAATATCAATGATTATGGAAGGAGTGAATTATGAGGAGGTTTTGAAATTCCAAAAAAGTTACACCACATCACCATATCCTCTTTAAATCTCATAACATCACCCAGATTGCGCCTTTACCTTTCATAAGAGATGATAACACTAAGTGATAAAGTACACAGACTGCATGAATAACTTCCAATGACCTGTCCATGATCCTTATAAGTGCTGATGTAGGCACACTTTTAATTTACTTAATGACGAAAATCCCTTGAATCATTAATTAATTAATCATCAACATTTGTTTTGACATGGTGTATCACTGAGCTAAGTCACTTAGAAAAAGTTGTAAAGGTAAGATATGTGAAGTTATCAGCATGCTATCAACTACTAATCATAGCAACATAATCGCAATAGCCAAACCACGATAACAGAAATGTCCGATAACAGACTCATAAAGATGGTCTGCATTATTCAGAGAACTGCTGTGAGTCATTTTATGATCTCAGTTCCGTGGAGAGTTTTTGAAATCTTGTCAGCAGTTTTCATTTATGATGTCCCTTTGCTCACACTAAAACCTCAGCGGGCGTCTTAAACATTTTAGCCAATGTAGCATAGCAGGTGCTGCATGTGTCATTTTACCCAAATCAATACTGAACTAAGTGTTCAGAAGAATTTTATATGCTGGTTTTGACTTTTTCAGGTCTACACGTGTAAAATTGGCTTACTCTCCAAAACAGAACATCTGGTGTAGTGTGAAGCCTCTGAGTTGTCTTTGGAACAAGGCACAAATTGTGTGCAATCTAACACACAGGACCAGCCAAGGTCACTGTCAGGCCTTAGGCATTAGACAATAACATAGTTTTATTCAGCAGAGAAGAAGCCACTCTGCAGTGTGAAGGTCAGTAGCAGATCAGTGTGCCTCTAAAGTTAAACTGGTGGTTAAGTTTGGTAGTTAACTGTAAGTTAGGACAGGAAGGCTATGATAACTCAAATAACCAATCTTTACAACCATGGTGAGCAGAAAAGTCGCAGAATTCACAACATATCAAACCTTGAGGCAACCACTGAAAACAACCACTGAAAACAACCACTGAAAGGCTACAGCAGGGGGAAGAACCTTTGCTTATAAAGCCCCAGTGTTATGGAACAGTCTTCTAATTAGTGTTCGGGACTCAGACACAGTCTCAGTGTTTAAGTCTAGGCTTAAAACGTATTTGTTTACTCAAGCCTACCCTGACTAGATTCTATTTTTACTGCTTCACAGTCATAATAATCTTTTTTCTCCCTCTCTCCTTTTGCTGAGCCACACACGAATTTCTCGAGATACTGGAGATCCAGATCCTTTCAGCCTCTGGATGGAGCTCAAGTCTCGAATCTTCTCTACTGGGACTGCGGCTGCACCGAAGACCATACAGACTTCATTTACATCCATACCGTACTATTTCACACTATCTGTTGTTACCCAGATGAGGATGGGTTCCCTTCTGAGTCGGGTTCCTCTCAAGGTTTCTTCCTCTTAAAACATCTTAGGGAGTTTTTCCTTGCCACCGTCGCCACTCAGTGGCTTACTCAGTTGGGATAAATTCACACCTTTAATATCTGTATACCGTGTTGATATTTCTGTAAAGCTGCTCTGAGACAATGTCTGTTGTAAAAGGCGCTATAGAAATAAAATTGAATTGAATTGAATTGAATTGAAAACCACATTGGGTATCACGCCTGCCAGCTAAGAACAGGAATCTGAGGCTACTGTGGGCAGAGGCTCACTGAACCTTGACAGAAGATTGGAAAAACTTGGCCTTGTCTGATGAATCTTGATTTCGGCTGCAACATGCTGATGGTAGGGTCAGAATTTGGCCTGAATCCATTGACCCAACCTTTTGTTTGTCAACAAATCAGGCTGCTGGTGGTGATGTAATGGTGTGGGGAATGTTTTCTTGGTTTCATAATACAGCAATACGACAAACAATCAAGCATTGTTTGAATGCCACAACCAATCTGAGCCTATCTTCTAACACAAAAATGTCACAAAGCACATGTCATTTCAAACTGATTCTATGGACATGATAAGTCACGAGCTGATGAATCTGTTACAATTATATCAGGGGTTCCGAATGCTTTTGCGCAAATGACCCCAAATTGCCATAATGAGGGGGTTACTGTGGCTTAGTGATTAGCACGTTTGCCTCACATCTCCAGCGTTGGGGGTTCGATTTGAAAAGTGCTTTGAAAATGTACAGACAGTGTGTCTGTGATGTAAAGAACCATTTCTATTGTAAGAAACGGCATATTTCGTAGGAAAGATGTAATATAGCTTTATGGATTGAAATTAGACACCTCGGTGTCCTTGTTTCCCCACACAAAGTCTAAGAAAATGTTTCAAAATATGCATGTCTCCTTTCCAATGGCCAAATAATTTCAGGTTTTTGTGTTGTTTGGAGCTGTAGCTGGGAGGTTCGTGAAGGTTTTACTAAGCTGCCTAAGCTGATATGTGGTGTGTTTGATTCTCTAGATGTTCATGACCAAATTGGAAATTCCAAAACCACTGACTGTTCTAATCAGAAATGAAAATCAATATTTCAGACTCAAGCACCGTCTCCTAACAATATCAGACACCCACAGTGCTGACGTAAAAGCTCGGTCTTGCTGAGTACCCTGTATTCATACATAGACCTCTGGCCCCTTGATTTCGAGTAGACATCAGGCTGAGATGAGCACATTAGTATGATTAGCTCTGCTGGTATTTTGTGCTTAAAAGCCGTTTGTATTTTTTTTTTCTCTAGGAGATGAGGGTTGTGTTTGCATGTGCTCCCTGTTTGCATGTGCTCTCCATGCTTGGGGGGTTTCCTTCCCCAGTGTGTGTGTGTCATTGTGCCCTGCAATGGGATGGCACCCCATCCAGGGTGTCCCTCGCCCTGCGCTCAGAGTCCCCTGGGATAGGCTCCAGGCTCCCTCTGACCCCGTGTAGGATAAGCAGCACAAAAATGGATGGATGGATTGATCGATGGATTATGAAATTTCTGTGACCCCCAAGCCTTGACCACCTTACATTTTGAAAATTCCAAAATTGACGCAACTTTTCAAACAGTCATCCTAACCTGCACATACTTGTGGTACCTACCTCTAGAACAATTCAAATGAAAGGACGCTTAGAATACTGTGTGATGCAATCTCAAAAGAAGGACTCCCACACATTGGGGAATAGATATACAGTATACTGTATAGATGTCTCCACAAGATGTTTTTTTGTTTTGTTTTCAAACAGAATCCCCAAACTGACAAATATATGCGACTCTGTATAATTGTAAGTATAATTCAGTGATTCATGTAGATTTTAGTGAGAATACTTGTCAGTGGCTACCTTTGTGATATATATTGATATGGGATCAGGGCACCATTACTCACATGTTTTCATTTTTCAAAATGAACATAACATGTTGCTATTGATATGTTAGGGCCTGCTATTAGTGTGTAAGCTGACTCGAACTTTCCGGTCTGTCTTTCCTGGCACAGACACTAGACACTGCAATGCACATACCCAAATCCAAATTGCCCATAGGGATCATGTTATTGATTATAATTTTTCATATGTTTGACAGAATTGGAAAGGCTTAAGCTTGCGCTATGGAGTGGTGTGGTCTTGCAGCTTGCAGATTTTCTAGCTCAGAGAAAGAATGAACTTGGACTTGGCTTTGACACTGGAGAAGCCAGTTTCCAGATTCCAAAGGTTTGGTTGTGAGTTGTGTACTGGGATCAGGATTTGGGTTTTGGCACAACTGCCATGATTGTGTAACACTATTTTCCCTTCCCCATCATTATCCAGTGCTGGGAAGAAATTGTCTTCAGTCCCATCACATTCTTCATTGGTGTTGCAACAATTGAAATTTCTACAGTATGTCATCACAAAGCCAATATTACCCAATACAATGAAGCTCATTTCCATTGTCGTCTTTCATTCTCTGCTGCCATTTATATTGCTCTATTGCCCGCAAGCTCACACCATTCTGTTGCTGAGAGACAGATAGTTTTCTGCAAACGACAGCCAGATGATGCTATGCTTCTTATGACTTTGGATAAATCGGATGATTAATCTCTTAAACATTTCTTTTTGTCTCAGAATTAAAATCTCTGCTTAAAAGACTCTTTTGGTCGAAGGAGAGATTCATTCACAATGCATCGTCTTTCGAAAGAATTTAGCAAATGTAGCCATTTCATATGGTTTTACACGAACAAATCAAAGGGACTGAGGAAAGACAATAATGGAGGAGGCAATTCTAGGTGAGGGCAAGGATTATAAATGTGTCACGAGGAAGACCTTTGGATTGTTTCAGCATGTTTTAGTGCACTGGAACCTTCAACATGAATAATTATTTGCTCTTTCTCAGATGTTTCTTGCCAACAAGTGTGCAAAAAAAAGGAGACACTCTGTGTTTGTGGGAGATAGATTACTGGAGTCCTAATACGTGTAGAAAGGTGTTAATGGGCTCTGCCCAAATGGCATTGAAGGAGAAAATTGCCCATGGAAATCATATTGTGCCCTCATAGCTCTCATTCTTATCATTCTTACATTCCGGGTTTTCTTCAGAAATCTCCTCCCTATCCACACTCTACCCCCTTCCACTTTAAGCTGTGAGAGAATGAGCTGTTAGACAGCTCCTGAGTGCAGTGATTGAGGAGTGAGAGCACAGAGTGCACAGCTCATCTTCTGTCTGTGACATTGTCAATAACAGCTGCAGTAGTGAGGGCTTTTAAGCTCAGAATCTTTGCTCGCTCCCATTATCGCTTTCTAACCAGCACCAACAGAAGGGACAGACAGGTAGGCAGTAAGGAAAAGATCGTGAGTGAGAGAGCTTTGATAGTAGGAAGGTGGGTATTTGGGAGAAATTAAGAAAAAAAAAAAAAACAGAAGGGAAAGTAAGGAGGGGGTGTGAAAGGAGGGTTTGAACCCTTTTCCCATCAGCTTGTGAGGGGAAGGCTGTCAGAGAGTGTGGGCTGGGTTAAACGGCACTTAAAAGGCGCCGGCTGCGAGTGTTCCAAGCCTGAGTAATGGACAGATAGGCAGGGGGAAGGGGTGAAGAGGAAGAAATAGAGAGGGAGAGAGAGAGTGAGAAAAAGAGAACCACTGGAAAGGACCATCCAGAGGTGTGCGCACCTAGACATACTTCTGCAGAGGGCTACAGACAGCAACCAAGCTGATTCTTAGCTTGCACTCTTGTTGGAGTTTCTCTGCACTTTTTCCACTCCGTGGAACCCATGATGCACTGGGCCGTGTTGCTGCTGTCCCTAGTCGGAGTCGGGGTGGCTCTGAAACCTGAGTGGCAGCCTGGGAAGTACGCTTCCACAGAGCTTGGGGCCATTCAGTTTTTGACTGATTACAACTCGACTGCTGAGCAAGTGTTCTACTATAGCACAGAGGCAAGCTGGGAGCATAAAACCAACCTGACGGAGTACAATTCCCAGCAAGAGGTATGAGTAATGGTGCATGTCAGATGCTCTGTCATTGTGGTTGTTGTTATAATCTTTGTGGTTGTTGTTATTTGTCACATGTGTCTGGCTTTAAGGCGTCCTCAAAGCTTATATTATGAGATACAGACATGACTGCTGCTTTATGAAAGACGTTTGCAGGAATGCCACCACTATAGCCATAGCCCTCCAGATGGTAAGGTTCCATTCTGGCTTCCAAAACCGTCCTGATGTAATTGCTGGCCATAAAATGACACACATTTATGATTCCTTGTGTTATTTTTATCACGACACATTCAAAGGACCTACGATTAACTTAACCAGAACCTGGAAAATGAGAGCAAGCGAAACGTCTGCTGTGGGTTGTCATTTTTTCTAGAAAACAACATGAAAATGAGAAACGGCTTCTCAATAAGTAATGCTATCAGTGTATGATGGAATGAAAAGTCAGCCAGTAAGGCAATTGCTTGCTGTAACTGTTGCTAAGGTCCAATATCACAATGCCGATATGCAACTATACAATTCTATACACCAGGCGAAAGTGAAATAGGTGAGGGATACTGTATAGAGCACAGAAAAAGTCAAGATGTGCTGGTCATCAGGAGAATGATGCTGAGGCAAAGGCTTAGAATTCCTACTCTCCTAAAGGAACCACACACACACACACTCCCACCAGGCATCTCCTCGCAAAATCTCTCACTTTCCACACAGCTGTCCCAACACTGTTTAACACCATCAGCTGGGCACATTACAGCGGCCCGACCCCGTTACGCCCAACAGATGTGACCGCGCTCTGACCTCGGCCCATCATCCTAGAGCTCGATAGGACACTCCCCGAGAGATGAAATTTAAAGAACCAAACCAAAGAGAGGCATGTGGTGCACCGAGCCTAACCTGGGGCTCGCCTGGCGTGATGTCTATTATTCTGGACAGATCAAATGAGGTGATCAAAGCGCGTCTGTCATGAGCAGAGGTGTGGGATTGGATTTGTACTGAAGAAACACTGCTATGTAGAAGCAACAAAAGCCCAGCACCTACATACCACAGCAATGAATACAGAAGTTAATTTATACCCATCTTTTAGTGGGATATATTTGCAGTCAGATTGTCAGATTAATGGTAGGCATGATAATACTACAGGGTTGGACAAATCCTAAATATATTAGCTAGTCAAAGCTCCAGTGTGCTGCCCAGTCACATGTTTTGGTTGCCCAGAAACCTAACTGACTGGGATCAAACGTAGTACCTACCATAACATAAAAATGTACTGTGTGGTGAGCTAGTGATTAGTCATTAGTTATTAACCCTCCTATTATGTTATGGGTCAGTTTGACCCATCTGCACATTTGAAATGTCTGAGATACTGGTTACTCTTGCTTGTCTCGGACAAGTCATAATAAAGGTTTACTGTTTTAAGCTGTTCTTTGGTGTTTTTTTTGTGTATTAAACTGTGGAAGTCATTTTGAACCTATAACATGATGGATGTAACTTTTCCCCTCAACATAATAGGAGGGTTAATGCAGCATGTAGCAGCGTGTATGACAAAAAGACAACAAGTCATTGTCCAAATATTTTGGCTATAACATGATTTCTTCTCATCACAACTAAAAATATACTATTTGAGTTTGGCTACACACTAATTAATCCATTTTGTAAAAACCACTCCACCATTCCAGCCAAATTACGACTCGGCTGATGTGTGTAGTGCAGCAGGTGGTGGGATTTAGAACGAGTAGCTCATATTATAGTTACAGCAGCAATGTAAAGCTATATTAAGTTTAAACATAGCTACCTACCAAAGAAAAGTGGTTTTCAAGTGAATAAGCTGTGTTTTTTCAGGATGTTGAACATACTCGTCCTATGGGCAACTACAAATAAAAAAACTAGCCTGGATACATAATCTGTCAGTGAGTTGTCGACCTCTTTATTAGTACATACAGGGTGTCCCAAAAATCTCCATAGACAGGGGATTATTTTTGCCAGCACCACGTCGGTTGTACCTTCATCAGTGGATGTTCATGGACGTCCACTTCTCGGTTGGTCCGGAACACTGCAAGTATTTTTGAATTTGTTAATAAGTGTGGAAACAGTGTTGTGTATGATGTGCGTGCCATGTTTCTTGTTAAAGTCCATCGCAACCTCGCAACAGCTTCCCGATTTCAATACGTTCTTCTTTTGTCAAAGGCATTCTTAAAGGCTATCTAAAATAATAATAATAATAATAATAAGTATGGGCAATTTTGAAAGACATTTTGCTAAAACGTTTTCGTTTCCCCCATGTATGGAGTCTTTTGGGACACCCTGTACTAATGTTTTTGTTCTTCTGAGTAGGAGGTCATGTATGACCTATACATTCTAATACAGCAGACGCAGATCATATAGGTAGTAATAACTGAAGATTACAACAAAATAAGCAAAACCTGTGAATGTACACTTCCAACAGAATAATCATGCATAAACAGGTACGTAAAGATAGGTTAAGACAGACTGAATATAATTTAATCCGTGTAAGTGAGTCAGGTCAAGCAGTGGACTGGATCAAAGAGCGGTGCCTGCTGCACTCAGTCAAGACGATTTTTTAATTAGTCTTTAAAAATCTTTCAAGAAAGAGAGACAATACCCTCTAAAGTGCTGATGCTGTGAAACAATAGAGTGGATATAAGCACAAGCTGAAATATCACATCCCAGTCCATCACATATCGGTTATCAGTGCAGTAATGGATTATTTGTCTAACATTGAGATCATCTCGGGCAAGCGTGAATTATTAAAATGGGGGAAAAAGGTAAACATGCGAAAGAAGAACATGCGAAATATCTATTACCCATAATAACAGCCATCAATAAGGCATTTTAGTGAGATTGGACTTTTTTTTTAATGAAACAAGCTGAATCAATAGTTGTTTTGGGACTCTGCCCTAAAAACAGCCCCTGCATTGCATGCCAGGGTGGTCAAGATCACGGAAATGATGGAAGAAGAAATTATGCCCATGCTTATCATTCTCAGACATTTACAGTGCATCTGGAAAGTATTCACAGCGCCTCACTTTCCCCACATTTTGTTATGTTACAGCCTTTTTCCAAAATGGATTAAATTCAATATTTTCCTCAAAATTCTACAAACAATACCCCATAATGACAATGTGAAAGAAATTGGTTTGAAATCTTTTCAAATTTAATAAAAATAAAAAAACTAAAAAAGCACATGTACATAAGTATTCACAGCCTTTGCCATGACACTCAAAATTGAGCTCAGGTGCATCCTGTTTCCACTGATCCTTGATGTTTCTACAACTCGATCGGAGTCCACCTGTGGTCAATTCAGTTGATTGGACATGATTTGGAAAGGCACACACCTGTCGATATAAGGTCCCACAGTTAACAATGCATGTCAGAGCACAAACCAAGCCATTAAGTCCAAGGAATTGTCTGGAGACCTCAGAGACAGGATTGTATCGAGGCACAGATCTGGAGAAGGGTACAGAAACATTTCTGCAGCATTGAAGGTTCCAATGAGCACAGTGGCCTCCATCATCCGTAAATGGAAGAAGTTTGGAACCAGCAGGACTCTTCCTAGAGCTGGACACCCGGCCAAACTGAGCGATCGGGGGAGAAGGGCCTTAGTCAGGGAGGTGACCAAAACCCCGATGGTCACTCTGACAGAGCTCCAGCGTGTCTCTGTGGAGAGAGGAGAACCTTCCAGAAGAACAACCATCTCTGCAGCACTCCACCAATCAGGCCTGTATGGTAGAGTGGCCACGCGGAAGCCACTCCTCAGTAAACGGCACATGACAGCCCGCCTGGAGTTTGCCAAAAGGCACCTGACGGACTGTCAGACCACGAGAAACAAAGATTGAACTCTGAATGGCAAGCATCATGTCTGGAGGAAACCAGGCACCACTCATCACTTGGCCAATACCATCCCTACAGTGAAGCATGCTGGTGGCAGCATCATGCTGTGGGGATGTTTTTCAGTGGCAGGAACTGGGAGACTAGTCAGGATCGAGGAAAAAATTGAATGCAGCAATGTACAGAGACATCCTTGATGAAAACCTGCTCCAGAGCGCTCTGGACCTCAGACTGGGGTGAAGGTTCTTCTTCCAACAGGACAACGACCCTAAGCACACTCAAGATAACAAAGGAGTAGCTACAGGACGACTCTGTGAATGTCCTTGAGTGCCCAGAGCCCAGACTTGAACCCGATTGAACATCTCTGGAGAGATCTGAAATGGCTGTGCACTGACACTCCCCACCCAACCTGATGGAGCTCGAGAGGTCCTGCAAAGAAGAATGGGAGAAACTGCCCAAAAAGTATTGAGCAAAGTCTGTGAATACTTGCTTTTTTGTTTTTTATTTTAAATAAATTTGCAAAGATTTAAAAACTTCTCTCACATTGTCATTATGTGGTATTTTTTGTAGAATTTTGAGGAAAATATTGAATTGAATCCATTTTAGAATAAGAATAATTGAATCCATTTTGGAATAAGGCTGTAACATAACACAATTTGGAAAAAAGTGAAGCGCTGTGAGTACTTTCCGGATGCACTGTAGGTCAAAGGAAACACATGCAGTGAACCTCTGACGATCCTGTTGAAGAACTTGGGTGTTAGTGTGGAAATGTGATCCCGAGATCAAGACAATACGAGGCCAAAGTTAATGTTTATGGACTGTCATTTCTTTTCTCTTGTTAATCAGTGACGGATACAACTGACATGAATCAAGTTTGGGTTGAAAGTGTAGTCTTCAAAGATCCACAGTCTTGTCTTGTCAGTGATGGCGACATAGGAGTGACTTATGAGTGGTGCTGCCTCAGCAGAGGATAAAGCTTCATCAATTCACATAACAGAGGAGAGAGTCACAGGCACTCGGTGCCACACAAGTTACAGCAGGATGTAACAGATCTGTGCTTGTGTGTATATTATTAACTTCCAGACTATTCCTTTAAACATTTGTTTCTGATGCATTTGTCGAGCCTTTTTATGTATTTAGTGTAGGAGAATCATAAGTGCATCACTAGAAAGCTTTAGCTTTGACCATAGTCTCTTCGCAATAACAATATTCCTGGCATAGAAATGCTTCCGTTAAATTGAGTGTCCATTATCTTGGTTCTCCCTCACATGCTATTCCCATTTAGCTCATCCAATACGATAAAGGTTAGACTGTTTGTCTTTTTCAGTGCAAGAATGTAAATATCGTGGGTGGTTAACTACATTAGGCTGAATTACATTGACAGTCTTTTACACTCTGTATTCACTTCTTAACCTATACGGATGTGTAGTGAATCTGACGCGTAGTTGGCCAATTCAAATCCAACACAAGCATAGGGGTTATAATGGACTCATTACTCACGAGACCACTAAGATGACAGTTATTATACGCAGTAGTCATCGTCATTTTGGCGTAGTGACAATTTCATCCAGTGCAATTCAGAGGAAGATTGGCTCCCTGGGTGCCATAACAGGAATTGATACTAATTTGCTTTTCCCCAGTACTGGTCCATTAGCAGCTTAAACAGGAAACGCTTTACAACTGTTTGGTTAGACAGCTGCCGTTTTTGTACTTTTCTCAAATGTTCGGATCCGATGTTTTGCACAGGTGCTGGCAAGTCTAGAGAAACAAAGTTTCACAGAAGCATGGGGAAAACTGGCGAAGGAAACATTCCCTGATGCACTCCTGGACACCTTTACTGATCCAACACTGAAGAACCTCATCAAAAAGATTAATGTCCTGGGACCTGCCAACCTCCCTCCGACAGACCGAGAAAGGGTTCGTCTGCATGCTTTTCCCCAAACTAGAGATAAACATTGGTCCGAATAACACCACGCAAGTGTACACATTGCATTCTGCCTAAACATGATTCTGTATCTGTACATCACTTGTATGTCTTGTAGTTTGAAATCTCAAATCTTGGCTTTAAACGAAATACTCAGTATTTTTTTTTTTTATTGCACTACCAAAAGCAATTAATTCCTTTTTTTTTTTTTTTAGTACAATTTTATTCTGAGTCAGATGGGCAGCATCTATTCAACGGCAAAGGTATGTCCCAAACCAGAGGAGTGCTGGTCTTTGGACCCTGGTAAGTGAATATATATTGCCTTTTAGCAACCACATTTTATTTATGTAATATAATGGGCAGTCTCTCATTTTGGTTATTGGCCATTGTCTCTCTGAGATGTAAATGAGGAATGAGAGTTATATGGTGTGTAAAACTACCAATTGTACACGCAAGGAAGAAGAAGAATGCTTGAAATTTTCACAATATTTAAAGTGGAATTGCGCAAAAACAACACAAGCTAGGATTTCCTCTGTTAAGAGGCACAGTGCTAGTTTTAACATGGACACGGATTTAAGCATCTGTTTCTTTAATGTATCAAACTATGCAGATGACATAATACTTTTGGCTATATGTATTTGCAATTAAAGAAATAATTAAACAAAGCAAATCCCACCTCCACCCTGTGTGTGTGGAGCTTGCAATTTTCTGCCCATGCTTCGGGGGTTTCCTCTGAGTTCTCCAGTTTCCTCCATGTCCAAAGATATGCAATGTAGGCTGACTGGAATTTCCAAATTGTCTGTAGTGTGTGATTCTGCCTTGTGATGGGTTGGCACCCTATCCAGTGTGTCCCCTGCCTTGTGCCCCAAGTTCACTAGGGATCCAGGGCTCCAGGCTCCCTGTGAGCCTGTGAAGGATAAGCCATATGGCAAAAGAATGGATTGGTGTTTCTTCTTTTCTTCTGTGTCAACTTTACTGCTCATACAACATCATTTAGATTAGAGAGATAAAAGCCCAGATAAAATGTTTAGATGCACATTATTTCTAATAACTGCTCAAGATTTCACAGAACCTGTATGTCATTTTCTTTTCACACTTTTGAAGGTAATGCCATTTTATGTATATTTCTAGAGTTGACAAAGATTCTGGCCACGTCCCGGAGCTACAAGCAGCTACTATACGCCTGGGAAGGCTGGCACAACAGCTCTGGAGTACCACTCAAACCCCTTTACCCTGAATTTGTTGAGCTCAGCAACAATGCCTCTGTTTTGGATGGTGAGCATGTCATTTTATATACAGAGGGTGCCTGTAGGAAATTGAATGGGGGACAGAAAACAGAGAAAAACCAGAATGAGATTAGATGTTTGTGTCCTTTCCAGGTTTTACAGACACTGGTGATTATTGGCGTTCCTGGTACGAGTCTAAAACCTTCGAGCAGGATCTGGAAAACTTGTTCAAGCAGCTGCAGCCTCTCTACCTGAACCTGCATGCCTTTGTCCGTCGCAAGCTGTATAACTACTATGGCCCCAAGTACATCAATCTTAAAGGCCCCATCCCTGCCCATCTGCTTGGTCAGTTCCTACAATGCACTAAAGCAGTGGTCACCAACCCTCTTCCTTGAGATCTACCTTCTTGTAGGTTTCACTTCCAACCAAGATCTAACACATCTGTTTTTAGCTGATCAAGAATTTGTTAAGTCAATGATTAGATGGTCAGGTGAACACGATTATGGTTTAGCTCTCCAAGAACAGGGTTGGTGACCACAGCAGTAGAGCTTGCATCTTACAGAAAGAAAGATACTGATATAGTTTGTATGTGTTGATTTATGTAGGAAACATGTGGGCACAAAGCTGGAACAACATCTATGACTTGATGATCCCTTTCCCTAACAAGCCCAATGTGGACGTGACTAACACCATGGTTGCCCAAGTAAGTTAATAGTTCACATTAATCTTCCAGGGGACACCAAGGACATTAAATGACAAGCTAGATCAGACAAGTTAGATCAGAATTTCGGTAGGAAAGCCAAAATCCTGGAGAAGGGTTGGTACACACAAAGAGAACTCAGATTACTGGAGAATGAAGAAAGGACAATGACAAATGAATTTCCTTTTCACAGGGCTACAATGCCACCCATATGTTTCGGGTGGCTGAAGAGTTCTTCACCTCTCTTGGTCTTAAGGAGATGCCTAACAAATTCTGGGATAAGTCCATGCTGGAGAAGCCCACTGGTGACCAAGAGGTGGTCTGCCATGCCTCTGCGTGGGACTTTTATAACCGGGAGGACTTTAGGTGAGCAGTGTGTAATAATTTAAGCACTGAAATACGCACATAATTTGTCTCATTTCACAAAATAAAAGCAACCAACATATTTTTATAAGAGCTACAAAGGTTTGTTTAAGTAATTGTAGGATAAATGATACTTCATTAGTGTGGCGTCATCTTTCTCTATGACAGGATTAAACAGTGTACCACAGTAACTATGGAGCAGCTCTTTACTGTGCACCATGAGATGGGGCATGTAGAGTATTACCTGCAATACAAAGACCAGCCAGTAAGCTTCAGGCGAGGAGCCAACCCTGGTTTTCATGAGGCCATTGGAGACGTGCTGTCTCTTTCTGTATCAACACCCAAACACCTGCAGACTATTGGCCTGTTGGACACACTAACGGATGACAATGGTAATTCCAAGGACTTAATCAATAATCAATGGACTTCAGTCAATAATTTGTTTAAAAGGGTTGATTTGACCAATGACTTCTTTGGTATATTTCAGAAACGGACACAAATTACCTGTTAAAGATGGCTTTAGAGAAGATAGCCTTCCTTCCTTTTGGATATCTCATTGATCAGTGGCGCTGGGGTGTGTTCAGTGGACGTACACCACCTGAACGCTACAATTCAGATTGGTGGTACCTCAGGTACGTTCCAATTGTCTGTAAACATTGCTTTCATATGTAAATTGATCCTTTTAACCAATGTACCTTAGACAACAGCCCAGTGATACTGTAGTATCTACAGTATATGGTATAGTAGCTGCTCTCTATGAACATATAGATAAAATGTTAATATAAATCTTATATGTACTTCACAGAAGAAAATACCAAGGTATCTGTCCACCAGTAAGACGGACAGAGGAGCAGTTTGATGCTGGGGCAAAATATCATATTCCAGGAAATACTCCATATATCAGGTGAGATTATAATCGAATGCTGCTGTGATAAGGGCTTCACTCATACTTGCATTTTTGATGGAAGTTTATATTGAAACAAAAACATGGTGTTTGAAATCAGGCGTAAGGGTTTTGTTCTTCAACCTGTCTTTCAGCCAGCTAGCTGGCCAGTGAGTTAGCCTACCATGGCCTCAGAGCTGCCCTGCATGAATGGCAGAGCAGTGAGATCCCTATGCCCCACAACAAGCTATTTATTATAGTAATTATACTATTTATCTAATTAGCTCACTACTATAAACGTCAGCTTAGCATTCAGCACCATGAGGAGTGAGGAACCCGCAACCCTGGAGGTACGAGGCAACCACTAAGCCAAAAACCAAAAACCAAAAAACAAAAACGTGTTTACATTACTACAATACACTTTCATTATGAGGGTTTCTGTCACCTCGGTGCTCTACAGAAGGTAGTCTTACTTTAGTTGACTGGCTTTTCTCCTCCCAAACTCATCCACAATTGAAATTCTTTGGCTTCTATTTCATTTCTAAGTGTAAATGGTATCATTACTATTAAGCACTTAATGCACTTACTACTAACTGCATAGGATGTGGTTTGAGATTCAGTCTTGAATGTATAATGACTTGCTTTCTGATTAATCTGTGAGGTTTATAAGGATAAATCTTCCCCAAGCAGCTCTCGATAGCATTTATTTCTGCCAGAGAGGGTTACTGATTTTTTTTTAAATCCACCAACTGTAATGTCTCAGTGCCTCACAATATAAAACCAACCTGGTGTTTTTGTCTACTGCATCTTTATTTTACGTGAAACCAGAGCTAATCTGTTCATCACTGTTACATGATAGTCAACCAACTGAATATACAATCTTACTTGGCATCTTTTAGATACTTTGTGAGCTTCATCCTGCAGTTCCAGTTTCACCAGAAGCTTTGCCAGGAAGCTGGACACACTGGACCGCTGCATAAGTGTGATATCTATAGATCACACAAGGCTGGGGCTGTTTTAGAGTACGTACTAATCCAGACTACCTGCTTGAATATCTCAGAATTCCTGCTTGAATATTTTTTAAACAAATCCTGCAGTACAATATTTGATACATTGGAATTATGTTGGAAGACAAAACACATGGTATGCAAGATGTTTTAGTTTGGATGGCTTCTGGAGGGTTTCTTTGCCTCTGCTTAACAGAAAAATCATGCAGTTCGGTTCCTCTAAACCCTGGACTAATGTGCTGCAAGAGACTTTGGGTACAGACAAAATGGACGCCAGTGCCTTAATGGAGTACTTTCGACCCATCACCACCTGGTTAGAGGAACAGAACAAAGAGTCAGGTGAAACACTCGGCTGGCCCGACTTTGAATGGATGCCTCCTGTTCCACAAGGTTACCCAGAGGACATTGGTAAGATCTAAGTGTAACTTTTAGTGTAACGATAGATTGAAATGATTGAAATGCGATACAATTCAGTGGTGTCTCGATACAATGCATTTTTGATACAGCAAAAATAATAGAATGGATAAAATAGGCTGAATAATGTTATATTTTTATTTTTAAAATATATTTATTATATTTGATATTTTCACTTGCAATTTTTTTTTCAGTTTTTTTTTTCTTTTGCAGTACACGCAAAAGATTGCAAACTAGCCCAAAAAGTTGGGGAATTGTAAAAGCAAGACACCTTCTTCTTCTTCTTCCTCTTCTTCTTCTTCTTCTTCTTCTTCTTCTTTTATTATTTTAAAAAATCTTTGGAAATCTAAAATTTCAACTGTCTGTCTCCTGTATGACTACAGGCCCCGCCCCTTACAAGGCACGCCCACTATTATGAGTTACGCCCACAACAAATACGATTAGGGTTAGAAAAATTTATGAAATTCACGCACCTGGGCGTGGGAATGTCGCGTAGTGTGATTTGCTAGTAGATCTTCCATGTAATGGTGCCTCGATATGATGCATTTTCAATACGGCAACAATAACTATTGCGTTAATAGGTTTTCATTTTCAATGGTTTCAATTATTCAGTATTATTTCAGAGTAAAATAACTGACACTTAAGTGTTTGCATGATGGATCTAGACAATTAGCAGCCTATAGCTGTCTGAAATGAATTCAAATAGAACACATAAATATTAGCTCAGGGTTGCAAAGACTTAAACAGTAGCAGAGATATCGTAGCATGTGGAAACATCTGGAATATAATCCGAATTGTCTAGTATTTATAGTGTTATAATATTACAGTACACCAAATATATGACTATTAAACCTAATTCTAGATTTTATTATTATTATTATTATTATTATTATTATTATTATTATTATTATTAGTAGTAGTAGTAGTAGTAGTAGTATCATTACAAATTTAAGCTTTAAATAGTCTTGTTTTGTTGGAAGCATTCATTTATTAAAAGAAAGCATAAAACAGTCATTTTAATTTATTTATGTTATATTTTAAAATATATATATATATATATATATATATATATATATATATATATATATATATATATATATATATTTATGACATTTTTACAATAAGAAACATTAAGTAACATTGCCCATTGTTTATTTATTTATTTATTTATTTGCAGTGCGTCCAAAACATCCCTCCCAAATAAATCTCACAAACTAGCCCAAAAAATTTCAAACCTTCACCCCAAAAAAAAGGAGGATGGTAAAAAGGAGACCCCACTGCTTTGTGGGGTGAAGTGTAAATGTTTATTACGCCTCATAACAGCTATAAGTGCTATTTTATGACATATAACCTATGGGTCAGTCGATATACAGATGTATTAAAGGTGCAATGGTCATTTTAAAAAATGAATTATTTGTACAAATATCCTGGAGGATATGTAGAACATGATAAAAAAAATAGCCCAAAACTAAAGCATTAAGCTTACCAAAAGTGTATAAAGTCACTTTATACACTTTTGAGTTCCGGTCCGTAATGCTTGTTTATATTTGGATACGCCCCCTGTCAGTCATTTTTATAGACACTTTTCTGTGTGTAGATCCTGGAGGCGGAGCTTCATGAATATGGGCGGGAATGATTTGAATGTGAATGTCGAACCTTATGGTGCGTTCAAGTCATGTCGGAAAGATTGTGTTTACGAGTTGACCAGATATGAACGCCATCACAAAGTCGTAATTACGACTGGGAAACATGTTTTCTTAGAGTCCCCAGTTTCCGAGTTTGGGGTGTGTCAATAAGAAAACTTGATTTAATTTGTTTAAATCGAATGTTAACTCGTCCGAGAAGCTGATTTCAGTTATTATTTGGGATATGCAGCAAGTTATTGTCAAGCTTTTTGAATTGAACAAGCTGAATGGTTGCACAAAATACAGTAGCATTGTACAGTTTCAATATAACATGTAACAATAAAGTTTACAGAGGGTTCCTAAATTGATTAAAAACATTTAAAAAAAAGCAAAACGCACCTGATGCACATTCTTTGTTCTTCATTTTCTAGAAGTAGAGTTAAAAAAGACCTTGCTGCATTTTTCTTTGTAGCTTGTAGTTAATTAAGCGAAGGTACACTGCTATCTTGCTCCGACCAAAGTGACTTGAACACACCTAACGTCGTAAATACGAACTTCATAGAGACCTAATCGTGGAAAAAAAACAACTACTAAACTTATGTTATGCACAATTGAGCTTAATAAAAATATTTGCCTGAGCAAGCTGATTAGTGGAATGTTTTGCTATGTTAATTAATTGTCCACCACATCACCTTAAAAAGGAGGCACTAGAATGTAATGTAAGCTCTCATTATGTCACGTTCCTCATTTCCAGCCGAGAAAATAACCGATGAGGCACAGGCAAAGCTGTTCCTGGCTGAATACAACTCCACAGCAGAGGAAGTCTGGAACGCTTACACAGAGGCCTCGTGGGCCTACAACACTAACATCAATGAAGAAAACAAGCAGATTATGGTGAGACCAGAGATCGTTTTGGAATACAGTGCTTCAGCATCTAGTTCAGGTTTTTACATGTATTTGTTTTTGTACTAACCAGCTGCAGAAAAGCCTGGACATGGCCAATCACACAAAGACCTACGGATTGCAGGCCCGCAAGTATGACACTACTGATTTCCAGGACTACTCTGTGAAAAGGATCCTAAAAGAACTCAGTGATCTGGAGAGGGCTGCGCTCCCTGATGCTCAGCTGAGAGAGGTACAAGGGAGAAGGGGGGAAAAAGTCAAAAGATAGAAAGTGAGATTTCCCTAAAGGGCCAGAATGAAACTATAACACTATTAGGGCTGCGATTATATTCATCATCAGATTAGTTGGCCTATTATCCCGATTATTGGCCAATTATTGTTGTTGACATTTAATTTGACTCTCTGAATTATCTTTTGTTTATTTTATCCATTAATGTGACACTTGAACTTGTCTACCACTCATAGGTTTTTGCAAATTATCAGTTCATTTGTAAATAAATTTAAAAGAAATCCATCAGTGAATGACTGTTAGCTCAGCTAATGTGATATTCGTGAATGTACGCGAATAACCAAACTGATTAATTTTAAAGCATCTAATTTGAATATAGTTTGATACATTTAACAAAAACATATATATATATAATATTATTTAAACATTTTAAAAACTTTCGTACGAACCCCCTGTAATTACCCCACTGACCACTAGGGTCCACGTCCACGGAAGCACTGCACTAGACTGTAGAGTACATAGTACATAGTGTAAGTGTATAGTATGTTATTTGGGACACAACTGCAGTATTTACTCTCCGTGCGTGTCTTTGGAACTCTCGAAGCGTGTCTTTGGAACAGAAGTAAGGTAACGTAACGTAAATGTACCGCGAGAAGACCAACTAATCGATATTCGATGAGATTCCTTGGCAAAAATTTTCATAATTGATTATTATCAATTTAATCAATAATGCACTATATGTATTATTATAGAACACTATATGTACCTCTATATGTAGTGGGAGACCTCTAGTCTCGTTTCTCAAAAGCATTTCTATAGGATTCATGATATGTAGCACAGTATTGCTCATAAACTGCCAGTGGTACATAAAAAAAACTAATTAATTTTTACAAACATTAAATTTGCTTTTCTTTTTTATATGAAAAATAACATTTTCAAATTTAGAAAACAAACATAAATATTTAATGCTCAAAAGAAGAAAACAAAATAAACAGAAATGGTAAAATTAACATTTTACAATTTAAATGATTAAGTATAAAATAAAAATTTTGTACCAGCTGTCTCCAGTCTGTAATTATTATTATTATTATTATTAATATTATTATTATTATTATTATTAAATAATAATAAACAGATATCACAAGATACACAATATTTCAGAAAAAACATATTGTGAAATAATTTATGAAAATATCGATATCATCATATCGCACAGCCCAAACCTCTAGTATATGAGATGTAAAAATAACCTGCAAAACACTGAACCAGTTTTGAAAAGATAACTCCCTGAGCTTTTTTTAAAGAACCTATTAATCTAATAATAACTGACAGTTTGTGTGTAAAAGCCACATATTTTAACTAAGAACTGAACTCTGAGAACTGGGTCTGGAGCTCTGGATGGAGTCTGAGGTAGGAAGCTGATAGGAGTGAAAACTGCATCTTGAGGAATGAAAGTGGACATAGCTTAGGGAGTTTCAGGACTTTCAGTTAATTCCGTTTAGTGGGACTTATCACAACATTCTCTCTCTCTTTTTATAGTACAATGACTTGTTGGCCTCCATGGAGACCACATACAGTGTAGCTAAAGTCTGTGAAGATCATGGTACCTGTCTGCCTCTTGATCCAGGTGAATATGTTTGCATTTCATAATGTAGCTCAAATCTCATGACCGTCTTAGGAACATACACCGCGCTCCTCCCACGTGACCGATTGGGATTTAGGCTTTACCTCCTCTATGAGTGAAAATATTGGGCTTCATAAGAAAGCTAACTAATATAAATCTCGATTAGATCATCTTCAAATCGTATAGTTTGCATGTATTATTTCACTTTTATTACTAGAATATAATGTGAAGGTGCTTATTTATTTTTACATTTACAGCATTTAGCTGATGCACTTATTCGGAGCGACTTACAGTGTAGAAGAGCTTTGGAGTCTCAGTCAGAAATACATCCTCAGGCTAGTTTATTAGATCAGGGATCATCGAGAATATTTTATGAAAATCATTCGTTTTATATTATCGGCATTAATTAAAGAAAGCGAGCCAAAATAAACCTGTAAATTAAGACAAATAAAACTAACCGTTCAGTTATAACAAAATATGATGGAAGGTTTAACAATACATGCTTTACTTATGAGGGAAAGGATATTTAAAGAATAGTGTATATATATATATGATATGTTTTTTTTGGGGATGAAAGCTGGGGTATAGATCGGTTACGTTTACAGTGTAGATCTTTTTTTTTCCTCCTGCATTTTCATGTCACAGAATTTTCTTTCCAGCTCACTTAATTCACACCTGTTCATCTTTTCTGTAATTTGTCTTTAGATGTTCCAATATACTGCTAAATATGTTTACTGCCATAGAAGTGAGTCAAAATAACGTCCACTTCTGCCTTTTTTTCCACCGTTCCTTGGTTAGTCGTATGATCTTTCTAGCCCTCTGTGATTGTGAGCTTATATGGAGTTTTGTGGGCATCACTAAATGCAAATGAGCTGTCTCGGTAATGTGTTCCCAAAAATTTTGTAAATCCGGCGGAAAATTTTTGTTCGGTTTGCCTTGCGCAAACATTTAGACACAAAAAGTGATAAACGAGGCCCAATGTGAAAGTAGCTCCAATTCAGTTTGTGTTATTACATAAAGGTGGAATGTTTTTATTGGTCACGTATACATTACAGCACAGTGAAAATATTTTTTCTTTGCATATCCCAGCATGTTATGAGGTTAGGGTCAGAGCACAGGGTTAGCCATGATACGGCGCCTCTGGAGTGGGGAGGGTTAAAGCTGACATTGATTTTCCCCCCCACCACCTCCATCAAGCCACCACCGCCCCATCAAGCAAACACCGCCCCACCGCCTCCATCAAGCCACCACCGCCACCACCGCCTCCATCAAGCCACCATCGCCTCCATAAAGCCACCACCGCCCCCTTTAAAGCCACCATCGCCCCCTTTAAAGCCACCACCACCCCTATAATGCCACCACTGCCTCCATCAAGCCACCACCGCCCCCACTGCCTCCATCATGCCACCACTGCCTCCATAAAGCCACCACCGCCCCATCACCGTCCATCAAGCCACCACCGCCCCCACCGCCTCCACTGCAGCCACCACCGCCCCCACCGCCTCCATCAAGCCACCACCGCCTCCATAAAGCCATCACCGCCCCATCAAGCAATCACCGCCCCCACCGCCTCCATCAAGCCACCACCGCCCCATCAAGCAAACACCGCCCCCACCGCCTCCATCAAGCCACCACCGCCACCACCGCCTCCATCAAGCCACCACTGCCTCCATAAAGCCACTACCACCCCCCATCAAGCCACTACATCCCCCCATCAAGCCACCACCGCCCCCACACAATTTTCAGTATTCCTTGTTTGTGAGAGATTACTTTAAAATGATTTCAGTCGAACAGTCTGACCGTGATACTGTAAAACTTTTAAACTCCTTCCACAAAAAAAAAGTTCAGTTCAGTCGTATGACATTATTCATAAGTGTGTTCTGGTATGTCAGTCTGACAGTTTTTTTTTTTTTTCAGAACTAAATAAGATCATGGCTGTGTCCAGGGACTACGACAGGCTGCTGTTTGCCTGGCAGGGCTGGCGAAATGCATCAGGAAGAAAACTGCGCCAAAGCTACAAGAGATATGTAGAGCTTGCCAACTTAGCTGCCAGGAGTAACGGTAAATGCCTCAAAATGAAGGCTGCCTTTGTGAGAAAGAGGCCCACTGTAACGCACGCTGCTATCAGTAGTAAATGATCAAAAATGTGGTCCACTCTCTATTAAGGCTAAATGCTTTTTTTTTTGTGGAAATGAAAGCATCTTAGGAATTGTGGTTCACTAGTACAGTATATGACTTATTCTTTCCTCAACAGGTCACGCTGACAATGGCGCATTCTGGCGCTCTTTGTACGAAACACCCACCTTCGAGCAGGATTTGGAGGCGTTATGGAACGAGCTACAGCCGCTCTATCTCAACCTCCACGCGTATGTCCGGAGAGCGCTCTTCAAAACGTACGGAAAGGAGCGCATCAACCTTAAAGGTCCCATCCCTGCACATTTACTAGGTAAGAGTAAAACTGGAACGAATGCATCAGCTCTCCATTACAACATTAGTGCCACTGCTACAAAGGGCTGAAAATCCATGCGAATCGATTTGCAAGGCTTTTTAATAAAAATGTCCTAACGTTATTGGAGAAAAACATGGGTTATTTGTAAACTCTAAACCCTCTGGCCTGTCACAAATGCTGTAATTACTTAGATTATACAGATCAGATGAAAAGGCTTGCTTTTGGCTGAGCTCTGTGATCTCGTTTTGAAGAGCTCCACCGTATTTTTGACTTGAAGCTGAGCCTGAATATGCATTCCATATTTTCTATGAATGCACATTAATATTCATCTGCTGTTTGCGGCAACTCCAAAAGAGTCGGCAGGATTTAATGTGCTTTCAAAACCGTCAAGCGTGACAGTGTGCGTGCGTGTGTGTGTGTGTGTGTGTGTGTGTGTCTGAGTGTGAGTGAGTACACAGCTATGTGCATGCTTGAGTTTGTGTGTATGCTGTCACACACACACACACATAGAGTGCTTCCACATGGCTGAGTGGTGTTGGAATTTAAAACCCAGCGGCGCACCTCGGCTCCAGAGCTCCACAGACAGACGCTGACCAATGAACCCAATCCAACAGCTTCGCTCACTTTCTTTTTCTTCCACTTTTCTCAGGAAACATGTGGGCACAGACCTGGTCGGGAATCATGGACTTGGTGAACCCGTACCCTGAAGCCACTCAAGTGGACGTCACACAAGCCATGATAGACAAGGTACTCAAGCTTTTTCTTGACTTCCATTCAAGCCACGTCTACATATATTAGAGATCTTGTTGAGCTTATTGTAACCATGAGAGGAAAAATATTTTTAGCTCCCAGGATAGGCCCTGACCAAGATAAAGGTTACTGAAGATGAATATATGAAAGAATATTTCCCATGAAGAATATTTCGCATTAAGTTTGATGTGAAAATGACCTGAAGCTCTTGACCTGTGTCTGAATGCGTTTATGCATTGCACTGCTGCCACATGATTGGCTGATTGCGTGAATAAACAAGTTTACTGTACAAGTGTTTTTAATATTGGTCGATGCAAATATAAACAGTTTATAAGCTTGATATACAAGGCCTGGTAACATAGTACCCCCTCTAGACAGCTTCCCATGATGCCTATGCCAAGGACCAGCTCCTGGACCAGCTCCCAGTATAGGTCCTGACCAAGATAAAGTGGTTACTGAAAATCAGTAAATTAATAAATGTACAGTTGTTTGGCTGAGAAATGGTGGTCTATTGGACAACACATGAATCAACATAATATAAAATAACTTGAGGGTTAAATCTGTCCATCTGATTAACTCCACCCGTGCTCAGTGGCAACTTTGTTTGGATTTTCTCAGGGCTGGGACGCTCTGAGAATGTTCTCTGAGTCCAACGACTTCTTCACGTCAGTAGGCCTGGAGCCTATGCCTCATGAATTTTGGAACAAGTCAATGCTGACGAAGCCTGCAGACCGTGAAGTGGTGTGTCATGCCTCAGCCTGGGACTTTTACAACCGCAAAGACTTCAGGTATGCCTCGGGGAAAGGAATGGAGGAGCACACTGTACAGGAGTTGATGAAATGGGGTCATGCACAAAATTTGCGAGCACAATTTCTTTATTGAAATGCGTTGAATATCTTGATGCTTATCTGGTTTTCCAGGATTAAGCAATGCACAGTGGTGTCCATGGACGACCTGATCACAGTGCATCATGAAATGGGCCATGTGCAGTATTTCCTCCAGTATAAGGACCAGCCCATCTTGTTCCGTGACGGCGCCAACCCGGGATTCCATGAGGCCATCGGGGATGTGCTGGCGCTTTCAGTGTCCACACCCAAACACCTTCACACCATCGGCCTGCTTGATAAGGTCGAGGACAACTCGGGTAAGCTTTGAGAAGCTTTTGATTGACTTTTTGAGGACATTAAATCATGTAGGGCTGAAGCTTGACATGGCAAAGAGCCTGTGTCTTAAATGAAATTTCCTCCATGGACTGGAATTGATGGTGGTTAGATTCCGAGAGGTGACTAATACATTAAAGATATGGACCGCTAATCTATTGTGCACAACACATTTGGATTTTATGTATGTATTGCTTGCATGTGCTAGTGGGGCTTCATATTTCAAGATGGCATAAGGTGTAGTAGGGTCCATATAATGTTCTTATGGCATAAAGTTCATATAGTAGACTCTATGTAGTCCACTTTATTGTGAACACCTGCTTATTCATACACTAATCCAGGCTCACTGGAAACTGGACAGTTCAAGACATTTGAACAAACAGCTTCACCTGGTCTTTTTCTAATCTTCAACTGTCCAGTTTCGATGAGTCTGTGTCCACTGTAGCCTCAGTTTCCTGTTCTCGACAGACAGGACCATGTGGTCTTCTGCTGTTGTAGCCTATCCGTCTCAAGATTCAACGTGGTGTGTGTTTTGAGATGCTTTTATGCTCAGCATGGTCGTCAAGAGTTACTATTTGATTTGCCGTAGCCTTTCTGTCAGCTCAAACCAGTCTGGCTATTACCTGAAACTCTTGGCCTGTCTCTGAATGCTTTTACACATTGCACTGCTGCCACATGATTGGCTGATTTGATATTCGCATGAATGAGCAGGCGTACAAGTGTTCCTAATAGTGGTCGGTGCAAGTATATACAGTTAAATGTTTGATAAGCAAGGCATGGTAAAATAGCTGATGATGCCTAAGTCAAGGTTCTGATAGAACGGTTTATACCATCATGGCGAAATACATTCACACATTTTTACACCATGTTAAGTTGCTACAGCAAGAGCAGTGTGTCGTAGTGTAAAATGCATCGTCGTGCAGAGGTGAAATCAAATCGGGTGTTAATCTGTGCACAGAGAGCACCATAAACTTCCTGATGAGCATCGCCCTGGATAAAATCGCCTTCCTGCCTTTCGGATACCTGATGGACCAGTGGAGGTGGAAGGTGTTTGATGGCAGGATATCGAGTGATGAGTACAACAAGGAGTGGTGGAATCTCAGGTGAGACTTGTGCACGTGTGATTAGACTCTTTGGTACACGGTGTACTGTACATTGAACAAGGCACTGTTCAGGATGTTAATTGCTAACGTTACATGCCAGCTATAATTTTACAATCTCTTCTCGGAGGTTGAAGTACCAGGGCTTGTGTCCACCTGTAACCCGCACAGAGGAAGACTTCGACCCAGGCGCCAAGTTCCACATCCCAGCCAACGTGCCCTACGTCAGGTACATAATGATAGCGGTTTCATGATTAACCATCATCTGTTTACTGCTTAGCAGTGGATATACCATTGGCCCTTGTGTGTCCTTAAATTTTTATAGTGATATGACAGGATCATTTATGATGCATAATAATCACTGTTTATGTGGTAACATGGTCACGTAAAATACCTAAAAGGCTATGTGTCTTGTTGTAAGGAATAAAAATGGGTTGTGATAGGAGAATACTCAACAACTGTGGTAAAAATCCTCTTATACCACAGCAATGTGCCAACATTAACAATCGTGTATTTATTAAAGAATGACATCATACTTTTTTTTATCCATTTGTAGTTAAAGTCTTTACCAGCCTCTTTTTTTTCCTTAAAGGCAACAAGACAAAAAACCATGACAAAGTCAGCTTGTCATGTTACTTAGAAACGAGTGCAAAGTCCTCTGTCCTGAACACTGTACTACGTCAGAAACAGCCTTACCTCTGACTTTTACAAAGTGCTAACACTGGAGACTCCTTCCAAAAGTGTTCAATAAACCTTCATAGAAAACTTCACCATATTAATGCTTATACATGTTTTTAAAAATTTTTAAATCCATTATGGAGAGTCCATCATACAAGTCCCTGTATAAGTGGTTACCATAGAAACACTAAAGCATTAGAATGAGTGCATTAATAAATAAATATAAACTTAAAAAAAAACATCAACTGTCAGAGCTGCTGTTATAGAAAATGAATCAACACTTTTTGCCCAATCGGATACGAGAATTCGATTGTGCTGTGGAATGTTCAACCTAAAGAAATGACGTACAATGTGAAATAAAGGTGATAAAATCATTTCACCACTTTTATTTCACACTGCTATGATATCCCTGCAGAAAAAACCTAACAGAAACCATCATAGAATTTCTAATGGTTTCCACTACAAATACCATTACAAACCATCAGCCAACTATTAAACCCATTGCCATTACTGGTCCTTAATGGACTCCACAACATGTAAGATGCCACCAAGAGAAGAAGGCAACAATTACCAGTAGAGACCCACAGGGACCATTCCAATTAAAACCAATACAACTCCCGTTATGACCATTAAAACCATTACAAATTTTATGAAGGTTTCTATTGTTGTTTTTTCAACAGGGATGTCATGGCACATAATTTCTGTAGTATGAATATGAATACCCCCCAATTCATTAGTGACTAAATCACCAGAAGATTCAATTGAATTCTAATTGAATTTCATGTTGAGTTCCTGAGTTTCATGTTGGAAAAAATCATTTTCAGCACTGTTTTCAGTTTAAAAAGGAACGCTTTACATAAGGATTAAAAGAGGTTGGAATTCATGTTATAGCTACAGTATTTCTGTTTTGTACTGTTTTTTTGTTCTGGCATTTCAAATTATTCACAATTTATGCACAAAGATCGTTCTGAGAAAGCCATTTTGTTTTTCTGCGACAGGTACTTCATCAGCTTTGTGATCCAGTTCCAGTTCCATAAAGCTCTGTGCGAAGCTGCTGGTCACACTGGACCTCTCCACAACTGTGACATCTATAAGTCCACAAAGGCAGGAAAACTCCTCGGGTCAGTCATATTCTCTAACGGAAGCTGGTGCCCACTGATTACTAAAGTTAGGCTGGCACAGTGGCCTTACACCGCCAGGGTTGGGGGTTTGTATCCTGCCTCATCCCCATTGTGTGTGGAGTTTGCATTGCATCCCCGTGCTTCGGGGGTGTCCTCTTGGTACTCTGGTTGTCTCCCCCAGTCCAAAGACATTCGTTGTAGACTGATTGGCATTTCCAAATTGTCCATAGTGTGCGATTGTGCCCTGCGATGGGATGGCACCCCGTCCAGCGTGTCCCCTGCCCCGTGCCCTGAGTTTTCTGGGATAGGCTCCAGGTTCTCCTGTGACCCTGTGTAGGATAAGCGTTATGGAAAATGGATGGTTGGATGAAATTTAGACAAGTTGTAAAATAATGTTTTCTTTTTGGCTTGTCCATGTACGGTATATATGATCAACAAATAATGACTTTGTAGACTCTAACAAACATGTAGTGGGTAGTAAACTTCATACAACTGTACTGTTGGAATTGTAAAATAATGTGTGTGTGTGTGTGTGTGTGTGTGTTGGGCACAGATTTGTAACCCCTCTCTGTATGCTCTTGCACATATTTAGTGACGTGATGAAGCTGGGCTTCAGTAAGCCCTGGCCCGAGGCGATGGCCTTGATCACAGGCAAGCCCGTGATGTCTGTACAGCCTCTGATGGAGTACTTCGCACCCCTCATCACCTGGCTAGAGGAGCAGAACAAGAAGAACGGCGACATCCTCGGCTGGCCCGACTACAACTGGATGCCAATCACGAGTACGTGTGAAAGCTGAATTTGCTTAATCCTTCTGCATGTGCGGGTCAGAATGACCCTTTGGGAAGAAATAAGCCCAGAAATGATACTAAAACTGGAACAATACTCAGAATGTGATTGTGATTGCATCTACGTTTGGAATCGTATAAAAATCTGAATTATTTGATTGTGTTCAGCTCGCTTTGGTCCACAATAAAAGGCTTAAAAAGGACTGGTGTTTGTAAATCTTGATCAAAAATAAGGGGATTTTATTGGTTGTGATACCCAGATATTTTTTTTTTCATTCAATATTACATACACACCTGCCATCAACACAACTTCTTATCATAATATAATTTACACGAATATTAAATATATCTGCCTTTTAATTCAAATTAAACACTATAATCTTGTCAAATCGGGAGATACGATTGATCAGTGAGACATTCTTGATCATGAGCATTTAACTGGTCCACTTCATGCCTCACCTGTGTCCTGTGTCCTGTAGCAGCTGCAGTTGTGGAGGAGCTCAACCCTGCTGCTGTGGATTTCTTAGGCTTAAGTGTGGACGAAGCTGCAGCCGTAGCTGGACAGTGGGTTCTCCTTGTGCTGGGGATCGTTCTCCTGGTCTCCACAGCCTTCTTGGCCTACAAATACCGGAAATCCAGACGCCTACACAACAAGTCCATCTCTCAAATGGAGCTCAAATAGGAATCCAGATGTAGACTAAATGTCCCATGTGGCCGTATTTTGTTTCCCGGCAAACAACCCCCCACAAATCCTTGTATATTTATTAATCATTGTTTTTTGGTCAAATTAGTTTGACTATGCAAAAAAAAGTCTTAAGTGTTGTAATTTATTTGTATAAAAAAAAGAAAAAGAAATTATGTTGAATGGGTTTTCAATGATTTGTTTGTAAAGGCCAAACTGTGTATGCATTTTTAGATCAATTTTATTGGTAAATACATTTATAATAAATATATATATTCAGATTTTTTTGTGTGTGTGTTGTTGGGGTGAAATGGCTTTCTGAAATTATGTTCCGCCAGTTTAAAAATGATCTGTGACGCTTCATTCATACACTCTAACCACCTTCAATTCCAGTCCATGGAGGAAATTTCGTTTCAGACACACGTTTCAATAAGCACTTTATCCAGGGCAGGGTTGTGCTGGATCTGGAGCTCAGTCCGGGAATACTACTCACACCTCAGATGGGATTCCAGCCCACCACAAGGCACCACACACACACACACACACACACACACACACACCTAGGTGCAATTTGAGTAGTCCGTAAGCCTGTCATGATGTTGGACGATATATTGTCCCAGAAATAATTGCGATAAACGATGGTATTGTCGTTTTAAGATCGTTTTAAACCTCTCATATAATAATAATGTAATAATAATAATAATACATTTTATGTATGTAATATAGCACGTCCTTTCAAAGAGCAATGAACTTTTAATTCTTAAGAACATTCAGACATTGGAATACAATATTGTGAATTGTTCATGCTTTAGTTATTCATTGTCAGTGTTTTAGTGCGTTGTTACGGAAAGACTTGACTTGCCATCCTAACTCTAGCACCTTACTTAAGTACAAGTTCACATGTGCTTTCGCATAATTTCGTGCAGTTTAGGTTGTATAAATGTATAAATGATTAATCTCAGTATAGAATGCGTTTGGAGCTCCTGCAGCTTAAGCGGCTCAATCCCGGACATTATCGACTACGACTGGATTATACGAACCAGTAGAACTATCTAGATTTTTCTTTTTAAAAACATTGTTAGAGCATTGTTAATATCTTGCGAGTCATTTTTCAACCATATGTTTTATTTAAAACCGGAGCTAGTGCTTGGTACGCAAATACGAATGCACAGTTTTCGCATGTGAATATGCATTACTTTATTTTTTTTTATCTTAAATTCAATGAAGTTCGTAGTTTAATTTGACAACCCTAGGGCAGAAGAGAGGACAGAAGCAGCGAGAATGGCTAAAATTGTTGGTGACGTCCACAAAAAAATGTCCATATATCGAACGACAAGCCGATAAAGTCATTATTAATGCGAACTGTACGGTCAGTACAGTTTCTGGGAAGTTTTTAAGAGGTGGGAGAAAACCAGAGATAGGGCACAGAGACTGGATTGAAACCGGATTGAACTGGGGATCGTGGAACAACAGCTGTACCACCGTGCCACCTTAAAAATAGTCTGCGAAGCTTATTATTTCATAAAATACAGTAATTACATTAAAGGTAGCAAGCCATCATTATATAAATGTATATATAATTATCACAATGTCTGTCATTTAGATCACTTCAAATATGTCAATTTAAAAATAATGTACAATTATCAGTCAAATTCACTGTGAGAAGCAAGAACAATGACCAACGCATTTATATACGAAACAGTTTAATATCTGGAGTGTATAAAAGAAGAAGTACCTTCTGACTCATATGAATTACTGAATCACCATTTCGGGATACACTAATAAATTCGGTCCTGATTCGAAACGACTGATTTACCCAAATCTTTTCTAGTGCTACAACAGGACCAAATGACAGTGTCATAAAACAGCTGATCGACATTCTTTCACAGAACGACACAGAAGATGAAATTCATGACGCTTCGTTTCTTTTTTTTTAACATACTCTACTTGAAGCCAGTTTAAACTGGAATAATGATCTTACCGTGAATCTTACAGTCTAGCAGAGAAGCAGATAAAACACACAAAACCCCCCCAAAAAACATTATATTCTCCAGTGTATTGACTCTTATTAGTCATATAGGCACATATAAAATAAATATCAATAATCAGTGATGTGTGGTACTCTTCCTTGTGCTATAATTCACTGTGTGATTCTTTACCAGACAGTGCCGTTGTGTCTTCGATATCTGTCGGGCAGATAAAGAGGTGAAATGTATTTCTACAAAACTGTAACACTCGCAATCGCTCATAATCGTTCATAGTTTGGTGGGTCAGACTGCTCTGAAGGAGAAATGTCTCTCACAGTGTCAGTCAGAGTGTGAGCATCATCCTGACGTCATTTAAAAAAATACAATAATAAAGAAAAAAAGCCCTAAACTAAACATCATTCTAGAATACCATAATACACACTATAGTACACAAAAGATATCCATGAGGAAATGCTCGGCAATACTTTCAGTATTGGAGAAATCAATAAAAATAATAATGACACGTATTCAGAATGCTGAACGGTTTCAGTCATGGAAACTTGTTGATCTGCAACATAATATTGCACCAGACAACAACAAACACCAACAACAAGAACAAACAACAACACACATCACCCAGTACTCGATTCTTTATCATGTGTAAATGTTGTCCCAGAGTCGGTTTCATTTAACAAAGGAAATCTCCAGCCACTGAATTCCTTTAAACCAGTAGCTGAGTGGGTGCTTTCCAAGTTCAGTAGTAATATTCGTGCACTTCTGTCCAGTTAGTGACCCAGAGTTTTTTGCTGAGCTCGTGCTCAGGCTGGAAAGCCTGGCTCAACTTGTACCTCTCCTCCTTGCGTATTTTCACTCCGTGGTATTTCGGCATCACCTTGTAGTAGACAGCTCTTTTAAAGAACCCACACTGTATAACGGAGAGAGAGAGAGAGAGAGAGAGAGAAAGAGAGAGAGAAAACATGACATTATTCACCAGAGATTGAATGTGCGACTCATTGCCAGGTCCTGGAGCGAACAAGAATCAAATAGCTTTTGAAGAGAAAAACAGGCAGGAAGGCTCATTCAGAGAGATACTGTAGAGTGTGTTATTTTCCATGCTTCATTTGTGAGTAATTGGAGTCTTTGTGTACAGAAAAAAAAAGGTTCATTAGTTGAAAATGGTACCCGTTCCAAAACAAGCTTGGCCAAACACCAGTTCGTAATAAATAAATAAATAAAAGCCCAATCACCAGAGAACCAAAACAGGTTTAATGAGAGTTCGTGGAAGGCTTATCGTTTTACTTCAGCAGGCAAATAATTCAGCGGCAAAAAAAAAAAAAAAAGGAAAGAGAAAGTCCTCTGATCCATGAAAAGCAAGCGCCAGTCAGTAAACAGAGAGCGAAAAAATCAGAAGAGAAAAAGTGTAAAATAGGAACAGAATGGGAATACATGGGCTGATTCCACGGTGGCTGCATTACCGAGGAGCACCAACAGGGGGCCGAAGGAGACCCCGTATGGTCTCAGTAGTCCTCAGTCAGCCTCTCTGTCTCGGATGGCTGTATCTTCATCTCCGCTTTTTGGGCCTTGGCTTCGTACATCTCCCTTCGACTGGCACGTTTAAAGAAGCCACACTGCAGGAAAGGTGGGACGATTGATCGAAGTTTGATTAATGGACGATTTTTGTTTTCAGGAAGTGCTGCAGCACAACGTGGATTTAAGAAACCTGATAATAAATCCAAAATTCAAATCCAAAGCCATTAACAAGTATTGCAGTTGCAAATATTATACAGTACTGTATAGTACAGTACATTATACAGTATGCTGTAGCGCTAAAGATACAGTACATTCTTCTGCTGGTTAGTCCACGTCGGGCAAATTATCAGAGAAAAGTTTTATTAATGCTTTAACTTCATTGAACTATCATTGGAGCGAATCCATTCATTGAAGTATAACACTGTATGTATTCCTGACCATCTAAAAGTGCTTGTCTAGTCAGAGCTTTTGTGTTTTTGTAGTCACACTAATCCCTGACCAGTGACCCTACTCAACCTTAGGAAATCTTTTACTCAGAGGTTCCGACATTGCTAAAAGTAAATCCTACCAAGCAAAAAAAAAACCTTGCCAGTGTGTCAGCGAACGGGACGACTCCCTACTAACAGAATAAGTGATAAAACATGTATGGGTTGTACGGATATGTGAAGAAATTTGGATTTAAAAATAACCAGCTGAGTGTGCAAGCTCCCTTTGAACAGCTGTTACATAATTAACGGGGCTTAAGCACTGGCAGGTTAGTCCGAAACAGAGCACGTTTTGGCATGAACAATCGGTAATGTGAAATCCGAGACTACCTGTAGGAGGTGGTCGGATTCCCGAGAACATGAACGCAACTCGTACTCGGGTCCACACTTTTTCGGGAAGTACAGTAACCTGTGGATGTGTTTTAGCCGATGACGATATCTCCGATATAGTTTCCACAACACGTGTACGATGAGTGTCGGGGGAACACTGTGGGACACAGTAGAAGTACCAAAATGATAATAATTTTCAAAAATATTGTGAATCGCGTTGTGTTCTCCAGGCGCGTTTGTAATGTTTGAACACAAATGCACCGAATCAAGTGAGTATAAAAGCAGCCCGATGCTGCGGGGCGTGCCATGAACAATCGCGTTCGGATTCGGACCACAGCAAACGTGCCCAGTGAGAAAACCACCTTAAATAAGTGTATGTTGGGTGTGTAGTCCTCTAACCCTGGTCAGACGAATCTGGATTTTTCAGCAGGGTGGTCCATGGCACCAGGTTATATTGAAGAGACTGTAGAGGTAACAATAGCTAGCTGGTCAATTCGTACAGGATTTTGCAGATTTTTTGTTGTTGTTGTGATTGTCAGCCAAAAATGCTTGATTTTGCGAAAACTACTTGAATTGATGCAACTGCACAAAATTGTTTTGCCTTGTGCCCCGATGATACCTGGGATAGGCTCCAGGTTCCCCCGTGACCCTGAAGGAGGAATAAGCAGTAGAAGATGGATGGTTGGATGGATGTTTTGCACAGTCTTTCACAGTGATATTTGTTGGTAAATGAGACCTTCTAGCTGTACTCAAGATCGATGCACGTGAATCGAAGATGGCTTTGACTGAATGCGTGATGATGTCACGTGGCATGTCTTGGTAGCTCATTTTCAAGGTGTTGGTCTAGTGCTCAGAAGGTTGTGAGTTCAAACCCCAGCACCACCAAGCTGACAATGTGGTCCCTTGAGCAAGGTCCTTCACCCCCAATTGCTCAGATGTATGAATGAGATAAATGTAAGTTGCTCTGTATAAGGGTGTTTGACAAATACTGTAAATATAATATAAATATTGTCGAGTTTCCTTGATTTTGTGTTCATTTCAAGTCCTGTCATGTTTTTTTTTTATTGGCTCATAAGACCAAGGCTTTAACAGATTCAAATGCACAACTTCGACATCTTGCGACCTTTCCCCTTCAGTTAATTCTTTGATTGTTATTTAAATAATGATTGTTCCACTGGGAGAATTGTATTTATGTTTGGTCTGACCACTGCTCTACATGAAACAGTGCAAAAGTGTATTTTTTTTTTTAGTTGTAGCAAACGGTCCAAATGTGCAAATGTACTTCAGTGTTGATGTAGATGTTGGCACTTCTGTTTTACTATATGAATTGTGAGATGGTTGGAAACCTAGACCACACTACCATGAATATGTACGACATGCTGTCGAATTCAAATGATCTAATAAATAGCATTGAGAGATTCTGTACCTTCCACAGGATGAGGCTGATGATGCCTAATAAGAGGATTCCTGCTACGCCTGCAATGATATATATCCATAATGGAACGTTATATGGGGTTTCTTCTCCTGGAACAGGATCAATGTTCACCACAAACTGTAGAAAAAAAGGAAAAGAAGAAGAGAATGAAGAGAAGTGAAATGATGAATCCTTCTACTTTTTTAACCATCCTAATTCTGATGTTAGTGTCCCGGCATTCTCCTGGAAAATTCTCCAGCATACTGCTCTACTACTCTAGATACATACAAACAATTCAGCGTATTACAATAACCAGCTAACTTTGATCTATTTTGCTTTTCAAATACTATTTACATATCCATAGTTATACAAGACAAACAAATAAATGTCCAATTGTCACAATCTTTTATCAATTTTACCATTAAATGCACATGCTGTTCGTTTATAATGTTGTGAAAGGTGAACAAATTGAAGCAAAGTCTCAAAAAATGTCAAATGCTTCTTAAGGGAAGATTTGGGTATTGAACAACCGCCTTATTTCTAAGCTCTCAATTTGACAACTGCGCATAGTGATATGAATAAGCAATTCATTTGCTGACCTCTCGATTTTCAGTTTTCATCTTGATGGTCGGTTTGTCAGTCTCCAGCCTCAGCGTGGCGTTCCCTTTCACGGTCACCCGAAAAGCGTTGGCAAAATCCTGAGGAAAACGAGCCCGTTAGCGGATCACAGTGGGCAATGGCTCCATGTTAAGTGCAGAAGAGAAAGAGCAGTGTGTTCAGCTGAAAACCTTCCCATTCTGAACATTCACCTCCAGCATGGTGCTGTTCCACACACGGGCTCTGACGGTGAGCGAGGATGTAGTGGACATGTTCCTCAGTGGGCACGAGAAGGTCACGCAGCGAGCTGTCTGCGCCGCGCAATCCTTTATTCATAAGGAATACAGATGAAACTGTTAATACAGTGGTTCACTGATAATAATCACTGTACTTCTGGGCCAGTGGTGTAATGGCTTACAGTGTAGTGAACAAATTCAAAGATTACATTCCCAACCACTCAAAATGACTTTACATGTGTGCGTGTGTGTGTGTGTGTGTGTGTGTGTGTGTGATAGCAGCTGTGGGTCTTTACATGTGTGATATCCATCCATCCATCCATCCATCCATCCATCCATCTATCCACACACAAACAGACAGACAGACAGACAGACAGACAGGACACACACAGTATACTGTATATTAGGATTAGGATATATATATATATATATATATATATATATATATATATATATATATATATATATATATATATATAAATAAAAAAAAAAAAATATTATTATCATTTTCTACCTCACAGACATTTAATTTTTTTTTTTTTAAAAAAATTCTCTTTTTTTTATAAAAAAAAAAAAAAAAATTTTTTATTTTTTTATTTTTTTTTTTATTAAAAAAAAAAAATTCCACCAGAGAATACGGCAGATTTTGTCCTCTATGACTCCTGGCCACAGAGGCCTAAGGCATTATCAGGATTCAAACTTGCGATGTCCAGGCGATGTTACACCACTCGGGAGCCACTGATTAAAACCCAAAGTTTTTTATTACTGAGAAACACAGGAAAAAGCCCAGGGGTAAAATGCGAGATGTGCACAAAACTCACCTGCCAGTGAGCTAGTCGTTTCTATTTCCCAAAACAAACAATCTAGCACTAATTTAAGCCATAATGACCCTCACCAGACAGTTAGTAAGGATGAATGAATGAATGCTGTATTGGAATTTTAATGAATACACTTTATACATCCTGCAAGAGTCATATTTTATCACTCACTCAGGCCTGCATGGAATTAAAAAACAGCTTGTGAATTTTTTTTTATTGTGTCTCATATAACCCGAGTCCTGAGGTGTAGCTTAGCCCAGTGAACATTTCCGGCAGTGCAGCTCCTATTCATATCTGTATTTGTATCTGTTTCGAACATTACCTGTTACTCTGACAAACGTATTAGCATTCAGTTACATTCCTAAAAAAACATTCCAATGACTTTGTAACTTAGTTGTATTGCTATAAATTAAAAATAGTTCGACTGGGTCAGTGGTATGCGAGGGTTAAACAAACTGAATGATCATAGTGTAATCTAGATATAACACAGAATCTAGGGGTTAAAGTGTGGATGTGGCTGTGTGTTGTACCAGCAGGAAGCTCTTTTTGCGCGGAGTGAGGCGGGTTATAGCTGCTTCAGTGAGTGGCCGGCTGTTGTCCAAATCTCGCTTATGCCGCTTCGAACTCTTCGTTGACAGCTGATCACAAAAAAGTTGGTTATAGAAGACGTTTAAAAAAAAAAAAAAATCTAAATCATGTAAAACTGGAAAGAAAGTCTAAATGCTATAGTCATGTGATGATGTGTATTTGTGTTCTCTAAAACGTTAAATGTTTGACGTGTCCTTCATGTGTACTCACTGTTAAGTTCAGATGATTAACGATTTTTCCAGGAGGAACACAGTGCGACTCAGACGTCCCGTCAGTTAAGATCTCCGCCACATACAGCAGCCATTTACCGTTTGTCACCTCAACAGGCCATTTAAAGTCCACGACCAGAGTCCCTAACACTCCCAGTGGCTCTCCCAACACATGCACCTGGAAGCCACCACGGAAATATATTTCATGCACCCGAGACATCGGCAGAGTTCTGATCATAAGGTCTTAGTCATGTCTCTACTATTTTGAGCTGTGATGTACTTTTTTTTTTTCTGATTGCCCAACAAATGCTTTCAACATGCTTTCAAGCAGTTTGCATGGTACTTTTATTCTTTTACATTCTCTTGTTTTTGCTTTCATTTGTTTTCCTCAATGCTAAAACTAAAGATGCAAACTTCAGACACCAGTGAAAACTGTATGGTTCAGCGATTTACTGCAGAAGAAGTTTCTAATCCAATACTAGCGTCGTTTGATGGTGGATCTCATAATGAACCTGTCAGCGAACAGAATATTGATTTTGATGATTATGAACACAATAGTAATCCACTGAGAGTAATGTATCCAATGATCCAGATCCCAAATATGAGCCAAATGCTGAATTTACTCGACAAAGTGCAGAAGGTGCCACATTTGCATATTACTTGATAATATTGTTTTTAGGCAGGGGTGTAACCTGGCCTGGGAACTGGGGGCTGTAGCATCAAAATATTTTATATTTTAGCCCTGAATAATTCTCCACTTGGAGCGGTTTGTAACTACGTAACTGAATGTCAGTAAAACAAGACGGCGGTGTTGTAATTTTATATCTTCAGTGAACGGAGGCGAGACCAATCAGACTGGGTTTACAGGAAAATACATGGAACTACTCGTGTCTGACCGTTCTCAATTCTGCCAAACGCTAGCTCACACGGTCAGTGTGAGGAAAAAATGGATATCTGCCGATTTTTGTTGTTGTTTTTAAACCAGAAAAGGGATTAAAACTGAAACAGCAACATCCTCTGACGCTGAGCAGGAAAACAAAGTGTGTACATGTTTATATGAGTTACAGTTTACGTGAACATTATATGAGCTGGGCATAAGGAAGGATAATGTGCTTCGAATGACACTGTAGCAGCTAAACTCATAGCTTAGCTGTGCTTCCACGTGGCTAGCGACACCAATCTAGCCTAATTAGAAACGTTTTATATTTTATCGATCTGGTAGTCCTACAAACAGTGAGGCAAGTTTTATATTAAATCCAACTTTTTCTGATCATGTCATACATTGACAGCTAAGTTACCACAGCTTCCATAAAACAAAACTTTATGGAAGGCTGCTAGCTGAGCTGGAAAAAAAACGCATGAAGAAGAAGAATCTTGGCTCAGCCCCGGATAATTAACAGCTGTTAAATGCATGATGAAATGACTGTAATTACAAAATAAAAATATGAAATATTGTAATGATTTGAATTTTGCTATGGTGACTGAAACGAATGAATGAAAATGCTACAATACTTTCACTATTTTAGCGCGTGAATTACAAGTGCATCATTTTAATGGTTTATATAAATTTTTTTATATGTTTATTGACAAATAAAATGTCAAAATATAAGAAAATATGCTTTATTATTCTGTAATTGTTCATAAAATATTAGGACAGTTTTACACTATCGAGGCAGTTTAGAGGTCAGAAATAAATTCCGGGCTCGAATATGTAATAATGATTGGCGAAACATGCATGCATTTAAGAATTAAATAACAACCCATTAGAACATTAGATTATAAACAGCATCTGCCATACAAGTCTCTGTGAATGAGTTTCATTTTATTATTTAATATTTGATTTGATGTGATTTGAATTACAGCTGGCACTACTGTCCGAGCTGCTGTTATTGGAAATTAATCAACACCTTCTGACCACTCGGATTTGAGAATTCAACAGCGTTGTGATATAATAACGATTTCTTCGAAAATACTCACCTTGAAGACGAACTCCACTAGACTGCCGATGTCACTTGTGCTGTTCATGGCCGACTCGCCCACCACTTTACCACTAAAATAAGTGTTCACCTCTGCGTTCTCTCTGCAGGGAGGAATAGAGTGGATTCATTCCTTCTCATACAACAGTTATTTCCGGTCCGCTAATTTGATTTTTTTTCCCCTTTAATGGGAATGTACAAACCAATGTGAGTGTGCCAAAGTGAGTGTGGCTTGTTTGGGATCTATTTCCGCTCACAGAGCAAAAATAAACAGAACATTTGGCCATATTGTGTCTGAAATGTCACTTACTTGATATTCATTTCTTGTTTATAGAACTGTTGTGTAAAAGCAATATCGCACTCGCAATATGAGGTTATGCTGAATATCGGTATGGCTATGATTACCTACAGCCAAATCACAGCCGTGCCAATATTCAGTATAACCGCACACTTGCTCGTGCAAGATTGTTTTTAGTATTCCCGGTCACTGCATGACAACTGAACTGGAATCTTCAATATTATAGTCATGCTGTCTCATAGGCATTAGTTGCATCTGTTGTTCTTAGTATTTGTCATTTTTCTTATAAACTGTAATTAAATGTTCATATGTCTGTTTAATCTTCAAGTCTGCTTAAGATCTTATTTGTTAAAATGACCAGGTTGTTATTGTTAATTGAGAATTTTCGGAGCTTAAAAAGGGCTAAAATGGAGTTCCAGAAGGTTGTGTTTTACACCCCCTATACAGTAGTCTCCCTTTATATCCAGCCCCTTGGACATGTTGGAAAATGTTGGCTTTCACTTCTCTGCTGATACATAGTTACACCTATCAGTTCAGCAGGATTCAACAGCACAGCTGTACAAATGTGGACGTTTGGCAGAGCATTGTCATTTAAGTTGTGCATAAGCAACTTCCTATTACCATTTAAGAAACATATAAAAATATAAAAAATCTACACACCCCTGTTAAAATGGCAGGAATGGGAAATGTAAAAAAAAAAAAAAATTCAAGATAAAGCATGTCAGATCTTTTCCTACCTTTAATGGTAAATGTGCACTTATATAGCACTTTTATCCAAAGCGCTTTACACTGTGTCTCATTCACCCATTCACACACACACTCCAACAGTAGCAGACAAGCCGCTCTACCAACTGCGCCACAACCACCCCAGCAACCGAAAAAACAACAACAAATTTTTAGGTGAAAAATCAAGAAAAAAAACATGTCCCATTCAAACTCATGTTTAAAAGTCATTATCGTACACCGGTCATCAATGTAGTGATTCTGATTAAACCAAAATAAAGATCGTGTTCTATAAGATTTTAAAGTCCCATGGTCCATAAAGAGCTTACAAAGCATGTAAAGGATCTCATTGTCAAAGTGTATCAGTCAGGAGAGGAGTACAAAAAAATTCCCAAAACATTAGCTGTACCATGGAACACAGTGAAGGCCATCATCAACGAGTGGAGAAAGCGAGGCACGATAGCGACATTCAAAGAACAGGATTTCCATACAAAATTGACAAAAGGTCAAGAAAAAAACATATCAGTGAGGCCACCAAGAGCCCTTAAAGGAGGTGCAGTCATATCTGGTAAGTACAGATGACTCTCTGTATTTGACCACAATCTCTTGTATTCTTCACATGTCTGGACGGTGGGGTAGGGTGGAAAGATGGAAGCCCAGATTTAAACCCTATTAAAAACCTTTGGAAAGACTTGAAAAGGGCTGTGGAATAAAGCTGCCAAATCAACAAGTTGGTAAACTCTTCCCCAAAAAGACTGAATGCAACCATCTATCTCCATCCTGCTTATCCTACACAGGGTCGTGGGGGAGCCTGAAGCCTATCCCAAGGGGCACAAGGCACAAGGCAGGGGACACGCTGGACGGGGTGCCAATCCATCTCAGGGTACAATCTCACTGCGAATCAGCCTACAATGTCTTTGGACTTGGGGAGGAAACCGGAGGAATACTCCAAAGCATGGGGTGAACATGCAAACTCTATGCACTTGGGGCGGAGGCAGGATTCGACACCCCAATCTCAGAGGTGTGAGGCAAACCTGTTAACCACGTTTAAGCACGTTTGTCCAGTGAAACCCTTTTCCTCCTCCCCACCTTAAAATGTTTCTATTTGGTTTTCACTCGAATTGTGTTTGGTTGCTATATCACATGAAAGGTGGAAATCATCTGATATCATTTATCCTGGTTTCACGATCAAGACAAAACCCTGCAAAGTGATGTGTAGGATTTTTATATCCACTGTAAGACATACATGAGGATGAGAAATTAGTGCATGCTTTCATAAATTCCAGATTGGTGACCGTTTTACTGGGTGGTTTCTCTGATATATTTTAAAGTAAGCTATACGTATTTGAGAACTTCCTGAATTATTGCATCGGGCATATCTTGCTGATCTCCTGAAGCAGCATAGCCATCATAAGCAGACTGTGGAAGATCACGCCTAATCTCTAGAATAGTGTTCAAGGTTACCACTCAGATGAAAAAGATACTCGTTTAACCTGATCTCTTTTCCTAATTTCCTAATTTCATCTAGATGTATACATAATCAGTGATTGTACTGCAGACTGCGGTTCAATATTGTGCCTTATCATAACACAACCGTGCTGACCTTCAAATCTTTAATATGTAAATCACAATGGGAATGGGAAGCTCAACATAAAGCAGTGTGATGTACTTAAAAATAAAATGAATTGAAATATATGTAATAAACTGTGAGGATGAAAGTTATATAAAGGTGTAAATATCTTGCCGTTTCGTAAGAGTACGTACATAGAGAAAGAGGTGAGGATTGTGTTCTCCACATTGAGGACGACTGGCACAGGATACAGATCACTCTGTTCACTCAGACTGAAAACACACACACACACACACATACTCATCACCCAGTTTCAGGATTATCAAATGACAACGGGCTGCTGGATTCATCTTTCAACGTTCACAAACCAACACGTCTCATTCGTAGAGATCACTTGAGAACATGGCACTTACGTAGACAGCTGGAGCTGCAGCACAATCTGCTCCGTGTAAAGTGTAATAAAAGTCTCAAATATGATCAGAAAGGAAATCTGCAGGGAAAACAGAGAACGCAAACAGAAATTAGAGACGTGTACATGTGACAGGAGTTATGCATGTGCTACAAAGTTTCATGAACACATTAAAGACAGGTCTTACAATAAAGTGGTAGATATAAAAATAAAAAAAATTATTATTATTATTATTTAAATTACCTTCCTGTCACTCTTAAATGGGTTTCCAAGATCGCACATCACAGTCTTGTTAGTGTTACACTCAATTTCCTGTTTAGAAAAAAAACCATACATAAATTAAAGAAAGAACTAGATATTGTAGCGTCACTGTAAAATGCTGTAAAAGAGCGCCCCGGTGTGGCCTAACCTTGGACCGAAAGCCATAGTAGGTGAGTGTAGGGGGAACGGTGATGTTGAGCACGGCATGATGTGCGTCCTCAGCCTCCCTGCCGCTCTCGGGCATGTTGCTCACCTCCACTAACAGAAATAGCTTCTTGACGCTGCTGTTATATTCCATCGTCTGTCTATTATCTACGCTGAAATCCAAGCAAAATGTTTGACATTTAGCTTCCAGACAGTTAAGGGAGGGAAACAGGACAGACATTAAGACTAGAGGTCGACCGATAGTGGATTTTTACAGATACTGATAACCATGTTACCTGTCGATAACTGATTAATCAACTGAGATTTTAAAAAATTGATATTGAATGAAAACATAACATTCAAAGTAAAATTTTGCTGAACTTTATTAGAAAAATTAACAGTACTGACTGCACCATGAACATGTACTGTACTTCTTATATATATATATATATATATATATATATATATATATACTGCTAAAAAAAATAAAGGGAACACTTGGAGCTACATTGTGCTGTTTAAGTGTTCCCTTTATTTTTTTTTGAGCAGCATATACAGTGGTGTGAAAAAGTGTTTGCCCCCTTCCTCATTTCCTGTTCCTTTGCATGTTTGTCACACTTAAGTGTTTCGGAACATCAAACCAATTTAAACAATAGTCAAGGACAACACAAGTAAACACAAAATGCAATTTGTAAATGAAGGTGTTTATTATTAAAGGTGAAAAAAAATCCAAACCATCATGGCCCTGTGTGAAAAAGTGATTGCCCCCTAAACCTAATAACTGGTTGGGCCACCCTTAGCAGCAACAACTGCAACCAAGCGTTTGCGATAACGTGCAATGAGGCTTTTACAGCGTCCTGGAGGAATTTTGGCCCACTCATCTTTGCAGAATTGTCCTAATTCAGTTACATTAGAGGGTTTTCGAGCATGAACGGCCTTTTTAAGGTAATACCACAACATCTCAATAGGATTCAGGTCAGGACTTTGGCTAGGCTCCCAAAGTCTTCATTTTGTTTTTCTTCAGCCATTCGGTGGTGGACTTGCTGGTGTGTTTAGGATCATTGTCCTGCTGCAGAACCCAAGTTCGTTTCAGCTTGAGTACACGAACAGATGGTCGGACATTCTCCTTCAGGATCTCTTGGTAGACAGCAGAATTCATAGTTCCTTTTATCACAGCAAGTCTTCCAGGTCCTGAAGCAGCAAAACAGCCCCAGACCATCACACTACCACCACCATATTTTACTGTTGGTATAATGTTCTTTTTATGAAATGCAGTGTTCCTTCTACGCCAGATATACTTGGACACACACCTTCCAAAGAGTTCCACTTTTGTCTCATCGGTCCACAGAATGTTGTCCCAAAAGTCTTGGGGATCATCAAGATGTGTTGTGGAGAAATTGAGACGAGCTTTGATGTTCTTTTTGCTCAGCAGTGGTTTTCTCCTTGGAACTCTGCCATGCAGGCCATTTTTGCCCAGTCTTTTCCTGATGGTGGAGGCATGAACGCTGACCTTAACTGAGGCAAGTGAGGCCTGCAGTTCTTTGGACCGCGTGTTGTGGGGTCTTTGTGTACCTCTTGGATGAGTCGTCGCTGCGCTCTTGGGGTAATTTTGGGCGGCCGGCCACTCCTGGGAAGGTTCACCACTGTTCCATGTCTTCGCCATTTGTGGATAATGGCTCTCACTGTGGTTCGCTGGATTCCCAAAGCTTTGGAAATGGCTTTATAACCCTTTCCAGACTGATAGATCTCAATTACTTTCTTTCTCAATTGTTCCTGAATTTCTTTGGGTCTCGGCATGATGTGTAGCTTTTAAGGATCTTCTGGTGGACCTTACTGTGTCAAGCAGCTCCTATTTAAGTGATGCCTTGATTGTGAACAGGTGTGGCAATAATCAGGCCTGGGTGTGGCTAGAGAAATTGAACTCAGGTGTGGACAACCACAGTTATAGTATGTTTTAACAAGGGGGGCAATCACTTTTTCACACAGGGCCATGATGGTTTGGATTTTTTTCACCTTTAATAATAAACACGCCTTCATTTACAAATGGCATTTTGTGTTTACTTGTGTTGTCCTTGACTATTGTTTAAATTGGTTTGATGTTCCGAAACACTTGAGTGTGACAAACATGCAAAGGAACAGGAAATGAGGAAGGGGGCAAACACTTTTTCACACCACTTTATATATATATATATATAAAATATCAATAAATTTTAAAGTGAAAATATACATCCAAACTGAACCACAAAGTAACACTCCAAATAACAAATGAAAATAGAGACATCCAAAATGAATGAAAAAAAACGTCAAATAAAAACAAAATAGGTCAGTGATAGTTTTTATTTCACCTCTAGAGGCTACTCTCGTACTGTATAATGACAGCGGACCTCAACACAACGGATGCAACCATTAAAAACTATCGGTGCGGATTAATCGGCAAAACCGATCAAACGGACAACTTCTAATTCTGACTGATTCAAGGATGAACAGTGAAGAGCCATGATACAATTTCAGTTTGTTTTTGTAATGTGGAAACAACTGGTTGTGTCAAATGAAAAAATAAAAAGGAAGCCAATAGTACATTTCATATCATGATAACAGACTAGGCTTTTATATTGGTTTCTCACAATATTAGCACAATATTTTACTACAAAGGAGTAACATTGATACAAAATAAAATGCACTAGTGTTAATTGGACACTGAGCATAACTGAAAAAACAAACAAACAAACAAACAAACAAACACAAGCAATGTTAGGCATCATGTGTTGAGAGTTGTGTAACGCACCTGGGGAATACGGTTTGCTCGTCACTGGCAAACTGTGCCTTCACCTGCAGATTACTGCTACATTTGTTATCAGAGCCGCACTCCTTCTGGAAGTTGATCTAAAACAGCGCAATGACAAACGTTTCTGCATTCGTATATTTGTATATATTACAATTTACATTTTGCAAACTATACAGCAAAAGGTTTGTGCACACTTGACCATCACACCCATGCCCATACTGTTACTCCACTAAATGTTGCCAAAAATTTGTAAGCACAAAACTGTCTAGAATCTTTGCATGCTGTAGCATTATCATTTTGGACCTAAGAGGCCCAAACCTGTTCCAGCGTGACAATGTCCATGTGCACAAAGCGAGCTCCATGAAAGGTTTGTGTGGAAGAATTCAAGTGTCCTGCACTGAGCCCTGACCTCAACCACACTACACACCTTTGTGATGAATTGGAACGCCTACTGCACCCCAGGCCTCCTCTCCCAACATCAGTGCCTGACCTCAGTAACGATCTTGTTCTGAATAAACAAAAATCCCCACAGCCATGCTCCAAAATCTAGTGGAAAGCCTTCCCAGAAGAGTGAAAGTTATTAAAACGGCAAAGACGGACTAAATCTGGAATGCCCTGAGAACATCAAAATGCACATGCTGGTGTGATGGTCAGGTGTACACATATGTTTCACCGCAGCTGAAACTTTTGAATCATTTAATCAGTTATTGCATGTGGACCATTTTTGCATCTGTATAATTTGCACCTGTATAATTTGCATCTGTGTAATTTGCATCTGTACCTCGGTTTTCTCAGTCAGCTGCTGCTGGCCACTGAGCATAGGGAACGCATCAAGGTCCTGTAGTGTCTGTTGGGGCTGAACTGCAGACTCGTTCAGAGAAACGTTTAGGAGAAACACAACCGGCTCCAGTTTATTTGTTACTTGCTCCTGTTGTGGAGGAAACATGGTTCATTTAAGCAGGTGAACAAGCAATCGCACTAGAATCACCAATCTGAGGCCGTCTGAGCAAGGTGATCTCGGTCTGGTTCCAACTGAACTCTACTGCAGATCGATTGCAGTGAGTAAGTGGTTCAGCTCAACTGTAGTGAACCAAACGTGCGGTGCATTTTTGAATGGCAGGAAGTGTCTTTTCTTTCTTTTTGTTTTTTGTATATGCAAACTGAATCCTGAGCCATTATATTCCTTCATAAGACAGTCGATTAAGGGTCTCAAATTCTTAATAGAGCTAAACTCTAATGGATGGGATAACAAGAATTGCTCACATATTTATTAGCAAACACCTACACTTCAATTGTACAGCCCTGCTGAACACAACAATAGAAACCCTCATAGAATTTGTAATGGTTTTAATGTTTATAAGAGGAATTGAACTGGTTTTATAGGAAACTGTAATGGTCCCTGTAGGTCTCTACTGGTGCTCTGTCACCTTATACTGGTGGCATGTTATGTCTAGTGGAGCTAAGGACTAATAATGCTAGTGGTTTTAATAGCTAGCTGATGGTTTGTAATGGTATTTGTAGTGGAAACCATTAGAATTTCTGTAATGGTTTCTGTTGGGGTTTTGTTTCAGCAGGGAGAAGAAGCCCATGAGTAAAGCCTCTCTATAGTGATGAAGAGTTCAAATAGCAGCAACATTAATTACAGCCAACGTGATTAAAGGAGCAATTGTGTTGTCGGATATTCCTTGCAGTCTTGGTGAATGTGGCGTAAAACGAATAACATGTGCTTTTCTGCATTTAAGAATTTCCCCTTTGAATCTAAAACATGATAAATATACAGTGCTCGAAGTGGGCCGGTACTCACCGGTATGCAGTACCGGCACATCTACAGTTTACTCTTTGGTGTACCGTGTCTTTTTCTCGTGTGCGGGCACTTCTCACAAGCTGCTAGTACTCTTTTCTGCCTTTTCCATATCAGGTTCTGGGCGATTCACAAATACCCTACATAAACTACATTACCCAGGGGGCAATACATGACGCTCAACTGTGCCCGTTCTCTCGACAATTCTCAAGATAAAGTAAAAAAATGTAAAAATAATCAAACAAACAAAAAAATCCTGTATACATGGTAAGTTTGCCTGAGTTAAAATGCCTAAATACCTAAGCATCTGCTGCTACCCACAATTCCTTGCAAACTGAACATATATCTCCTTTCAGTGAAGTTTTTGAATAAGGTGTTTACACTCAACAACTTTCTGATTAACACACACACACACACACACACACACACACACACATAACATAATAATAAAACTAATAGTATATAATATCATACAGATATTGCATTATTATATTATTACAGTAAAATATTGATATTACATCATTAAATCTTATTATTCTGCATGTTACAATTAATAGTGTGCCAATAGGTTGTTCCTTCGAGTAAATAAATTTATGTTGTGAGCATCAGCTATATTTCCTAGTATCATTTATTCGCTGTAGATATTCAGAATGTAATACTTAATGATTCATCGATATCGGCCCATGCATACTCAAACATGTGAATAACGGGAGGGTTTTTTTCACTTCGTGCACTGTAATTATGACTTTAGTGTACATGGTTTTGTCAGGCACAATTTCCCAAATTACCATCAGGGCTACTATAACTTTTGTATTTTAGATACATTTAAGAGGTTTTTTTTTTTTTTCTTCTATTATATAGATTTCACATCAGTACATGCTAATCTTCTTGGACATCAGTGTAGGCTAATCTTCTTGTACATCAGTGTATGCTAATCTTCTTGGACATCAGTGTATGCTAATCTTCTTGGACATCAGTGTATGCTAATCTTCTTGGACATCAGTTTATGCTAATCTTCTTGGACATCAGTGTATGCTAATCTTCTTGGATATTCATTTGACTTTAACTGTAGTTATTAAACTTGAGACTTTAAGGAATTAACAAGTGACAGTGTAATCAATCACATTATGATTTCTAATTTGGTGAAACAATTTTGTGAGGGGAAAAAAACAAACAAGGGAAAGATCAAGATATGTCACTGACTGCGATGGGTAGCAGCAACATATCCAATAGTTTGCACAATCATGCATTTCATGTACAGCGAGTTCACCAGCCTGCATTCAGACAGTCAATGTAAGATTCCTAAAGTAGGCCAATGAAATCTAGTCATCTGTCTGTGTGATGTTTTTCGGTCAACGTCTGACTGCAGTTTTCTAATACTTATAATCATTATTTTCATTAGTTGCTATTTGCGTAAGATTGTTGTTAATTTTGATGAGAATGCACATTTATGATGAGAAGTAATAGTAGTAGGGCGCAGGTGGTAGAGCGGGTTGTCCACTAATCGTAGAGTTGGCGGTTCGATTCCCGGCCACATGCCGAAGTGTCCTTGGGCAAGACACTGAACCCCAAGTTGCTCCCGATGGCAAGTTAGCGCCTTGCATGGCAACTCTGCTACCATTGGTGTGTGTGTGAATGGGTGAATGAGACACAGTGTAAAGTGCTATATAAGTGTACCATTTAATAAATGTGTTGAATTGCGTGAATATTAAATAACAGTCTCGATTGCCTCTTACGATTACTCGAAGCTTGAGCTCCTCGCAGGTCGGATAGGAGAACGATAGGTGGCCTGTGTACGTGCTTTTTCCATTGAGGAACTGCACTCTTGGGCTCCTCCGATTGCGGTCTGCCTCTACGGTGTATTTTACAGCTGAGAAGAGAAGAAAAGGCTTATGGGCTTATCATTCATGAGACCAGTGATATCAAAAAGTTCATCCGATTCCTCTTATACTTACTAATGCCCTTCTTGAAGTTGCGGTTTCCGTTGCTCAGCGTATAAGTAAAACACATCTTTGCTGTGATACTGCAAATGCATAATACATAATTATTTTCATTTCAGTGGTTGCAGCCGAGACGATCTGAAAAGGATTCTCGCTGACAAAAAGAACCCGAAATGTTTAAGGCAGCATCCTTACCAAGTATCCGTGCACTGGCTGGGATCCACAATCTTTGGCTCTACTGTGAAGTTTTTGGATAAATGGATAACTGGACGTGCCCTAATATGAGAACAATGAATTATCGGAGGAACATTGATGGAATACACCCTCAGGGACCGTAGTAAACATTTCAATACTAACCTCAGAAGTGCTATACGGTCATCGAGAGAGCCGACTAAAATGTCAGGATATTTGTTGCCGTCCATATCCATGCCTCCGCTGAGGGAATAACCGAATGTCTGGAATCCACCAGAGCCCAATGACTTCCCGTCAATAACCTACCAAAGAAAAGGGGTTATACATCCTGTACAGTTCTAGCTGGATAAAACATCATCTATTCATTCATTTCAGGAACAGCCAAAGTCCAACATTTATCTCTCCATCCATCAATTTTTCCATACAGCTTATCCGACACAGGGTTGTGGGGGAGCCTGGAGCCTATCCCAGGGCACAAGGCGATGGACACACTGGACAGGGTGCCAACCCATCACATGGCACAATTACTCACACGTTCACACACAACGGATAATTTGGAAATGCCAATTAGGTCTTTGGACTTGTGGAGAAAACCGGAGTACCCGAAGAAAACCCCAAAGCAACCCTCATGAAATCAGTTCAATTTAATACTTAACTTTACCTGACTAGGAATATTTGATATTCCCTCCTTGCTCCCCATCCATACATAGACTTTTCCAGAATCATGGAACGGATCTCCAACTGCAAAATCTGACAAAGCAGACCAAGAGAGTTGACATCGAAGAGAGTTGACACCTTCATGTGTTTCAGTTATTCATCCTCTAGGTGGCAGCAAAAATCCAGTTGTTTTTTTTTTTGTCCTGACACATTCAACTTCAGGTTTACTATTAAAGTGCAAGAATTATTAAGTTCAGAAAGCTATACGGACCTGCTGACAACATAAAGCCTCGGTTTATTAAAGTAAATACAAATGCTATTCTATGCAAGACATTTGTTTGAGCAAAAGTTTGTGGACACATGACCGTCACAACCAAATGTGCTTTCCAAATTTATTCCCTTTTACTGTTATAATAACCTCCAGTTTCTGGGAAGGCTTTTCACTAGATTTTGTAGTGTGGCTGTGGGGATTCTTGTTCTTGTTCAGCCGCAAGCGCATTATTGATGTTAGGAAAGGAAGTCTGGGGTGCAGCCGGAGCTGCAGTTAATCCCAAAGGTGTTCAGTGGGGTTGAGGTCAGGGCTCTGTGCAGGACACTCAAGTTCTTCCAGTTCATGCTTGGCAAACTATTTGTACATGGAGCTCACTTTGTGCACAGGGGCGTTGTCATGCTGGAACAGGTTTGGGCCTCTTACTCCCAGTGAAGGGAAATTGTACAAAGAAATTCGTAACAATTGTGTGCTTTCAACTTGTCCACATACTTTTGCCAATATAGTGTACATTGCATGTATTCTTCTACTGTATCATTCTGAAGTACATTGCACCTTGGAATCCATCCTGATTTATGTCTCCTATAGCTGCCACGGCGAATCCAAACGCAGAACTCTTTTCACCGTTCAGGATGACACTAGGCTTGAGCTGGAAAGATCCATTTTCGTTCATGAAAATGTACACTGCTCCGCCTCGCTCTTTGTTGCGGTCAAAATAGAACGGCGCTCCCACTATCAGGTCATTCCAGCTGAGGTGAGCATGCAACACAAAGTATGACAAAGCCAAGAAAGACGTCGGTTAGCTTTGGTTTGTATAAAAGCATTTCAAGCTGGAAATGTCTAAAAATATGTTTAACAATCTTCTGTGTCTAAAAACAATCGAATAAAGAGAAATATTAGTCGAAATTGCCTATATACAGTATAAGACATTTTTACTTGCTGAGACATAATTTTGCAGCATATGAACAATGTTTATAGCAGGTGTATGGGAGTGCAAATAAGAGATGGAGAAAATCTGAAGATTAATATAATTCCAGGGGAAAACGTGACATTTTCTACTGTACGTATACTGTATGGTTCTAAAGACTACACATTTTCCTGAACTGAAATATGTTTCATTTTGGCACACTACTCAACCACAAATAAACTTCTAGCAATTTGAAAGTCTGCTAATCTCCAAACAGTGATCCAGGAGCATCAGTGATAGTTTGACAGCCGGTTATCTGATTACAAACTGAACTGAGTAGTCCAATGTCTTCTACTTCAACGACTTGATCGAGGCGTGACGGTCACTGTGTGAGAAAATCACACTTAGGACTGTAGCTGAAACGTTAGTATTGGCATAACTGAGGACCTACTCATCATTGTTGAGATCCGTCACTGTTATACTGTTCCCAAAGTAAGAGCCCACTTGCTCTCCTGGGATCACAATCGCAGGCTCGAGGTTGGTTGACCCTTTCACTGCCAGTGTCACGGAACCCCTGGAGTCGTCTCTGGGAGCCCCTGTAACCACTGTGTACTCGTTGATGCTCAACAACTTCATGTCTTCTGTCACGGAGTAGCCTAAAATCAAAAAGACATCATTCACGTAATTAAAACACAGTAATAGTGACAAATGGCTTGTTCTGTGTAGTTAAAACCGAGGAAATTTGGACATACCCATGTAGCTGTTGCGCTTGTTTAGAGAACCTTTTTGTTTAGAGAAGCCTTTTTCACTGTAATCCCAGGAGTTGTCTGGGGTTGTGTCTCTCCATGTAACATGCACGTTGCCTGGTGAAAGAAAGAGAAAGTTGCTCAGATCACATGCGGCAGTGTTAAGCAGTCGTGCAGGTGGAGTTATCTCTGCCGCTCACCCTGCCATTCGAAACTCCCCGCGCAGCCGATGTAGACGTCGCTGTCCGTCATGCCTGCAGAAATGCCCATGTTACACATGCCTTCAAACTCCATGTCGTTGTTGGGGTTGCACACTTCGTATGTGTGGTCCTGCCATAAGTCATTGTGGTCGAAGCTCAGGTCGTTACCCCGGACGAAGCATTTGCCCACCATACGCTGCTGCTCCTCTCCTCCACCCTGCACTATTTTAACATAGCGGTGGCCACATGCCTGTGAGAAGAAACTATTCTTCAGATGCTTATCTAACATGAGGACATGAATATATAAATACATATATCAGACACAGTTATAAAGCATGGTACCATATATTGACCATATATCAGTCCTTCCAGGATTTCACGATTTTGCGATGGCGAAAATGAACGCAAAATCAATCAAACTCCGCAATGTTCGGAGGAGCTTGCCATTTTTCCAGAATTACAGCAGATTGTCTGCAGATTTGGGCCAGGACACGTCATGTGATGTCATCACAACGTGCATTCTGTTAAAGCCCTCTTCCACTCATGTGCATCCAATATGAGTACAGCTAAAAGGCCTGAAACATCACTGTGAACGACCGTGCAATTTCGTACAACTGAAATTTTGCCAATTCCAGTAGTTTTCCGCCGAAAAAAAAAAAAAAAAACCTCCGTAAGTTGCATCGCAAATTTGAAGAAAAAAAAAAAACAGCAGTGAAATCAAGCATTTTGGGCCGCAACATTAACAAAAAACAAAACAATACTCTGGAATACTATACGAGCTGATATATGTACAGTATATATTTGAGTTGTGCTCATAAATTTACATACCCCTTGCAGAGTCTGCAAAATGTTAATAATTTTGATTTTTTTTTAAGTGAGGGATCATAAAAATTGTATTTTGTTTTTATTTAGTTCTGCCCTGAATAAACTATTTCACATTCGAGATGTTTACGTATAGTCCACAAGACACAATAATAATTGAATTTACACAAATGAACCAGTTCAAAAGTTTACACACGCTTGATTCTTAATACGGTGTGTCGTTACCTGGACGATCCACGACTGTGTTTATGTTCTGTGAGAGTTCTTCATGAATCCTTTGTTTGTCCTGAGCAGTTAAACTGTTATCATTTTCTTTAAAGCTCTTATTTTTTCATTTAGTGCTGCCCATCAGAAGCTACATAAGATATTTACATGTTTCCCAGAAGACCAAACAATAACCATTTACATCCTGTTCAAAAGTTTACACTTTTGACGTATTGTGTTACCTTCTTGAGCATCAGTGAATGTTTGCACCTTCTCTAATAGTTGTGTACGAGTCCCTCGGTCGTCCTCAGTGTGAAAAGATGGATCTCATTATCATATATCCGCTGTTAGGAAGAGGTCAAATATGCAAAAAATGCTGGAAAAGTAAAGAATGTGCAGGACCTGGAGCATTTTTCTGAGGAACAGTGAGCAGTTTAACTGCTCAGGACAAACAAAGGACTCGTGAAGAACTAATGATATTTTGCAACAATGTAATTACCAAGTTCGAAACTTGGCATGTGTCATTAAAGATTCTTGGTGGTGAAGCTAAATTGTTAGCACACACCACTCCCCTGAAAAAGAACATTCCGTAATTCAGAGACGTAGGTAGTCGACAACTGAAACTATTTTCTCTCAGACAAAAGTTATCCAGTTATTTTTAGCAACAGACAGAACATTAGAATACGATCCCTCTGCTTAAATATTTTTTGTTTTTTATATACTTCCTCCCTAATGACGCACCACAGGAACAAAGGTTTAATAAGTTCCTCCACTGCATTACACGGTATGTTCTAATGATAGAGAAATCCTGTCTTACCAATACTCGTCCACCAGGATGCTCTCTTTGACTGGCTACGGTCACGCCAAGCCACATGCCTTCTATGATCTCAGATGAATCTGCTACTCAAGAGGAAAAGCAAATCAGAAAGCACATTGAAAAAATGTAAGAAAAAAAATATAGAATAAAAAAAAATACAGGCCTAACTTGTTCACATGGATCACATGGAATATTAATTAAAGAGAACTCCTGTGCCTTCCTCATAAATATCATCATAATAATTATTGTAAGTAATGATTTATTACTTAATTATCAAACCCTTATACTGCAACGCTGATGAGTTCTCGATTCTGATTGGTCGGAAGGTGCTGATTCATTTTCTGTAAGAGCAGCTCTAACAGTAGTACAGGCTGTAGTGCTTGTTTTAATATGCCATCGTTTCTATAGTGATCATTTACACTCCAAATAAATGGATTTTTTAAAAATGTGTAATTGTTGATAAGTTTTCTGTGAGATGTTCAGTAAGCATTTTTGGAAGGAGTCTCCAGTACCAGTACGTTGTAACTGGTAAAGATAAAGCTGTAAGTTTTCCGATACAGGAAAGTCTTCAGCACAGAGGACTTTTTGGTTTCTTGGTAACTTTTGGGTTTCTCGGTAGCATGACGAGATGCATTTTTTCCTTTAAACTGGGAGAATAAGCATCCTGTACAGGATTTCACTGAGTTTATTTGTGCCAAAAATGCTTGAAAGCTACTTGAATTGACGAAATTGCAAGTGCACGAAATAGTCTTTGGCAGTGATGTTTGTTGGTAAACGAGACCTTTTAGCTGTCCTCATGTTCGACGCACGTGGGGGCTTTGTCTGAGTGAGTGTTGTGATGACGTCACATGACGCGTCTTGGCCCAAATCTGCAGAAAATCTGCGGAAAAATTGCAAGCTCCTCCGAACATTGCGGAGTTTCCTTGATTTGCCTTCATTTCTGCCATTCCAAAATCGCTAAATCCTCAAGGGACTGAATAAAGCTAGACCAGTAAGGTTAACAGATGTTTTATAGCTATTCCACAACCTTAACTGTAACTAAAAGTATAATCAGATTTAAAAAGTATGATTTGTCTTTATGTGTTCTTGAATAAATTCAAAAAATGGTTCTTGTTGGCAAACATGTGCTGCTGTGGTATAAGAGGAACAAAACACTATCAGGAATTGCTGATATAAGGAAATAATCAACTCTGCTTGGTCCAGCTGTCATTGATTATTTTCCGATAGTACGCCCTATTGTGTTTTAGTCCTTACTCAATGGACAAAATAATATTTATTTATTAGTGGAACAGCGAAAAGCAGCGACACTTTACAATAACAGTACACGAACAATCATGCACTAATACCTCAATTAATGCTTACTTCAATATGAACTAATGATGAGTTAAGACATATACTAATCAAGAGCTAACCTTAACTATGACATGAGCCTTATGAATTCATACGTGAATAACGACCACCTTAAGTACGTTTGTACACGTGGAGTAAACTAAATCAAACATGCTCTATGAGAAAGCATTTATATTTCAGATTATTTATATACCGTATGTGTAATGTGCCACATGAAGCTGCGTATTTACATCATTAGTGCGTCTTTCTACATTGGATAAGGAGGATGAGTGCAAATTATGCAAGTGATCCAGTGCCATCCAATGATGTTCATGTACACAGAAAATGATATAAACAATTTGAAAGGATTCGTTCATATTCTTTTGTTTGGAGCAGGCTGGATTTCATTTACCCCTATGTGTTAATTAATACGTTAACAAATACATAACAAACATGTACTAACATGTACTTAAGGTGGTCGTGAATTCGTTGTTAAGGTTAGCTCTTAATTAGTTCATGATTAATGCATGCCTTACATAACGCATCATTAGTTCATATTTAAGTAAGTATGAATTCAGGTTTTAGTGCATTGTATTTTTTAAGTTTCATTATTATTGAACCTTTCTGCTGAACACTTCTGACGAACATTTCTACATTTCTACTGAACAATTTTTGCTAAACATTTCTAATGACCAGTTCTGCTAAACATTTCTGCTATACATTTCTGCTAAACATTTCCAAAGTTGAATTTCTATTGAACATTTCTGCTGAACATTTCGACACAACATTTCTACGTTTCATTTTGATCAAACATTTTTGCTGACCTTCTGATGAACATTCGATGAACAAGCCTATCTAAATCGCCTTTTCTGTTCGGTCCTCCCCGCCATTTCCCAAAAATACAAACAAAATGAGCAACAGCAGTAAATATTCACAGATTTTTTTCTTTTTATACAAAGAAAAACAAAACTGAACCCACAACCCACCCCTCCGGCTCATCACGGCTACCCATTATACCCGTCTTTAGTGCATTGTAAAGTGTCACTGGAAAAGCCGAAATCATGCACAGTTCTAGATACAAGACTTATTGGTTTAAATAATTCTTCTCACAGACTGTGTAATATAAAAATAATAATAATAATAAAAAACAACAACAAGCACTCCGGTGTGAGATTCACGTGTGTGAGATTTGTTTCCACTTGGCAGTTGTTCATTTTACCTTCACTTAAGTGCGAAAGCTGCAACTTGTCATTTTCGTTTAGCACTCCTAATGAAATGATATCAGCCACGCCGACAATGTGTAAACAACTCACAGTATGAGTGTTATATGGAAATCAACAGAGAGAAGTCAGAGTCTTCAGAGGAAGTCGAAAGTTTATTCAAGAAACAAAAGGTCGGCTCTATAAATTGTACAGTGTTTGCTTAGGTAATTGCCTTGCATAACTGGGCCGATACATTTTTCATTCAACATAAACAGCCGACACAGGCATGGGCAGGGCGTGAGGGGAGGTGTGGTATGTCAGTTATTTCAGGATTTCTACCATTGGCATTGACTAGACCTATACCGGTACAATCATCGTTGGGTGTGAAACTTCACAGACGATATGAGAAAAAGACAGTTCTAACAGGTGCTATTAAAGAGAAGTGTAGTGAAATAAAACACACCCTTGTTGACCTGAAAAGGACGATCCTTAACTGTCCCTACGATGTACAAATAGATAGCACACAATGTACTAGTTTCCGTTCCAACACAAATACAGGTCTCAGATTTGTGTCACCAATCACCGCTCAGATGTGTGAGGGTGAGGGGAACTAGTCTTTTGAACATAATAACCTGTGGCGCGACACTCAGACAGGTGTTGCTACTTGTGTGTAAGAAAAAAAAAACTGAAGTGGCTTTGGGGAACTCTTTATGCTTTTATTAATCATATGGAAAACAATTTTACTTCTATAGAGTCAGTGTCACCCTTTCACTTAGTTAGGAAGCAAGGAATGTAGGATAACATTGGTTAAGGCTAACTAACAGCTCTTAAATGTTAGCTAGTGTGATAATAACTCTGATGATAAAAACGCTCAGGATGCTAACAGCTACCTAGCGCAATACAAAATGCCTTTAGGAAATACAAAGTGTAAGTAGCACCAGACAGATTACAGTTATGGGTATTTTTCTGCTGCTTTTTTTTTTTCAAAATATGTGATGCAACTTGAAGAGTGTTTTTTTTTTGCTTTTTTGTGGAAAACTACTTGAATCGGAGAAATTGCAATTGCACATAATTGGTTTTCACCGTCTTTCTCACTGATGTTTGTTGGTAAATGGGACCATTTAGCTGTACTCAGGTTCGACGCACGTGAATCGAAGAGGACTTTGGCTGAAATACAGGTTGCGATGAAGACACATGACATGTCTTGGCCCAAACAGGTGGGAATTTTGAAAAATTGCAAGCTCCTCTGAATATTTCAGAGTTTGCTTGATTTTGCATTAATTTATAATTCTGGACCCATTGGTCATGTCCCCAGGTGTTTAAGGGAATATAATTTCCAAAAGCCATTGATTCATTTTACATTTATTATTTTTATATTGTACTTAATATTATATTACATGTAATATATTACACATTAATTAATTAATTTCTTTATTTATTTACACTTTTTTCACTTTGATAACCTCGGAGTACAATGAACATATTCACTGTAATATAAAGGTGATTTCTCACAAACAATTTTACGTTCATTAGAAAAGCACATCAGAACCATTTGAATGTTAATAAAATGGGCAAATTGGTCGTTTAGACCTGAACCGAGCATAAGGGTTAAACACAACATTACAGATGATATACAGGTGCAAACTCGCTTACTTGAGGTGATGAGGTCGACTCTGGTGCAGTCGGTCAGGTCTGTGGTGATGGGGCATGAGTAGATGGCTCCAGTCTCATTTACCTTCAGCTGTGATAAGGCTTTCTCTTTGGGTGCTCCTGCCAGGAGTCTGAACATAAACAAGTACAGGAACTGTTTTCAGAGCATCTCCTTGTGGTAGGATTTGACACGCAGCATGGATGAAGTTTATGTTTTCTGTCAGGGTGCAACTCCAGCCTTTCTTATAAGCTTCAGCAGGGACGATAAATTATTTATTATTCTACTGTGATGATGTGTAGTGATAAAACTTGCGGTATGACTTACAGTCAGTTTGGATGAATAGAGTTAGCATCATGCCATTAGAAAAAAATGATTTGAATATGAATTTTGAACTGACATTTTGTTTAAATTTGGCTGAATTTCACGCTTGTGGGTGTGTGCTAAAAATGTTTTGATTGACCGAAATTCAAAATCAAGTACAATCAATTTCTAAAACACGCTCAAACTGTCTATTAATTAATATTCTAAGATTCACTTTCAAAATCACATCATGGTAAAAACAGTCGAACACAAAACTTATATAAAATGTTATATTCTTTCTAGTATGGGCTAAGCCTAAGTGCCTATGGTTAGGATATGGCTCACACAAGTAGCTAATACATTGTGTGCGTGTGTGTGTTGTATGGTTGTGTGTACGGTTTTTGCAAACCATACAATTCAGTCTCAATTCCAAATTCAATTTCAGATGATATTACCCAAATTGAAAATCCTAACATTCGTTAGAATTCACATTTTCTGATTTCCGCTTCCAACGCCACAAACACACACCAAACCCTACGACACTCCAAATCTCTAGCTGTGAGGGAAAACAGAAGACACTAAAGCACGTTTGTCATCAGAGGAATGGGAGGGGTCGGGCAACGAGAGAGAAAAGACGAGTTCAGACCTGAGTGAGGAGGTGGGACGGCTGATGAAGGGTTTCTGGGATTTTTCAAACCCGCTTTCAAAGAGACAAATAAAAAAGCACACAAGACAATGAATTCTGTCTTTCTGTGCACAAGCAATTGCCAGTTACTAAAACATTTATGCTCTGCGTGTATGTACTCTACATGTGACAGAAAAGAAAAGTCTTGTAACAGTCAAGACAAACTGGACCAAATTGAACAGAACAAAACCGAGTAAAAATCTTTTTTAATCAGAAATGAGGGAAAAAAATTTCTCGTTTTCCCCCCCTATCATTTCAAACTCAAGAATACAATTAACCTAATTTGTCGTTCAGAAGGCACGGTGGTGTTTCTCTTTTTATTATTCCCATACATTTACTGACTTTGCCCAACTGCAGCACTGACCGCAAAGAATTTGCCCTCAGTCCGTGAAATTTCTTTGCCTGAATGATGTCATGAGAGAGTATCTGTGTTTTCGGTGTACCTCGGGGCCATACAATCTTTTACCAGGTGTCAAAGAGCAGCAAGCAGCTTAGAGGAGTCGGGATTGCAAAAGTTGTAAATGTGAAGTCCAAGACTTGAGTGATAAACCACCTTTGTGAATGATGTATATAAGCCTGTGGCTGGGAATCAGTTGCTCAAAAAACAAAAAAAACAAAACAAAAAACAAACGAAAGAACAATCACACTGTTTTTGAAAAATGTTTAGTTTGGACCAGGTTCCTTAGTGGGAAAAGAAAACTCATCCCGATTATACGGTTGAAGCCAAATCACTGTTTCCTTAAAGTCTTGAAGTCAAAATGTGGCTTCTAGTATGAATATGTGAGCTTTAATTGTTGTCTATAAACTAGTGCGCTCCAAAACAATGACAAAATTCACATTTAGAAGATATATGTAATCAAAATGTACAGTCTCTCTCTACCACCGATATAGATCAACAGTTCTGATGACGTCGTTCTCAGCAGATTGTCTGTCCAATCCAATGCGCTCTAGAATCTGACGAGTCCTGCCACCAACATTATAAAAATCTATGGTACTAACTGTCATGTACGACGTAGACCGGGCTGTAAGGTACTGCACAATAAACAATATCGGCAATTTTTAAAGGGGGCGGAGATTCATAATATGTCCTGCCCTGACTTCCTGTTTCAGGGGAAATTACAGCAGCACATCGAATAACGCTGTGTGTTTAAAGGCACTTCACGGGAACTGTAAAATGTACGAAAACTCACAAACTGTGTTAGGATACAAACATTTTTCTGAAGTGACCAGATTTATTTGTGTGAAAATGTTATGGGGAAATGGCTGATTTTAAATAAAAGACAACAGTTATTTGAAATAAACTTATTCTAAGAAAATCCTTATCACATTTTCTCGTAACGTCTTTCTTTTTCTTTTTTTTCTTACTTAACATTTGTCTATCACCTATCACAGCCAGTGTCTTGTTTTGGGAGAGAAACAGTAAAATGGTAGAAAAAAAATGAACAACTGTTAAGTGGTTTTGAAAGATGTTTAGTTTGTACCATCTCCAGTGAGCAAAGATTCAATAGACACAGTACAACCCACTCACAGGTGCTGGGAGAACATTTCAGTGTGCTTTTAGCGAAAAAGGTTGATAAGTAGTGCTGGTCTGTACTTCATTTACGCACCATTCTGGAAGCCTGAAGTCAATATTTAAAAAAGATAAGACTGACCTCTTTTACTTTGCCATGAGAATGTCTTTAAAATGACATCGTTTTGGCTATTTATTGTATTATTTAAATGATTTTCCACAGTTGAGAGCCATGCTTACCATTAGTCACTAACGCTCAGCCTTGAATTAAGCACAAACTGCTCTCCCACTTGCAAATGCCAGAAGTGGGATGAGTTCAGCTCGCCTGGCTCAGTCTGGCACAATTCCCCTGATGCAAATGTTTACATCCACCTGGCTGCTGTGTGAAAAGATGGGACTGAAAAAGGAAGTTGGAAGAGCTCCAGAAGTGGACCATTTAGCAGGAAGCTAAAGGACTGCATAAGCACGAAGAAAATTGTCTGCTCAGGAAGATAAAATGCGTCGATGTGTCTAAAAGTTGGTGACAATGCAAAGTGGATCTATAAAGCACCATCAAAGGTCTCAATCTTGTTTGAAAAAGCATAATTTCTGACATAAATCTTTTTAGTTTCCAGGTCTCTTCTCAGGAAAAAGCTTCACAGCATATAGAATGAAACAAGGACAGTTTACCATAGTGCTGCTCAATTCTCAAATCGGATTGGTCAGAAGGTATTGATTAATGACTATGACAATGCCAACTGTAATTCAAATCTCAGGCTAAGGTTCTTGTTGATATGGTGAAGTTTCAGGACAGAGAACTTTGCACTTTCAGGTTGGATTAAGCTGCCTTTATTTCTCTTATTAACTTCGATAACAAAAAACCAACCTGAGAAACTAACCTGTAAAAAAACTAACCTTTAGTTAAATGTGTTAGCATTACATCTAAATATAAATGGTTGAAAGTTTTATTAAGAAATTTTAATCTTTAGCAGACCACTGACATTTATAAGGAATAAAACACTTCAGGACATGCTCTTATAGTAAATTAATCCTATTCAAATTCACGTCAGGCCGTATCCCATCACCCTGCTGTGGTTTATGTTCCAATAACGTTTACATTTTTATAGATTTACCAATCATCAAGCATGAATGTCCAGTGAGGACCTGTAGCAAAAAGAGACTAGTGTCGAAAAATTCTACTGTAGAGTAATGGTGTACTAATAGTCTTTAGTAGAAGGTTAAGTAGTCATGATCGCTCAGTGTCGGTTTTATCTGAAATTCCACAGGCACACACTGAGCCTAAGAGAGAGAGGACTAAAACCCTAGCTTACCCCATAAGTGTGTATAAGTGGGAGTGACAGAAGAGAGAGAGGGAGAGAGAGAGAGAGAGAAGAGAGAGAGAGAGAGGGGTTGGGGGTGGGGTGGACAAGTCACACTAAAGCATACAGATTGTAGCTTCTGGATGCAGCTGTCATCATTTGTCTATTTTAATCTGCATTTAAACACTGAATATTTTTATTATCATGATTTATGCCAACAACAGACATACACTGAGTTATTGGAGCTATACAAACTGGTCTTTGCTTTGTGGTTAATTAGTTTAGAATCATACTAAAAATCCAAATAAACATATAAAGTATATAGTATGCATATGGTATAATATGCCACTTCCATGTTCCTCAAACAGAAAGAAAATATATTCAAGTATGCAGATACATGATGGCAATAGTGCGAGGCATATGCAGTTGGAAGAAAAATAATCAACAATGGTGTGATGCAATTCCCATATCAGCTTTTTTTTTTTTTGGTACCTTTTGAGTACATTACAGTCACATTTAATGTTGTGGAATGTCCATGATGCAATTTACATCCTGATACAAAACAATTTATATAGAGAAACCTGGAAAACACAAAGACCTGAAGACATTCCCATGTTAGAAAACTTGCTACAAAGCGCCGACACTCGAGACTCATCCGTAAATGATAAACAAACATCTCATTACAGAACGTCACTATATCACTGATTATATATTAAGATTAAGCTTATGGTGTCTCCAATACAAGTCCCTATAAGTGAGTTGTTACTAGAGATACAATGATACTGTATATCAGAAAGTGCATTTGCTTTGGAGCCAGCACTAATGTCAGTGATGCTGTTATTGAAAATGAATCACCTTCTGACCAATCAGACTAGAGAATTCAGCAGCGCTGATGAATGAGAAAACATTTTTTTTTCTTTTTTAAAACACAGTTGAAATGTATCAGCAGGATACATATTGGACGTTGGGCATGTTGGACACAGCATGCTTTGTAGAAACAGGAAACTAAACCACAGCTAAACTCAGTTTAATCACTCAGTGTAATGCTGTGACGAATGGAGTCTGAATGGTTCTGATCTGCTAATCCAGAATTTGTGTATTTATTAAGCTGAATGTCAGGAAACAATAGAAAACAAGGTGGAAGTTTGGCAATACTGCATCTGTTTGTAAAGAGAACAACAGCTGCGAATGAAACAGCTGCGATAGGAAGTGTGGGTGTATATAGTAACGGAAAGAATGTGATCGGTTTGTGTTTTTTGTAATGCCATTCACTGTGAAGCAGCAGGAGGTAAAGTGTGACCAAGTGTCTCCTTTGAGTAAGCTTTGAGCTGTTAAGGTAGCAGTAGTTGAAAGCACCAGTAACATTATTCTAGATCAGGCACGTCAAACTCAAATTCTACCTGGGCCACATCAGCATTTTTGTGAAGGACCACGATCGAAGTCTAAATTTAATACAGAACTAATAATAACATTTATTATTCTGATTATAATAAAATCTCATCTCATCTTCAACCGCTTACTCCTTCTTCAGGGTCGTGGGGAACCTGGAGCCTATCCCAGGACTCATCGGGCACAAGGCGGGGTACACCCTGGACAGGATGCCAGTCCATCGCAGGGCACAATCACATACACACTCACACACTCATACACTACGGACAATTTAGCCATGCCAATCAGCCTACCATGCATGTCTTTGGACTGGAGGAGGAAACCGGAGTACCCGGAGGAAACCCCCGCAGCACGGGGAGAACATGCAAACTCCACACACACGGCACCGGCGGGAATCGAATCCCAGACCCTGGAGGTGTGAGGCGAACAAGCGAACGTGCTAACCACTAAGCCACCGTGCGCCCGATTATAATAAAATGTTATTCTTAAATGTATGCATTCCTTTGTTAAACCCATTGTTTACTGGATACCAGCTGCTGTGATGAGAAACAGGATTAACCACAATTTGATTTTCAATGCATTTTCTGTTTGAAAGATACTACGCAGATAGCTAGGCTATAAGCACAGAGATATGGAGGTGACAGCCGGTGATGTAGCTTGCTGCAATTGACCCAAAAAGAAAAATAGACCAGGATTATTCTATAATTATTTTAATCATATTCAGTGGAAAATATCATAAAGGTATTTCATGGAAATGTTAATATGAAAAGAGATTTGATGGTAGATTGGAACGCGTGTTTGGATATTTTAAAAAGGTTACAGCTCATTGGTTTTAGTTAAGCAGTGTGAGATGTGTTTGCGCGTGCTGAATAATTGTAGTCACTATGCTATGGATCTGTTGCGAAATCTGGATAGTGTGAACATGTTGAGTAGTAGCGTAGGCCTACTCTGGGCTGCTTCATTGCTATTTTTCCCCCCCAAAGATCCAGTCCACAAGTTCACAAATATTCCAGTCATTTTAATCTAGAACAAAATGAGTGCCATCTTTGTTTGAATCATTGTCTGTTTCTATATTTGCTGGTGTGAACTGGAAATGTACTTGTGTCAACCTTAAAGGAGCTCGACTGGATATGGAAGCTGATTCAGGAAGCTAACACAAGTCTGAACAGTGGAACAATGAAGTCATCCACAACAATCTTTAGTAAGACAACTCACAAAAGTGCCAACACTATATCCCAGTTGCATGTCAAGTTCACTGAGGGGAAAAATCCTCTCAGTCTAATTTGCTGGTTTTCTTGGCTGAGTGACTGAGTGTGTAGCTTCCCACGCTCAGACCATGTTACTATGCTACAAATAAATACTCACAGGGCCTTTTTAGACCACTATTTAAATGATGTTTGAGAAAATCCAGACCTGTCCAGTCTTTGGGGACCTTCATGACCTTCATTCAAATAACATTTTTGTTGTATTCCAGCTTCCAAACCAGCAGCTGAGTACCCACTTTTGGTCTTACTAACTTTTGTCTCATTGCTTGCTTTAGGTGCATTAGAATATGGTGTATATTGGTTCTCTAATCCATAAGCACATTCTATAGAGTTGTAACAATTTGGGTAGGTTTTAAAAGCTAGAATACAACACCACTTGAATAAAGGTCTCCAAGGACTGAACCAGTCTGGATTTTCTCAGCCATCATTTCTACACTGGTCCGTAAAGTCTTGGGCGTATTTCTTTGAACTAATTGTTTCATTCCTCAAACTTGACATGCATTAGCTTTCCTATGAATGACAAGGCCATAAATATGTAAGCTTTCAATCAACGACAACAACCAGATGACAAAGAGATTCTCAAGGAGTCTTTCTTAAAGCTAAGCTTACAAAGAAGTAACACAGATATAAACACTTTGCATGGTCTTTATGACCCATCAGCCTCTTGTACTGACATGGTTTATTTCTCACACCTGGTATTATCATCCATCTCAAGTCATCCAAACACAAGTGGACAGCTAAGTCGCTTTACACCTGGCATTTTGAATGCGTCTCCAGTGTCCACTTGTAATCGGATTTCATGCATCATTTCCACTGGAGGAAGGGTGTCATGTACTTTATTAAATAGGTCTTTAACGGCATTTGATTTCAGGCAGTAATGTCCCGATAAAATAAAATCTACTGGCTGTTTAATCGTACGGTTTACTAAATAAACTTATAAATGAACAGGTGATGAGATGATTAGATGGTTCTTCTTTGATGTCTGGGACGCATCAAAACACTTTTGTGTTCACACTACAAATGTTATGAGGTCATATGCGGTGGTTTGAGTGATTGGATCACAATGTGTCTCTGAGGCACCATGGACACCTGTTCTTAGTCCTGTCCATTTATGATTGGATCACCCAGGACGTATGTTAATGCCAAGTTTCGATGCATTGTGTGTTCTGACACCTTTCTGTCATAGCCAGAATGAACTTTTTCAACAGTTTTGTATTCTACATTACAGTAACTCCACTGTGGGATTGGACCAGTCGGGCTAGCCTTCACTCCCCATGTGCATCAATGAGACTTTGGCAACCATGACCCTGTCACTGGTTCACTGGTTGTCCTTCCTTGGACCACTTTTGGTAGGTACTAACCACTGCATACCAGGAACCGCCCACAAGACTTGCATTTTGTAGATGCTCTGACCCAGTCGTCTAGCCATCACAATTTGGCCCTTGTCAAAGTCGCTCAGATCTTTACGCTTTCCCTTTTTTCCTGCTTCCCACACATCAACTTTGAGAACTGACTGTTCACTTGCTGCCTAATATGTCTCACAGCTTGACAGGTGCCACTGTAGTGAGGTAATCAATGTTATTCACGTCACCCGTCAGTAGTTTTAATGTTATGCCTGATCGGTGGATGTAGAAGTATTACAATTTCAGTGCAAGTCTTTTCAAAAGCTGTGCAAAATGCTTACATATTTAATGTGTTGTGTTTCACACTTGCATTCAAACCTGCATGCATGTTAATGTGTGAGACATGAGAAAGAGGAAACCACAGTGATATCTGTGTGACATCCTAATAAGGATGGAGTAAAGAGACACGATGTAATTTTTTTCTGTTCAGTCAAGCGACTGTAGTGTCACAATGACTGAAATGGTTCATTATTTTCAATCATATTGTTCATTTCACCGTTTTCACAATACTAATCTTGGTATAGGTGCTCTAATTTTTGCTCCTCCAACGTATCAATAACCAAGAGGTACTTGCCTATTTTGCCATCAGTTTGTGTAAGAACCCCCCCCTCCCCCATTCCTCCAACTTCTCACACAAACGAGGTCTGAGACTGCATGACTGTACACATACCTCACATTGTTCAAGCTGGACATCCTCATGCCTTCTATCAGTGATCCAATCATGACAATCAGAAACAAGTCTGAACATTTCTGAAATGATAAATAGCATGATACAGTTGTCTACAACAGACAGACAGAGTGCTGTAAGGAGAGAAAGTGTGTCACTCTGAGAGAACCCAGATGAGTGAGTGATCTAGAACATGCTGGAACCAGTCTGTGATGGGCTAAGGACAGGAAGGCACCATCGGGCCGACAACAGAGAGATGGCATCTATGTCGATATGCAGCTATGATGACAGTAAGCATCATGGACATGCACAGAAAGGTTACACAATCGTAGCATGTTAAGACTGCTACAAAAAAGAAAATCAGCGAGCGTATTGGATTTTCGATTAGAATCCGAGAGCAACGTCCTCAATCTAATCAGCAGTTAGTAAATGGGACAATTAAGTATGATTACTACTCAGTAAAGAGGAGTAGGAATCTGATTATAGCGCATACGTCTGTATCATGTCAATGTGATGATACATCAAAATGACAGAGTTATCACGCAGAACAGTGTTTTTGTAGAACCTGATTTATTTACTGAGTCTGGACTACACTACCTGCGAGTAGTAAATATACTATACAGTAAATTTTCTGTAGTAGGAGCCAGAGTTTTCATTACTGAAAGAAAACTTACTGGAAAACCTATTCACTATTACAAAGTGCTGGCACTGGAGACTCCTTCCATAAAGGTTAAATTACATCTAATAGAAAACTTGACCGTATCAACTATATATTAGGTATTATTTGTTAAATAACATGTTTTCTTAGGAGGTTTTCGCACCTGGCTCGTTTGGAGCATTTGTTTTGGAACCTGGTTTGTTTTAGTCCCTTGGTTCGGTTCGTTTAGACATATATATATATATATATATATATATATATACGAACACGGCAATCATGCTCGGATCCGCGCCAAAACAACCGGTCCGAGACCACCTGAGCGAGGCGAATTAACTCTGGAGCGGGTCACTTGTGTTGAGAAAGCAATCCGACCCAACGGACCAACCTGTATAGCAATGCATGATGGGAACTTTGCCTGCTAACGGCTCGCAGTTTAACTTGTGGTCTGACGAACATATTTTTGAACAACTTTCAAAAACACATCAAAACGCAGAGGTTTTACAAGGTGTTCAGCGAGCGTCTCAATGACCACGGCACTCTGACCAATGAGAGGATAGTTTACTCACATGTGACTTGCATCAACTCATTTTGGTGCACTTTGTAATGTTGCCTTGTGAAAGTGAACTGAGCCAAGGAGAAAACGCAACATTGGTACAATTTAAGTCCCCGTTTCGGAACAAAGCACAGTCTACAGGTCAGAAAACACCCTTAATGTCTTTATTATTAGGCTTAGATTATGTGAGCTGTTACTATAACGTATTAGAATGAGTGCATTAATATAAACCTATTGTTTATATTACACCCAGAACTCATGTTATGCTAATAGTCATGTTGTTATAGAAAATTTTGCCTATGTAATACTTCGTTACCGACAAGATTTCCGGGCTGTTTCATGTATTCAACACGGAGCATCAGTGCACTGGTCTTGATGTTGGAACAACAAAGAAAACATTATTCAAATGAGAAATAAATAAATGGACATTATTTAAATGAGGCATCTGACTAAGACTCAAAATGCAAAGTCATTTTAAGTGGATTTGACTTGCAATATGCATTTTAATTTTGTCAGTGATTGTAATTTTTGTTCGCAAAAATTTAAATGAATTTTAATTATGTCCTAAATTATGTGCACAAACACACAAACACACACACACACACACACACACACACACACGCGCGCTTGTATGTGCATCATTTGAATTTGAATAAAGTCTGGATTATGCTGCCATAGTTACCCTTACTACAGCGCTGCTAGAAAGTTTGTGAACCATTTTCAGTATTTCTGCATTGACCTGAAATTCGATCAGATCTTCATCTAAGTCCTTAGACTAGATAATGAGTACCAACTTAAACAAATGACACAAAAACATGGCGTGGTGGTTAGTACGTTCTCCTCACACCTCCAGGTCCGGGGTTCGATTCCTGCCGATGCCGTGTGTGTGGAGTTTGCATGTTCTCCCCGTACTGCGGGGGTTCCCTTTGGGTACTCCGGTGTCCTCCCCCAGTCCAAAGACATGCACAAGTGTCCATAGTGTATGAATGGGTGTGTGAGTGTGTATGTGATTGTGCCCTGCGATAGACTGGCACCCTGTCCAGGGTGTACCCTGCCTTGTGCCCGATGTTCCCTGGGATAGACTCCAGGTTCTCCCGCGACCCTGAAGAAGGAGTAAGTGGTAGAAGATGGATGGATGTAAAAAGAATGTGAACATCTAGGAGAATGAGCTCATTTAAATGAGTAATTGAAGTTAGGTGTTTCAATCAAATGAACTGCAATCAGGTGTGAGTTTAGCAGCCCCTCCCATGTTTTAAGAACATAAACTTGGTTCTTCATTATTCAAGTCTGGTCTTCACTACACGTTTATGGAAGTGTGCCATGCCTCGATCAAAGGAGATTCCTGAGGAACGCAGAAAAAAAGGCACTGTACCTTTACCCTTATCACACAGAGAACATTTATTAAAAGAGCAATAACCCTGAGATTGAATTGCTGCAGAGGTCGTCTCTGAATACATACATTTTTGACTTGTGTAAACTGACCTATGAGTATGCACTGAAAAGATTATTGTCACAGACGTCCGACTTTCCTATTGCGTGACCTGGAAAGGGAACCAAAGTGAATATTCTTTATTAAATGGGACCACTGTGATGTGTGTATAAAGGAGATAAGCTCAGTATAGGGAAGAATGCTAGTGGTTTTGAAGGGACAGTTCTGCTTTCTGGTCCATACTAGCATGAGGCAGTTTATTCTGATGTGTCCCCATTTATTACAGCCACAACTACTAGGGCTGGGTCGGAACGATCAAATGAGTCATGCAGCCATTTTCCGAGAATCATTGAAGTTTATTGTGGAAATGCTTTTTAAAAACATCTCGAAGTCAGTTATGGAGGTTTTTTTTTTTTTATTGTTTCAAATTGATTAATTAGATTAATTAAGGAAAAACACACTATGGGCGCAGTGTGCTGCTGCAGGAAAATCATCAGTGCTGAAATTATTCTCCAATAACAGTGTATTATTCCTCTGATACCAGAGCAATTTGCCAACGTTGACAGGTTTTAACTTAATAATGAAGTACATGGCATTTTTAAACTGGTTATAGTTACATTTAATGTTAAGGAATGTCCACAAGACAAGTTAGCTTGTGCTACCACTTACATTATAGCAGCTATAAACTGCTGATCCATCACCAAGCTCTCTTTTCTTTCTTTCTTTTTTTTTTTTTTTTAAATTAAATGAAATGAAATTTAAAATGTGTCTCTGTGTGGATTGATCTTTTATATCTCAGTATGCTTTTCATTTAAGAGAACGGCATTGTTTTCCAAAAATAAATGTATCCATTCATCCATTTTCGGTACCGCTTATCCTACATATGGTTGTGGTTGTGGGGGAGCCTGGAGCCTATCCCAGGGGACTCAGGGCATGACGCGGGGGGTACCTTGGATGGGCTGCCAACCCATCATAGGGCACAATCACACATACATTCACACACCATGGACAATCTGGAAATTTCCGAGAGGAAACCCTGAAGCACGGGAGAACATGCAAACTCCCTGCACTTAGGGCAGAGGGCAAACCCCCAACTCCAGAGGTGCGAAGCAAACATATTAACCACTAAGCCACTCGTACACCCCTAAAAATGAGCCATAAGAAGAACTATTTGCAAATATGCTCATGACCCTAAATGAGGAAGAAAAAAAAAAAAGTTCCAGTAGAAAAAGAGAGATTAACCAGTATTTCAGACATCTCAAATGTGGAAATGGGTCAAACTGACCCATAACATAATAGGAGGGTTAAATATTTTAGATTGCATTAGATAATAAGCATTAGTGACATTACGCTACTACTGTAATCTAATCACGTCCTTCATACACTATTTCAATATGCAACAATTGTCCATTTGTGTTGCATGAATATCAATACCTGTATATACAGTATGACATATGCTAGCTTTACACAAGCAGATCCATTATTCACACAAGACTAGATAAAACCTGGCTATTTTCGGCCTCCATGTATGTGTGTTATCATTGGCTTTTCCTCCAGACAAACTACCTTTCTGCGTGGCACCAGCAGCCATTAGTGAGAGAGCAGCAGAGAGAAACATGCATCATTCAATTAACAGCCATAAAAACAAAGAGTAAGCGCACACTGTATTACAGGCAACAGCTAAAAGTATTCCTGACAGCATGACTGTTGTATATTCTGGTATGAACCCTTTCATCCATATTTCTGATCTAAAAAAGACAATTGCAAATAAATACGTCGAAAAAACATATTATTTTATATTATTTTAGCAGCGTGAACACATTTTAATTTACGAAGTAGAGTTCAGTTGTCAGTTTTAAAGCTATATAAATGCTAGCTTGTGCGAGGCGAACGTGCTAACCACTACTTTTTCGAATGATCACTGCGTTCATGTTTTGTTTTCAATTCAAATCATGCACTTTTGATTTTTGATCGTGCGCTTTTCATTTTGATTCTAGTCCTGTCTCTGCCCCGTCCCGTTATCGGTGTGTTTCCCAATTGTGTCCAGGTGTTCCAGGATTTTTATTTTTATTTTTTATATATAATAATTTTTTACTGGGTTGTAAAAACAGGAAAATGATATTTAACCATTTGGAGGTGGTAATGTCAGTAAGGACAATTTTAGACTATGAGTTTGAAAATACCCTTCTGCCAGCAGATTTGAAATGCCACACCGTAATTCTGCCGCTCCACCCACACCAGTGAAATGTTTCTTTCTCACCATGAAAAAAATTACGTCCAACCGAACTTAAAATACGCTTGCAATATTACATAAACTTGCACAAGAAAGAGCCTACAGTCAGGTCCATAAATATTTAGACATCGACAAAGTTATCGCTATTTTAGCTGTATCCAACAGTATATTAGAGTTGAGTAAATAATTATATAATGAAATATTTATCAGATGTTCAGCTTTAATGTGAGTTACATTCAAACTGCATGAACAGTGTAAGAATTACAGCACGTTTTATGTGGTCCCCCTTTTTAAGAGACCAAAAGTTGGACGATTGGTTACTCAGCTGTTCCATGGCCAGCTGTGTGTTGTTCCCTCATTAATTCACTTACAAGTTAGCAGATAAAAGGTCAAGTGTGGCGTTTGCATTTGGAATCTGACACTGGTAACTCTCAATATGAAGTCCAAAGACCTGTCACTGTCAGTGATACAAACCATCATTAGGCTGAAAAATTCAAACAAACCGATCAGAGAGACAGAAAAACATTAGGTGTGGACAAATCAACTGTATGGTGCATTAAAAAAAAAGACACTGGTGAGCACTAAAAGACCATGGAAAACAACTCCGATATATTGTAGCAGACAGGTGAAATAACAATAACATTAAATAATAACATTACTAAACAATAACATTAATAAAAATTTGTACTGCCTTATTTTAAATACTGCAGACATCGTATTTGTGAATACGTTCTAAAAATCAGTGCTTATTGTTCAAATTCAATGTGTGTTGCTGTTTTACCACCAAATCAATTAAATATCAGCCCCTGGTAGATAATATTAAACTTGCTGGTTACCTCATTTTAGTGTTTTAGTGTGATTGTTACACATCCATAAACTTGTTCTTTGTCCATTGACAGGACTGGACACACACACACACACACACACACACAAAACAAAGCTAAATATACTTGGCAATTGTGTCACTGCTTGGTGAAGGCGTTGTTTTGCGTACCCTTGAAAATAACCAGGCTATTTAGGTAGGCCATATTTTAATTTTACCGAAGTACATTTTAAAATTTTCATCTGGGAATTTTTGAAAAAGCAAAAAAAAAAAAAAAAAAAAAAGATTTGTCATACTTATGAAAACATGTTCTTGAATAAGTATTATTTAAGAATAAATTTGTAATTGTTTTGATAAATAAAACAGGGGAGGAAACCTCATGGGGAGAACATGCAAACTCCACACCCACAGGGCCATGGCGGGAATCAAACCCCAAACCCTGGACATGCAAGGCGAACGTGCTAACCACTAAGCCCATAGCCCACCAGCATATTCCATCTTCTTGAATTTGGTACTCATTCTCTATGTACATAAAGGAAGTCTGACAGACAAATCTTTAGCGCTAATCCCCTAATCTTTACAAGAGTGTGAAATCAGGGATTCGTGTTGAGAAAGGCCAGACATGGTCACTCTGGCTCCCCTACTCTTCCCCCTGTGAGTTATGAATGGCTGAATTTACAGCCAGCTCTGTTTATCTAACTAATCCACCATTGGTAACATATCTCCTACAGGTGGGACATTATTTCCGGATAGGGATTATCTGCATAAAAATAAGCATGTAAATGTATCCAAGACATATTTGCAGCAGTGAGGCACTGGGGGCGTGTTCGAATGCAGGCTGTGACTGGAAGGAGGAATTGAATGAGCAGGTAACTAGCTAATGTTTACACTGGTTAATGAGAAACTTATTTCAAGAAATAGAGATTGTGCTTCTACAAGAAAGGTCACAATTCAGACAACTTTGAACAACCTGACGCTGTGTGTGTGTGTGTGTGTGTGTTTGTCAAGGAGTTTAGTTTTAGTTTAATATTTTGCGTTGTCTGTTGTCTGAGTCTCTTGAGCCCTCATTCTCTACCTACCCACCTGTGACATAAACACAGGTTTAAATGTATTCAAACCACCTCAGGAGCTCTGAGATGCCTTTAGTCATGTTATACAAGTGTAAATGCATCTGTTTCTACAAGCAACATTTGCCAACCAAATCCTCTCCCATAATGCCATGCCTGTGCTCCAATATGCAAATGTCTGACATAAATGCAACTACAAAACAAGGAATGACAAAGAAGGTTGTGAGCTGATTTGCCTATTAACACACAATACAGATCTTAGTCCTGACCAGAGATGCATTTGATTACAAATACATGTGGTTCAAATCTGATCAGGATACAATCCAGATACAAGTGCAGGTGTGAACAGGGTATTTAAAAACTGCCTGATTAACTGAGGCCATGGCATCACGCAGTATGGCAGAATCAACAGCTTTACAAACTCCTGATAGAAAGCCATGGTTGTTCAGCCTGTCAGTGGAGAGCAAGATAATTCATTCTAAAAGTTACGCCAGAGAAAAATAGAAAGAAGTTATTCATTATCATGTCACGACAAACCAGCAACTCCATTTCCCAGAACGCACCACAAACTACAAACATGTCCGACAACTACAACTCCCAATGGAACACACAGACAAGTCACCTTCTCCTGAGGACTAATCACACACACCTGTTCTCAATCTCATCATACTACTTAAGAAACTCTCACATGCAGCCGTTGTGAATAATTACACTCACACAGTTGTTTTTTTTTCTTCTTCTTCTCTGTTGTGTACCAAGCCTTAATCTAGTGTTTGTTTGCGTGGTTTTTGACTTTGTTTACTCCTTTGACCTTAATTTCTGCCTTACCTGCTCTAGCCTGTTTGCCTGATCACCTGACCAGTGCCTGTCTTTGTTTATGTCTTTTGCCTTGCCCACTGGATATTATAATCATCATTAAAGCTGTTAAATGCAATTGCATCTGTCCTAACCTCCATTACGCGACATTCAAAAAGCACATCAAATACGTTATGTTAAAACTGTGGATGCCTACTCCAAATACAAAAGTACGTTAATATAATAAAGTGACAAACCATTTGAATATTTAATACCTTCTAATCAGTTTTCTGCCATATGATCCTGGTGCTTAGTGACACCATTTTGTGCCTGGCCATGTTGACAAAACATTGTTTATGGAGAAAGGACACTCCTGGGTCATCTCATTCATATCCTTCGGTACATGCTGAAAGACAGCTTATCTGTCTCATGCTGGCTGTGCCAATGAAAAATGAGATAGAGGAAGAACACCAGACATATCCTACAGGGTGAGTCCCAAGACGGTCATATCTCGTCATGCCTGGGGCTCTTTTATCTGCTGGGCTAATCTTCCAGGGATGAGCGGGAAAGTGTCGTTCTCTGCTGAGTGGAGAGAGGACTTAGGTAATATTCCCAGAAGGCATCTCTTCATGGTTGATCCGTAAAACATCCTTCAAATCCTTCAAACTGTGAATTTAATTCTGTTACCAGACATAAGTGTCTTTCATTTAATTTTTCAAAATAAGATGTTGCATGATGTCCCATATACCCTACATAAGACTTTTTTAGTAAAATGTCCTCCAAAACTTTTCATTTTTAGTTTGTATTAGATATATTTTTTCAGACAGCCTTTCAGAATGGAACGGAAGTGTTGCTGACCAACCGAGAAGTAGACCTCCACGAACATCCACTGACGAAGGCACATCCGACACGGTGCTGGCAAACACAGTCCCCTACTGTATGGAGACTTTTGGGACACCCTGTATAATCAAAGCACTAATTTACAGCACGGCTTTATAAATGAACTAAAAAGTCACATGAAAAGCGAGTGAAAATCTACAGTTCAATGAACGGACACAAAAATGTTCAAATTAATGTATTTTTATCATGGGAAAAACCCTTCTCATGGCATCCATGCTTTCACAGCATATCAAACACAGGAGTTTAATGCTCCATTCAAAAAGTCTTTCCATCTCTATTTATCATTTCACATTCAAGGATGTACAATCCAGCACTACAAAATCTATAATGGTCGCTCATGACAAGCCTCGGTTTGGCACCCTGTCATCCATTTAGCCTGAAATCAATCTCTGTCTGCGTACATGCCTATACCAGACCAGCAATGCACATCAGTGTGTTTTCTGACAGAAGCCAAAAATTCTTGGTTAATGTACTGTAGCCTAATAGCTGCTCTGTCTAGCCATTTAATCTGATTTGATCAGATCTTGAGAGACACATCGAATTTTAGCTTAATCTAGCATTTAATGAAGCTATCTGATGACGGGAAAAATAATGGATAGAAACAGATAAGATATAGCTCATTAATGCTGGGTTTAAAAAGCATTCATTTTGCTGTCAAAGAAAAATTACACAGCATAAATGTATTTTTTGTTCATTGTGCGATGTAAGAACGGCAGTCTTAGAGCACAATGTGACGTGGTCACTGGTGACTGATTTAGTCGATGTTCTGGAAGTGTCAAATAAAATTTGAATAAAATCTCTGCTATGATGCTTGTCTACAAGCCGGCAGTATGAGGAATGCACAGGATGACAACGAAACAGCTACAAGTATTGTAGTGGCAATGGCAAAACAAAGAAATACATGCTAATTCATGAATTTTATCTTAATCTCACTTTCAAGAATGTTTCTGTCTATTTGACCCAGTTTTCTGTGTGAACCTGGCTGGCGCTGATGGATGACGTAAGTACAGGGTAGTTATTTTTGTTAAATCACAGGTCCACCGTTAGAGGATCTTCATCATATATTCTGACATGGAGAACACATTGTTATGCAGTCTGTTATAGAATTTGGCCAAGATTTTATTGGAACAATCTCATACAGTGTAACAAGTAATTATCCTAAAAGATAAAGCCTATACATATACATTTCAATGGAGGAAGGATTGTCAAATTATAACAAAAGGTCACTTAAAAAATAAAAGGTTTTGCTTCACCAGAATGACTACAAAATGATCTCCATCTGGATGATTTCCATATCAACCACACATGATCTATATATGCGTCCTTGCTTACACACTAAAATTGCTAAAGTAACCTTGTAGTAATATCACTTCATAGGAATATAATTGGTTGGCTGTTGTGTGCAGTCTGTTAAAGATGTACTGCAATGTCCTGCTGTTTGTTTGTTTAAAAAAATCTTCACCCCGTGTTGCGGGGGTTTCCTCCGGGTACTCCGGTTTCCTCCTCCAGTCCAAAGACATGCATGGTAGGCTGATTGGCGTGTCCAAATTGTCCGTAGTGTATGAATGTATGTGTATGTGAGTGTGTCCTGCGATGGACTGGCACCCTGTCCAGGGTGTACCCCGCCTTGTGCCCGATGCTTCCTGGGATAGGTTCCAGGTTCCCCGTGACCCTGAAGAAGGAGTAAGCGGTAGAAGATGGATGGATGGATGGAAAGGTTGGAAAGATTGAGCAGCTTGTGATTCACGAGGACCAGATAAAAGCACCACTCTGAATTACTTATTCATGGGACCAGTGTGAAAGAATAGCCCAGTTTGTTCTGTAAAGACCAAAAGTGCTGACTGAAAGTGAGACACCATTCCGCTTATGGCACACAAACAAATCTGAGAGACTTCATGTTACATTCATATATTAAAGATGTCACGAGGTCATTCGAAATTGTAATTAGTGGTTAGGTATGAGGTATAGAACTGTATAAATTCAATGACAGCCAGTTCATATCACATTTTTCTGTATTATCAGATGATTCTGTACATCTACATCAAGGACAATAGATATGAACTAGCCCAGTAACTCTAGCTAGCTAACTAACATACACTCTAGGGAACCTAACTATCAGTACGTTTACATGGACAACAATAATCCACTCTTAATCTAATTAAGACCATACTTTGATTAAGAAACTACCATGTAAACACCAACCTTAATCTAATTAAGCTCTAATCGAATTAAGACAGGTGGAGTACTCCTGTTTTAATCGGTTTATGGACGTGTATTACAGACATGTAAACATCTTAATCACATTATGAACGTCGTGTGAGCGTTTTCACCGCATTTTGCGACAGGACACGATCACACACGGCAGTTTTATATTTTACGGCGAACAAGAGAGTTCGGCTGTGTCTCAAACTGCCTACGTGCCTACTACAGGCCTGTAATGGGGAAAAATACATGTACTACTATACAGTAGGTGAGTATGCGATTTGAGACGCAGCCCACGGCTTCAAGCAGTCGTCTATTTGCACGTACAGCATGGCTAATAATTAACTGCACTTAAAGCGTTAGAAAAAATGAAACAAATACACCCAAAACTGTATACGGTCCCATAACGAAGACCAACTGTATGTCGATACGTGAAATTTTGGAGTGACGTCGAACGGCGTGGCGCGGTGACGTAATGACGCGGGCTCTTAATCTAATTATGATCTCTAACATGTAAAATGGGAACATGACAGGATTATTCTAAAAACGACTCATGTAAACACCTTAATCACATTATTACCATACTTATATTAATGTCAATAATTAGATTATTGCTGTCCATGTAAACGTAGTCTTTGACACCTGATTGATTCTGACTTGTGTATGTTTAGTACCTGAACCATGTTCTATATTCAATTTTATTCTCTAATCTGTGAGTTTTGCTCTAGAGCCTGGAAGATTATTATGTACTATCTCTACAACGTTAGTATGCTAGATAAATAAATATGAGTTACACGCAAAGTGTTATCAAGTTATCCAGACACTGTTGGCTGATATATCCGACAGTTACAACTGGGTAACGATACAAATTCCACAATGAGGATAAATGGGCTGACTATAATTCACTAGCTTCCCACCAAATTAGAGAAATGATAAATGCCTTACCTATTTAGCATGAAGAAAGCTAAAACCCCATCATTCTGAATACATTTTAACTTCATCACTCACTCTATGAAATATCACTTTATCACTCTAGTTGGTTTTATAGTCAGACTTCTTTCATGCCCAAAGTAATCTGTATTCGAGCTGCTGTATGACACATGCATACAGATTTCCCATCAAAATCCGACCCGACACCCTTGTCAACACTGACTGTGAATTATCGTTACAGGTATTTTTTTTTTAAATCATATAATATTTTTAAAAATATCATTCATATTGTTTATATTTTCTTAGTAACAAAAAAAGTAATGTTATCATTATTTTAGATTATCATGATGTACCATCACACCTCTATTAGATACCATATGCTGCCTGTGAAGGTTTACGTTTGCAGGTTAAACAAGCAATATCATGAAAGGAAAACTGTAAAGGGTACCATCATGTAACACAGCAGCTGCTTCACAAAGCCTTCATATGAATCACACACTGTAACTACAGCATGAAACATGAGCTTGTTGGGGAGTTGGCAAGTCAGTGAGACTCAAACCATCAGTAACTGCAAATACATCATTCATTCTTCCTTTTTTAGAGCTACAGTATCTTCCACAATCATTTATTCTATAAATATAGCAGCCCTGAATTAATCAAAGAGGATCTTACAAATATTGCCATAAAAGTCATTCATTTTCCAGATTGCATTGTAGAACGGCAGAACAAGAGTGGGAGGTCGGAAAAAAATGCTGGGAGCTGAGAAGTTCAAAACAGAACGAGGAGATAATTATTATATATAAAGCGGAGTAATATTTTCGTTGTGGGAGTTCGAAGGAGAGGAATGCAAACTCTCTAATGGGTCTAAAGTCTAATTGGAGACTGATTAAGCATTTTAGCTGCCAAAAAAGCACTTTCTTGCATTGCTAGGTTTTTAATCAGACACTCTGTATCAGGTATGTTGCGGCCTAACCATTCTTTATGATTGAATGTGATCATTTCAGCAAGCAAGAATTATGCGGAAGGGAAAGAAAGGAAAAAAAGAGATAAGTGAGATTGTTACTGAGATGTTCCTGCTTGCACTTTTCATATGTATTCTCTTTTGTTCGATTCTATCTTTTGTTCAACTCTGATCTCAGTGCTTGAAAGTGAATTTACTCTAATATAATACATTATTGTACTTGATATAGTTATGCCAATAAAGATGGTAAACTGATTTGGGCTGAGTAATAGAGACGGAGAGATACAGACAGAGAAAGGGAACTGTATCAAATAAAAATGCTGAGTAACTCAGCTCACAGCCTTGAGCCACGAGGGCACAGCATGCAAACAGCTTAGCAACGCCATTCACCCGTTTAATTAAATGTTCCGTGTGGAGAAATCAGATCTATAGATCTTCTCCAACTCACTAGCAAATTGCTACAGTTAATAAACTTGCTTTTCAAAGCAAGAATGACTGTGCAGGACCGAGGCTGGTGTGTGTGTGTATGTGTGTGTGGAGAACTAATAGGCTACTAATCCTTCAGAGTTCAGTATGTAGGTGGGGTAGCAGGTTCCCAAGCTCAAGCTTACTTTCCCCCTTGCCCGTCTCAACCCCCAGTCTGAAAAAAAAAAAAAAATAAAAACAACCCAAAGCGGGGGGGAAAAAAAAACAAACAAAAGGGGGAAACCCACCCCCCCCCCCAAAAAAAAAAAAAAAAACCCCCCCCCCCCCCCCCCCCCCACCAAAACCCAAGGAAAAAAATAAAAAATAAAAAAAAAAAAAAAAAAGTATTTTAAGAGAAAGTGGATCACTAGTTGTGTGTGTGTGTGTATTATTATATATATATATATATATATATATATATATATATAACACACATACATATTTATATACACATACATCACATTTTCTGAAATCATCTTCTGAGAGAGTTACATCGTTTATACACCATAATATACACATGATTGCATATTTTGGACATTTGCCTCACTACTTTAATCCTAATTGTTCTGCATAAAGCAAAGATAAATGTTTTGACTACTGTGTCCAAATTTTTACATTTCAGCCTCATCAGTAAATTATTCCTGAATCCTCACAAACCAGTGCTGCATGCATGCCGGGACTAGATTCCAGCCAACCTCTTGTACTTCTAAAATTGCTGTGCTCCTCACTATGCTGGATGAGTAAATATGAGTCCTCAGCTCTGAGGTATCGCACCAGATACACTGGGTTATTTTCTAAACCTTCGACCTCTGGCAAATCCCACAGTTAACACTTACACATGCCAACATGAGGCAGCACATTCCAGTGTCGCAGGATAAGCTGCAGGAAGAACAGTGTCTGGGAAGTGTCCTAGACTGACGAAGAGGGCCTGCGATGTAGAAAGATAAATGATGTTGTGCTTCCTCCATGCAAGAAGCTTGACGCTCCCCTACATCTGCAATCAGAACTAGCTTGTATGCTTTTCAATGAAATCCATGATGGAATAGCTGTCATTTATATGATAAAGTCAACAGACCCAAAGTCTTGCAATTGTAAACCTCCTCCAGTGTACAGGAAATACTTTATGACCTTTTCTGAACACAGGAGGTTGACTACATTATCTGTTTATCAGCTGACAAACATCCAGTGCATATAGTGAATTTATTGGTCTGTAAGGCACCTTGAGGCCTGGTTCATGGGTAGACTATTAAAATAACGTAGCCAGCTGCCATTTCGTCCAGGCAAATGCTCCTATTAAACGAAGTGCTATATCTTTTTGGTGGCGGGTCTTGTTTGCGCTCTCAATGGCCCCAAATGCCCAGAAGAGATGGACCATCAATGTGGTCATGTGACTCCCTCTCATATTACACAGCTTGGCTAATATCACTTAAGCAGCAGAGCATGGATGAAGCATTGATCCAGATGTTCACTTTGAACCACCATGGTTCCTACGGATTTAGCCGATTAAGTCTTACGTAGCATACAAAAAAGTTAAAATAGCTAGGAGACAAAAATATATCACGTCAAATGCTACTGTTCTTTGAATTTCCCTGAAATGCTCTATGATGATGGCTTTGTCTCAATGGAACAGGAAATCCCAAATAAGGATAGAGTTCAGAAAGATGAGGACGGTTGGGGGAACTCCCAACTGTACCACAACACAAGGAGGATTATGGCTTTGAATAAGCTTCAACGGATTCTGTCTAGCCTTCACCACTTGTTTGCAGGCTTTTGTGTATAATGTGGAGATAAACAAATATACACATACACATTATACACACATGATTAGTTGTCGGAAGAATTTATCAGTTTGAAGAAATAATTATAACTCTTAAAAATAAAAAAGTGCCAGGAAAGGTGATACCAGTGAAAACCTTTTTGTTGGGGGATGTTTAACCATTTTGGGTTACTGATAGGAAGGTCAGGGGTTCAAGCCTCAGCACTGACAAAATGACACTGTTGGGCCCTTGAGCAAGGCCCTTAACCCTCTCTGCTCCAGGGGCGCTGTATCATGGTTGACCCTGCGCTATGAGACCAGCTTCCTGACATGCTGGGGTATGCAAAGAACCGAATTTCACTGTGCATATGTATTTGTGATAAATAAAGACTCATTATCACTATTTTTGTACCACATAAAGCCAATAAATGTTGTCATTATATAAAAGGATTTTTACAGTGGGAAATGATTATCCAGTTTGTGTTGCAACAACATAAATGGTCGAGAAACTACAGACCAGGTGGTTTTAGGGAACCTAAAATAATTCTTTTATAGCAGTGGTCACCAACCCTCTTCCTTGAGATCCACCTTCCTGCAGGTTTCATGTCCAACCAAAATCTAACACAGAAGTTTTAGTTGATCAAGAACTTCTTAAGGCAATGATTAGATAGTCAGGTGGGCACGATTATGGTTGGAGGAACAGTATTCAGGTTGGTAGCTCTCTAGGAACAGGGCTGGTGACTACTTGTCGTGTCCAGCATCAATAAAGAGCCATATTTACTTGGTGCTCATCGGATGGGTTTCCTAAGGATGTGTGAATGCAATTCATACAATTGCTTCAGAATTAAATTCCAGGACTTTCAAAGATTCTTCCAGCATTTATTTTCCAAGAACTTGGTTATAAGTAGCTCCATGGTCACCAGTTTGATCCTAAGCTTTGCTTAACGTTTGTGTAAATGTGTGTGGACAGGCGTCTCATCCAGAGTGCATTCCCGCCTCACGCCCAGTGGTTCCAGGATCGACTCTGGATTCATCAAGACCCTGGCCATGATAAACCAATTAAACAGTTTTTAAGCACCTTTCAATAGAAAAGTTTGTTGTCCAGGTTTTTCCAAAAGCTAAATTCATCCAGGCAATCCTTGATCAGACTCTCTTTTAAAGTCCAAGTCCTACATCTATCTGACATGACGGAGCATGTCAGTGGTGGCTTAGCGGTTAAGGCTCTGGGTTACTGATTCAAATGTCAGGGGTTCAAGCTCCAGTACTACCAAGCTTTGAGCAAGGCCCTTAACCCTCTCTGCTCCAGGGGTGCTGCATCATGGCTAACCCTGTGCTCTCACCCCAGCTTCGTGACAGGTTGGGGTATGTGAAGAAAACAATTTCACTGTGCTCTAATGTATATGTGATCACTATAGACTCATGATCATTATGATGATCTTCTTTAAGGCTCGATGTTGTCCTACATGCACTCAAAACCTCAGCATGGGTGCAATGAGACCCATGCTTCACTTCAAAACATTTCAAAAGGAACGAAGTGACAAAGTTTTTGAAGTTAGAAAGTTTACATCCCCTCATATAAGTTGTCACTTCACAGAATGAGAGACACTTGTCACTATAATCCTATAATACTGTCATTTCTATAATAAAAATAGCACACACAGTAGTCGGTTCATATGTTAAATATGTGTCCATGGAAACAGATTGTTGTATTGTCGTGTCCAGCAGGTGCTTGAGCAAGTTTAAGCTTTAAGAAAGAATTTCACACTAGAAATATGACAAGTCTATTCCTACATACTTAATACTACATTGCAGAACCCGTTAACATCATTACTGACTCCTGGTTCTTTCCCCCACACCTGGACACGAGCGCAGTGCCAGTCTTCTTCCAGTAGGACCTGTTAGGAGTCTGGAGGAAAGGTAGAGAAAAACACTCACAGGTACTTCCTGGGCTTCACCGTCAGACTGTGCTGCGCTACGGACAATCCGAAAAAACTGCCTTTGGTTTTTCCTTCCTTTATAACCGGGAAGCGGACATCCACATTAAATCCCAAACCCGGTTGCGCGGTGTATATTACGCAGAAGCAGAAGTGCAGCAGAGAGCGGGGAGCCATGTTTAAGTGTCCTTCTGTCCCTCAGGCTCACTCTGAACAAGACCAGAGTTTAACTCACACTTCATAGGAACAGTGCGCTCTCAAGCTCAGCCGCGCACGCGCCACACACACACACACACACACACACACACACACACTCGTACTCTCAAGGTGTTTTCTCTCAGTCGCTTTCTCCACCCCTCTGTCCCTTCAGACACACAGAGAAATTGCTGCCCTTAGGCGTGTGTGTGTGTGTGTGTGTGTGTGTATGCATGTGTGGAGGGACTGAAGCTACACAGAGTACGTTATGTGATCTAACTATCTATCTATCTATCTGTATATCTATCTATCTATCTATCTATCTATCTATCTATCTATCTATCTATCTATCTATCTATCTATCTATCTATCTATCTATCTATCTATCTATCTATCTATCTATCTATCTATCTATCTATCTATCTATCTATCTATCTATCTATCTATCTATTAAAAACTAAGTGCAGTACAAAAAGTTTCCAGAGAGCAGGAGAGGTCTTTCATCAGCGGTCCAGTGCTTCTGAAGGTGTATATGAGATCTATCTATCTACACTATATGGCCAAAAGTGTGTGGACACCTGATCATCAGACCCAGATGTGCTTGCTGAACATCCCATTCCAGATTTAGTGCACGTTTCCTGTTATAATAACCCCCACTCTCCTGGGAAGTCTTTCCACTAGATTTTTTGAAGCATAGTTGTGGGGATTTGTGCTCATTCAGCTACAAGAGCATTAGTTTGTCCTGACGAGGAGGCCTAATGCACAGTCAGTGTTCCAAGTTCATCTCAAAGGTGTTCAGTGGTCAACTTTGTGGCAAGTTTGGGGAAGAACCACATATGAATGTGATGGTCAGGTATATTGTGTGTAGTAGGTCAGGTCTTCCTGCGCGGCAATGATCTGAATGCATCTGCTTTATTCATAACACGTGGGATGTTGTTAGATGTTGTATTTTTGTCAAAGATTAGTGTAGGTATGTCAAATTGGCTTGGCTTTCTTTTGTTTTGTTTAAAAAGGTTGATATCTTTTTTCTCTCTTTTTGCACACAGTCAAGGTATCTATATCTAGACAGTTCCTAAAGAATCTTTTTTTTTAAATATATATATATAGTTTATCTCTTCATCACTCCCTCTTCATCTCTTTGTCCCTTAGCTCATTGACTTGTTCTTTTTTTACTGTCTATATCTCTGTCTCTTTGTCTCTATCAATCCATCCCACAACAACGCCTGTTGCCACGGGCTTTAACATCTTGATTAGGTCTGTAGTTTTCCCCAATTCTGTTCTGTTACTTTTTAAAGAGGAATGTAAATAACAAGCAGTCCATCACGTCACATCGAGCACACATGCATGATTTTCAGTGATTCAACTTAAAATGGATTCCAGGCTGTGTGTAGAATTAGCTCTGACGTGACTAAACAGCAGGCCTGTTTGCAATAAACATTTCTTTGTGAGAACTCTGGCTTCTGAGTCTCCTGGGCAGGCCGATTGGAAGAGCGCTGCCCTCGCATGGGATTCCCGATAAGAGTTCCTCCTTACAGTGAGGCCACGAAGGTCTGACCTTGGATCAGTCTGTCATGTTTCTACAGCGGTAATCTGCTTACAGAGGAGTGAGAGGGGAGGAGGAAGGCACTGCCATGAATCAATTTCCTCACTCTCTCACATAATGCTGCTCCTGGACTGGAGTCATTCGCCTGTGTCTATTTGTGTATGATTGAGCTGAGGAGTGTGTGTGATTTTGCTCTGTCAGCTAAACCCTTACAATTCCCACAAAAGAACACCATCCATCAACACACCCCCAGCCCCCTTTTCAAATAATGACTAATAAAGGCGAATAATGAAAGAAGAAGAAGAATAATTTAAAAAGCCGACCCATAACATTGAATAATAGCTGTCATTGGGTAAAAAAAGAAACAAATCGTTGTACCAACTAGCATATCCATCATATGTGCGGTCTCTCTGTCTCTTAACCAATTTCATGCTCTCACTGGAACATGACCATATCTGCTCAGCTCACGGTGGCTGAAAAGAGCCAACGTGGCATCCTGTTTCTTTTCGCTGATCATGAAGAACCCAAACTTCCAGACATGATATGTCTTGCATCAAGAGAGTATTGTCTTTTTGAAAAGATATGTTTGCCTCAAGTTGTTTATGAAGTGATGCTTTGTAGATTTCAGATTACAAATGTGCATTCCATAGCACGTTTCCCTGCAACAAGAATTGTATGATGCATCTAATTTTTTGTCTATTATAGCTGTGTATTATGGACTTAAGCACAATTTTTTTGATTAAACAAGGAGATTTTTTGCTATTGAACAAAACAAAAAAACTTTTTTCGCTATAGACATTTTCTAATGTCTCAAATGATATCGAAAATATTTCAAATGTTAGAATAGTGCAAGCACATAAACATAGAGAAAATGTACGTAACCATGGTTCTGTGTGAGTTGAGGTACACCAGCACAGTCTTCTTTGGAGCTAGTGCAGTTTTCCTGTTTGCTTGTTTCCTTGCTGAATACCAATAGTAACCTCTTGACTGTGACCCCATGTGGGTAGCCTATAAAAGGTCCCTGCTATGTCATGCCCGACCTCTGGCCATTCTCGTTAACCCGAGTGACTCATATATCCTGGTGGTCCTCCACTCAATCCCGTAAATATACCCAACATACCAAATTCTGGATCATAAAAATATCCAAACCTTTGAATATTCTACAGAGCACCATTAAATCCATTAAGAAAAAATGGAAAGAATATGGCAACACCGCAACTCTTCCTAGAGGAGGTTGTCCACTAAAAGTCAGCGATGAGGGAAAGAGGGGATTAGACAGAGAAGCAAAGTTGGCATCGGAGACAGATAGTAACATAGCAAAGAAAAAAGCAAACAAACCAAACAAAATATGGAAAAGTGATACCTTATTTTCCAGAACATCACAAGTTTGAGTCCCACAGTGACACAGCCATCAAAATTGACTGTAGTCTCTGGATGGGAGGGTCAATCACAGCAACATTTGATAATCATAGGTGTCTGTGAGTTCATTTAAGAAGGTAGATGGTGCTTTCCTACAAGTGTGTTACTCTGCTCTGTGAAAAGCAGTTTGAAAAAGTTTGGTTAGCTGGCTTCACATATCTCAAAGGAAGCATGTATTAGCCTTCACCCTCCCCAGTTGGTGGCTGTCATATGATTGGATGAAGCTGGTTGGTGAGTGGGAATTGGCAGATTGCTCCACTTATAGCCATAGACACATTCGCAGCTCATAGAGAGATGGAGAGAAAAGAGAGAGAGAGAGAGAGAGAGAGAGAGAGAGAGGGACACCTCGTATAAATGTATATGGGACAACAGTACTCAGGCCTGCCAAATTAGTAATAATAGCTGTCACCCAAACATCGCCTTCCCAGTGCAGACACTTGCTATAACATTCCCCATCTTCTACAATATAATCCATAAACAGCAAGCTAATGGAGACTCATAATTATGCTGTTGATCTGAATGCATTTTTGCATTTAACACAATTTGTGGTGCAATTGCATGGGCGTATGGTTGTGCATTGCATGCTAACAGTATAATAAGGGCTTGAAATTAACTTTGTAGCTCACCAACCACTGGGTGTTTCCCAATTCCACCGATAACCATTCTATGTGGTGTAATATTCTTACCTTTACACATTACTTTCCCATTTGACAATGTCTTTTCACACCAACATCAATATTTTGCCAGATTAATGAAATAATCAGCATTGAAATAAAAGAAAAATGAGAATGATAAACTGTATAGAAATAAGAACGGTCAAGCTGAATTGAAAAACTGAGCACACACATGGTATATATTGTCTACAGACTATAATTTATGCCTCTTTAATGATCAGTATGTACAGCCGCCAGTGGCAACTTTTACCCACATTTTGCAGGTGGATGTGTATTAATTTCAAGCCCTGAGTATAATGCCTGCTAACCGCGCTATAACAAAAGAGAAAGCTTGATAAATGGAGACTCCAGACCTTCGGTAAACTAACACTAGTCTCACTGTGCTGGGGGATAAAAGCTGCTAATGCTTTCGCTTACACTCTGGAGACCCTCAGCAAAAACATCACAGTTTACACATGTGCTCAGATTTTTAGCACTATCTTTTTCTTTTTCCATTTTGAATATTGAGCACTACTCTGTGGGTATGGTGCAAAATTTCAATATTCAATATTTTAAAAGAATAATAATAAATAAATTAAAATGAAGCAGGGCTGTAATGTAATAAGGGAACTCCCATCTCTGATGTAATCCCAAGAATGGATTGATTGTCAGTTGGGATTTGATCAATGGCCTAAACACTTGGAGGGAATAAGTGTGGTAACCATAGCTTAAGGGTACATCTAGTCAGAGTCAGTTCAGTCTTTTTAGCTGACAAGAGTAAAGAATAAAGATGGATGAGGGTTCACTTGTCTAAACGTTAAGCCTTCAGTATTGCTTACCTGGATTTAACTCCTGAACTCCTCAACCTCTGTTTATTCTTTCAGGCCACTGAGGGAATCATGCACTTGATTCCTTTCGGCAATATAAAGAAAAAATAAAGTAGAAGGTCAAAGTGAAGAATACTTGAAATACACAGCAATGCACTATAAGATGTCCTCAGACAAAAACACCGACTGACTCAGCAGAATAAAACACAGCCGTGTTTTATTCTAAACAATTTTTTACAAGAGCATGAAAGTAAGTGAACATGAATGAGAAATCTAGGCCATTTACTGTGCTGTCTAGTATACTGAACAGGAGTGTATGGTTTAAAGCACGTCCACTGTTTCACTCACCTAGGGCACTCATTCGAGGGCCTGCCGTTGTCATGGAGATCACAGTTGCTATGTGATTTCCAGGAGAGAAAGGAGATTGAGATCTTTTAAAGCCTTGCCAAATTTCCCAGCTTTGATTTTGACCTTTCGTTTTTCGGAGTCAATTAATTTTTTACAGAGTGAAGTGTGACATGCGAGACAGGTGTTTCGTACATAATTTAGTGAAACATTATGTACTGTACAAGGCAACGCTGGGGGCACGAGTAGAACAAAGGTTGAAGAAAAAAAAAAGAAGAGATATCCTTAAATCTAAACACCTCCCATTCAACACTAAGTGTTTGGACACCTAATTATGAAAAGTAAAAAAAAAAAACTAAACAGAACAGAACAACAGTTTGGTACTGACAGGTTCACATCCACCTAGTTTAAAGAGAGCAGAGCTTTTACAAAGCAACATCCAATTCAACTTTACTGCAAACGAATGGCAAACAAAATAAAACCTGCAGTGTTGAAGTTTTTGCAGGATTTCATTTGTATTTCCTGACTTTGGGTTAATGTACACTAAAGTTTAATATAATGCCACTATACTGTATGTATCTGTATCTGTTTAGTGCTTCAGATATCTGTCTACATTTGCAGTTGATTTTAACCCAAAGACGGCATCACCTCAACCTGGAAGGTGTTTTTTTGTGCTTGTACCCTTGGCAGATTAGTGAGACAGTAACATATTTTTTCATTCATTCATTCATTCGTATTCAGTAACTTATTTTTTTATCATGGACAAGCAACCCTACCACTGTGGCCCTAGAATCATTTGAACGCACCTACAGGTAAAAACGGCAGCACTGTCTTTATGGTCTGTGAATTCTGACTCGAGTTTGTAACTGGTCTCATATAGACATTTTTGTAATCCTGTTTGAACAGGTATAATTTTTGTTTGGGTTCTATTTCCTAAAATAGAACAAACTAGCAGCTCAATTTAAACCAGTGACCCTGACCAGGCAGTTACTAAAGATGGATGAATGAACACTGTACATTCTTGATAATTAAACTAGTCTTGTTCATGGTTTGTTTGCACCTGTATAAAATTAAAAAGCTCTCACATGTGTGCTGTTTTTGTTGCATCTTGTGGGATCCCAGTCCTCAAACACACCTCTAGTCTCAACCAGACACTATATGAACCATTCTGTCAGGATTTCTTTTAATACATTTTAATAAGAGGTTTTTACACAAAACGTTGATTTTTTTCTTTAAAATTAAATTGTTTCCCCCAAACAAGTAGCTTTCATTTAGAGCAGAGGAGAAGCAGTAAGAGGCTTATTTGGGAACTTTAACATAAGCCTTCTGGGGGAAGATCGTTCATGATCTGTGAAGATCAGAATCAGAATCATTTTATTTGCCATATACATTTACATTTATTGGGAATTGTTTTTGGTGTTTGGTCACAACATGATACATTTCAGACAACACAACATAATTACCACCTTAAGCGGAAATAGTAAATCAGTTGTAATTTATATTACAGTGGAGGTATAATAGCAGATGGATGCTGTTCAATGCATTTGCATCATATATATATATATATATATATATATATATATATATATATATATATATATATATATATATATATATACTGAAATAGTATAAATAGATAGTAATAATACTAACAATATTTAACAGTTAAAATACTTCTCTTACTACTACTACTATTATTATTATTATTATTATTATTATTAATAATAATAATAATAATAATAATAATAATAATAATAATAATAATAATAATAATAATAATAATAATAATAATATTCCAAGAGTGTACAAATCTTCACCAGGAACACTGTTAAAATGATCTAAATAATTTTGATTTGTTTAACACCTTTCTTTGTCGCTGTGTAATTTCACATGTTGTTTCAGAGTGTTATTGCCTTCATTATTATTTTAAAATAGTAGAAACAATGAAGAAAAACCCTTGTATGATTGCTAGTGTACTGTCCTGCAGCCCTGTAAAATTATTTGCCCCATCCTGACTTCTTCTGTTTTTGTGTATGTCTCATACTAAAATGTTTCAGGAATTAAAACAAAATCTAAGATAAAAACAAAGGCAACCTGAGTAAACACAAATGATAAATGATAACGTTGTTTACTGAAGCAGAAAAGTTATCCAATACCAACTGAACCTGTGTGGCAATGTATTTGCCCCTGTAGTTACTAATTCCCCAAATGTATGAAGCTGCATTCATAATGGGGTTCAGATGAACTAGACGCATCCAGGCCTGATTACGGCAAACCCTGTTCAATCAAATCAATACTTAAATAGAAATTTTCCAACAGCATGAAGTTGGTTGAAAGATCTTACTTAGTAACACACTATGCCAAAGTTTAAAGAAATTCCAGAAATGATGAGGAAGAAGGTGATTGTAATACATCAGTCTGGGAAGGGTTACAAAGCTATTTCAAAGGCTCTGGGCCTCCAAAGAACCACAATGAGAGCCATTATCTCCAAATGGAAAAACTTGGCACAGTACTGAACCTTCCAAAACTTTCCAATATTCCTCCAAGAGCACAGCAACTACTCATCCAGGAAGTCACAAAAGACCCAAGGACAACGTCAAAGGACCTACAGGCCTCTCCTGCATCAATAAAGGTCAATGTTCATGACTTCACTATCAGAAAGACACTGGGCAATAATGGCATCTATGGAAGAGTGGTGAGGTGAAAACCACTGCTAAACAAAAAGAACATTAAGGTTCGTCTGAATTTTGCCAAAACACACCTTGTTGATCCTCAACCCTTTTGGGAGAATGTTTTGATGATCAGTCGAAAGTGGAACTGTTTGGAAGACCGGGGTCCCGTTACATCTGGCATAAACCAAATACAGAATTCCACAAAAAGAACATCATACCTACTGTATAGTCAAGCACAGTGGTGGAAATGTGATGGTGTGAGGATGCTTTGCTGCTTCAGGGCCTGAGCGACTTGCAATAATTGAGGGAAATGAATTTCTCTACCAGAAAATCCTGAAGGAGAATGTCTGGTCTTCAGTTTGTAAGTTGAAACTCAAGCGCAACTGGATTAAGCAGCAAGACAATGATCCAAAGCAGAGGAGTAAATCCTAGTCCTAGAAGTAAGTGAAAGACTTATCTCCAGTTATCAGAAGTGCTTGGTTGCAGATATTGCTGCTACAGGTGGCACAACCAGATTTTAAGTTTAAGGGGGCAATTAGTTTTTCATATGGCTGATGGGTGTTGGATCACTTTTTTTGCTTCAAAAATTTTTTTTAATAAAAACTGTATTGTGTGTTTATGTTTTATTTCTATCGAAGATCTAAAACTATTTTAGTACGAGATATACAAAAAACAGAAGAAATCAAATACTTTTTTCACAGCCCTGTAATTCTTGTTTAATAAGTTAATATTCTGTTCAGATGCACAGTATTCATCATATTTCTGAACAGTCAGCTAAAGAATGGCTTTCCGCCATGGTTCAAATAATTGATTTGTTTAAAATACAATTTTTTCATCAGGGTTATACATGTTATATATATATATGTCCATAGACATGTCCATGCATTGTATAGTGCCCTCCACTAATATTGGTACAATTGGTAAATACGAGCAAAGAGGGCTGTGTAAAATTGTATTATTGATCTTACCTTTTGATCCTTTTGATCCTTTGATCTTGTCTTACCTTTTGATCTTTTGTTAAAAGAAATCACAAAAATACTCTGCTCTCCTGGATATCAAACAATTGCAAACACAACACAGGTTTATAAAAAATCTTTGTTAAATATAGGTGTGCAATAATTATTGGAACCTTTTTCACCAATACTTTGTGCTACCTCTCTTTGCCAATATAACAGCTCTGAGTTTTCTCCGATAATGCCTGATGAGGTTGGAGAATACATGCCAAGGGATCTGATACCATTCCATCCATCCATCCATCCATCCATCTTCTACCGCTTACTCTTTTTCAGGGTCGCGAGGAAACCTGGAGCCTATCCCAGGGAGCATCAGGCACAAGGCACGGTACACCCTGGACAAGGTGCCAATCCATCGCAGGGCACAATCACACACTATGGATACTTTGGACATGCCAATCATGCATGTCTTTGGACTGGGGGAGGAAACCGGAGTGCCCGGAGGAAACCCCCACAGAGAACATGCAAACTGCGCACACAGGGCCACAGCGGGAATCAAACCCCTTAACTCAGAGTATGTGCTGCATATGTCTAACATACCAGCCATCTGACAATAGTGTACTGTTATTTGATACGCTTTCTGAGTCCCCTATAAGGAAATGACATTGCACAGTCTCACTGTGGTTCCCATGCTTTTATACTCCCAAACAAACCACTTTCTTCAATCTCTGTAAAACAAGTCCTGTCTAATACGTTTGGAATGTGAACAATGAAAAACTGACCCAGAGACATGCTACAACAAAGCACAACATTGTCAATATTCATTATTTATGGTAATGCTAATATACAAGATTAGTCTGGCATTTTGTCCAAATTGGTACAAGAGCTGCTAATTGACAACAGGAATTATGGGGTAAATTTCAGCAGGTATTAACAGTTTTTAATTCATGATCAGAGCTTTAAGAATTTATTCAAATGCTTGCACAGGTTTAGTTCATGACTACAAAGGTTTACTAACCCCAATATAACCAAACTCTATTGCATTCCGATGCTGATGGAATTTATGATTAAAAAGGAATCCGAGAGGAATGGATTGAAGACTGCATACAATCTAATCTACAAATGTACAAATATACAATGTACAAACATGAGATAAGCAACTAGGGTAAAGATTAAATATAAAGAGAAAATAATTATGTAGAACCTTTCCTTGTGTATTCATTAATCTGTTGGTACTGTAAATTCTGATTTGCACGTCATACATTCGTTGTGTCTTTGCTTTGCAGTTTATCAGTAGAGCTAATTGTACAGACTAGGAGTGTAATGCAATGTCACTGTCTGTAGCTGTTTCTGTAGCTGTGTCATGCTCAAAATATCTGTATTCAAATTTATTCAGAACTGGGTATAGTCTAGACTAGTGGCAAATTAATATATCGTTAAAGGCAAATATATATCGGTCGATATTTGGCATTTTTTAATGATCTACATTGGCCGATAAATCTCCGAGCTCAGCCGATATGTGAAAAGCCAGACTTTTGACACCATATAGCACTTAAGTGCATTTTCCTTATTCTGGCTAAAACTTGCCCACTCAGACATAAAGCAATCATCTGACAGACAGTAAAATGACCAGTCATCATTTGCTTTTTAACGTGACGTTACGTACACAACGTTAATGCGATGTTACACACAACAACACTCCGGCTTGCAACAAAGTCTTATTCAAACAGTGCCGTGAGATGTCTGAGCTGAAGCCCAGCAGTAGCGAACAAGCCCACGGTGAGCTCCTGTAGGGACACAGACGTGCGCGAAACAAATTCAGACTAAACTGAAAACATTTTATCTCACAAACAATCACAAATCTTGTGACTGGTTCTTCCTCAGGCACGTGCATCATCTTCCGCAACTTTTAAACAAGCCACTGTTTTCAAATCCTGTGTGCCCTCGAATGAAACCTGAGTCAGGAAAGACTGTATGAGACTTGCACATTGTTTGCGATGTAATGCGAGATAAAAGGTCTCTCGACATACTCTCATAATCTAGTACAAACCTGGGATGCTGTGATGTTGTGAGTCAGCATGGGCTATTTTAAGCAATATTTCATTATAATGTCTGTATGCTCTTCTGTCAGGAGTTACTTTTAATAACGATGGAGAACGTTCTTTGAAGAACGATGGAAAAACACAAATGAAAGTATATTCATTTTAATGAATTCAATTATTATTAAGTAACACTTACTTTTCCAGCCTTTTGTTGCCCTGTCCCAACTTTTTGCGGCCATCAAATTCAAATTACCTTTTTTTTCTTTCTTAAAATGGTACATTTACTCAGTTTAAGCATTTGATATGTTTTCTATGTTTTATTGTAAACAACATATGGGTTTATGAGATTTGCAAATCATTTCATTCGGTTTTTATTTACATTTGTTTACATTTTACACAGCGTCCCAAACATGATAGAAATATGATTTTATTTTCGAGCTCAGTGAGGTAGTGTTTAGGTCAGACTACTTTGAGCAAACTGATCATGAATTTCAACTTATAGGAAGAACTTTAGCAGACAATCTATCAAAGACCTGTCATGCTATCTAATGTTTTTTTTTAAACAGCTTAACATCATTATATTATCAGTACAGGAGGCCATATTTTTCTGTATTTTCACTGGGCATGAAGGCTGCTCTGACAGAAAGAGCGATGCTTTGTCACGGTGATAAGAACGTAAATGTAATTTAGCAGCAATTTTGGTGAATAATGATGCTATTACAAATCAGAGGAGATGGCCATGTCTCAGGGTGGACCGAGTACAGTGTCAGCAGATCTCGAGAATTATCTTTTTTGTTTTGTTTAGAGTGGTCCTTTTTTACATCTGCATTTGACCAGACTCTTAAAAAGTGAAGGTTGTATGACTTCTGTAAATGACATCAGCTGGCTGTTTGATGGATGATGGTTCTTCTTTAGTGCAGTCAGGAAAACTGCAGGTGCCTGTTTTATATCTTTATATATAGATATATAGTTATAAGATTCAGATTGAGAAAAGTGCTAGCTCTGTCTTCAGTCACACAAACAGTAGCAAAAGGCATTTAAACAGGGATGTACGGTATATCTGTAGTTCCTTAATAGTTTGATGGCTATGGCTATGTTTGAGATGTGAAGCACACTAGCTCATTTAAAATAATACCAATCATCAAGATCCCAGATCCCAGATCTTGATCTAATTGTGTACACAATTAAATCTAGTATTATCAGTGGTGGAAAGAGGGTAAAACACACTGCCTTGAGTACTGCTACTGTAGTAGTACTTGACTTGAATAAAAGTAAAAGTAGTGATCACAAAAAGTACTCAAGTAAAAGTAAATAGGTGGTCTGGGGAAAACGTACTTGAGTAATTAGTTCACAAATGACACGTTTACATAATGAGTCTTTATTGATCACATATACAGAGTGAAATTTTTTTCTTCACCTACCCCAGCATGGCAGGAAGCTGGGATCAGAGCACTGCCATAATACAGCGTCCCTGGAGCAGAGACGGTTAAGGGCCTTGTTTAAGGGCCCAACAGTGGCAGCTTGGCAGTGCCCCGACCAGCTTGAACCCTGACCTTCCGATCAGTAACCCAGAGCCTTATCTGTCAAGCCACCACTGACCCCTACATGTCTACAAGTGACACGACTACTCTAATGTTCTCCATTCTGAGGACTACATTTTTAACCAATTATGCTAACTAACCAAGTGGGATAAAAGGAATGGAGGTGAACACCACCTCTGTTATCAACAGTATGTTTAAAAAATTTAACATTAGCTGGCTAGCAAATGTAGCCAAAATGCAGTTGGTGTTTCAGTAGCTTCCTAGGTTTGTTTTCATTTCTACATCTTTCTAGCTATATAGTTAGCTATCTAGCATCAACTCATACATTATCCTGATAATTACCTATCGGCTATAACACCACATAACTGAACATCAAAGTTACATCTTAAGCTTAAGCTTTCACATTGTAAAATATCAAAAGGTCTGTGTAGCTAGTTTATCTCACTCAGCTAGCTAATGACTTAGCTGTATATGTTTCTGCAGGTTGGATGTTCAGCTGTGAATTGCATTTAAAATTGATGATAAACTGGGCCAAGGGCTGGTGCTCCTATAGAAGGAATTTGGAGCCAGAAGTGTAGATTTTTGTCAGATTTTGTTTTATTTTGATTAGGTCTTGAAATAGAGGTATTTAAAAATGTGCCCATAATGTGTTTTACATGGCTTAATATCTTAAAGTGTTAAATGCACTACTCTGAGTCTACTCTTTAATGGTGATAGAATCAATGTAACAAAGTTGAATATTATTATTTTTTTCAAATATGCAAGCAATAGTGGAAGTACTATGAGTTAATTATATGTAAGAAAGTACAATGAAACATATACTCAAGTACGGTACATAGTAGTTTGTTACTTTCCACCAATATTATACCTGTATATGTTTTGAATGGATTAGACAGATAGAGGAGACAAAAAGAACGGAAGAGAGATGGGAGCAGAGTTCAACAGCAGAGTAGACCTTTGTCTCTGCACACAAGAGGAACAACACTCCACAGACTTGCACATTTTCCACTTAGCTGAGCGCCTCTTTTAGATCATTAAATAACCATTCATTAATGTAGTGGGACACAGATTCAGCACAATAGCAGAGAAAAGCATGGGAGTAGAGTCTTTTTCACTGCTCCACAAATAATGCATGGGATTCTAAATCAAGCATCAAGAAACAATTTGGTGATCGAATGAATAACTGATGCCTTGCTAAAGTTGTTTATGAATTTTTGAGCATTTTAAGCATCTTAGAGCACAGTGAGAGATTAGGAACATCATATGTAGTTGATGCGCAGGTTTATATTTACTATATTGTATTGTTGTTGTTTTTTTTGGATAGATTTATAGACAAATTGTTACAACATATAAATCATGTATTGCTCAAGTCTTTTCCAGTATACTGGAATACAGTGATGTACAAGCTATAAGAACCATAGAACCATATGTGGTTCTTCCCTAAACTGCTGCCACAAATTTGGAAAAACACGATTGTATAGGATGTCGTTGTATGATGTATAAATTCCATTGTAATGCTGGAACTAAGAGGCCCAAACCTGTTTCAGCATCACTATACCTCTGCGCACAAAGTGACCTCCATGAAGACATGGTTTGCCAAAGTTGGAGTGGAGGAACTTGGGTGTCCTGCACAGAGCCCTGACCTCAACCCCTCTGAACACCTTTGGGATGAACTGGAACAAGGACTCCAATCCAGGTCTCCTCACCCAACATCAGTCTAAGACCTCATTAATGCTCTTGTGACTGAATGAGCACAAATCCCCATAACTATGCTCCATAATCTGGTGGAAAGCCTTCCCAGAACAGTGGAGATTATTATAACATCAAAGTGACTAAATCCCGATTGAAATGTTAAAAAAAAAACAAAAAAACATATGGGTGTGATTGGTCATGTGTCTACAAACTTTTGGTCAAATAGTGTAGATTGGCCTGATACAGCCATACTCTTGAGTAATAAATGTAACTGTAGCCTATTATTGTTTTTTAATAATTCCATTTATGCAGGTTTTTTTTGGTCTTACATGCCTGTAATATATACTAACAAATGTACTTGTTTCCATTTCCCAAAATATAAACAAAGTGTTGTCCCAATTTAACCTGATCAGGCAATTACTAAAGATGAATGAAGGAACACTATACATGCATTTGTTTGTCTTGTGAGCTTTATATCTGACCTCCCGCTTACTGAGAATTTTTGTTGCAGCCCAGTCCCGATGCCCACCTCTGAACCTTTTTGCCAAGCTTTCTAAAAAACAAACAAACCAACAAACAAACAAAAAAAACCAAACCCAAAACAATAGTGCATTTTTCTTAATAACTGTATTTGTTGTTTTTTTTGTTTTGTTTTTTGTATGAATGATCTAGTCATTCTGAATAATGTCTTTTTATATGGTTACATCACTATTTTATTCATAATTGACTAGTTAAAGTTAAATGTCTGATATCTAAAATGGCTTTAAGTTTTTGATGACCCATTTTCACCAACATCCTAAATAACATTATTTATGATGTTTTACCATGGGGGCATGGTGGCTTAGTGTTTAGCCCGTGCACCTCACAACTCCATCCTGTGTGCGCAGAGTTTAAATGTTCTCCCTGTGCTTTGTGGGCTTCCTCTGGGTACTCCGGTCTTCTCACCTAGTCCAAAGACATGTGTTGTATGCTGCTTATTATCTCTAAATTGTACATAGTGTGTGATTGTGCCTTGCAGTGGGTTGGCACCCTGTACAGGCTGTCCGCTGCCTTGAGCTCTGAGTCCCCCTGGGATAAGCTCCAGGCTTCCCATGACCATGTGTAGGATAAGCGATACAGAGGATGGATAGATAATCTTTTACCATGTACTGCACATTTCCAACTCTAAACCAGTCCATCTTTTAATTCCACAAAACAAATAGACCTTTTTGATAACACTTTAGTTCCCAAGAGTGTTTTCTAATAATTCTACCTTAATTTCAAGTTTTTGTGTTATGTCATGATTCAAACAGAGCTCATCTGCCCTTCTTTTTGTTTTAACTGAAGCCAAAGCAAACAGAGACGGCCTATGGTGTGGCTTCCTTGGCAACCTGACCACATGCAGTTTTCACAGTAATGGGAAAAGAAGGTTTCTAAAATAGTACTCAGCAAGTCAGTGGAAACACTGATGTGCTCAGGGTAAGAGCACAGCCAAGAGGGGCACGATATTCTCATCTCAGGTCATGTTTTAAAAGCTTCTGTGCATCACGCTATGCTGACATGTCAAAATGATACAGTACGTATATGTCTAATTATAGAAGTGTGGCATTCACTCTTTCATTTGCTGTAATTTTGTTGTTAGTTCTGTTTAGGTGCTTGTTGTTCCCACCAACAGTTTGAGATTGAGTATTATTTAAAAATTTCATGGAACTGAATTAGCTCAGCAGCCAGGAATCCAGCTACAGTGTTGCCTCAGAAACATTTGGCAATTGGGAACTGACTACTACTGAGTGAGGCACCAGTTAATAAGCACAGCCTGAACACAAAGACAGGAGTGAATAAAAAGTAGAGAACCCAAATCTTGCCTTTGAGGAACTCCCATTCCAGCTGTGCCTGTCCACCCTTTTTGCTATCCACACTTCAGAATGAGTGGCTCTCTTTCATTAAATTAATGCATTCCTGAGAATCACAGCTTTGTTGCCTAGAGAGCCCATCTGATTTTGCTTGGTTTCTCTGTCTGGTGGCAGTTGGAAGGTCTCCTAGTCTTGCATTCTCAGCCAGACTATCAGGGAATAAAACAGATAGATAGAGAGAACATGCTTCCTTCAATGATATGCAGAGGGAGACACGACATAGACACTATTCATAGAGGACAGGATTCTAGTAAAGGCAGACAGTGGTTCAAAAATAAGATAGATCATGCAGACTAAATAATTTCCACTGAAATTTGTGAAATTTAAAGCTTGTGAATTCAAATTCCAACACTATACCAAGCTGACATGGTTGCATCCTTGAGCATGACCTTTAACTACCTTTAACTGCTCAGCTCAAAGTAAATTGATTTGAATAAAAGTGTCAGGCAAATATTGTGGTTTATATTTTATACTATACTTACCATGTATTTTTGAGTCTTTTCAGGTAGGTGGTACAGTGGCACAGCAGGTAGAGTTGTCGGCTCACAGCTTGATGATCCCTGCTTTCAATCCTGAGTTCATGTTACTATCTGTGTGGAGTTTTGCATGTTATCTCCATGCATGGGACAGAGGTGCCTCAACAAGCATCACTGCCAGAGAACGGGATGTAATTAAGATCTGGCAACATATGGCTGTCATTTGCTAACTAAATCCTTGAACAGCTGAGGCCTGTCGGGAGTGCATTAAACAGGATTGACCCAAGGCTTGTCCTCTCTCCACTTGAGGCACACTGAGCTCAAGACCTTACACAGCCATCCCAGAGACACACACCAGGCTTCTAACATTTGCTAGATAGTCTGGTACTTTTTATCATTAAACTCAGCCAAAAACATGGCAAATGAAAAACCACAGACATTTTCCCATAACCTGTCAGCAAAAATGCAAGGCGACCATGAGTCATCACTGTTTTCTCAATGTTTCCTTCCTATTTAATAACTTTTAAACATAGGATTCCATTAACTCGCTCCAAAGAGCTTATTGTGTTCAATTCTTCATTGTGTGATTTCTTTTCCTGCTGAAAGCCAGTGCATGGAAAAGCATACACATGGAAGTTGAGAATGCCAATCAGATTCTGAAGGTTGTGGCCAGAAAACTATACTAAAGTTATCGGATATGCTGTGGTCCATGGGAGGGGCATCTGAAGCTGAAACTAAAGGCCCTTTTATAATTCCAATCCAAATACACTTCCAATGCCTTTGTATTGTTGGAAAGACACTTTGGATAAAGAGCATGACATTTTGGAAAAGTCACTCCCTGCCCTCCACTGCTATTGGACAGTGGAAACATGGAAATTAATAGGGGGTGGAAACCAATGAGAGCTCAAGAGTCTCACAACCACTCCTCAAATGTGCTTATCATAGAGATTGTTGACTCACAGCAAATCTACAATACCTAGATAAATTGTTTTTGGACACCTAACCATCACACCTAACCATGTATTTTTTGAACATCCCATTCCAGATATAGTCCACCTTAGCTGTTATAATAACCTTCACTTTTCTGTGAAGGTTTCCACTACATTTTGGAGCATGGCTGTAAGGATTTGTATTCATTCAGACACAAGAGCATAAGCAAGGTCAAGCGCTGATGGTGGGTGAGGAGGTCTGGGGTGCAGTCAGTGTTCCAGTTCAACCTAAAAGTGTTCAGTGGGGTTGAGGTCAGGGTTCTGTTCTGGCTGTTCAAGTTCTTCCACTCCAACGTTGGCAAACCATGTCTTAAGGGAGATTGCTTTGTGCACAGAGGCATTGTCATTCTGAAACTGGGATAAATGGGTCAAAATTGGGATAAAAGCTTGGAAATCCTATTATTTGCATTCACAGATGCAGAAGCCTTGAGGTATGTTGGACATGATTACTGGAAACCTTGGAGGGTGATCCGACACCCAGTAACAATTACTTTCAGTACATCCTTGACCAGACTCCACAATCTGGGTTATTTATCATGGGCTACAGGCTGCAACATTCCTTTAATCCAGCTCTGAGAAAAATTACAATATTGAATCATACTTTTATATGTTTTCTATTAGATGGTATGATTGTGAATCATTTCCTTCAGATGAGGGTGCAGCACAATCGGCAACGTCCTCATCTCGGTCAAAGCAACCCCATTTAATTTAAGCAGACAACAGTAAGTCACGTGCTTTCACAACAGCTCAGAGTTTGGTTGGGTTGTCTCCCAGAAACAGTTCTGTTGAAGTTCAATGAGCACTACTACAAAAAATAGCAAATGTTTAAAGTGCCAAAACTATTGGTGTGCGTGCATTGATGTGGTGCATAGTGAGAGGTAATGATGTACATTATTTGGTTGTGGGAGCTGACATGTGGTTTGTCTGTCAAATAGCTACATTCAATCATTCAAATTATTTGGACTCAGGTTATTGGTGTATTGTAGTTATGGAGAGATTTGATTGTGTATCAAACTGTCCATCAGAAATCTTAAACAGCATGTGCTACCCATTTTTAGTCTATATAAATGAGTTTTGAAAGGGTGACTATTTAGTTAGTGTGTATGATGGTCATGGCTTTTGTGTGGTGTTGCCTGTTGGTTGTAATGTCAATTTTATAGTGGGTCCCACAATAGGCTTTTGCCTGGAGTGGCAGCAAGACACATGCCCTGACAAACACAGCTGATCAGGTTATAGGACAGGTGAAGAAGATTTTGGTGAAAGTGATAGTATATGGGTGAAAGATATTCAAACCAGGTTCTAATAAGTGAGATGATTTCAACAGTAGATAATCATCCAGTGGGAATTTTAGACCCTTTGACAAATTAAAGCTCTGGGCCTCCTGCTTTGGCCAGGTTTAAATCTCCTGAGCATTTTTGGTTCTATAAGATCCCCTTAAGTTCATGTCTACTCAGAATCCTTGGAATAAACCCCAAACTTGTGCCATTTATGACACCCCTGTATTTACTCTGTATTGGGTAGTCAGCTAAAATTTGTGAAGATCTCATTCACTCATTTTCAATAAGCTCTTTATCCTGGTCAGGGTTTTATTTCTGCCAAGAAAGTACTGTCAAATTCCAATGATACTCTAAAATGCATGCTGATTTTTCATTCTAATGAATGCCATTTAATCTACTGTATTTTAAAGATTCATTGTAATACATTTTAATAACTATACATTTGAGCAGGGTAGCACAGTGGTGCAGAGGTAACGTTGCCACCTCACAGCTCCAGGACCCCAGGTTTGATCCTGATTTCTGGTTTCCTCCACTGTCCAAAAACTTGGCAGTATGGACTGGCATCTCATACAGCAGTGAAGTGTATATTGACGTCCAGTATTCAACACTTCAGTGGAAAGGAAACTGGCTGCTTGAGTAAATTCTTAAAATTTCATAAAACAACATAAAACAAAGGCAACCTGAATAAACATAAAAAACATAAAAAAAGTTATCCAACACCTATCACTAATGTGAAAAACTAATTGCCCCCTTAAACTTAAAATTCTGGTTATGTCACCTGTAGCAGCAATAATTGCAACCAAATGCTTCCAATAACTGGAGATCAGTCTTTCACTTACTTCTAGGATTAACACTTACTCTTATGCTTTGGATCATTGTGTTGCTGCATAATCCAGTTGCACTTGAGTTTCACCTTATGGACTGAAGATCAGACATTCTCCTTTAGGGTTTTATGGTACAGAGCAGAATTCATATTTCCCTCAATTATTGCAATTTGCCCAGAGCCTGAAGCATCAAAGAATCACCACACCATCACACTTCTGCCACCGTGCTTGATAGGTATGATGTTCTTTCTGTGGAATTCTGTGTTTGGTTTGTGCAAGATGTAATGGGACCCCTGTCTTCCAAACAGTTCCACTTTCACCTCATCAGTCCACAGAACATTCTCCCAAAAGGTTTGAGTATCAACAAGGTGTGTTTTGGTTAAATTCAGATGAGCCTTTATGTTCCTCTGAGTTAGTAGTGGTTTTCACCTCACCACTCTTCCATGGATGCCATTTTAGCCCAGTGTCTTTCTGATAGTTGGACACTATCAGAAAGACACTGACCTTTATTGATGAACAGTGACCTTTATTGATGCAAGTGAGATCTGTAGGTCCTTTGATGTTGTCCTTGGCTCTTTTGTGACTTCCTGGATGAGTAGTTGCTGTGCTCTTGGAGGAATTTTGGAAGGTCGACTACTTCTGGGAAGGTTCACTCCCATGCCACGATAATGGCTCTCACTGTGGTTCTTTGGAGATGCAGAGCCTTTGAAATCACCTTCTTCCTTATAATTTCTGGAATTTCTTTGAAATTTGGCAAAGTATGTTACTGGGTAAAACCTTTTAACCAATGTCATGCTGTGTGTGCATGAGTGTTGATTTGATGGAACAGGGTTTGCAGTAATTAGGCCCGTTTATATCTAATCCAGCTGAACCCCATTATGAATGCAGTTTCATAGATTTACTGAATTAGTGACTACAATGGAAAATACATTTTCACACAGGCCCAGTTGGTATTGGATAACTTTTTGACTTCAATAAATAAAATTATAATTTAAAACAATTTCAATAGCAGTGAATTTGAACCAACTTTGAGGCTTACGAAGGGTACACAATTTAGAAGCCTTAACTGTTCTATGGTTGTTCCATTGGGGGAAACCTAAAAGTTTCTATGTAGGTTATACAAAGCTATAGACTATCACGAAGGATTCTAAGTAGACCAATGCCAAAAATATCATAGAACGTTTGAAGAGGTATCTATTATTTCAGGGTCTTAAGGTCCACCAGCGTTTGTGGCCACCTGGGCTTTGCGTAGTTGTCGTGTAACGTTCTGTTGCTGGATGCTGGCCTCCAGCAGGTTTTTTAACGTTTGCTCCAGAGTTGTGTGGGTTTTTTTTTTTTTTCTTTAGGGGTGGCTGTGCTACGCCCGCACCTCCACCAGTGTACGGGATCAGCCCAGGGGGCGAGGCGAGCACAAACACACGGGAGGCGGGTGAAAGCGAGAAGTGAGGAAAACCCAGGATTTATTGTCCTTCAATCCGTAGTGGTGTGTGTGTGTGTGTTTTGGGTCTCGAAAACCCGAGGGCGGGCGGCGGGGCCCTCCGGGCGGCGGGACCCGGAGAGCTGGAAGGAGCGGCCTGTGCCGTTTCGGCCTCACCCTGCTCGTTCGCCCTCCGGGAGCCTCTGTGAGCGGAGAGGGAGAGAGAGAGCGAGAGCCGAGGTAGATAAGCCCGTGTTTGGAAAAGAACTACGTACTCTGCGGGGCTACTCTATGTGCCTCCAAGGGGTGTCGCCGGCGGGAGGACCCCTATGTGTGGCCCCCAACCCCCCGCACGCTAGGGCCGTGTGCCTATAAAATCCTGAAGAACCACGAAATTAACAAAGTCGGAGTCACCACTTGACGCCCTACGCTCCGGACTTGCGAAGAGGGTGTGGAGGCCCCAGATGGGGTGGTAAAAAGGCGGCCTCGGTTTGGTGAGGGTATAGGTAGCAACATAGTACCCTCCCAAGAAAAATGGAGGCCCTACATTCTTGGCACACCCCCAATGCATACCCCAACTGTTGGTTATCCCAGGTTTTTGTCGCTTACCCCTCACCTCCCCAGATGAACAGGTGGTCCACATGGAGGGAGTGACACGACACTAAGTAGGGTCTGGTGTGGACGATGCCATAGAAGGTAGGGCTGAGGCCAAAGGAGACCTACGCAGTCGGTGGAGGTACTAAAGCGTGGCCAGCGCTAGGGCAACTTGCCAATACCCTTGTGAGCAGGGGAAAGCGGCTCCCCATCACCCACCAACCACTGGGAGGGTAGTATCAAGTATTGCTGGAAGTGTAAATCACACGGGAACCCAGCTGGGTGGAGGGCTACTACCGGAGTGTGGTGAACATTGGGTCACCGGGAGGAGAAACATTGGTCCAAATCGGGGTGAGGCCAAACCATTTGTTCCACACCTCTGGTCATACAGGTTGATGTGGTATATCTCCATTACCGGGTTCGGACGCTCCCCTCAACTACGATGCAGGTAGCACTAGAAGCGACCTGATCCCGGAGAACTGCGGGCGTTATACACCGTTGTTCTCGCGGCATATGTTCCTGCACTATTGCCCACCGGTCATTCTATCTTGCATCTCTGCACGATAATGATCAAGCGGCTCCTCCAGCTTCACAGTCCTTGGCGCAACAGACTCAACGGGAATTGACTGGTGCCTCCCGGCGTAAAGTACATAGTGGAGGAGGAGGATTTTTACATACATTTAGTGATAACGTACAGCTCGGTCGCTAGATTTCACCTGCAACAACCACAACTATTATTTACACGGGTTGGGTAGCTTGGAATCACTGCTGAAAAGGACATTATGGATGTTGGGGAATGTCGTAGCGGCAGTACCGGTGGCTAGCCACAACAACGAGATGTACTGGCCTTGGGCCCCCATACCAAAAGCCCTATGATGGAATGGGTGGTGGGGCCTGGGGGTGACTGGGGCATTGGAGCCCGACCTCATCCATCCGCATACACCGTCTATTTCTCCAGGTGCGTGCCTAGGTGACCGCCGAGGTGGCATGGGAGGTGCATCACTAGGTTAGTCGTCTGGTACCACCAGGAGGTCCGGTCCTCGCACAGACGTTGGTAGAGGAGGCCCCTTTCACGAGGAAGTACGAGGTGGGAGCCTCAGGGGGTCTGGTACCTAACGCTTTCAACATTCAGGGTTTCTACTTCTTCGTTATTCACCAGAGACACGATTAATCAATGAGGACTCACCGTTTCGGTTCGCGGAGGCACTCGGGTCCTGGTCCGGCTGTGGAATTCCCAACAGTGACCGAAGGGGGGACACATGGCAGGTCCCTTTCTCGGATCGCCATAAGTCTTGCTGGGACCGTGTTGAAGCACGTTCAGTGGGCGGTCGTTTTTACATTGTGGGGCCTCGAGCGTAGGGGCAATAGATTTTCTGGATCCGGGCTCTATCTTTTGGGCAGTCAGGGGTCATCCTTGTTGGGGGTCCTCCATGTCAGGGGGTTACGGTCCTGAGGTCCCGAGGGGTTGGCGGGCTGTGCTGGCTAAACCCGGGTAATAAAGGTGGGGTGATTCTGCTCTATTTTTGGGCGGGACCAGCCGCCATCTTACCATTTATACTTCGTCGAGCCCTAGTAGGATCAAGTAGTTCCGGGGGGCTGGTAGCCCAGTTGTGGAACTACTGTGGGGACCACCAACCCTTCAGGTATGCGGCGTTCTGGTTCGGGCTGTAGGGGTGTCGTGAGTAACCCGCCAATGTGGGGCAGTCATCTCGATCCCCCCTCCCACGGGCAAATTTTCGGGTTTCAAATAAGCTACGAGGTCGGGAGAGGGGTAAGAGCTGTGGTCGGGGTAGCGGGGTAGGTTTAAGGTCCACCAGTTTGGGTGGCACCTGAGGCGTAGTTGCAGAAGGTTGTTGGATGTGGCTCAGCAGGTGTTTTAACGTTGTCCATGAGTTGTGTGGTTTTTTTTTTTTTTTTTTTTATGTGTGTACCATCCTCCACCATGTAGTCCGGAAGGGCACAAACACCAGGGGTTGTAGAGAAGGAGGGAACCAGATCAATAGTGGTTGTGTGTTTTGGTGTTGTGTGGGGGGAATGAGGGAAACCCAGGGGGTGCTAGGCCTCGGTGTCGGATTCCGGAAGAGCTGGGAAGGAGGTCTTGTTTCTCACCTTCCTTGTGCCTTGCGGAGCCTCTGAGCGGAGAGGGAGAGAGAGCAGAGAGAGAGAGCGAACGGTTAGGTAAGCCTTGCGTATTCAGTGGCAAATACCTCGAATTAGGCTCATTAACAGTTGATCTCTCTCGGGCGGAAGGGGTCTTTATCTCTGGAGTGGATTGTGAACCTCCTGCTCAGTTCGCAATCGGGGCTGGCGGGGTTGGCTCACCCTGCCTGGACGGCCCTTCCGTTAGCTGGACCGGCGCGGTGCCGCCTCGTGCGGGCGGAGTCGGGAAGGAGCGAACCTTAGTTTGTGCGTCCGGGTGTTGGTCCGCCGCATTATATATATATATATATATATATATATATATATATATATATATATATATATATATATAATATATATATATTTATAAAAGATGATGATTTATAAAAGATTTATGAAAGATATTTAAATATTACATCAACTATTATATATATATATATATAATAGTTGATGCTTATTGTTCATGAAAACATTATTACAAACAGATTTTTAGTTTAGCAAGTAAGGATATCTTGGATAAAGGAAAAAGTTTTGTAATGTACCTCATTATAAGACTATTATATAACAAAAAGAAAACTATTAAGCCTATTTCTACACATATTTACTCATTTCAAGCATGAAATTGTCCTATTCTATTGGCTTCATTCCAGAAATAATTGTTCACAAATAAATGCTAAGAGAATAATACAATTTGATGCTTGAAATGAGTAAAATGATCTAAAACTCAGCTTTATGGGCTTATATGTGTTTACAAACAGTCTAATAAAGAGAAAAACGACTTGAATTTCATTGAACTTCAATATATTTCTACTAGCTAAGGTTGTAATACTTTGCAGTGTAGCAGCTTATGTATATGTATTTAACAAAACTGCACAGAATATTGTGAATAATCGTTAAATAATATGATGCACGAAAAACCCAGAGACCATAGTTTCTTTTGCCTTTATAGTGAAGTCTTTCTGAAGTCGCTTAGGCGTATTGACACTGATTATCTTCTGGAACTTGAATGAGGCCGCAGCTGTCCGCATTTCCAGGAGGATTTCAGAGAGTTTAAGGGAAACAATTCACTTAGAGGAAAAGGGTTTTAATTGATAATCGTCACAACAATAGACCTAGCAGAAAGCTGGAACTGTAGAATTATCCTGTAATTGCAGGCCTGCAGCAAGACCTACACGGCTTCTGTCAAAAGTAACAAAAACATAGAATAATGCAAACTAGTTCTATCTGAGATCTTAGCATTATTTACAAAGAGTTTAAATAGGGTTAAGAAATGTTTGAACTTAGCGTAATGTAAATGTGTGTTCACTGAGGCTCAGGCTGAGAAACAAAAACGAGTGAATAACGAACCTTTCATGCGGAGAAGCTCACTGTCCTTCACACACACACACACACACAGATAACACAGCATTCCATCGCTACCAGTAATATTATACTGATCTGTCTAAATCATAATTTCACTGCTTTGTGACGTGTGTGTGTGTGTGTGTGTGTGTGTGTGTGTGTGTGTGTGTGTGAGAGAGAGAGAGAGAAAGAGAGTTTTGTTGTTACTCTGTGTGTTTTTGTGTCTTTAGTTGTGTATGTGTTTAGTTGTCATTATGTGTGTTTAGTTATTTCGCTCTGTGTGTTTGTGTGTATGTTTAGCTGTTACTCTCTGTCTCTCTCTCTCTGTGTGTGTGTGTGTGTGTGTGTGTGTTTAGCTCTGTGTGTGTGTTTAGTTGTCACTCTATTTGTGTGTGTGTGTGTGTGTGTGTGTGTGTGTGTGTGTGTGTGTGTGTGTGTGTGTGTGTGTGTGTGTGTGTGTGTGCTCTGCATGTGAAACAAACTGAGGCCAATACAAATGTCACTACTACAAGGTCAAAATTGTCAAATATTCCTGTCATCCCCTGGCACACACACTCACACACACACACACACACACACACACACACACACACACACACACACACACACACACACACACACAGTATTTATGTTAGAATCTGTTAGGCAGAGCTGAAAACAGGTGAGCGCCACATTGTCTCCAATTATACCGCAAATACGCCACCTACTGACTCTTGCTCGCTATAACAGTCAAGAGTCAAAAGCCTATAATACTATATTTACACGGTTTTATCAGAAGCCAGCACAGTAACAAAAAATATATTAAAAGTAGAAACAAGCAAAATTCAAATAAGTATGAAATACAAATATTAAATATATCAATGCGGAGAGTTATTTTAGTAATATGTGACTAATACTGCTAATAAACACTGGGAGCATTAAAATGGAAAATAAAGCCTAAATTAAAAAAAAAAATGTACAGCTACATTATCTGTATGATAGTTTCAGATAATTATAGATGCACAACCCCAGTTATATCAACGTTACAAAAATATCAGTGTCGTGTACATTTAAATGGAAGAAAACCTGCGGCTAGCCTCAAAGAGAACTAGGACAGAAAATAGCTCCTTTCTTATAGGCAGTGAACCATCTGGTATTTTCTGATGAAAATTTCAGTCCATTACGCTTCATTTCATAGATTATTTTTTTTCCCCAGAGATATTTGTCTCTCCTCTCCTACAAATAGACTAAAGATATCAAAGCACCAGTCAAATCCTGTAGTTATAGACTAGAAATAATAAACTGCTTGTTGCTGTGGTGGTGGTACCATCAAGAGGGCATCTTTATGTGTCTTTCACTTGGAAATGTGTATATAATGTACATTTGATAATGAATGAGGGTACATAATTAGTTTTAAGCTTTAACTGTACACTACATTTAGCTAAAAGATACATACTAAAGATATAGAGTGTGTGACGGTACCATGCCTGCAACAAGGACAATTACAGTTAAGTATTGATTTTTGAGAGTAAATTTGGGTGTATCAGGTTAACAGATTTAACTCTAACTATCCTTTTAAATGAGAGAGAGAGAAAAAAAAACTGGGATTGGGATTTAGTTCGGGCAGTGGATATGGGTTTTGGTAGCCTGGTGGTCTTAGGTAAGACTGTCCTCATTAGGTTAGTTCTTCAGCTTATAGAAGGTTTGACTTTTTTTTGGTCATCATTGGCACTACCCAGTGGTAAGGCATCCTGTAAAGCAGATAAGACACAATCATTATATACCCCCCGTGTAAATCATTTCTAGGTGTGAGTGTGTGAATGTGTGTGACTCAGGGCACAATATGGGGGCCACACTGGATGGGGTGCCAGCCCATCACTGGGCACAATTGCACACACGTTCACACACTACATATAATTTGGAAATGCCAATCAGTTTACCATGTATGTCTTGGACGGGGAGAGGAAACTGGAGTATCCGGAGGAAACTCTCTCCACACACACAGGGCGGAGGCAGGAGGACTTATCTTGCTGGTTTATCAAGTCCTGGGGTAGACTTATATACACATGAGACTCTCATGGTGAGTTGAAGAATTAGTAGAGCAGGAAGGGTGTGATGAAGTGTTTTAGTTTTAACCACGGGGAGGCAGTATTGTGTTAGAAACGTTTTCAAACAAATCAAAAAAAAAAAAAGAGAAAGAAAGAAAGAAAAAAAAAAAAAAAGAAAAGAAGACCGAGTAACTTCTCCAGAACAGTTTTTACTGTCTGTCTTTCTGCGTATATAAACCATAAATTATACAGAAAATTAAAGCTCGCAGTGTTTATTATAGGAAAGTTAGACAAAACACAGAATAGGAAAACACGTATTTTTAAAACCTTTTCTCTCTTTTGTGTTTATTTTTCTTCTTTTTTAATTATCTGCATAAGTCACATTTTGCGCGATTTCATAGACAAAAAGACACTGAGATGAAATTTTAGCACAGACTCTTGGCTTCAACGATTTGGAGCATACTAACAAATGGTTGCTTATATGATTTAAATGTTATTTCACATTTTTTGTAGCTCACAGTGGAATCAGTTATTACCAAAATATTAAGCCATTAGTGAGCTAGCTCTTGTACTCTCAATGAGCACTATTACGCTCTGAGGAAAACAAACAAACAAACAAACAAACAAACAAACAGACAATATTAATGTATTTATTTAGTTATTCATTCAACGAAATGATATTTATTTAATTGTTAAACGTGATTAAATAATATACATTTTGTACTTAATAAATTTATATAACTACAAAAACGCATTATTTATTAAATAAATCTTAAATGACCAATATGAAATAAATCAATAAATCAATCTCATAATCTGTATCCCATAAGCGGACACACAATGCTCAGAGAGTGCACATGGCCTAATTTCCAAATAGCTATACTCAGCCTGTACTGCCAGTTCCACTTGACCAGTACTCTGCATAACACTACATATACATGCCCAAAGTACTGACTATCTCAGTACCAAAGGTTAAGACGCCTCAGGAGCCTCGGTGTAGAGGAATTCTCCACTGGCCTTCAGGCTTTTACAGCAAAGTCTTTCACCACTAAACCAAAGTCTCGAGTCGTCTCTGAATAAGAATAGAACAAGACAGGAGCTATCACAATGTTGGCTCTTGTCCAGACGACCAGTCCTCCTGAATATTCACGTGAATGGAAATTGAATTAAAAACAAAAGCAAGGAATTAATGGAGAACTTGTGTATTTTCCGATTTTTTTCACAACCCGACGATTATTATATATTTTTTTTACATTATTATTATTATTTTAGTTTTAATTAAACACACACAGGACCTAGAGAGAAACAAAGAATGCTTGTAGTGTGAGAGGTTGTAACCCTTAGTGATGTTAATCATTTTGGTTTGATGAGCAGTTTAAGGTACTGCGCAGTGTTCACGTTCCTAGTGTTCTCATTTTTATTCCTGGTCTTCATAATGCAACATTTGGCACCAGGATTTTGTATTTATTTATTTTTAAGCATTTTTAAAATGTAAGCTTTAATGAAAGTGACTTAGACTTTTTTTTATTTATTATTATTATTATTTTTTATTTAGTGCAGATGCAGAAAAAATTCTACTGGCATTGAAAAGATCTACCAAAAAAATATCCAGTGTGTGCGGGACTGGGAGTACTGTGAGGCTCTGCCCTCAGGGGAGAGAGAGAGAGAGAGAGAGAGAGAGAGAGAGAGAGAGAGAGAGAGAGAGAGAGAGAGAGAGAGAGAGAGAGAGAGCGGCGGTGTTCTAGCCAATCAGTGAGCAGTATCCACCCGACCGCCCTATAATTTACTTTCCCAAACTCGCTGCATTGTCATTAACGGAGTAGCAGCTTCATCTGAGAAGAGTAGCAGAGCAGACTAGAGCAAAAAGGAGCTCCAGACCTTTAAGGATTCGCCTTAACGGCGTCAAACATTCTCCTTTTTTTATTCTTAAATCACACACCCATCGCGAGAGAAGGACGTAACAGTGGACGATTGTATCATTTCTTGCTGTGTTTTTCTCCCCCACGATGAGTGGAGCGACGTACGACAGGAAGCTATCCGGCGTTTCTGCTGATCTCTCCGGCTCTATGAGCTGCCACCCGGGTTCCAAGGACTCGCCTACTCTGCCCGAGTCGTCGGCCACGGACATGGGCTACTACACAACACACCAGGGCCACCATGACTACTACCCGGTTCAGGCGTACGCACAAGGGCCGCACAACCCCTCGTACCACCAGTTTAACATGTGCGCTATGAGCGGCGCGGCTTCCTACGGCGCCAAGGCCGAGTACCCTTACGGCAACGCGTACCGCCACCAGTACGGCCAGTACAGCAGAGAAGGACACACACCGCCCCAAAGCGCAGGTGGGTAAAACATGTACTTTTCCACGTGTTTGAAATCGGTGAAGTGAAGTCAACCAAACGCAGTGAACGTCGGAGCTCATAATCAGTGCGGGTTACGCATGAGCACATCACAAAGCCGACTGTTGAATGAACACCTCAACTGTTTGTTCAGCCTTACACAAAATACTGCGCATATTAGTCTAAGATTACACACGACAATCCAGCACTATATGCGTTAACACGATGTCTTTTCTACATTGAAATACTTGACCTCATCCACTGATTTCTAATAGTGCACTCCATAACTGCGTAAAGACCTGAATGTCACTCGTATTTCCAGCTACCTGGCAAATTCAGAATATCACAGTAGAGTAAACACATTTTGCACAGTTTCTTCCTTATAGACTATGACCATTACAATTGTTTTGAGTGTGTCTCAAATCGGAGTTGAGTGCTCAGGGAAGTCTGTTAGGTCAGACAGGAAATAAAGACTTAATAGAATTAAATGCTAATGAATCATCCCACATCTACACGACTCGTGTTTTAGTGTATCCTATAGAATTACGGTAAAAGTGAATAGAAAAACAATAATGAACATTAGATGTCGCTAATATACTTAAGAAATAAATATAAATATAATAAACAAATACAATGTATTTAGAATACAGCAGAGTTGAAATAATAATAATAATAATAATAGTAATTACTACTACTATTACTACTACTACTACTAATAATAATAATAATAACACGAGTGTAATAATAAAAATATATATATAAATGCTTATAATATGCATAGATTAAAAATGAAAGAAAAATAACAGACCAACACTGTTTCTGCTGGTTGCATCTGAACAGTCTGATAAGAACACATCGTTAACCATGTAAATATATTAAAGATATTGAAGTTTTCGACTTCAGTCAGATTTTGTTATTACTCACATTCTTAGCTATTTTTGGAGCTCGACCCAGTTAGACTGGTTGCAGGCGTCATGCAGTAGGTTAGTTTTATGTCTTTTTTCCTTCCCGTAAATGTATTTTCTGTACACACGAGGATGTAGGTCATATTCACACGTATTCGTGTTAGATCCAACCTAATTTAGTGTTGGTGAAAGCTCGAATTTGAATATTTAGAATATAATTATTGTTTAGAATAGTATCATCGCAAGCGTTAATTATCTGTAATTATAACTGTCAAAATGGCTTCAGAATTTGCAAATAGCCCCTCCTAGACTAGTTGGACTAGTTGGACTTTATTTATTTCAGAAATGCGTTTGAAGATGCTGGTCGTTTGAAGATCACTGATATTATTATTACGTATAACATAGTGCTTGACCCAGTTGGACTGGTTGCAGGTATGGTATTTTGCGGTAGGTTAATTAATGTTTAATAACTGTTTTGTTTTGTTTTTAAAGTGAAAGAGGAGCCGGAGACTGAAGTTCGGATGGTGAATGGAAAACCCAAGAAAGTGCGCAAGCCGCGTACCATCTACTCCAGCTACCAGCTCGCGGCGCTGCAGCGGCGCTTCCAAAAGGCGCAATATCTCGCGCTGCCGGAGAGAGCTGAACTCGCTGCACAGCTCGGCTTAACACAGACACAGGTACACACACACACACACACACACACACACACCCCATTCAATTTAATTTCTATTAGTGCATTAATTCCTCTGCATTTTTTTTTTTACTTTTGCTGTAACTATGCACGCACTATGCATAAGATCTAGAATCTAATTTCAGTAGTCATTTAGCTTAATGCATCGGACTTTTCCTCATTGGTGTATATTGTTCTTATTATTTATACACGTATTATTATTATTATTACTATTATTATTATTATTATTAGTGTTATTATTAGTGTTATTAGTGTTATTTATAGCATCTTTACTTAATTGGGTTTACTATGTAGCTGTGTGTTAAAGGTAATCCGTCAACTAAAACACACACACACACACACACACACACACACACACACACACACACGTTATTATTAGTGACACACAAATGATTATTCCTCTGTTTCTCAACCAGGTGAAAATATGGTTCCAGAACCGGAGGTCCAAGTTCAAGAAGCTGTACAAGAACGGCGAGATCCCGCTGGATCACAGCCCCAACGCAAGCGACTCCATGTCCTGTAACTCGCCGCCCTCGCCTGCGCTCTGGGACACCGGCGCGCACGCGAACCCTGTGAGCCGCGGTCACGTGACGTCGGTCGCGCTCAGCTCCTCGACGCCGCCCTACCCGGAAGACTACAGCAGCGCGTGGTACCAGCAGCACGCCGGCCCCCCGCAAAGCGTCTACTGACCACAGACTTTCACTCCAAGAGTTTAATATAAGGAAAAAAAAAAGGGACTGGACTTTATTTTTGTAATCTTTATATACACGAGCGCCTAGGCTGTTCGTACGAAGATAAGCTGAGAGAGAGAGAGAGAGAGAGAGAGAGAGAGAGAGAAACAAAACGTGCTGAAAACACTCGATATTTTTTCTCTGAAAAGAAGTTTGACCAGCCTGAGAAGAGAAGAGGAAGAGGAAGAAGTAGAAGAAGAAGCGGCAATATTTCACTCTCTCCACTATACAGATCCTAGGCCTAAAGTTATATGGCGTGGTTTTAAATTATTTTACTTACTCCATCCCTTATTCATATTGATGTTTACGGATAGCAATGCTCAAATAGACTATTTTTTGTTTGTTTACATGAGGAAAGATACAATAGTCCCCAACATTTGTGCAGTTGCCCGGCACACCTACCACCACAATGTCGCACCGCTTCAGAGACTCAGGACATAAGTTATATCGATTTGTACAAATTGTAGTTGTATATAGGCCTATATATATATGTGTGTGTGTGTTCGTGTGTGTGTGTGTGTGTGTGTGTGTGTGTTTAAATAAACCAGAACCACTAATCGATATTGTTAATCGATATAAACCCCCGTTTTTATAGAATTCTCGTGTTTTTATTGTAATGTTGTTACAGGATGAATAAATGCAAATCTGAACTCATGTAAATGTTGTTATCTCCTCGGTTACTCATCCCACGGTCAGCACAATGATATCCGTTTAAATCAGCCCTCGTGCGCGGTTTCGCGTCGCCGCTGCCATGAAGCGCACGCGCTTACAGTCTTTCAACGCTTACTTAACAATTGTGGGTCGTGTAACATTTTGTGCATGCATAAAACAGTTTTGTAGGCCGCATTTCTCACAGTCTGACCTCCAATTAGACAGCAAAATGACTTGAATCACTGGTTCTCTTTCCTCAGTTGACTACGATGTTAAGACTACAGCTACACACTCTATCTTTACGCATCGGTGACAATTCCGTCAACGCTACTGTGTATCAAAGGTCGTTGCCTGTATAAATATGTTTACAATTTTTTTTAATGAAGATGATACCAAAATCTGGCACCCTGTCCAGGATGTACCCTGCCTTGTGCCCGATGCTCCCTGGGATAGGCTCCAGGTTCCCACGCGACCCTGAAAAGGAGTAAGCGGTAGAAGATGGATGGATGCATGATACCAAAATCAAATTTTAGACAAAAGTCTTTTATCACTCACACATTTTGGGGTGTGCAATCTGCCTATAGCAGTAGAATAAACATGTACATCAAAATCATAATAAAATGATCAGATCAGATCTTATCGCGCGCATCACAGCTGTATCATGCTTTGCGTTCTGAAATAGCTGGATCATGTCTTGCCTTGATCATGCGTCTACCTGGACTTAAACCGCCATTTTATTTCAGCCCTCCAACGTGTTCATGATGATGTTCGTTATATACGAATTAAGTCCTGCTCATTAGAACGCATTACGCACTGTGACAACTATGCGCGTGCAGGACTCGGTTAAATGAATATGATTTAGCGCAACCCTGAACCAATTTGGTGTCCATGCTGTTCCTTAGTTTCAACGTTAAATGCAGTCATGTTGTGTGATCTTAAACCCACTCGGTTGTGTTTCTGAGTGCAAACAAGTTGCATGAGGCGACAGGCGAGCAGACTTGATGGAGTCGGTGGATTTTATTAACGGCTGTGACTGTACTAAAGTCCTTCGCCTCAGGGAGAGGTGCTCATACATATAAAAACACCAAACAAAAGCATCAGACGAAAAAAAAAGAGAATGAACTTATGGAAATAACAGTGCTTAACAATGCTCATTCACGTGCAAGTGGACACACACAAATACTATGGAATACAAGATAGGTTTATTTTTTCTTTTTTTCCTTTCTTTCTTTCTTTCCTTCTTTTTCTTCTTCTTCTTCTTCTTCTTCTTTTTTTTTTTTACAATTGGTACTTTATTATATATTGTTAAGCGATCTTTAGCCTCAAATAAACCAGAAACTAACGTTGTTTGAATCTTATGATACACTGACATGACCTACACTCCAAAAAATAAAAAGAAGAAAAAAGAAGAAGAGGGAGTAAACTCTTCAGTCTTAAGTAAACTTAACAAACCAGTCACCATGTACAAACTATACACATCAGCATTAGGACACCGTTAGTAGCATTAACAACACTAACCAACACTTGTATTAATTTGTGCATTTATAGTAATAAACCAAATAAAGAAGATTAAGTACATTAGCCAGTGTTTCTCCCAACAATAAGTAAAATGATACCCACATTGAGCAACATGAACACATTGAACACGAAACAAAAAATAGCTAGACAAAAGTGCAGTAACTCATCAACATTTAATACCATGCTTTATTTATTTATTTATTTATTTATTTATTTACGCTCATACTTACTCTTATTCTTTATTTTGACCTATTTTCGGTCATGGATTAAATAAATATGCCGCAATGCAACATTAAATAAATATGCCGCAATGCAACATATTCCAAAATTATTTTTTTTGGTACAAATATTTTTCTCCACATAGAAAAACCAATACAAAACAATAAAATTAAATTAGCTTTATTATTATTATTCTTATTATTTTTGTTTTTCTTACCCATATTCCTCATAATATATTCCTCCCAGTTTCTATAGATAATTGTTTTCTAAATTATTTTCATCAAATTTAAAATAAAAATGATATCACAAGGCATGAAGTTAAGTAATGTGCAAACTTTATGCCTAATAGATTACTGTCAGTTTAGTAGTCATTAATGCATGTTTGCTATGGCATAAAAACGAATCAATAAACAAGCAAGTGGGACATTTGTTCAAAAATCTTTAGTCATGGTCAGCATCAGCCAGAACACCGTTGACAAATAAACCCCGTGATAATATTAAAGATGGGGCAAAGTCTCTCTCTCTCTCTTTCTCTTTCTCTCTCTCTTTCTCTCTCTCTCTCTCTCTTTTTTTTTTTTCTCTCTCTCTCTCTCTCTCTATATATATATATATATATATATATATATATATATATATATATATATAGAGAGAGAGAGAGAGAGAGAGAGAGAGAGAGAGTATATATATATATATATATATATATATATATATAGAGAGAGAGAGAGAGAGAGAGAGAGAGAGATTTATTTTTTTATTTATATATATATATATAGAGAGAGAGAGAGAGAGAGAGAGAGATATATATATATATATATATATATATATATAGAGGAAGAGAGAGAGAGAGAGAGAGAGAGAGAGATATATAGAGAGAGAGAGAGAGAGAATCTGTGCGTGCGAGTGTGTGTTTGTGTGCGTGCGTGTGTGTGTGTTTGTGTTGTGTGTGTGTGTCCAAGGGCAAGAGAAGCAAACGTTCAGATTTACTATTTAGCTTTTAAATACAAACTGCAGTAGTGTTGGGCTGTGAAACACAGTTTAGAAATGTTTTGTAAAAATATGTAGAATATTGAAATGTTAATATTTTGTAATGTATATATATATATATATATATATGTGTGTGTGTGTGTGTGTGTGTGTGTGTGTGTGTGTGTGTGTGTGTGTGTGTGTGTGTGTGTGTGTGTGTATGTGTGTGTGTGTGTGTGTGTGGAAAGAAAGAAAGAAAGAAAGAAAAAGGCCAAAGCCCATAATGGCCGAGCCACACACAAATTTATGGAGATACTGGAGATCCAGATCCTTTCTGCCTCTGGATGGAGCTCAAATCTTCTCCAATTCAAGACTGCTGGGACTACGGCTGCTCCTTAGCCATACAGACTTCTTATAAGTCAATAATGAACTTTTTCACACTATCTGTTGTTACCCAGATGAGGATGGGTTCCGTTCAGAGTCGGGTTCCTCTCAAGGTTTCTTCCTTTTAAAGGGAGTTTTTCCTTGCCACAGTCGCCACTCAGTGGCTTGCTCAGTTGGGATAAATGCACACCTTTAATATCTGTAGGGAATATAGGGAAATGCACATATACAGTATAGTCTTCATGTACACAAAGGTAAAATCATGATAATGATTAAAATATTTGAAGTAAAATTCTAACATATGTCTAGGTGTACAAAATTAAACTAAGGTCAAAATAAAATAAAATAAAGAAAAAGATGTCGACAAGTTTACCCATAAGCTAAACCATATTTTATCTAAAATTATTTTATCTAATTGTTTAATTCTTGCTAATTTCCTGACAAATGATTTGTTGTTAAGTCCATTTAATGCATACTATTTTGCCATTTTGGCACTTTTTCTTCCCAGGAGTTTACATACTGTATATATTTATGGATTTAATGGATTATGCGGGTATTAATAAATAATGAAATAGATGAGCCTGTGAGTTAAATAATGTACTAAAATATTAAATTATTTCACATTTAAATATTCCCTTACACAGCTGATAAAGGGCTTATTTTCCCCGCACAACAACCAGAGTTTAGAAACACTGCTTTCTAAGCTGCAATTGGATGTGCATAGTTGTTTTTTTTTTTTTTTTTTTTTTTTGGTAAGAGGTTGCCAAAGTATGGCACCTCTTTTGTAATTGTGCAATATGGGGTTACTCTCTTATGTGATGCAATGTTAAACATGATTTATTGAAGATTTGTTGCCAAAACTATGTGGAGAAAAAAAAATAAAAAATTATGACTAGGCATGACCAAACATACTTACCACAGATGTTCCAAAACAGTGGTTTAGTCAGGGTCACTGTGGCCTGGAGAAACCATGAGCTGTCAAGCAGGACTGTTGAACAATTTATGTGGCTCACATATACGATAATCTTAGATCTGGAGTACAATATGTGATGACGTACAGTTAGTGAGAGATGGATAATGTTTTGGAATAGAGAAAAGAGAAAGACACTACTTGTTAGGTGGCTTTGATCAATGGTGTGCTCTGTGGAGATAGCTGAGATGGCTGCCTGGTCAACTGTGAGTCATTTCAGGACATCCCAAAGCTGTGCAATTAGTCACAAAGATCTCTTGCCTTGCTTTTCTAGCTGCTTGAATTACAAACTTATTTTCACAAGAAAGGGAAGAGTCATATTCACATATAAAACATGTCAAGCCATTTAGTTCAGCCTAAAGGATGATTATTCTGTCAGCTCTTTACAAAACTTGCTTCTTAAAGAAAAATAGCAAACTGTTCTAGTTAGATGTTATGCCGATAACATTTGGAAACCTATACCAGAAATGCTCATTAAGCCTTAGGCAGTAAACCTCAGCCATATGTACAATATCTGTATTCTCATGGATTTGTACATCGTGTGTGGCCTTCACACTCTGGTACTGAACTAGGTGGCACTGTCTTGGGACACATTTCTCAGTCAGGCAAGCACGTTTTTTTTGTGGGTTAACAGGGTCATCGCAGAGTTTAGGTCAGCCGCCCATAATGCTTTGAACCACTTCAGCTCTGCAGCATGTATGAACTGTTGAACTCTGAATGTGATACTACATTGCCTTGCAACAGATTTTAAAAAAGACAGTTGAGTTCACTCTTCATTCCCTTTTGCTGAGAAACAATTTCCACGAGGTTATGTCGAGGGTCTCTAGGGTGGCAAATGCAGGTTGAGCCAGCGGTCAGCAGTGCTTAGGGGCACGCATATGTTGCCATGAAAAGACGGGGCTCAGCTGCCAGGCAGAAACGACTTCAGAACAGGCATCACTCTGCAGCCTCGTTCTGCTCGAAATGTAAATAAGATTTAGTGAGAGAGTTGTTCTTGACAGCTGTGAACCACTGAACCCTAGATTCATCCTATGGATTGGGAAGCAGCTAGGATGGCAGCAGGGAGGTTGGAAATTAGAGCCATTTTCATTTGCAGGTAAAACCCCTTCATCCCTTACTAATAAGCAACAGCCATAGCTTCTGTTTAATAAGCACTCACTATGTACTGCTGAAGCCAATCCTTTCTGTAGCCATGTCAGAAGAGAGATTAATATCAATCTAGGATTTGTAGTACTTGTAAGACTCGCAGAACTCTAGTTCATATAGTCAGTGAAAACCATTGGTAGTATAAAGCAAGCCCCCAGATTATACCACATGTGAACACAAAATGATCCTTTGTTAGGCCACTTGGAATAATCATAATAATAATAATGATACCAATTACTGCTGAGAGTCTCACTCTCCTCAAGGGTCCTGAATATGTGATTTACAACAATTAGACATCTTTCCTGTTTTTTCCACATTCTCAATAAACCAAACTCTCTAAAACACACAAACACAAAAAAAACCCAAAAAAAAAAAAAGACACATAAAAAAAAAAAAAAAAAAAAACACCCCCCTCAACCCACTCATTAACACAAAAAAAACCATCAACCTCCCAAAAACAAACATCACAAAAAAAACAACACCCTTTACAAAAAAAAAAAAAAAAAAAAAAAAAAAAAAAAAAAAAAAAAAAAAAAAACTATTAATAAAAAACTCTTTCTTCCCCTGGCCCGCAAGTGGGTGCATATTTTCAACAAATCAGGCTGGAGATATATAAAGGGTGGGATATGTAAAGAAGTACCATAAGGTCTAAAATCAAACACAAGTGGAATTTATTTGATCAAATGCAGATTTACAGAAGCAGGAGTGAAAATGGATTACTCGGCTTTGGTCGTGTGGTGAGGTAAGAGCCTGTCTATAATACAAAAACATTTTGGCACTGTGAATTCACTGTGATTGTTGTATTGTTGTCGATTTGTTTTTTTTTCCTCAGAAACCTATGAAAATCTGTATTACATATGACTAATTACACTATCTATCTATCTATCTATCTATCTATCTATCTATCTATCTATCTATCTATCTATCTATCTATCTATATATATGTACTTCCGATTTCCAAAATTGTTTAATATAATATCAATACAAATTCTCTTTACAACCAAGCTGATATCCCTGAATGAGTACTGAGTAAAAGTGATACTACAAGGTTCAGACTGGTGCTGTGTGTTGGTGTGTTAGCTCAGTGGTGGAGTCCTGACAGAAGTTCTTTGTAATGCGCCTGTTTAGACAAGTTGAATGGACTGTGCTGAGTGAGCCAGGTCAAAGTCGGGTCAAGTGGACCTCACAAAACTCAGGAGCCTCTCATTTACTCAGGTTTAATGCGCATGGAAATAGTGAGGGAAATATATCATGAGCAACATGCCTTCTTTTTAGAGTTTTATAACGTGTAGCAAAACATTCTAACATGGCAAGCTCCTCTATTATTTACGAAAACATGCCGTTTTAAACTGAAGCATATTTTAGATCGGATAGAAACGATTCTGATATACGACTTTAATGAAAAGTTTCAAGATCGAAATGAACACTTTCATGTATTGTGTATGAACACAGGTAGTCCGTTAGTTTAAGGGTTTTTTATTTTTTATTATATATATATATATATATATGCAATGTTAATCACATTGAAAACACTTATTACACCACTATCCTGATTTTTATTTGTATTATCAGTACGGTTACAGAAACAAAGATTCAATCAAATACAAAACAAACAAGAAAACAAACAATAGAGCTTTAAAGATTATTATTATTATTATTATTATTATTATTATTATTATTATTATTATTATTATTATTATTATTATTATTATTTGAAATAAAATGTCATTCCAGACCTAAACCGCACGCATGCTGTATTTGCAACTTACAATATTATATACAATCATTTTTGACACGAAAGTAAATAACGTGTAATATTTTAGAATAAAGTACTTTTTCAGCAGGAATGTTTTCACCCTGTTTCACTTCACTCATGTCCTCTAATGCCCGCTATCTTCCCCCGCTTCTAGTGATTTTTTTTTTCAAATAGAAGAAAAAATGTAAATTAATATCACTGTGCAACCAATCATTGAGTAATAAAACAATCGAAAAATCAGATTATGTTTTATCATTTATGCATGAACGTGTTAATGTATATGTGTATGTATTCTTCTTCGCTTCTTCTTCTTTCGCTTCTTCTTCTTCTTCTTCTTCTTCTTCTTCTTCTTCTTCTTCTTCATTATTCAGATACAGTATAGCTTAAAAAAATATAATGTAGCCTTGAAATCGTCATTTTTTCTCCTAAAGCACAAGCACAAACGTTAGCAAAGAATTATTGTTCCACTTCGGCTGAAAAACTGCGATTTAAAAATCCAAATTTTTCGCGTAATACACCCCACCCCCTCCCACCCGACAATTCAACTGCATCAAACACTGATTACATTTTGCCTACATTAATTCACTAACACTGTAGCAAAAAGTCCGCAAATATACAATATAGAAATGCGTAACTAACGCTTTAATAATGATTAATTGATACATTCATTAATCCTTAATGTAAGCCATGATATTAAAGACATTAATACCGTTATTAATGGCTATTCTGGTGACTTAGCTGGTTGTTCATAGCGTTATCATTGCTGTGCTAAGGACTAATGCATCTATTTAATCATTATTTATACATGTATTAGTAAAGCGTTGTAATAGCTACTGCACATTGCTTATATCATTATGTTCATTATTTCATACAAAGCCACTTCGAATAAAAAAGGTGACGCAGATTACAATCCATTCTCATCTGTTAATGAAGCTAGAGTCGCCCCCACCCCCTGTGTCCTACAAATACATATTTATAACCATATTGACTAAGAGAGTTGTCGGTATAGCAGGGTGTCATAAACTCTACGCGCATACTTTTCATTTTTTAGGATCCATTTTGCTATTTAAAAGTAAGCAGGTGCAGTTGTAACCATCACAACCTAATGACAATGAAGATCTCATTGTCCAGCATGAGTTGATTTTTTCTTAACCACCAGTTGATTGCTGATTGATTGTATTTTTTTGTATTGGAACTTCTTCCAAAAATGAGCATTTGTTATCCAAATGAGGCATCCTTTAATCCTGGAATGAAAATATTTATTGCTTTGTAAAGACAGTCTTTTTTTTTTTCGTGTCCAGAAAAGTTTGTTAGAATATAAATTCTTTAGTGTTTACCATGCACTGTTATTTTATGCCATTTTCAGCACAATCAACAATCAACAACAATCAACATTTTGGGAAATTCCTCTGTAATATCCTTCTAATTATGGATAGGAATGAACATGTAAAATTGCATGAATGCAGGTCATCTGAAACAGAGAGTTTTTGGTTCTGAACAGATAAAAATGTGGAAAATACAATGTTGTTTAATGTGTTGCCACTCTAGCAAGTATGGTTTATAAGGTTTATGAAGGAATTTTCTATTTATATCATAATGACACATGAATTAACGTATTTAATATCAGGACATAAGCTATTCATGTAATTGTGCCAAAGTTGCTAAGTTTCACTATAGTTGTTGTGAGTATATATATATATATATATATATATATATATATATATATATATATATATATATATATATATATATATATATATATATTTTAAGGAAATATAAAAAATATGAGAAATTATTGATGTAACCAGAAATATAATTTTTATTTATAGTGTCTGGCCTTAAAAGTGTAAATTTTGAGCATTTGACTTGTACCACAGTATTTATATGATGACTAAACCAGGTTTAAATGGAATGAAACCAAAGGACTGTAGATAAATTACCTAGGAGGACAAATGATTTTAACAGAGTAATCTATTACAATCAAGGAAAAATCATGTTGTAGACTTCACTGAGTTCATATAGAGAGCACTTAAGATGGCGGTAACATGGTTTAATGGTCATGCTTTAGCCATTTAACTTTACTGTAGGTCATTTATAGTGACTGCTTCACTATCTGAGGTTATTCGTTTTGGCTGCTGGTTAGCAGTGCTAACCTGGGGGTGTGGATTTAATGGTCTCTGTGAGTAAACAGAGTGTTTAGTAATTATTTTGGCTATAATTTTGGTTAACAGTCTGAAAATCTTCACTGTGAATAGAGGCTTTAGCATTACAATAAAGAAGTTACAGCGGTAGCCCTTAATTCTGAAAGGTTATTAGTGGTGGTTGAGTGTAGTGAGCTTTTGTTGGATGATAATAGACTGAATGTGTATAGAACATTTAGTGGTTTAGAATTAAAGCTGAAGGATTTATATAGAGACAGGCTGCACTGAGAATGGCAAATAGCCTGGACTGTTTAAATTTTTGTTGGTTAAGTGTAGTGGACATCAGTGTTGAAAAATCTTAACTATTTTTAACTGTTTTATTAATTTCAGTGGTTCTCAAATTGAGAGCCATGACAAGTGTGGTTGTGATTTTTTTCTCTCTATATTGTAATACACTGGAAACCCACAGGTTATTATATTTATTGAGCTTTGTTTGTTTGGTCACTTGAATTAAATTGGTTAAATTCAAACCTCAATGACTCAAACACAATGATGTCAACTTGGACCTAATGTGTTCTGTTAATGGAAAGTTCAGAAATAAAATGCTCTATAGTTCTAATAAATAACCAAAATTACCGTATTCATTTAAGTACACCAATATTCATATAGTTGAATAACAAAAAAAAAGGGATCAGTAAAATGTATTATTAAATTTAAACTGGCTAGGTTGCAAAACTGGTTAGGTTGTTTAACAATGGCTATCTTAGGCATCAAGATAGCACTGTTGAACCCTTGGAATATTTCTGCTGAGAAAATAACCTGCTGCCTAGTCACCAAGTTAACTCCTGACCATTTTCAAATAGCAATTTTTCAATATTTATTTATAGTTTTATCTTTGGAGGTTATTTTGGGGTCCACAGAAAGTCGTTTTACTGTAGTTAGTGCACAGCGCAAAAAAAAAAAAAATCAGAGGAAGTATTATTATTAAAGGAGGGAAGTATTATTTGTTGGCACACATCAAGCCAACTATATTCCATTCGAACATTCACCTTCTCTTCTTCATGTCCAATGCTAAAGGGTGTTACTGCATGCATGAAAATATAATGCAGCACTGCTGTTAGAGAGGTTAAAGTAAAGCTCTCGCCACTTGAGTTATAAAGGCACCTACTTTTTCTGTACTACACAATATTCCTGGCTAGATGTTTACTGTCATTCTAATTTCTCCACCCTGTCATTAGTTGAAATTACCTTGCAGTTTAAAGTTTCATATGCATACAGACTGGTGTGAGAATAGGAATGAGTGTCCAAATGATAACTTCAATGACTTTTAAATTTTTCTGATTTCTAAAGAAAGATTCTTGTATTACAGTGATGTTCTATCAGTGTGAGAAAGAAATGTTGTGGTGAACAAATACGCATACATTGATACCACTGCTTTAGGCAGCTGACGACCATCACTATAAAGAAGCTACCGGTGTAAAATTCAAATGGTTTTTATAATTGAACCTGAAGGTTTTAAGGCTGAGCTGGTGTATCAGGTCAAGTGCAATGGTGTTCAAATGATTACGGATGACTGATTCTTGATTTCTCTTTGTGACAGATTCGTTCCAGGACATTTTTATCATTTAGGATGTGTAGTTATCAAGCATGATAATGATGAAGAAGCATAACCTTTGCAGAGATATGTTGTTGTCTCTTTTACTGTTGATTTTCTTTTACTTTCCATTTAATATATGTATTATGTTAATCATATGGGAAACATGTATGTAATAAAAAAAAGTAATTTGGTTATGGTCATACTTACATAGTACATACAAAATGTTTTCACCGTTTTCAAACTAAGCAAAGGTTGAAGTGTTGATGTTGCTGAGCTGATAGGAAGTCATTTTCACGAGTAACATAGTGCATAGTTCAAATGAAAGTGTGTTGTCAAATATAATACCATGATGGCACATATTGTAGAAGGTTCAATAGTAACACTATCTCCTGAAAATGTTTGGAATTTTAGACAGATACAATTTTGAGGGAAACAACCAAAATTTCGGTGTTTTAATTCAAGAAGGTCCAACCATGATTTTAGATCATGAATGTGTTTAGTTAAATGAGATTGGGTGAAGAGCTGTGGTGGATTTATGCTACATTCCACTCAAGCTTATAACTCAGACTAGGAAAAACCTTAACTAGGAATTCCTACTGGGAAGGCATACTCAACCCCATGTTTGGCCTATGATGTCTTGTCAACAACATGGCCACTCACACCATCAACAGTAAATAAAATATCAGATCACTTTAGATAAGTTTATACTAGTATTTCGTTTAGATCAAATTAGTCGGTTAAATCTATAATATTGGCTATAGAGTTTGCTGTTTTGAGAAAGTAAATGCATCTTAAACTAATCACTAATATCTGGCTAGCTTTCACAAAAGGCAAAAGAATCCATGTTTTTCCTCCCAATTTGAAGCTCAAATTTGAAAAGTTTGAAAATTATCATTATCATTCCAATTTCAGACTTCTCACTTCCAAGTTAAGTCAAACACACCACTAAAACTGTTGAAGATAAGGCTGTTTGTAAATGATCTGGCCAAGAAGAACCACATATATCATGAAACACAGCGGGCCAAGACCTGATCTTTGAGGGACTCCTTGAGAGATAGGTGCAGTAGAAGATTTATCTTGTAAATATAGTACAAAATGAGTTGACTTTAGGCTTGACATTAGCAAGAATATATATATATATATGTAAGGACAAAATTCATTGTATAAAGTTGGTATAATGTAACCATAAACACAATATATTCACTAAAACTGCATAAACACATTTGATGTTCATGGTGAAAGCCTTTAACAGTCATTAACAATTTAATGCAGCATATGTGAAACAGATAACCAGCAAAGTTAATGAGAGCCTCTTGAACCCTTCCATTTATAAGTATTAAGCTTTGCCTTCTTTATCAGCAGAACCTTTCTTTGCCTGCAACTTCTGTCATATGATGCTTTCATTGTTCTTCGATTTCTTCTATTCCAACTGTATGGAGGTAAACATAGTTGTATGGAGTCAAACAAGTTTAAAAGTGCTTCTGGACTAATAGAATGTTTCAGAGACAACGGTAAAGCAGGGGGATGGGTGGCTGGATCTGAAGAAGCAAAGTGGACTTATGGAGTGAGTGAAGGGGCGTTCACCTTTTTTTATTGCAAAGATGGATGAAAATAGCCAAACTCTAAGGCCTGAGGTTGCCTCCTGTCGAGAAAGTCAACCCATCCCGCAATGCAATGTGAGGCAATGCTAACACTAGACAGAGCTTTCAGGTGTTCGGGGGAGAGCAGGGTTTGTATAATTACCAGTTGTATTATTGCTGCATTCAAGTATATTCAGAAGAGTGAAGTTCGAAATTATGTCATTTTTATATTTGAATTTGAGTTTTTAAAAAACCAAACTGTATTGTCAAATGTTATAGATTTAACAAGCAGATTTGTCTATATGTTGATTAATCTAAAGCAAACTCTAGTATAATTTATTTAAAAGTAAAGAAGTGCTACTTTGTTTACTGTTGATGCTGTGAGCAGTGTTGATTTGACATCACTTGCTAAACTCAGGGTTGACAAGACCTTCCTGACATTCCTAGTAGTATTTCCAATTTGAGAGTTTATTTATTTATTTGTTTGTTTGTTGGTTTGTTTGTTTGTTTTTTAACTCAGATGTCTAAAATTCTGAATTACAAGTTTTAGTAAAACAGCATGTCCTTTAAAGTACCCTGTCTTCTTTTGGCAAGATTTAAGTCCTGAAGTTTTTTTTAATTTCTACTTCTACCATCAATAATTAATTTAAAAATAAATTCTTTCTTTAAGTAATGTTAGTTGTCTGACATCTTGCTAGGTTTGTTTAGCCATCATAAATGTGGTTAATTACTTAGGTGGTACAAATCCAAAATGTTCCAAGGATCTCTCTAAAACATAATAATACTGTAATTTGTATTTGGAAAGTTAAGCTATAAAAAGACCTGACTATACAGGCCTTATGAAACCAACTCATATATAGCAATCCTTTTGTGTTCGTGATAATGTGTGTATGACTGCAACAGCTAAGATAAATAATTCTCAGGAAATATTGATTCAAGGCTGGATGCTGGCATTAAACACCCAGACTAGCACAACCAGTGAAAAACCAGAAATGTGTATTGTGATTAATGACTCTTTTATCTGAAATCATTTTATTTTACTCAGGCCAAAATTCACTGACAAAGACAAACAGCCTATGGGATCATGTCACTCCAGCAAAAGTGGAACTTTGCATTGAGTAAATACAGTATATTACCCTGCACCCCTGCACCCTAATAATGTTTGTAGTGTGTTTGTCCTGCTGTTAGTTTTCTGAAAGCAAGGCTAGTCATTTCCCCCAAACATACCACATTAATGAATCAAACTTGATAATCTTCAGCATTTATCATACTTTTCATGTTGACCAGGTTCACTAGTGAAATGCATGCCCACACTGTGACATAACTACCTCCATGGTTCACAGAAATCAAGAGCCTTTTACCAGCTCTTCTTCTGACATAAATTTAAATTAATTTTTATTTTTAAAATGATTTATTATTGATAACATTGATTATTAATATACAGACTCTTTTTTCTATAAGACTGTATTATGTTTTTTTGACTCTGCTACACTGCCATTCTTTAAAAAAAAAAAAAAAGAAAAAAAAGACCCTTAATTATAAGATGTCTTCTCACAGTTTTTGCAGCTTAGAACGGTGCCAGATTCCTCTGCCAGATGCTGAGCAAGCATTTGTCTGAATTTTCTTAAGGAAATTACCTTAAGAAAGACAGTTCCTTGTGTTTTCCACTGCTCTGGCTGCCCACAACCTGCCCAGTTTATTCAAATTTTAAACCCTCACATCCTGCGGGTTTGGCTTAGTGAACTTTTGTGTCTGATAATAAATTATAGATACTAAACTATGATGGTATGTCTATAAACGTGTCAAAGTGTACTACCTCAGCTATTTTCAAAGCACTCTGGCAGTTGTAGGCTTGTGGGAAGTAAACCTGTGTTCTAGTGAAAATCCATCTTATATCGATTTTGTGTGTAATTGTGATCATAGGAAGATAGATCCAATTGTTTCACTCAGTGTAATTCATCACGAGACAAACACGTTAAAGTTGTACATGATACCTAAAAAATCCTTAATTAATCCTAAATGGATTTTTGTCCTAACCTGTCCTGTCATTCATTATAGCACTCATGCGACTGAGCGAAGGACAGTTGCAGTTCAGCTGCTTTAAACAAAATAAATAAATGATAGCTTATAGACAATTGCTCTCATGTAATTTCCTTACAAGAGAAAAAAAATCAATCACAAGTATTTTCATGTGAACGAATTTTTGCACATTTTAGTGCATATATTAGTATTTTAAATGTGATGTTTTTCTACAAAATTAAGTTATTTTCACATGAATTTTACAAGTGATTTTCTTTCACATGATGCGTTTACTTTTCACATGCTCAATGTTCACATACGTAGGTGGTTCTATTTTTCAGATGTGGTTTTGTCATACCAATCCATATATTACTACTTGTGAAAATTGAAACACATGCACTAGGTGAAAAATTTACGTGTAAAAATAGATGAATCATTAAAAAAATCACATCTGAAATTAAATGCACAATCACTACGTGTGGAAAATGTGCAGAACATAACACCACATTACTTGAATTCACATATGCAGTTTCTGGGAGTAACGTGAAATATAGGCTATGTGATTTTTACAGATGTATTTGTGTGCTCAAGTGGGATCATTTCTGAAGTCACATTATAGCATTCTATAGAGAGTTCAGCAATTTGTATTACATGAAATCATAGATTAAGGTAGAGTAATTTAACCCTTTCATGCATAGTGCTCATGCTTTCTGATGGACAGTCGGATTATTATTATTATTATTATTATTATTATTATTATTATTATTATTATTATTATTGTGAACTACAAGATCACCACCTAACTGTAACTGAATATTAATCATGATCTTGATTTCTGTCGCTCTCCAGGCTATTTGCCATTCTCAGTACAGCCTGTCTCTGGTTTTTGTTTACAAACTTTCTACTCAAAATACCAATTAAAGTCTTTGTGTGAGATTAGTTTTTGTTAATACTGAAAATAGTTTTTTTAACCTCTAGAATCAGCTGCACCAATCCATCATTTTTTTCCACCAAGGATATCGCTATATTTTGTACAAAAAATGATGTTTTCTATATTTCCTGTCACCCCCATCAAATATTTTACACCTGAATATTAAATTTTGTTTATAAAAACATTAGAAGAGGTTGTTAAATTCATGGCCTTGCCAATTCACTTTTTAATATGCGACATTTAGAAAAACTCAACATTCGTACGGCATGCAATTATATGTCAAAAATAAATATAAAGAATCTGGACATGTTTAAAAAAAAATTATGCATGAAAGGGTTAAATGATAATGTGTCAAGCTTTTACAAACAGAAATGCAGCAAATCTTAAGCCAAACAAAGCTCCAATAAGCTCAAATTTGATATTTGAGCTTATTGAAAAATATTGAGCTTATATAAAATGAGCTATTTTAACCTGAATTATGAAGTGTTGCTTCGTAATGCTGTAGACACAGTAGACAATTGTATAGTAGAATGGAAAATTAATTGAAAGTCAAAAGTAAAAAGGGGAATTGATTAGGATTGATGATCTTTCTGTATTTTTTTTTTTTTTTTTTTGTCTAGACTACTTCCAGAATTTTCTTCAACAACAATTTCGTTTAATGGCATGGCGACACAGTGTTTGGCAGCCTTTCATCAGTCCTTTAATTCAAAACAAATATGAATGGAGTCCGAATATAAAACGAAAAGCACTGATGACTAATAATATCAACAAGCACTGAACAGAACCTGTTCATGGACAAAGTCACAGCCCCTTTAAATACACGACCGTATTTACACTTTAATAAAAAAGAATTCTCACATGTAGGCCCACACAAACGCTCAGAAAAGTGAAAATGACCGACGCAACGTTGTATCCATGTATAATACGATATGACATGGGTCGTATAATCACTATATCGGTAGAATGTCGGTATCAAACACATCTGAGTCACATCATATGAGGTCTGGGTAAAGTGTCCTGGGATGATGGGTACCACTGGCCGAAACTGTTCATGTAGCCGCCGGGGTGTGTGTGCACGCTTTTGCCCGCCATCGGCACGTCCCACAGAGCTGGCAGCACAGGCGAGCAGGGTGACTGCGCATGCGCACGAGCGGCCTGCAGCTCTCCTTCAGGTCCGGTGGGGCCGTGCTTCATGATCTTCTTATATTTGGAGCGCTTGTTCTGAAACCATATCTTAACCTTCAAAACAAAAAACAACAAACAAACAAACAAACAAACAAAAAAGACAGAAAGGAGGAAGAGTTCGTATGTTAATAGCCTGCATTTGAAAAGTAAATACAGATTTATTTATTTTTTATTAGGATCATTAGGAGAAGATTTATTAGGATTGCACAACAACATGCATGACACCGAGGTCCGGGCCTTCGGTTTCTGAAGGTTTTTGGTGTTTTTATACGGGGTTTACATAGTTTACAACCAGGTGACAAAAAGCTGCATCTCGTTTGTTTTAGTTAAGCTGTAGAGAATAGAGGCTTCAGCTGAAATCTTTTCCCCCCTAGAATGTAATATTCCTTCATTCGTTCTTCTTCCTGAATTCTTTGTTCCTGATCCATTTTGCTATTTAATATAAAATCATTCTACTGTGACAATAAAAAAAAAAAAAAAGAAATGTGCAAGGAAAAGAAGGACAATGCACTGTGAGAAATAATGAATGCTCCTTTTTTCTATCCAACCTACATAATTTTCTTCAGGGACATGAGAAATCAATTCACTGTCATTTTACGAAATATGACAGTAAAATAGACATTTTTGGAGGCTGAAATTAACAGGTAACTTATCAAAATATTTTATCTGGACTTTGACTCCTTGGAGAGAGAATAGAATTAGAAATATATTTTTTAAATGAAAGAAAAAGATGTAGATATTCAGAAATGTGATATATATTAAGTATAGCACATTTCTGCAATTCTACCTCATTAAAAAAATTGGATTCTGCTTAAAGCCCTGTATGCAGTTGTCATCAGACAATTTCAAATTTTAACCATCAAGACAGTCGCCAGTTTCAAGGCTTCTAATTAAATCATAAATAGTTATAAGGCAGATTTAGCCAGTTTTAGTGGAGATGGACTCAGCGACATTACACACTCACTGAGTTTGATTTTTTTTTTTATTTTTTATTTTTTTTTTAGAGCCGCGGTGCACGTGTCTAACAATAACGCTTGGTCTACAATTGTTAACGAAATGATTCCCAGAAACCCAAAAGCATAGTAAACATGCAGGCCAGATCTAACGCATGTGTGTTTTCCCACTGATTCACAGCCAGGGAATAATTTTGGTATGAATTTAATGTGGAGGAGAAAATTGTTCTGCCACCCTTGAGTCAGAGCAGCAAGATTTTAATATTCAGCTCAGTGTTATATTTAGATGCATTTAACATGTTATGCACTACATTATAAAATCATAATCATTTTCAATTTTCCTCCCATAAAATGCTGAATAAGCCTATAGACTCTCTGTGTGTGTGTGTGTGTGTGTGTGTGTGTGTGTGTGTGTGTGTGTGTGTGCTAAGGGTTGTCTCCCCACAACATCTGTTTGTCCCAAAATTAAAACTTTTTTGTAGCTTTTATACAAAAACCCATTAATGGTCCCTGAACTTAAGGTTTTGGTTACATTTATATGTAGGAATAGCATTAATTAGCGTAATTAGTTAATAATTTTTCAATGGAAGCTCCTCACAAGGATAGTAAGATAATATGTGTGTGTGTGTGTGTGTGTGTGTGTGTGTGTGTGCTGGCAAGGCATTTGTTGTCTTTCACCTCAATTGGAAATTGACACCTTGGAAAAATAGGGAGCCACCAATTACCTCCCACCAAACATTTTCCATAACCTCAGACAGGCAAAATTCATACTATGGCTTTCAAACTGCTATTGGTTTGGCCACTTCAAGCTTTAATAAACACACATATAAAAAAAAAAAGATGTGCGTTTTATTCCTAAAGACTAGTTTGCCAAACATCGTTTATAGTGAGGTGATTGATTCCAGACCTAAGTCATATATGTGACAGGGTCGTAGGAGATCCAAAACATGTGTGGTGTGTCACTTGTTTATGTGCCTTCATGTGCAATCATGTTTACAGAAAGAAAGAAAAAAAGACCAAAATGGCCGTTATGCTTTGGGTCAAGGAGTTAAGTTGAAGAGGAATATCAGTCAAATTTACTGACAGCTGCAGGGAGTTCGAAATCAGGTGCGCTGATACTGTCGATACGTTTGCACAAAATATCTGACGCCAAGTGTTTCTCTTCTTGAACAGATGGCAGCAGAGTGATATGAGGTCTAGTCAAGACAACAGAACAGGTGTGAAACAGACTTCCCCATGGCAAAGAATGATGAAAAATTGTGTCAGTGTGTGTGATGGAGCGAGGGAGAATATGAAAATGAGGAGAATAAGTAGAATTCAATTAAAATGTTAGTAATGTACAAGAAAAAAAATTGTCAATGTGAACAAGACTGACTTGGTATATAATTTGAAGGAGTGAGGGTCTAATTAAACCTGCACTAACTTGAACTTGCAAAATAAATCATGTTGCATCAGTCAAAAATAAATCATCAGTACATCAGCACTTGTATAAGCAGGGATGAGTTACCTGCTTCCATTTATTAGTTTGTCAAAAGAATGGATATCGTGAGAATTAAGAATGGTGTTATAGGTAAAGCATTGAAAGACAATACACGATTTGGCCAAAAGTATAGTAGCCAGTATGTGACCATCACACCCATATGTGGCTCTTCCCCAAACTTTTGCCACAAAGTATGAAGCACACAATAGTATAGGATGTATATGTATACTGCAGCATTACAATTTCCCTTTACTGGAACTAACAGGCCCAAACCTGTTCCAGCATGACAATGCCCCCGTGCACAAAGAGAGCTCCATGGAGATATGATTTGTCAAGGTTGAAGTGGAAGAACTTGGGTGTCCTGCAAAGTGCCCTGACCTCAATCCCACTAAACACCTTTGAGATGAACTGGGACGTTGGCTGCACCCCACACCTCCTTGCCCAATATCAGAACCTAACCTTACTAATGCTCTTGTGGCTGAATGAGCACAAATCCCCACTGCCACACTCCAAAATCTAGTGGAAAGCCTTCCCAGAAGAGTGGAGGTAATTATAAGTGTAAAAGGGGTCTAAATCTGAAAATGGATATTTAAAAAGCACATTTGAGTGTGATGAGGTGTTCACAAACTTTTGACCACATAGTGTATAGACAGACAGACAGAGTACATTAATGAAATGTACTCCAGCCCTTTTTATATTATGCTCTCTGCCGTGAAAGACTTGTTAAAGCCATTTAGTGCCCCTAGTAAGTCCATGGATAAGGCGCTCTTAACTCTGAGGCTTAACCAATCAAGAGCAAAGTCCTTCAGCTCTCTGCTTAAGCACTGAGGAAACAGCAGCGCTCACTCAAAAGATTTAATCCGTAATGAAGCATGCAGGAGACATCTCCAGTGAGAGAACTCCACTTTAAGACAGGCCCGTGGTTTCCACATAAAATCCTGCATCACGACCACAATCACTTACCTCATCTTGTTTCATATTTTTGGATATCTTTATAAACCTAGACACTAAACCTGATACAAAGTAACTGAAAATGATCGCAGTTAGAAATCTAACACATTTGTGTTAAACATCATATAGCTTCCATAAAACATACGTCATTAAAAATAAATAAATAAATAATAATTCTATGTCACAAACAAGAAAATATTTGGAGAACCTAAAGCTTTAGATCTCAGAAATCACCAGAGAAATGATTTTGGATTTGTCTATCAGTGGTTAATGGTCTCTCATAGCACATTATCATTATCAGGTCATTATCGGGTATTGCATAAAACTATCAGGTCACATAGGCACATTATAAAAAAAAAAAACATGTAGTGCAGATTCAGCTTAGTTGACCTAAGCATTTTTAGATGTTTCATGGGGTCCACACAAAATGCTTGGTGCGGAAAATCATTACTGGAGATGAAATGAAAGATTGGTGTCTGACATACTATGTTTGCTCTTAGCCTGGCTTTGATTGCCAGGTCTTGACACATGAGCAAATGACAGATATTAGTAGATGGTGTTTTGCCAAGCATAGAAATCCAAATTCCATATGAAAAAAAAAAATAATAATAATAATAATTAAATACAAGTTAGGTTAGTACATATACTATGTGTCTCAGTACACATTCAAATAAATTAAAATATGAAATGAACAAGGGCTTTTAAATACTGCAGTACTTAAACCCTTATGCTCAGTGAAATTTTTGTAATTAACACAACAACAAAGCAAATGTTCATGAAATTGTACACACAAAAAACCCCAACAGCTGAAATCAATTATTTAAAATTTCAAAGTCCATAGCAGTTTTTATATACTACCACTACCACCACTACTACTACTACTACTATTGTTATTATTATTATTATTATTATTATTATTATTATAAAGTAGTAGTAGTAGTAGTAGCCATCGAAGGATACGTGGTTCCTAATATTACATATAATTACACTGTTACTGATAACTACATTGCCCATAGGCCCAAAACCTATGTAGCACGATGTCAAACGACAGAATTGGCAAATGGTGGACATTTTTTTTTGACAGGCCTACACAACTTCAGAACCTGTCATCCGGTTTTGATGTATACAGGACCTGCATTAACCTCCATTGTTTGCAAGCGTCAGGATAATTTCCCAAACTCCAAGACACGAGGTTTGATTGCACACTTCCCACGCACTCTTAATTCATTTGTAGATTTTCATGTAGTTACTGGATAATGTTTAGAAACCGCTAGATATAAGGAATGTAAAAGAGCACAGAACGCGAAAAGCGCAGATTAGAAGCAACGATAATGCAACAAAAACTAAACTGCAAATTCCTCGGCCCTGAAGTCACTGCAGGACAAGTGCTTTTAAAAAGTCGCTTAATTTCATATACACATAAGTGACCTAAGAAAAGCTGCGACCTTCAGTCGAACCCCGACCTCACTTTCTCCTTTTTTGAATCTATCTTTTTTTCTCTCTCTCTCTCTCTTTTTAAAATTCAAACCCCCAAATCAAGCCCAGATTGGGTCCGTCTGCCTTTTTGTAGTCTACATGTGTGTTTCGCCCTCGTACCTGTGTCTGTGTGAGGCCCAGTTTGGCTGCCAGGTCTGCTCTCTCGGGCAGTGCGAGGTACTGGGTCTGCTGGAAGCGCTGATGCAGCGCGGCGAGCTGCAGGCTCGAGTAGATCGTGCGCGGTTTGCGCAACTTCTTCCCTTTACCACTCACACGAATCTCTCCGTTCTCAATCACTGGCTGCTTCTCGTGATCTTTATTCACACACAACAATAATAAAGGACATGTGTTCAAATGACACACAATGCACGAAATCATGTACGAACATCCTAAATATCATCTTCCGTGTCGATGTTATAAAATAAAATGAATTCTACAACATTATCCATATAGTAGGCTGTAAAACGTTTATAAAATGCCTACTATTAAATGGTATCTCTTACAGCCATATGTCTGGCCTTTAAACACAACACTCTTTACCACACATGCAATAAAACCTTACATAAACTTCATATGTGTACTAAATTGCTTGAAAGAATCGCCTATAGGCTTATTACTAGTAACACTGCCGTATGATTGGCACATCAATGGCCTTTTCCTTTATCTTTTAATTTATTGTTAAATGGGTGAAATATTAAACAACCTAACTGCACATTGTTTTGCAGATTACACCAACGAGTTTTTCCACTAGACAGTATTTACAGTGTTATTACGTTATAAGGATTCATGTAACAGGTATGCTACTTGCTCATTTATGTACAGGCACATGTACTCAATAATTACAGACACTCTGTTATATCAAGGTACTAAATACAGTCCTTTCCTTCATTTAGGTTTCAATAACTAAGCAAACGCCAATCAAATCATGTGAAATCATATTCCACTCATTTATGATTGTAACAACATAGAAAGCACGATCATAATAATAATAATAATAATAATAATAATAATAATAATAATACACCGACATCACCACACCATAATAATAATAATAATAATAATAATAATAATAATAATAATAATAATAATAATAATAATGCCGCCATCACCACCACCACCACCAATAATAATAATAATAATAATAATAATAATAATAAATAATGCCGCCATCACCACCACAACCACCACTAATAATAATAATAATAATAATAATAATAATAATAATAGTAATAATAATAATAATAATGCCGCCATCACCACCACAACCACCACTAATAATAATAATAATAATAGTAATAATAATAATAATAATAATGCCGCCATCACCACCACAACCACCACTAATAATAATAGTAATAATAATAATAATAACGCCGCCATCACCACCACCACAACCACCACTAATAATAATAATAATAATAATAATAGTAATAATAATAATAATAATAATGCCGCCATCACCACCACAACCACCACTAATAATAATAGTAATAATAATAATAATAACGCCACCATCACCACCACCACAACCACCACTAATAATAATAATAATAATAATAATAATAATAATAATAATAATAATAATGCCACCACCACCACCAATAATAATAATAATAATAATAATAATAATAATAATAATAATATCCCTTACAACTAATTGAAATGTTTAAATCAGCAACATCCACTGTTAGCACGTGACAATGATAATAATCATCACTACATTATTAAAATATGAGGGGTTATTATTTCCAGACCTTTTGAATTGTTGTATCGGGATACTGCAAGGAATCGAACAATGTGTGTTTAAAACTTTAAAACGTATGAATAATATAGCAAAACTTTGATTCCATGAATCTCACTGGGCCTCTAAATGAAGGGAGCGAACACTATCACATATAGGCCTACAGGTCTCAGATTACTTCATATGATTAAATACATACAAATCCACAACACTGAAAATTCTATTGAAAAGCATGAATGCAAACGCCACCATCATGTTCTTTATAGAATGGTTAAATAGACCAGAATGCATGCACTATATTAATAACATGAAATAAACTTCGTATGGCTACATGAGCAGAACTCCCGAGATTTCCCGACATTAAGATCCTAGCAGAAATGATGATTAGAAGCTGATGTTTGCTTCCTCTGCTTTTCAGAGTGAGCTTATTCCCGGTTCAGAGCGCACTTACCGGTCTCGTCATTCCTCGTGTGGCTCAGTGGGTTTCTGTAGCTGCCCTGTTGGTAGGGTAAATAAGTAGGAGCGGGTGCTGGAGCGTTGAGCGGTGAGGAGTAGCTGTAACCGAGCGGCCCGCCGTAATGGCAAGCGCTGGAGGGAAAGGGACTCTCGTGCTGCGGGTGTCCGCCCGAGTGCAGCCCGTGCGTGGGGTAAACGTTCGTCGCGAGTCCCGAAAAGTGCTGCTGGCTGGCGGGGATCCCGTGACCGAGTTCTAAAAACGCCGATTTGGACGCATCCGCAGAACCTAAGCCGTCAGGCGCGAAACTCATAGACATCATTGGAAGCAGAGGCCATAAAAGTGACGGACAGCGTCAAAGTTTGTTGGCCGGTTAGTGCGCGAGCGCGGAACCTTAAATCTAATCCATTCCGAGGACTTGGAATAACGGCTTAGCAAACGTGGAACCGCGTATTCCTTCAAATAAAAAATAAATATTTCCGGATGAATCGAAACGAAACGAAAGGAAGAGGTGAAAATGAGTGTTCTTTCTTAAATCGTGACAAAACCGCCCAACATATGAACACACGCAATTCCGGAGTGTGTCTGTGTCAGCGCGCTGCCGGAACGCGCGAGCTGATTGGCTTCCAGTGCGCACTATGTCACGCGACCCGAGGGAGAAGCTAATTAAGTTGATTAAGTGTGTTATGGGAAGGTGGCACACGCAGATACCGGCGCTTATTCGACCTGATAAATCAACGGCACACACCCAGAAATAAATGAAATAATTAAGAAATATATTTTATTTGGATGGATTTTTATTTATTTATTTTTTTTTACAGGAAGATAATATTAGAAGCATAATCCAAATATAACAGTTAGAAATGAATAAATATAGGTTATAATTATAATTAGGTTACAGTTTATTTATTTTATTTCATTTTATTTTCATTTTTGCGTGGGTGTTACAGGGATCAACCACTGAGAATTTATATATATATATATATATATATATATATATATATATATATATATATATATATATATATATATATATATATATATATATATATATATATATATATATATATATATATATATATATATATATATATAATCATAAACTGTTCGTAAATTTGGACTTTGAAATAAAATTTCTGAACCTAACTATTTTGAAACCTAATACTTTATTAATAATCCAAAATTAATTGAGTAGACTACAACGCCTGCAGAAAATAATCCGCACATTTCCTGCCAGATAAATATGTCATATAGGCTAAATGATGTTATATTGCCTATGGCAACATGTGATGTCGACCATTTGTAAAATATTACTAGAATACATATAAACACAGACTACCTGATTAATTATTCATGAATTATGATTAATTCTTCTGTTTGTAGTATAGGTTTATTTTCTCCGTTTTTATTATAAGAACCTGTTTATTGGGGTTGTTCATTTTGATTGCGCGCCATTACACAGAAAATGAATGTTTACAGAAATCCGAAAGCTTTACACACTCCCTTTAGCCCACATTTCTGATATAAACATACACAGTCAAGTCATCTGATGTGTGTGTGCGTGCGTGTGTGTGTATGTGTGTGTGTAAACACTGACCCAGTACAAGTTTGACCCTTAAACTTATCGAGAGAATGTGGTCTCAGAAGAAGAAAAATGAACATTATCTAGATTTAGTGAACTACCCGGAGGCCAGTACTAACTTCTAAAGGCAGACTAAAGAATCCAGTTTAAGCTCGACAGGCCTTGAAAATGAACGTCAAGTACGTCCTTAATCACCAATGCTTTTCTGCGTCAGGGCAAAAAACACTAGAAGAGAAGTGCTGTGGGGATTTCTGCGGAGTAGTGACACTACAAGCCACGCATGTCTACCATACCGTGGATGAAAATGCATGTAGGCTACAGGAAATGGGTAAGAAATAAAGGCTCTGTATTTTATTGCGCATACCCAGGATTACACTGCTGCCACACTTGGAACAATTTCAGACAGGTTTATAATAAATCTAGGCCGGCTTTGGAGTAGTGTGTCATTAAAATGAAGTATATTCACACAAACATGTGCAATGACATGGAAGCAACTATGGCACTGCAAAGCCTTTATTTAAGGACTGACACGTGTTTAACTGCAGGTCTTTACTTTCATGTTGGTTTAAAGCCCTCTTTATATCTTATATCACACATACAGTAACGGGTGCAGGAAGTGCCAACCAGCCGGGAATTAGATAGATAGATAGATGCACAACCTAAGACTAGTCAATGCATAAGGAGCAACATTATTAAGTTATAAATAAGTAATATATATAATTGAGAAAGTACAACATGCTATGAATAATATATAATTAATATATTATATATCATAATATTACTATCTATCTATCTATCTATCTATCTATCTATCTATCTATCTATCTATCTATCTATCTATCTATCTATCTATCTATCTATCTATCTATCTATCTATCTATCTATCTATCTATCTATCTATCAGATACAGTAAACGCTATTGCATATGATTATATATAATTTAATATACAACCCCAATTCCAAAAAAGATGGGATGCTGTGTAAAATGTAAATAAAAACAGAAATTCAGTGATTTGTATCTCATAATCCCATATTTTGTTCACAATAGAACATCAAATGTTTTAACGGAGTAAATGTAACATTTTAAGGAAAAAATAAGGCAATTTTGAGTTTGATGGCCACAACACGTCTCAAAAAAGTTTGGACAGGGGCAACAAAAGACGAAGAATATGAATATCGCATCATCTACAGATGATGAGATATTCATAGTCTTCACAATTTTACATTGAGTAACATTATACTGAAATGATTTCACAAATTGTTGGTGCATTTTTTAATTATTATTATTTTTTTACAGATTTGTGAACTTCTGCCCATCTTTACTCATGAAAGACTCTGCTCTCTAAGATACTCCTTTTATACCCATGTTTAAACCATTATGTTTCTTTTTAGAAACACTTTCCAGCCTTTTGTTGTCCCTGTCCCAACTTGAGACGTATTGCGGCCATCAGATTCAAAATGACATTATTTTTCTTAAAATGGTACGTTTACTAAGTGTAAACATGTGACCTGTTTTCTATGTTCTATTGTGAATAACATATGGGCTTATGAGATTTGCAAATCATTGCATTCTGTTTTTATTTACATTTTACACAGCGTCCCAACTTTTTTGGAATAGGGGTTGTAATATAATATAATTATTATATATAAGACTACATTAGCTTGAATAACCAATACATTCATGTTTTGCTAATAAGAAAATAAAAACTTTTCCGGAATTTGCTTTATTAGTAAAATGTCAGATAAGTGCCTTTCTATTGTATCTCTAACATTGCCTCCCTTTCATCAAAAAGCAGTAGCAAGTATCAGAACAGTACAGCAAGCTATCCTTGGTATGCTACTTCCTCATTTATGTACAGGCATAAAATTTATTACATAGCAGGCTGAAGGAGAAATACTTGAGAAAAAACACCACCCATGATCACTTTAGCTCAATTTTATTTTCAAAAATGAAAACAAACAGTCTATAATGTCTACACAATCTATTTTCTTAATCGTAGAATATTTTCTTGTTGACAGAGACAATTTTATAGACCAAAAGACAACAATGAATGACTCACTATTCATGACTATTCATGCAACGTATTATAAAAAAAAACATTTTATATATATATATATATATATATATATCAAACAAGCCTTTGTTTATAAAACATCAAAGCAAATTCATATATGCAAATTCTAAAAGATAATACTCTGGGTAGATCCACGTAAATAGCAATCGTATCATAGTAGGGTGCAGTCTGAGGTGTGAGGCAGAAGGGACAGGGTGAAAAGAAAAGGTAGATACTGTAATTACTTTTGCATTATGGAAAGAACAAAGCGGCACCCTGAGGTCATAAGGCTGGGATTTGTCCTCACCGTGCCTTAATACATGCAAGGGAGACTGTTAATAACAATACCGCTGATCAGTGCCTAGACTTGCTGGCGTCTGCTTCTTTACGTATGGTTGTACGAAAAGTGGGTGAGTGAGGGTGTGAAGACCAAGAAAGTGTGAGCACTGCTATGAGTTCAGTTCATCAGCAGGTCATGGGCCATTCCTTGTCCAGTGATGCAGCACAACATCACTCCCTTACTCCATCAGACATTTTCCTTGTACATGGTTTTGGTTGAAACTTTCCAGTGTGAAGGTACTTCAGCATCTAATTTTGGTTTGGTACATTTTTTTTTAACTCTGAAACGCAGTCAGTGGTAGTTCAGTAGTTAAGACATTGGGTTATTGATCAGAAGGTCATGAGTTGGACAAGGCCTTAACCTTCAACTGCTCAGATGTATGAATGAGAATAAATGTAAGCTGATCTGGATAAGGGCATCTGCCAAATGCCATAAATGTAAATGAAAAGTAAATCTGAAAACATTACATTAAACTGCATATCCACAACTGCACTGTCCTGTAGGTTCATCCTGTACAACATCAAGAAAATCAGACCCTACCTCACCGAACAGGCTACACAGCTACTATTCTAGGCTCGTTATCTCAAAACTGGACTACTGCAACTCACTACTCTCGGGGCTTTCAGCAAGCTCCATCAAACCCCTTCAGATGATTCAGAATGCTGCAGCATGCCTCGTCTTTAACCAGCCCAAAAGAACCCATGTCACACCCCTCTTCATCTCCCTCAACTGGCTTCCTGTAGCCGCCCGCATCAAATTCAATGCCTTGATGCTCACCTACAATACCTTGTTTGGAACAGCACCCTCCTACCTCAACACTCTCCTGAAGGCTTACGTTCCCTCACGCAATCTGCGACCGATTAATGACCGACGATTAGTAGTACCTACACAGCGTGGCTCAAAAGGTCCCTTTCAAGAACTATGAAACTAACTGTTCCTCAGTGGTGGAATGAACTACCAACCTCAATTCGGACCACAGAATCTGTCACCATCTTCAAAAAACAGCTAAAGACCCACCTCTTCCGTAAAAACCTAACCGAGATTAAATTTTTTTTTTTAATAAAATAAAAATTACTCTGGCTCTTACTCCTCTACTCTGTGCATTTTGCTTCTTCTGGAACTCAATTAATAAATCTTGTACAGTAGCACTACTTGTATTGTTCTGTGCTTGATATATCGCTTTGCTTGTATTTTCTCATTTGTATGTCGCTTTGGATAAAAGCGTCTGCTAAATGAATAAATGTAAATGTAAATGTGCATGTATAATACAACATTTTAAATTTTGGATATAAAACAACAACAACAACAACAACAAACAACAAACAATAAACACATACGTACATAACAAATACAAAAAGCCTTAATAAATGAATAAACCAATCAATTTTAACAAAACAAAACAATCAATATAACAATAATTTAATATCATTTTGTAGCATCTGTGTAGCTTCCCTAAAGTGTTTTTAAAAAATCATTTTATGAGTGATTAATAAGTCTTCCTTACATTAATAAAGTGACTGCTTCCATTTGCTTTATTTTTGCTACCTTTTCTATTACAAGAAAACCAAAGAGTTTATACAACAGGTTTTTCTATCTTTCACTCAGGTTTTGGCCTACAGAACGTGAACTGGAAGCTGAAGTTAGGTACTCTCAGTATGATGAGCATGACTAATATGGCCTCAAGGGCTATAGCATGTGTGCATTTTGTTCATGCCCTGCTAAATTTATATATCGCTTCTGTATACTGGTTACACTTGATGGAGTAAGTATGCTAATTGCATAGACAGTGGTAAAACCTGCTTTGTTTGATAAACAAGCACAAATTACTGACTGAAATATGCAAATTTAATTATTCATCTTTCATCTTCACCTCTGCTATTTATGCCACCAGTCTGAGAGACTCAGATATGTCATCCAACATGGAACAAGTTCCAGAGCACTAAAACTCATTTCACAATTCAAAGAATAAAGGATAATTTGTCTGTAAAAATTACATGGTACTATATAATTTAAATAATAACTGAAATTAGTGTTATATTTAACACTGAATAGAAAATTCAGAGGGAAAAAGGAGCATTCATGACATCCATTGTATAAAGGAATCTGAAGCATGTTAGTAATGTAATGACAATAGCTCTTCATACCACAGAAAAATAATTCAAATGTATTCATTTTTCATAACATCAGTCGAAACGGGTAAATAATGTAATCATTATATTTGTCATAATAATGTTAGAAATTCTGTAAAGAAAGGATATGTGAAAAGGATATGAAGCAATTCAGTATTTAAGGATGGTTACATACTGATATATAACATAAAAAACATTCAAATAAATTTGTGGACGGTAACAAGTAATTGAAAACAATATCAACAGCAACTATTTGTAGTTTCATTTTGTTGAATTATATACTAATTATGTCGTAAATAAAAGCTGTGTGTGCTAGCCGCAGTCATTGTGCTACATTTTACTGTCTGTAAATTATCATTAGAATATTTTGTGCAAATCTGTGCACCTACAAAATCCTAAGACTGCATAGGTGCAAGAGAAACTTTGTCTTGCTCGTCTGTGGGAATGGCCATCGTGTGTGTGTGTGTGTGTGTGTGTGTGTGTGTGTGCGCCTGTGTGTGAGTGTCTGACGATTTTGGCTTAAGCTTTTGTTTCATCACTGATGGTAATTGTTGCCAGATTGAAATGTTAAAGAAAAGCTTTAGGTAGTCCCTTGTTAGAATGATTTGCATTGCTGTTTTTACTCGTAGGCCAAATGATTTTGTGTTAAATAACATAAGATGTGATTCTCCATACAACTCATACAAACAAGAAGTATACTCCGGAGTATAGAGAGTGCAACAGGTGCAGTGACGTTCTATACTTCACCCGCTAGACCAGGGGTTCTCAAACATTTTGTTGCCAGGGTCCCTTTTAACAGTAAAATAAATTCCTCAGCCACCTTCGATATAGATAGATTTTTGAGCCAGAGTGTTTTTTATTTAAACTCGAGTTATTATTTACAAGCCTACTTGTTTTTAAGTTTATGTTGCGTTATTTTGACAACTCAACTCAGTTGCTGGGCATAGGTTGTTGGGGCAGGTAGTTGAGTCATCATGACTCAAACTGGGTTGATAAATGGGTCATCATGACTCAAACTGGGTTGATAACCCAACATAATGGGCTAGGACTTGAAAGAAAACAACGAAGTTGTGTCTAGATTTTTTCCACTGCACCTGTAAAAGAAAGTAAAAGAAATCAGCAGCAATTGCACGGAATGTAAGTTGTTGTTTACATGTAACTTAATTTATACTTTAGTTAAAATTTTCAAAATGGTATTCTGCCTAACTAGACATTAGACAATAACTTTTTAAACATGTAGTTTGAATTGATAACCATAGTTAATCTACTGACAAGAAATCCTACAGCGAACTTTTTTTGAGGAGAAACTATGTCTGAATAATCTTGTGATTAATGAGTACTTTTGAAAGGAAAGATGTAAAGATTAGATTAAGTTCGTACATAATTATATTTATTGTAAAGTTCTATGTACTAGTTAAAAATTATCTCAGGAGGTTTATTATGCAACATGATCTTTCTACACACAAGCTGTGTTACAAAATCACCTCATCATGCTTGGTCAACATTCTAACCCAACCTTGCTTGGTTAAAACAACCATTGTTGGTTTGCTCCATATTAAACCAATGCTGGTTCCAAACTGACCCAAATTGGATTACTTTTAGCTCAGCTATTTTTTGGGGGGTCTCTATTAAGCTCATTGTGCTTTTGAATTAAAGAACACATTAGATTCCAGTTATTATTTATAGGCTTACTTAACCCAAATCTCAACTTACATACTAGTACCTTGAATGTGCATTATGTATATATAGTATGTAGACCTACTGTATATAATAATAAAAACCAAAACTTTTAAACATAATATGCATTGACATCCCATCAAGCCAAATAAAAAATGTTGGTTGACATCTGGAGTACATAAAAAAATGCTTCATGTGTTTATACCACTTGTTTTGTCATCCACAGCTAATGTGCAAGACACTTCAGAGAGCGAAACAACACTGGTCAATAAAGTATGGGATTTTCCACCGTAAATCCAGTAAATTGTGCTCGGCACCACAAAACAAAAAATCTGGTATAAATCAGTGGTCTGGGAACTGTTGATGTAGCTGGTGGCTGAGGTGCTATAGTTCAGCTGAGGTCACTGGAGCAATCCCAGTTCGATCTGTTTCAGCACATTTTCATCATTTTATTGTCAGTCAACTGCAATAAACATGTACATTATACTTAACAAACACACTTAAGCTGTTCTGAGTTTGATGGACTGACCGATGAATTATTGTGTATAAGTATTGTTTCACCTGGAAAGAGCTGTATTAGTATTGGTAGTTCGTCATACTGAATATTTTTTCTATTTTAGCAGTCCTGATTAAACTACATGACTAAACACAGAATCATTTTACATTATATTATTATACATAATATGAGGTCATGTAATGAGGAAATAAATACACTTAAACCATTAATGGACCAATATTCAAAGGCAGGTGTGGAAATACTTGAGTAGCTAATTTTTACTATACATAAGTATTATTTTGGAGTATTTATACATAGACTTTCAAAGAACCCATAAGAAATCTCCTAAGAACAGGTCTGTACTTCTCTCATCAAACCAACACTATATTCAGCTTTTAGCATCCAATTAAGTTCATCAGTGTAGAAAAAAAACACTGTTAGTCTCCTGTGAGCTTTTCATGCTACACAGTGTATTGGTGTTCTACATATCTGTATGAATTGGAATCTGGATAATCATCCAGACTGCAGTGCTGAATTTGAGGTAAAATGTTCAATATAAAATGTTCCAATATGCAACTCATATAAAAGGCACAAAGTTCATCTAATTTGAAATAGCATCCTGATGTAAGTTTTGATAAAATGTATTTTTTTTAACATTAACTAGCTATATTTAACCAAGTTAGCCTGTTTTACTTTACTAATGCCAGGTTAGACTAGCATCAATGTTAGTAGCTAAGGTAATTGCCTAACCAGAAAATCTAATTCTAGCTGATAAATAATGCAAACTTACAAAGAATGAATGATGTTTTCAGGTAAAACAGAGTAGTTGCTTAAAAAAACAGTAACAGTTTTAGACTAGCTTTAATTCCAGCAGCTAACATAATTGTTAGCTATCAAATCAAATTGTAGTTAATGGTAAATGTTGGTTATTTACATGATATTATATTTCTGATTAAGCCATTAGCAAACTATGTAGAGTTAGTCATGAATATGACCAGCAAAGAGACAGAGTTTGAATGGCATAGTTGCTTATATGAGTTTTATATTAGTAATACAAGTTAGTTTTCACAGGAAAACATCACTTAATTTCATCAGTGAAAACATTTACATACAGTACTGTGAAAAAGTTTTAGGAGCATGCAAAGAAATGCTGTAGAACTAAGATGCCTTCAAAATAATGAAATTAAATGTTTCTACATTTAAAAAAAACATTAAGGAGCAGTGAAAGTAGTAAATGAAATAAAGTCAATATTTAGTATGACAAAAAATTAAAATAGTGGTCTCCTGTATAATTAGTGTAGTTTTATAAGGAAATGCGCTGTAAGTTTTATTGAGCATCTTACAGAACCAGCCATGGTTCTTCTGGAGACTTTGACTGTCGCATTTGCTTCTTGTTTTTGCAGCAAAACCCAGCAGCCTTCATTATTATTTTTTGTCTGAAAAGTGCTCTGTTACATAATATGCTGCTTTCTTCAATGACAAACATTTTTCTGCAACATTTAATTTAGCAATTTTGTCATTTTGTTTGGGAATCTGTACTGATTTGATAATGTAGAAGTCAACAAAGTTTGTACTAAAAATAGGGTGCACAGTGCTACATTTGAGTAGACTTTTTAATCTTTTTAAAAACAAAATTCTGGACACTTTTTACCTCGTTATTTATACTTTAATTTAAGAATAATTTTTCAGTACTTCTTCAACTCATGTTGAAAGTGTATTAAAATAAGTGTTTTGAGTTAGGAAAGAGAGAACATGTTGTGACATTCAGTTCAGAAAGTGGAAGAAAAAGCTGAATATCACCACTTAAGAGAGCTTTGTTTATACGGAACCTGACAACTGGGCTGACTGAAGAATAATGGTGTCTGGTTATAAAGACAGCCGACGGGGGAGACAGAGACGACCTGTGGCAGAATGCTTCTCCTAGGGGAGTGGGACACAGCACATGCACACCCACACAGCCTGAGGTTGCCAGGTATACATTGTGAATTTCTAAAGACCGGTTTACCAGGTCTAGGGATTATCCATCTGGAGTTACCTAACCCCAGAAGTAACGTGACCCTCCCATTCCATCATATTGTAGTGTGTAGAACTAAAGCATCGGGGGAGCTTGTTTTTAAGTGTTTAATCTTCGTCCATCTGTATGGTCAGCTTCAAAAGACCAGACAACTGTTAGGATATGAACAGCATGGCCAACTGGCAAAATAAATAAATAAACTATGAACTCACTCAAATCTCTCTCTGTGCCATTTTGAGACTTCCAGCATATATTATGTGCATGACTAGTTGCAGCCATGTAATTAATAGATCCACTCCTCTTCATCTCCCATTATCCTCATAAATATTATACGAGACAAACCTGCCCCAAGGTCAAATCCATTAATCCTTCCAAAACTTCACCGGGAACAAATCAGCCAGATCAAGTTCAGCTGCTGACAAGAAGCCCTAGCTCTGTCAAGTGCTACGTTCCATTGTGATATACAGTGACCTGTGCAGCACACGGGTCATTTCTCTGCGCAGCACATGGGTCAATTCTCTGCACCACCAGTTAATAATGGGATCAAGATTGATGTATCTTAGCAAGGATTAACTTTTCACAGTCAAATATGACTAATTACCAATTTCCAAAACACATTTTCAAAGATTACATCCCACTCAAATTAAATATATCATTGGCTTATTATTTCATTGGGTTTTGTCATTCCATGATATACATACCATGTTAAGACACACATATCAAATTATTACATTATGCCCTACAACATCATGATCATTGGTGCCTCAAGAAAGAAAGGGATGGCAAGAGCTGGTGCTTCTTACCTCATCTGCACGAGCCTTTTATTGTCAGATTGTTTGCTATTTGAAGGACTGTCAGTGACTTCAAAAGCTCACACATTTTTGCTGTAGCCATATCGAACTTCCTAAAATGTTCAAGATGTCACTTAAGGCAGGAAAGGATATGTGAATTCTCTTGAAAGGCAGAAAAAAATTCAAGTGTCTTTACTGATGTAAAACTACAGTCTGGACATTTCATCAATGTCAGTATGGATAATATTTAGGAAAGGAGTTGCACTGCTGTTTTCCTAGATAACATGTTGACAACATGCTGCCAATACACTTATAACAGAACAAAGCATCGGTCAAGGAGGCGCCCTCTAACGGTGACAGATCACAGCCATTCTGATCCTCCTGAAGACTGATGGAGAGGGACAAGCAACCTTTTGCAAAGATCAAAGTCACACAGGTTACGCTTGTTTGGTTGTTTAAGTCTTTCATCTTTAAAGCACGTCTGAGAGTTGTGACCCCAACCTGTTGATCCAGGTGACCCTTGTGTAAAGGCCTAAAGGAGCACCTGCCCAGTTTCAAATAGAGGTAAGCAAAGTAAATTAATCTCAGATTATACTACACAGATTGATATGTGAGACACAGTTGTTGGCTTGTAACTGCACATTTGTAAGCAACGTTATGAACGGTTCCAGAAAAAAACATATGGCAGATCAATTTTTTAACTTTCATCAGATTTGTTTAAATATACAGGAATTACATGTTGTTTTATTAAAAATAGTAAAAACATTTAGATTTTTTTAAATTGACCTTGATATTTTGAGCTGCTCTTTGACAATGTTCCACTATGTAGTTTTATACTTAATATACAATATTAAGTGCAAAATACAATATTGAAGTGTAAAACATACATATATTCATGTAAATTATATATTTATAGAATTATTTCATGTTTGCAAAACAAATATCGTATAGAATGAATGAGCTGGATAATCCAATCACGTAACTTCTGTATTGTATTATCATGTTGATCAAACATTTAAAGCAGAAAGTTAGTACCTTCTGTGTTTAAGTAAAATGATAAAATAATTTAAGAAATTCCAGACTTGAAATGCTGGTGGTTTTAAGGTGTGAGGTTTTTGCCCTGTACATGGGCAAGAGACAGGCAAAAATGGAGGGCTATTTGCATTCCTGCAGTGAGAGTGAGTTCAATTAAGCCATTTCCCGTACAATCTATCTCCCTGCAGCACCTAGATCAATTGGGCTGCAGCTGCAGAGGCCATGTAAGTCAGACAGATGGAGAAGATTGGGGTTAAACCTTGCCTGACCCCTAGGACTGCAAAGATTGTCTCCATACCTGTGGCTGATCAAGGAACAAGAGAATGCAAGGTTGGATGTGTGTCCTTAGATCAAGGGTAAAGAGAATGGGTTTTATAATAACACAAAAGAAAACACGAGTGTTACTTTTATCATATAAACCACATAAATAACCTGTGATGCACATTAATGAATAATACCTGCCATTCTGTCTGAACTCAGATAGAATCTTAAAATAGTATGGTCAAGATGGTCATATCCCAAAGGTAGCTCAGTTGTTTTTGATTTCTGTTTGTCAGGTGGCTGGATGTTTTCACATTATTTATTTGCTTTTGCTTTTTCACATTTAACTACACATCCACCAAAACCATCTGGTGTAGCTTTAGCCCAAAGGAACTCTGGCCTTCCACTTCAAACCCAATTAGCCAAATCACATTTCAAAAGTGCTCAAATATACGTGCCAGTGGATAAACTCTTCAGGTGTCAAAGAGCTGCATTAAACCTGAGGCTGGCCAAGTACAGAATGGGATGGGATTAGAGCTAACAAAGGACTGAAGATATCCCCTAACACCTGTGCAGGTACTGTGGATACAGGAGTGCCTGCTAATGGGAAAAGCCTTTGGTCCAATTTGCAGGTGCTCCGAACCTAATCTCCTGGCTTGCAGCACAGCGTGGGTATCTATTTTCCTCTCTACCCGCTTTCTAGACTCACACCTTTCCTGACAGGCCAAGGGCTTCCTTCCACCCTTGCAACATAAGCCAGGTAATCAATCATTTACATCAGTAATTAGGGCCTGGGTGTCAAAACAGGAATTGAAGCCAAGCTAGGACACTCAGTGTGTGTAAAGAGGTTGACGTCAGGCTCAGAAAGTGTGAGGGGATGATGAAAGATCTTAGGTCTGCACTCTTGTGGTTGTTAATATGTTATACTGTGGTCCAGTTCCCCGAGGTTCAGACATTGTACACCACAATTATGCAAGAAACACTACTCGTTATATTTCCACCCTAAGGTTACTGACAAACTGAATGTGGGCACCAGGAGTGTTGAATACATGTACATGCTTCTCTTAAATTTAGACACATATCAGTTAACAATAAAGCTGTAAAGAAAAAAAAGCCTTTGTCTCCAATCCTTCTTGTCTACACACTCAAAAACAAAGGTACCAAACTGTACTTTTCTTTGTTGCTCGGGTGGTACCATCAAGGGTACATCTTTTGTATCTTTAGTATATATGTTTCAAAAGGGAAACATAAGTATAGTATACCTTTTAAAATAATTTAAGCAGTAGTGGCTCATCCATAGGAGCAGGTGGGGCCTCACAACTTTATACATAACAAATTACATTAAAATACTAATTACCTCTTTTGAGTGCAGAACTATTTTAACATTTTTAATTATTATTATTTGAAAGATTTAAGCCAATGTTTTGCTCGGCTCTCTGGATGTTTTGCAATCATAGAACAATGCTGCTCTCTGCACTATGCACCGACATATAGATTTTGTGCCTAGTGGGCAAAAATAGGAACTGCAACAAGCATAAAAGGGGCCCATTGGTGCAGGAATAACACTGCCCCATGCTTACTCTATGGGCATTTTCAGTGGAGGTGGAGCACATGACAGGACAGTTTAATGATTAGGTTGCCAGAGTCACAATTTTTATGCCAAATTGGCATAGTATACAAATACTCTGTGGATGCAAAGTTCTTGTTTCATAGCAAATAATCACAATAAAAACGAATAAATGTCTCCAAACAAATGCAAAGTGTAAGTGCAGACACTGTGTCATTTCTATTGCATGATGTATTGTAAAGATTGGGAAAGGGAAAGAATAATAGAATAAAAGAGATAACAGAGTGTATAATGTCCATAAATCAGAAATGTGTGTGCACCACAGTGACATTGTTTCCCACTCAAGGGGAAACAAAAAATAGTTTCACCAACTGCATCAAAGACATTTGAACAAAGATGTGTTTAAAACTGGCTGACTGCTCGTCGACTATAGACTGCTAATGATTGCTAGGTAATAGCCTGTAGTAGCCTGTAGCATAAGTCAAGTGTCATAGCTTCTGAATTAATTTTGTTTGAGGGTATGCTGTTATTTGTGTCATCCTGCCCCACCATAATCTATGGTCACAAGTCACTGTTTCTATGCAGATTGTTGTACATGCTATTTGGAACTATTTAAGTTATATTGTGCATGCTAAGAACACAAATAATTACTTGTCGGAAAAGAAGTCTGCACTGTGCATAAATGGGGCAACTGCTAAAATGAGAGATATATTCTTTACCTTACTTTAATTAAATACCAAACCCAGTCCCCAAGGTGGAGTATGCCTTTTAACCGTAAAATGCTGGGGCTTTGACAGCAGTTGTATGATGCATTAACACATTCTCTACGAGAAGAAGCAGCATGTGGGTGGGGTAGAACATCAAAGGTGCTGATTCCTACTGCATGCACCTAAAGTAATGCTGAGGTATGTCGCACAATTCACATGACAGTGACTTGGAAAAACACAAAGCTTTCCTCACCATGAAGACAGTATGGCACAATATTAAGAAAACATATTCTGGAATCAGGTTTCAGTTTAACTGTCTGAGTGTTCTTTAAATCTATGGAAACAGCATTTTAAAAAGGGATTGGACAAAAATTTAAATCCATTTGTGTCACTGAAAAAGGAACCCTGACCCTGGAATCCCTCAGGGAGCATTAATAAAGTATGTGCATTCGTCCAGAAATCTGTCTCTTGTCCTGTTTATTTAAATAATCCTGCAAGAATTTAATGTTTAAATACTGCTCTGTAAACTCTTAAATTCAAGCATATTGAGTTCTTAACACAGATGTGGGTTTAAATAATCTAGTTAAAAAAAAATAAGGAGAAGCTTAAGTATATTAATTAGCTTATTTTGAAGATACAAAAGAAAGGACAGGAATAACAAAATACAAATGTTTCTACTGACAACAAAGTGTCTTTGCCAGAATTACTGAATTATAAAACAAATGATTTAATTTGGATTGCTGGGATAGGCTCCAGGTTCCCCATGACCCTGAAGAAGGAGTAAGTGGTAGAAGATGGATGGATGTATTAATTTCATTTGTTGATGATTTAATTTGTTTTGTTTATGCAGTACCTGTCCTATCTTTAGGGCTCTGTAGCCAACAGAAAATAAATAAATAAATAGGTTAATAGCAATAATAATATTTAAGGTTCAAGATACACAAGCTCCTTGTAGAATAACTTGCTTCTGTTCACAGATGATACTGTAGAAAAAAAGGATAAATAATAATAAATAAATAATCAATATAAGTAATATAATATGTGATAATAAATATTAGACCAATCTTAAAATTGTGCAATATATGGTACTCCGGTTTCCTCCCCCAGTCCAAAGACATGCATGGTAGGCTGATTGGTGTGTCCAAAGTGTCTGTAGTGTATGAATGGGTGTGTGAATTTGTGTGTGATTGTGCCCTGCGATGTATTGGTCTGTCCAGGGTGTACCCTGCCTTGTTCCCAATGCTCCCTGGGATAGGCTCCAGGTTCCCCGTGACCCAGTAGCATAAGCGGTGTAGAAAATCTATGGATAGAATGATATACATGCCAAAAATACAGACTAACTGATAGATAGCTAGTATTTTAATCTGCTGGCAAATTTTTCAACATAAGTGATTTTATCATGGAACAGCTGCACTGTGTTAGCAAGGGATTTCAAATTAAAAATCGGAAAGTAATCCCTAACAAAGCACCGCCTTTAGAAAATCCAATAAAACAGTGCTGTGTTTCTCTTGGGAACTTTCAATTTATGAGACAAACAAAACCCAGATATAAGAGACACAGTGGTTTCAGGATGCTGCACTAGATTATTAGATTTCCTGAGGGGAAAAACAAGTGATTTATCCATTCTTTCCTCTTTCAACATTTGTGCTGTATGTACTGTGCAACTGCCGAGTGTTAATTCCATAATCGCCCAGCTCCACTGCTGCGTAGGCACAGTGGGCTGTCCCCTAACAGAGGTGATGAATTGAAATGGTGCAACCTTGGATTTGTTTAGATCATTCCAACACCTGGTTTTCCCACAAGCTCATATGAATGGTTGCTCTATGAAATCAACCTGAGACATTTACAAGATAAATGATCTGGGGTTGTGGGACGTCTTGTTGTCCTTTTCTCCCGAGTCAACACAATTATTTGTGGTAGATCAAGAGATCATTACGGAACACCGAATTCACAACAGTGTCTCCTGGGCCAAACATGGAACCCCAAAAGAGAAATGACTTTTACATTGATTCTGTATGACAGAAATGCACATGACTTGTGTGCAAATGAAGCCCATTTCCATTGTTCTCGCTTTTCTTCTCAAGCCAGAAAACAGTTCAGTAGCATCAGTAAACTGCCAGGACTTACACCTTAGGAGAGGCAGGGAAAATTGTTGGCCTCTGTGGGTTCTGATTAGCTTTAATGACCCACCAATTGGGAAGTTGTGTTTAGATCACAGAAGGATGTGGTGGAGACAATATGTAAGCAAGAGAGACGCAGAACCACAAACAGGCTTAATGAGACATACACGCTTACTAGCTAACAAGGTCTTTCCTGAATAACCAGAGCAGAGGGAAACACAGAGAAGGTGCTCTCAGGAGTTTCATCAACCACGAAAATGGCCACAACTCCCATACTAGACAATTTCTGAAACACCTGAGGCATGACACTTTAACTGTAGTGCTACAAAATAATTATCAAAATTAAGTTGCTCCTAGTGATCTCATCCATAATGATGTATAGCAATGCTATATGTTCATGCCCAGAAAGAAATCATATTTCCATCATGACTGAATATATATATTTTTAAAGATGTAAACTATAAGAATAAGCTGACCAGTCCTACGGAGAAAAAAGCTCAGAGGAAGGATGACAGCTGGGCACAACCTGCACGTGATAATTGATCCAGTCCTAACCTCACACCTGTTGGATGCTCTCCACTCCCACATGCACACTGTTAGCCCCTCGACATATGCCAACACTGAATCTCTTGTGGACCAATTTAGTGGTTAACACAAAGAAATAAACACAGATGCTCCCAAGAACAAAGATGACTTGCAGCAGCCTCAACAGAGAAACTGCCACTTAATACGGCTTCCTAGATTTTCATGGTCCTGGTGTGTTCAGCTTGTTATGGAACATAACTTTTTTGTACTTACTGAATTAAATTAATAATATATATATCACTGCGCCAGTGATTTCTAAAATAAAGAAAGTAACATATTACGGAATGGATCACTCCTAAAAAAAATTCAATAATGAAGGCTGTTTTATTTGCAACAAGCAGAAGTGTGACAGTCAGAGTCTCCAGTAGAACTCCAGAAGACTCTATATGATGTAAAAAATAAATAAATAAATAAATAAATTCAAAATTTCAATGTCCCTATAAAGTTCACACATTTTGAGATTACTCATATATTTTTCAGAAAGGATTGTCACATAAGATATTATTGTTTACCTGTTACTTTATAGCTAATTTTTTTTGTGTAGAAATGTTGAATGAAATATCATTATTTAGAAAATATTCATCTTTGCTTCAAGTAAGAAATTTGAATTTCTTTAAATGTGTCTAAGACTCTATGGATTATAATGTGCTGGCATTATTGCATATGCTGGCATAGATGTATTAAATTATGCTGTGTGTGTGTGTGTGTGTGTGTGTGTGTGTGTGTGTGTGTGTGTGTGTGTGTGTGTGTGTGTGTGTATAAATATATATATATATAATCCTATTTAAAAAAAAAAAAATTCCCCTTTAAATTGTAATTCTGAGAGTGTTACTTGAAAATCATAACTATCCATTCTCTTGGTCTGTTCATTTAATAACTTCGATGGTTGCTATTAATAAAGGATAATTCTATCTAAATAACTGTTCTTAACAAATCTTGCCACTTGACCACAAATAATTAAAATAAAAACTTTGATTAAATGTGATTTCCCTGATTGGAACTAAAACACTGACTGGAATTACACTGTAGCATCACAGTCAAAACTCCTTCTCTTAACATTGCCTTATATGTTACCAAGTCTCAGAGATCTGTCCCTGATTTGACCGGAGTCAGCAGTGACATGCTTCCTGTGGGTTTGTCTCTTTCCGGTCCACGCCATTCCTTCTGGAGCGAGACTATGTGATAAACCCCTAGTCTTCCTTTAGACTGTAGTGATCTTAGGCATGTTAACACAGCCTCATTACCACAATCTGCTCCCTAGGGTTGAACTTGAAAAACAATGCTGGTCCACTGCAAACCAGTCTAAGAGAAAAACAGCCCAGAAAAAAGGAAGAAAAGTTTTATCTGATCAAACTTGAATTTGGTAAGCCCTTTTTGGAAGGTAGAGAAGAAGTTGCTGATATAGTTAACTCTACATTATAAAGTTAGCAGAATAAAATATACAAATCTTGCACAAAGGAATGCTTTGGTTTAAGAGCAAACTGGTGAAGATTCATATAAGTTATTAGGTTTAGAGCAATGGTTCTACTCTTCTGTGACGGTAACAATAACATGTCTTTAGGCAAGCATGGGCTCATTTTTAATTTAATTAAATTACTTAAAACCTATTTATTTATGCTCTGTGAATGACAATTAACTACAAAATGAGTATTCCTTTCAAAATAACAAAGATACTTTGTCACGTTAAGCACTGCTTAACATGAGAGCATGCAGATTAATAATTAGTTTCATTGTCATGTACCTTTCTTATTTTTTAAACCCCTGAAACTCCCAGAGGCTCAGGTCAGATGTGTATACCTCACTCACTATTAGTTTCACTGTAGTTTCAATGTCAAAATATTAATTACAGAACCTAAATTACTAAATATTAATTAAATACCACCCTCCAACCCCCAGGGCCAGTGTGAATCACCTGAATATATTTTTTGTGTTCAAGACGATCAAAAAGTGAAGTATTACAACAAATGCTTCCCTCAACAGCCACATTTACTCTTACGTGTTCTCACCTTGTGGGACCACATATATGCCATATGATGTACAACAACATGATGTCTTCAGTTAGACTTTTATTACTGCCACTGTACGTGTGATTTAAATAGAACTTTAATGTTTTAAGGGGATAATACCTTGTTAGCATTGCTAGTCTTATTACAGCGATATTCCAGTTGTGGGAAAGGAAATGCCGGGTAGCATGGGTGAGATGGAAAATACCAAAAATGAACATAATTTGAACATCAGCATATGTTAGTATGAGTTATCATTTAAAATATGCCAAAAAGCAGTCTTAATTTTTTCATAATAACAATGGCAGATGAGCCAGTTGACATATGAATCTAGAATTACTGACAGTTGCACAGATGGTTTGAACTGTCCAATATTAACTGACACTCTTTGGAAGAGCTGCCACCTTGCTCTAACCTCACAGTATTAATGTTTTGGCTGGTGTGCACGTTGCTTGAAAGCTGCACTAATGCAGTGTCCTTTCTTTCTCTCAAGGTAAATTGAAAATAATATTTTTTGCAAAAAGTGAAAAAAGGTCAACATTTTTAATTTATTTATTAAGTGTCATTAATAAGTGTCCAATCTAGCACTTTATAAATAATGGTAAGGGTATTGATAACTGGACAGTGATTAAAAATGAAATTTTATTTGCTCATCTGAGGTTAGTGCTGCTGATATGTTTAAGTGGGGTTGCTTCGCCATACCACACACTGTTCAATACTGGGCCTGCTATGTTAATTAAATTGAACACAATGAGGCTGAAGTCAGGTTCCCTCCATGCAGTCCTCATTCTCCCTGCTGGGTTGTGTGCTCCCTTGTCCCATAGGAGAGAGGTAGTCACCACAGATGCCTCCTTTACTGTCTGGGGAGCAGGTTGTTGACGAAGGGGTATAGGAGCCATGTGCCCAACAGCATGAGATCAACCAACTGAAATTGTAGCTGGTTCATCTGGCCCTAAAGTGTTTCTTACTTGTTCTGAGTTGACACCATGTGTTGATCCACTTGACAGTGAGAAGTCAACTATGAGGCTAGACAGCTCTTTTTCCTCATCAGGTGGACCTAGTCTAACCACAACTCAGCAGAAGAGTGGAGTCTGCAAATAGATATGGTGTCCCATATCTGGGAACGTTTTGGCAAAGTGTAGGTGATTTTATTTGCCAATGCCAAGTCATCTCATTGCCAATTGTTGTTCTCCCTAATGGGTACTGCCCAAGTTGCATATAATACAACAACTAGGCCACAAAGCCCTATGACCTCAGCCTGGCCAGTAAGACCTTGCTTCCCACTACTGCTTTCACTGGTGGTCATAATACCCTGGTGGCTTCCTGCCCAAGTAGATCTGCTGTCCCAAATTATTAGAGAGATTTGTCACGTAAAGTATAGACTGAGGGATGCAACCTAACAGTCCAGGAATCACTTCTGAATGCGAGAGTCCTAGAACATTGGGATTCTGTCGGTTAAGTGGAAGCTTTTCTGTGAAGGGTATGCATTTTCTCAGCTGGTTCATTGCTTGATTCCTAAAATACATCCTTTACGTCAAGGACTGTGGAGAGTGGCTAGTACCCATGTATACTAAAGGTGTTTGTGGCCACCATTTCAGTGCACAATAGCACAAGGACTGCATTTCTTTGAGTACTCATAAATGTATTGCAACCTTTCTGAAAGGAGTGAGAGGCATATACCATGATTCCCCATGAGTCCAGTGTTGGATCTCTCGCCTGTGCTGGAGTTCCTTTACGGTTCTGCCTGTAAATTGGCTTTTCTAAAAATCAATCAAACAAAAAGAGTAGGGGGACTATATGCTCTGATGATAAGTTTGACTTAGTGATAATCTCAGCATTAGTGGCTAAAGCCAGGTTTTCTGCACAAGGTCTTATTAATTTGTTGTGCTCTTATTGCCTTGGTATGCACCCTTGAGTATTATTTAAACTATTTAAACTATTTAAACTCATCTTCTGTCAGGGAGGAAAGAAACGGGGAGCTTTCTTGTCTAAACAGGGACTGACCCACTGAGTGGTGGACATCATCACTGTTACCTTTAGCCCATACTGTGACATTCTACTCTACAAGGAGTTCAACTTTAAATTTATTTCTCTTTCCACCATTATTTACTGAAAACATACTTCACCCAGGTCAGAATCATATACATATACTATACACAGTAGACACGGTAATTCAGCTGGGTTTTTGTTTTATGTTTGAGATATGTTTATGGTTGAGTAAGGTTTTAAATTGGTATTGACATCCAGACCTTTACTTGCACATTTACAATCTTCTATCTTGCTAAGGTGGGGCTTAGCCTATCAGACACAGGTAAAACATGTCAAATGCATTAGCCTGCTCTGGACCTTGAACCAAATACCAGAAACAATGAGCCTGGATTTGGGGATTACAGAAAGCTGTGGAAAGTAAGATTTTCAGGGTAAATAAGCTGTAACCAATACATACTATTTCTGAAAAATCATGCATCATGACCTCATAATAAATTTAAGTGAAAAAATGTCAGGCGGTGATTACTCCAAAGGTTACAAAAGGTTCTAAAAGTTTGAAGTCCAGTACGAAGTTCCTACAAAAGTGCATTCAGCAGGAAAGAGTGACCTGTATGTTAGCCTGTGGCTTAGCCCCAGGACAGTGAATTTTCAGTGGCACTGCTATTGTCATGCATCAACAAGTCTAAAACCCTGGGGGGTAACATGACTTGTTGGGACAACCTCCATTGTACTTCTAGAGCTAGGGAGGATTCCACTCCAACCCCTTCCCCTCCTTAGCCAAGTTACCTTAGTGCCGAAGAGCAGAAATGTCTATTGTGTCTGGTCAACAATGACAACAAAAAACAACAATACTGGGACTTGCCCACCTGAGTATCCACCCTTTTTGGAGACAATGCTGCCACTAAAGCCAGTGTCCCTGGCCTGAGACCCATATGGACCCAACCCTTGGCTCCCTGTAGACACAAGAATGCCTAACTTTTCTTTTGTGTTGCAGCTTTCAGGAGGATAAATGCAAAACAAGGGCTACACAAACAGGAGTTTCATCCGACATAGCTGATTTTAATAAATGGCTAACTTTCAAAGATTCCAATTAAAAACACCATCCAATTAATAAAAAAAAAGATCATGAAAAGGATGGTTATACATTTATTTTGAGAGGTTTATTTCCAACTGTTCAGGCTTTGCCTTGGTTTTGCCAGATTCAGGATCTGCTATGATTTCTTATATATAAATGTAATGTAAATGTAAATTTCCAAACTGTAGTCAATTAATAAAAGATCTTCACAGAACTCTTAGATAATTAACTCTTTGAAGACTGAAAACAAAACAAAACAAAACAAAACAAAACAAAACAAAACAAAACAAAACAAAACAAAACAAAAAATAGGATTATTTTTTACAATGATTTAAAAAAAAAAATTGTGGTAAGTTATTTGGCATGAATACTGCATGCTCAATTTGCCTGGAACAGAAAACTGTATTGTTACCTATGGAATGCTGCTCAAACACTGGATGCATGTGTAGATATAACTACTGGGTTTATTTAGGATTTATGATATATATTAACTGACATATTCAAACATAATGAAAACATGGATCATTTTTTCATTGAATTCAACTCCAGCAAGTGCTTGCTGGGGGGTAGTTCATGTTAAATGGGGACCACATGTCCATGATCACAGGGGGTACCTGTGTTATATCATACTGACTGACAGCTGGGTGTGGGCACACCCTTGGGCAGCTTAATAACAAACCATCTTGGCCACCCACCCGACCCTCCCCAAGCTCACCATCTTGAAGCACCTATATTATGCTGTCAGGAAAGGGGCTAATGAATGAGCAAGGTTCCGGGATCATGGGCTATTTTTGGATTTTGAAGTGTAAGAGTGGTCACAGGTGAGTGGATGGGACAAACATATTCTGGCATGCTTCTCTGATTCAAAATCAAAAGATTTGTTCCATTTTCATGAACTCCGGTTCATTCTAGGAAATCATTCTCCTGAAATTTTAGGTACTCTTTATAGTTATGTTAGATCCAAGATAAATGCTGGATGTAAGTTTGGTACTTATCAAAACATTAGTCTCTGCTAATGTTTTGATAAGTATCGTACTTACATCCAGCATTTATCTGGGATCTAACATAACTGTAAAGAGTATCTAAACTTTAGTCTCTGCTAAGAAAATGCTGCACACTACTGCCAACATAGCTAGAACCAGATGTTAGCATTTTCCATACTCTTTGGCTGCAGTTTGTATTAATGGAACCCGTGCCATCAAAGGTTTCTGATTCCTGGAGATAATGTAATGCTTAGCATACACATTTCTTACACTGGCATGCTTTAACACTGGTGCTTTCTAGTTTCTAGTGTTCCAGTAGTTGCCATGGATCATGAAAATAATATGTAATGACAATAAGCAATTTGTTTAACCAAAATAGCAACACCATCTCTCTTTATGGCACATTCAAAATTGTACCAAGACAGCATTATATAAAGTTCAAGCATCTACATTACACCACAGGGTGCATTTGCCACAAATAAACATTCATTTGGCATAAAACTGCTTTAAGCATCAAACAAGATTTCCTAAGGTGCCTTGTAATAATATCCTGAAAACATGAAAGCTGATGAAAAAGGAATCAATTCTCTAAATGCTTTTAATGGCATTGATTTTGAATATGCAGAACTAACATCTGCATCTACATCATACTACATCTGGACCAATATACATATAGTGTCAGTGCTAATATTCTAATGGGGAATGAGAATAAAATTCATCAGGAAATGTTGTTTCACATTATACAATAGCACTGTTGAATTTTCAAATCTGATTGGTCAGAAGGTGTTTATTAATTTCAAATAACCTTATCTCTAACAATAGTGCAGCTGTAATTTAAATGACAGTAGATTACAAGACAGAGAATGAGAATACGAATAAGTACTACTGTATGTTTTCCACCATTGCAAAGTAATTTGCAATTTCTGGTTGCTTTCTGGTTTTCGGTATCATGACAAGATACAATTAAAAAACAACAACATTTGAACACTTCAAGATAGGAAATATGAGAGCCTGTTGAGGGAACAATTGTTTCTAAGTGCTGTAACATAAGTGATAATGGAAACTAACTTGTGTCGTGGATGTTCCATAACATTAAATTTAACTATAAATGGTGTTGTTCATTAATAGATTAAAAATTATAATCGTTGGCAAATTGCTGTGCTATAAGAAGAAGAAGAAAACACATTGGGCTGTGCTGTTGTAGGAAAATAATTCACTTTGGGATGGTAAAAGTAACTCATAATAACCCGCAGAGAAGACGTTAAAGTGGGAAAGGTAATAGTTTGGTTCAAATCAGCTGATTTGATTAAAATTTGAAATAAACCAGAACACTTATGTTCGTGCCATAATAATTTCATTATAAATATTCAGATACAGCCATAACACCTATTACATGACAAATGTATATTTATAATGAAGGTTTTCATACATAAAACTGCATTATAGTGACAGAACTTATACAAATCTATTATTACATTTGGTTCCCCTTTATTTTGGACAATTTGAAATTGCATGAATTCTGAGAACTACTATACTATATGCATCATGATGCAACAAAGATTTCTAAATGTTGGAATAAAATGACTAGTACTTTAAATCTTTAAACAGAGCAAAATGCATGTTCATTGCTGCCCAGACACTAATCCTTAGCATACTTCCTAAAGCAGTCAAACTATAAACAGATTTAGAATGGTGCTGCTTTATTTCGCCCTGTCTCCGGCCACAAACAGACCCAAAACAAATTAATTACTTAATGCTTCCCACACCAAGTTTGAATCACACCAATTACTTTGTATGTCTCAAGCACTTGCCACTGATTTTTAAATATCCTCCAGTAAAAAAAGTATTTGATAACAGATTGGATTGGTTTAATTTAACTACCAAGAAGACAAAGTGCAAAAAGTTAGTATCTCAATCTGAGCAACGTCTGTTGTGCTAAAGGTGAGTTGTATCAATTTCAATATTCAACCAAATGTTTGGGCTTAATAAAAAAAATAATAATAAAAAAGAAGAAGCAGACAGAGGAACAATAGCCAGTGCTCCTAAAGAAACGTTTGCCAATGTCCATGCAGTATTTTCATATGGCTCAATGTTTGGTGCATGCAGAGAGGAAGTGAAAGGGACACAGTGAAGATGACAGACAGACCAATTTCACAGCACACATATGGCAGCAATTGAGAGGACAAAGGTCTGCTTGACCCTCTGCAATTTGGATATAACCTGTATTTGGCTTTTCTTTTAATAGCTCAGATTGCAATGTTTAGACTAAAATATAAAAGTAAAAAAACCGGCTGCTCTTTCAAAAAAAAAGGGCCCCCCCCCGGGGTTTGGGGCGCCGGGGGGGGGGGCGGGCAAAATAAATTTAAAACCCCCCCCCCAAACCCCAAAAAAAAAAAAAAAAGCGGGCCAACAAAACACCTCACTACAAAGTGCAGAAGGTGTACACTGTATTAAAACACAGTAGGATCCTGATGCTGTACTTCTGTACTTGTCTGTACTTGTGACTCACTATCTGCTGTTGTCCTGATGGTCACATGGATACCCTAAAGTTTTCTATTTCCCAAACACAGTTTATGCCCAAGTCATAGCCTTGCTTCATCTCACCTGGATACCCTTGACTTGTACCTAAGAACTGCTGCTTAATCTGCAAGTAACTGCTGCTTAATTGCAATGTATTCATACTTCTACACTCATTTATTATTCTACATCTAAATAATGTAATGATTTATAATTCCACTATTTGGTGTCACCTAAAAGACGATCGGTTGTCGTTTGAGTCTGCTTCCTTTCAAGATTTCCTCCCTCATGTCATCTCAAGGATGCAATTTCCCCTTGCAACTGTCACCTCTGGTCATTACTCATGGACTCTATATAGAAATCCATATTTCTTTTAACTTGCTTTGTGACAAAGTGTTTTGCCATTTTAGATTACAGTTTCAAGAAAAATATTATGCCTGAACACCCTTCATTTCTGAAAACCCTTCTCCAAAATTATTCTCTTGTTTGGATGAAATTTGAAGTTAGATTGAACTTGAATCTGTTCCACTGGCCAGTGGTCCAGCACAGATGTTCAAATAAGCCCAAGAACAACAAGGAGAGCCTTTTTTTACACCTGGCAACTCTCAACACAAAAGCTGGAATAGCAGGACTTGCAAGGTTGTCTCGACTTGACCTTTCACCCGTAGTGATGTCAATGTATTCCTGGGCCAATTGGAGTGTTTAGCCCTGCCCTTGACTTTGTCGAGTCCAGACACGAAGACAAATGATTCTATCAGATTAAATGTTTTTTAATGACATGTGGAGAAAGCTAGTGTGGACCATTCTGGAAGCCATATGTAGACTTTCTCTGATAATCTTTTCTAATGAGCCCTAATTTGTAGCTGATCTGTGAATGCGCTCTGCTTCACATGGGCCTAAGTGGAATCTGTGGTGTTTGTTTCTCCAGATGCACTACTTAAAATCACAGTAAGTCTCTGGGGTGAATATAGTAGTTTTATCATTATTGCATGTGACCAAACATGTTCCACCTGTGGTATCGACAAAATCACACAGTCATACACTGGAATAAAACAAGATTCAGAAATTTCAAAACTAGGATTTTTTTTTTTTGAAAAAAGTATTTCAGGGTTTTTTTTTCAGTAAATATATTTCCAATGAGGCTATCCACATGAATATTTCAACAGAGTTTGGTATTAACTCAAGAAATCCAAACATTAAAGTCAATAAATGAAGTTATGTTTAATAAAGAATGACACAGGAAAAAAGTATTGAACACACTAACTGAAATTTATTTAGTACTTAGTGGAGAAGCCTATGTTTGTAATGACAGCTTCAAGACGCTTCCTGTAGGAAGAAATTAATCAGTCACAGTATTCAGACGTGACTTTGGCCCTTTCTTGTAAACATATTGTCTTTACATTTTGTTCAATTGGATTCAAGTCAGGTGATTGACTGGGCCATTCTAACATCTTGATTTTTTTTCTCTGAAACCAATTGAGAGTTTCTTTTGCTGTATGCTTTGAATGGTTGTTCTGCTGGAAGGTCCACCCACATCTCATCTTCATCATTCTGGTGGATGGCAGGAGATTCTTCTCAAGAATCTCCTGGTAAAGTTCTCCATTCATCGTTCCTTCAATTATATGAAGTGTGCCAGTACCATGCGATGAAAAGCAGCCCCACACCATGATGCTTCCACCTCCAAACTTCACTGTTTTTTAGTGTAAGGCAAAAAGTTAAATTTTGCGCTCGTCTGACCAGACTACACTCTGCCAGTATTTCATAGGCTTGTCCAAATGAGTTGTAGCAACATTTAAACGAGCTTCGACATGCCTTTTCTTTAGTAATGGAGTCTTGCGATGTGAGCGTGCATAGAGACCATGGTAGTGGAGTGCATTGCCTATTGTTTTCTCTGTGACAATGGTACTGCTGCCTCCAAGTGTTTCTAGAGCTCTTTCCGAGTGGTCCTTGGGCTATTCTTGACTATTCTTCTGACTTCCTGGTCAGAAATCTTGCAAGGAGCTCCTATGCATGGCTGGTTGATGACAGAGTGATGCTACTTCCACTTACGGATAAAGTGGTGCTTACTTTAAGATTCAGAAGTTTTGAAATACAGTGGCAAGAAAAAGTAGGTGAACCCTTTGGAATTTCATGGTTTTCTCAATAAATTTGTCATAAAATGTGATCTGATCTTCATCTAAGTCAGGGGTATTGACAAATATAATGTGCCTAAAAGAATAACACAAAAAAATTCTGATCTTTCATGTCTTTATTGAACACACTCATTCAACATTCAAAATGGCAGTGGAAAAAGTTCTGATCAGCTAAGACCAGCTTGACCAGCTATGACTAGCCTGACCAACACTGACCAGCTAAGACCAGCCAACAAACTTACATTTTAGCTGTTTTTTTCAGCAGGGCAGACTCAAGATGAAAACCAGCCTCTCCTGGGAGACCCTATACATGGCAGAATACAGGTGTAGAAGAGTACTCTACTGTTACTCTACAGTAGTTTAAAATGGTGTACTGTACATTGTGAAAGTAACAAGAAAATGACCAAAATTCACAATGTAAGAAAGATCGCTTACAACAAAATGCTTTCTTCCAATCTAGTGCATGCTTCTCTGTGTGGGTTCCTTTAAAATGTTACATTTTTTCAAGCCTCTAGTGATTAACATTGACACACAAAAGAGGCTTTAGAGAATCAGATGAGGTCAAGTGATGCTCCTACACACAGATAGACAGTGTCCTCCAGTGGTAGTTCTTCATCAAAGAGACTCGGGTGAGAGGGGGATTGGCTCTTAGCCCTCACCTGTGATCACTCAGGCATGGCTGCATTAATGGGGGAATGAAGAGGACAGGTTAAAGCCTCTGGCTATGGAGTGACCTCGTCACTCAGCTTGGCCCTTGTCTATGGACAGGACTCTCTCTGAACCAACAAAGCAACCACATGCCACTTAAAAGAAGGTTTGTTCTTCCTGACAGAGCTGAATTGAAGATAATTGTCTCTTTCAGATCACTACGGCCAATGTGATCTTCCATGCATTGAAATGTAAGGAATGACTGACGAAGTGCACTCCCTACATTTTTTTCCCACTTTACAAGAAGTGCTTTCTTTAATTCTAGTAACCTAAGCTACTAAAGTGTTTTGTGTATATCTGCGGATAATATTATCGTAGGGAACAATATAAAAGCAATATTAGCATTTTTGGCATCACGGCTCTGAATGTGATTGGTGCTTGTGCTAACATTTATCACCAATCTCTTTGACGTCATCCAGATGGAAAGATGTTCCCGCTCATATTTTTTTCTACCAGAGCACACACACACACACACACACACACACACACACACACACACACACACACACACAATACACCTGCAGCTGCCCTGATAATAAACTCCCAATGGCAGTCCGTTAACAGGCCAGCTGTACAGCAACAACAGAACCATCTGTGAAATTAACACGTTACAAGGTCTGTTATTGGCTAGTACAGGTACTAGGTAATGTACACACACACACACACACACACACACACACACACACACACACACACACAGCTAAAATAAATCTCCATCCTACATTCCCTATTAATTATTACAACTTTACAATATGAAAGTGCTATTTAGAGTCACAGTAATGAAAAATATTGGCATCATCATTTCCTTCTACATGAGCAAAATGGATTAAATTAAACTAGACTGGACTAGTTATTGAGGGAACAAAGCTATACAAATGGCAGGTAAGCTAGACCAATCTTATCTTTTTTGATGCTATCATTTAACTTTTGCCAAAACGTTTGCCAAAAGTCACCTCTTCACAGACATTCACGTCGATGCATACATGTGTGTTCTAAAAGGCTGGGTCCCATCCTCTCCATCATGTGGTGACAATGTGTGCTCTCTAGTGGAAGTCTGTGTGAGGAGGAAGCGGGCTGTAGCCCCAAGCGCCTCGACCCAGGGAGGAATGTTTATCGTGTCCAGTGCCTTTGATCTCACCCAGTTAATCACTTCCTGCACACTGTATGTGAACTGCTGCACCACCGCAGAGGGGAAGCAGGGGGACGCCATTTGATGCGGTTTCTCCTGCACTACCTCCTACAAGTCATTAGATGGAGGCCGGATAGATAAGGCGGATAGATGCCGTGGGCTCGGCGTACTGTGGCTGCTGCCTTCAAGTTCTCCAGTGTTCAAGAGTCACTAATTACCATGTGGCATAGCCTCACATCTCTACATGAGCGTTGAGGATCTCGCTATGAGGTGCAGACAGACGCTACACAACTCTGGTTTACAGTCTTGTTGTCGTGATGCAGCACAGAGCCTCACTTTCTCTCTTGACTTTTACATGAATTCATTACAAGCATAAACAATGGAAATAAGACAAGTCTGTGCTTCTAATCCTCACCTAACGGGTTTGAGTCACGCTGTTAACTGGCTCTCTCAGGCTCTATAATGAGACAGTAATATCAGTCATAAAACACATTCTCAAACACTAAAGCTTAGAGTAGCCACTGTTCGAGTCTCATTCTCACTTTGACCTGCTCAGGTGTAAATGGGAAAAGCCTGTTGCTTGACACTCCCTTAGTTAAGCCTTTTTTGGCATCAAGGCATACACTGCCACCCTAAACAAACCAGTGGTATATGACAAATCCTCCCAGGACAATTAAAGGACAAGCCTTGTTTCACACCTGGAATAGGACAAGAGAGGAATGATGAGGGAAACCATGCTCCTTAAAGGCCATTTCTGGTTTAAGGCTTAAGCATTTGGGTCTCTCATGCTGATTTTTAAAAGGCAAATATCAATACACAACCAAGGCAGCTTTACAACACAACATCATGAACGAGTAATATACAATGTTGATTTATACACCTGACCATCACACCCATACAGTACATGATTCTTTCTCAAACTGTTGCCACAAAGTTGGAAGCAACAATCTGGGAAGCAACTCCAGGATGTCCTTATATGCTGTAGGTTTAAGATGTCCCTTCACTGGAACTAAGCAGCCCAAACCTGTTTCAGTATGACGATGCACCTGTGCACAAAGCGAGGCCCATGATGACATGGTTTGCCAAGGTTGGAGTGGAAGAAGATGAGTGTCCTGCACAGAGCCCTGACCTCAGCCCCACTGAACATCTTTGGGATGAACTGGAATGCTGACTGCACCCCAGGCCTCCTCACTTGACATCAATTCCTGAATTTACTAATGCTCTCGTGGCTGAATGAAAACAAATCCCCACAGCCATGCTCCAAAATATGGTGTACATAGAATGATACTGACCCAGGCTTCTTCATCGTTCTTAGCTTCTTAAAAGATTTCTACTTGTTACTCATTCTGATAGGGAAACACTTTGCTGTACTGTTCTACATAAAAAAACATAAAAGTTGTGTCAAAATCAAGGTGTGTGAGCTTTGACACCACTCCATAATTTCATTTGACCTCTGAGAACATGCAAAAAATAATACTGACTATAATATAATAACGACAGATTTTTTTTTTTGCCATCTGCTTCTATTACTTTACCATCTGCCTTGCTGTTTTTTTCCACTGTCCCAACTACTCAACATCCCCACAACTAGTGAATGTATTAGTTCAATCACCTAGTCAATTATGCAATATCCTATATTAAAAACTGAATTAGTATAATATAATACATGTCATAACCTAATAATATGTACAGTTGAATAGCTCATGTTAGCTTTCTTCTAGCTTGACTCATCGTAATGTACTTTCAGAGCCAGGCACTGGTGTTAATCAATAGAACAGATCATGATAGATGAATTTATTATGATTACTTTTAAAGGTTTATGGCTGTTTAACGCTCACAACAATACTGATGGCATATTTTTTTGTTTGTTTTTAGTTTGACACCCCTAACTTGGAGAAACAACTGGGTGGTTCTTGATTTAAAAAAAAGTATTTTTAGTGTTCTGTATACCTACAGCATACACACTATCCAAGGAACATTAGGCACGAGGAAGGAATACACCATGTAGACGCGCACACACACATGCACACACACATGCACACACACATGCACACACACATGCACACACACATGCACACACACATGCACACACACGCACACACACACATGCACACACACATGCACACACACACATGCACACACACATGCACACAGTGCACTGCACACATGCAGTGTCATTGTTGTTAGATTTTATTATAAATTTTAATGACATTACATTGCAGTGTAAATTTGGCATTACTATTTAAAAAAATAATAATTCTGGTAACAAATCATAGATCATTTTACACAGAAGTGAACCACATAAACTAGTTGGATCAGAAGTAGTCCAAAAATGATCTGAAAATAATCAGATAAAGTTTAAACTTTTAAGTCATCTTAAAGATTACATTAGTGATGAACAATAAGCAATACCTCCTCTGTTATCTATCCAACAGTGGTACCAAAACCAAAATAACCTTCTCTTAAATGATATGATGACTGAGCCTTGGCTTCTCCAGAGCAATTGGCAAGGTGTGTTTTGGCATTTTACTAATGCCAGTGGGTGCAGCTTGTGAGAGCTTTACAAATAATTTTCCTAAACTAGCCTAATTTAATGCTAGTCCAAGCTGCGACTAAGGGCTGATTTAGCTGTATTAGGTATTATTCTAATCATGATAGAGGATGCAAATTAAATGGTACATGGTTATTTACTTATTTAGTGCTTTTTTAACCTTAGCGGTTCTAAAAAACACTTGTTTCTTGTTCATCCATTCACACACACACTCACACAGACACACACCCTAATGGTGACAGAGTTGCCATGCAAGGTGCTAGCTTTCCATCAGGAGCAACTTTTGGTTAGGTGTCTTACCCAAGGACACTTGGGCATGTGGAGTCATGTGGGCCGGGAACTGAATGCCAACCCTACGTTTAGTGGACAACCTGCTCTACCATCTAAGCCACCCAAATTACCCATTATAAACAGTCATAGGAATGCTTAAAATAAGAAGCCTTGTCAGATGAAAATGAAAAGGAAGGACAGATGCCAGTTTTACCAGAAGCACCTTTCATAAGAATGTACAAATGAATGTCAGCTAGCGAACATGCTATACAGTGAGTGTGACTTCTTTAGAATCTATTTCTGCTAGTGGAGCAAAAATAAACAGACCATTTGGCCATATTGTGTGATTTTAATTTATTGTTTATTGAACTATTGTATAAAAGCTATATTTTACTCACAATCATGCAGTTATACTAAATATTGGTCCTGTGCCTATGGCTGAATCACAGCCATGCCGATATTCTGAATAACCTTACTCTTGCACACGTGATATTTCTCAATTATTCATAGCTAATTGTACATAGTTAATTTGTCAGTCATCATGTTGGAGACATGTTAAACATGGGTATTTTGCGTAGGAACTCAAAATTGTAACATTGGAGAAAGCCTCTACAAGATATCACTCAAAAATACACCAAGTCTTCTTTTTTCCCCCAATAAAAATGGTAAATAATAGTCATCAGTTAACAGTACGGGTGTTTTAAACTCTCTGATAATAACTGACTCCCGGGAGGCTCTGACCTCTTCCCCTCATCTCACTTTAGTAATCTCTCATCTCCTTACAATTTTCCCATTTTAATGCAGTGCCCTTGATTTCTGTCAAGGCAAGTGGAAATTCATGTTTTCAGTTCATTAATGTGAATGGTCAACTTGGTTAACATGGTAAAAACGTGTAGTCAGTCCCTCCAGGATTTTGTGTTTATGAGACCACAGAATTTTTTTCAAAATGACTGCAGATGCCATTACAATCCACCATGTGACGTCATCACAAAGCGCATTCAGCCAACGCCATCTTCAATTCATGTTCGTCGAACATGTGTACAGCTAAAAGGTCTCATTTAGCAACAAACATCACTGTGAAAGCCAGTGCAAAACATTTACATGCAATTGCAATTTTTATAATTCAAGTAGTCACAAAAAACTCAGAAAAATGCATCATAAATTTTGAAAAAATCCCGTATTTTTGGCTGAAATATCAAGTATTTTTGGATGAAACAATCACAAAAACTCTGCAATATCCTGTATGGACTGATATAGTTAAACATCAGTTTCATATACAATCATGTGAAAAAATAAGTACACCCAATGAAATAATTTTTTTTTTTTTTGACAATTTGACAAGCAAACATTTGATGATAAAGCTGAGACACTCTATCAAATGTACAATTGACATTTTGTGGTAATTTTCAAAATTAAAATTGACAAAAAAAAATAAATCAGTCACATGGAAATCTGATCAGTCACATGAAAAAATTAAGTATACCCCTACATTTATCACACCACTCATATCTAATGTCTGGTGTTCCCTTTGCTATTCAGGTGTGTGGAGTCATCATGCCAAGATCTAAAGAGTTCTGTAAAGCCATCAGAAAAAAAAGGTTGCGGATGTTTATGAGTCTAGCAAGGGATTTAAAAAAATCTCCAAATTATTTGAAATACACAATTCCACTGTAAAAATAAATAAATAAATAAATAAATACAAATAAAAAATAAAATAAAATTTGCTACAAAAGGTGAGGATTTCAAACAACTGAAATTTTGTCAAGACTGGACGTCCCAGCAAATTCAGCTCAAGAGTAGACTATCTGAGGCAAGTCTCCAAGAACCCAAAAATTTAATCACATGATCTGTTAGTAAGTCTTGCAACTGTTGGTGTCAGTGTGCCTGCATCTACAATCAGAAAGAGATTACACATGGGAAGTCTGCCATGAAAAAACATGAAAAAACCTTTGCAAGACTAGTGTTTGCCAATGGGCACATAGGCAAAGACCAGACCTTATGGAATAATGTGATCTGGACAGGCGAGTCAAAGATAAAGTTGTTTGGCCACACTAACAGCAGACATGTTTGGCACAGACCGAAGATAGCTTTTCAAGTGAAGCACCTCATACCAACTGTGAAGCACGGTGGTGGAAATGTTATGGTTTAGAGTTGCTTCACTGCCTCAGGGACTGGACAGCATGCATTCATTGATTCAACTATGAATTCTGCATCATATCAAAGAGTAGTTGAAGATAATTTGAGGCCATCTGTCCGAAAGTTGAAGTTTAACTGAAAGTAGACATTTAAACAGGATAATGATCCTGAGCACACTAGCAAATCCACCAAGGAATGGTTCAAAAAGAAAAAAATGGTGAGTTAAGGAATGTCCTAGACAAAGCCTGCATTTGAATCCCAGTGAAATGTTGTGGGGGGATTTGAAACGGGCAGCACACGCAAGAAAACCCTCAAACATCTTGCAAGTGAAAGAATATTGCATGTATGAGTGGTCAAAAATTCCAGAAAGTCGATGTGAGATACTGGTGGACAATTACGCAAAATTATTATTATTAATTATAAGAAAAATTTCTGCTAAAGGGGGCAATACTAGCCTCTGAGGCCAAGGGTGTACTTACTTTTTTACAGTAGGATATAACATATATTGATATTTCTGTTGTTAAATGATTGAAAACGTCAGGGTTACGCATGTAACCCTGTTCCCTGAGCAGGGAACGAGACGTTTCATTTAGCATAACAGTATGGAAAGCACCTTGCCCGCATGAAGCTTGTGTAAAATCATGCCTCTACTTATAGGCCTGCCATGATCATGCGACGTGGCAATTAAGCTCGTCGCATGATATATATATGGCACCTATGAACCATGACGCCAGCCTCTATTATCTGAAGTGAAGACATAATTCACAGGCCTGCCCTGGCATGACAGAGCTATGCAACGTCTCATTCCCTTCTCAGGGAATAGGGTTGCATGCGTAACTTCGACATTGCATTTAGCATAACAGTATGGGAACTGGAATACCCACTCCATCATACCAAGGGTATGGCCTGTTCAAAAAGACCCAAGCTCGAGGGTCACTGCAAGACACTTGAGCCCGGGGTGGAATGAATATCCAGTCTGTAATAATGAATGAACGTGTGTGGCATAGACCATCCTGCAACAGCACACACATCCTGCAAGGATACCCCTTTGGACAAAGCTTTGAGGAGGCGACCGCCCTAGTGGAATGAGCTCTTATGCCCAGTGGCGTGGTGAGGCCGCATGCATCATAAGCCATAGAGATTGCTTCCACTATCCAATTAGAGATGCGCTGCTTTGACACAGCATCACCTTTACTGTCGCAGTAGCTGCTTCGACCTACGCCACTGGCTGGAGTGGTGGACGTAAGTACAGAGAGCCCTTACTGGAGACAGAACGTGCATCCTCTCTTGTTCCAGTGTGAGGAACAGAGGAGGGCAGAAAGCCTGCAACACCACAGGGTGGGCAGCCAATGTAGGCACTTTAGGAATATAATCCGGCCTAGGATACAGGAAGGCCTTGGCTAATCCAGAGTAAAGTCAAGGCAGGAAGGGGCAACAGAGAGCACTTGTAGACCTCCCACTCACTTGAGAAATGTCAGGGACAGTAAAATAGCTATCTTTAGAGTCAGTAGCTTCTCAGAGGCTGACTCTAAAGGCTCAAATGGGGCAGCTGACAGACCTTCCAAGACCACAGCTAGGTCCCAGGAAGGTATGCATGGCCTGCAGATGGGCCTCAGCCATCTGACACCACGCATGAACCTCGAAGTTAGAGGATGTTGCCCCACAGAGGCTCCATGAACTGAGGCAACATCGTGGGGTTATAAATATGGGCTTATAATTATGCATGGTTTTCCCCCAGAAGCCTGATTTTTTGTCATGTACTTGTGGAGGACAGGGAATTTCTGCAGTGTGAGGGATTTACTTTCACTGGCTCTTTCAGCCTTAGTAACCACTTCAAGCAGCTCTTCATATGCTGCTCTTAGTTTTTAACACATCCTTCTGGCTCCTTAGCAAATCCTTTTGGCTTTCCATAGCAAAAGGAGGAGTTGCAATGAGAAGCTCCAAAATCCAGCGGAGAGTCAAACCCGGAAGACAGAGCGAGAGATAGAGCAGCGCTCGTCTCTGGCTCCTCTTCTGGATTCATAAGCGATCCCCCGAACCGGAGATGGTTAGCTGCCTCGGCAGTGGCTGGCCCAGATCCGCGAGGCTCTGAAACCCAACTTGTAGGCGTTACCATGCGCAGCCTCTAGAGGCTGCCATCGCAGAGATAAAAAAAGAAAAAGAAAACACCAACAACAAAAATACATTAAATAGACCTACGGCAAAGTGTAACATTTAATACCCCCATACAACCCCCAGCCAGGACCATGCATTGTTCCTCTTAGGGGCTGGCAGGTCTGATTATGGTGTTGGTAATTTATTTAACATAAAAAAGTTAAGGTTTACTATGTAGGTGGGACTTGGGACATGTTTGAGGAGTGAAATGAGGTTACAGGTTACAGGTTAAGGCTGAGTTTCATATATCAAGGAGGTAACTCTGGACTTCAGCCACTGCACCATATTACATCATTGTCACATGACCATTTGCACCTGTATCACAATTTTTGTGTTTAGAAACAGTATTCTGCCTAGTTGTCTTTTTGCTTTATTGTTTAGTTTGTTTATGAAATGTTTGAAGATCTGCGCTTGCTTCTGTCATCCATCATTGAAACATGGCAGAATGTAAGACCCACAACGGAAGCAGCAAATCATCATAAAATACCTGGGCTTCACTCTACCACCTATGTTTGCAGAGAACTATGCCACACCACGCCAACACGAGGAGGAGTACCAAGCTGAGCAGAGACGATTATGAAGAACAGGTTAAAGTTTCTCATATCACTCTCCCAGCAATGCCCTTCAGCATTTTTTTTAGAACTGAATTGGCACAAACTCCTAAACTGCTTGCCTCCCTGCCAGACTGCATTCTCTGAGAACAAGCAACAAACCAGGCCTGGGACTCTACAGTAGGCTCCAGGGTTGAGGCTGCTGCTGGGTAAATATTCAAGTTAAATTACAGCTTGCTATTTTTCAAGGTGCACTGTGTAAAAAAAAAATATGTTTCACTAGAATGTAGTTGACTTGCCAACATGCTCTCATGATTACAAATTTATAAGAATTTGCATGAGTCTACACTTACTTACTAAGTGTAGTGTGAAAGGAAATGATAGCATTCTAGCATTTCTTTCTTTCATTCATGAAAGCCAACAAATTGCTGTTGTTCATTATAATTCTTAGGATCTCTGCATGAAATTAGGTTGCAGAATTCCAAAATATTTTTTTTTACTTGCAAAGTGCCTATGAAAACATCCAGTCAATATTACTACAAGCAAACATAAAAAATGCAGTTAGGTTCCTCTCATCTGGCACTGTGTGTACATGTCTGTTGCACAGGGTTGCGTGACTGCAGAGAATGAGTGTAAAGGTTCCTGTCCTGCCGCAGGCTAGAGGCACACCAAGATCTGCTTCTCACTTTTAATCCTTACAACTCTTTTAAGAAAGACTCTTTTAAAAAAGACACTCGAGCATTGACATGAGAGGCCAATGCTGCCCAACTGCAGACAGAAGTGTGTTAGGACTGAAGACGCAGGATGAGAAATCTGCAACGGTTCGTGGCTTGGTCAAATATTTAGCGGTAGTGAAGCCTGAAATTGTGGAGAAGTGAAAACAGACACTAACATTTTGAGTGCAGAATAAAAAATTTTAGAGACCTAATGTGAGCGGGTGGTTAAGTGGTTTTCTTCAGCAGCTGTTTACATGCAAGTTTTGTTGTGAGTCAGAACAGACATGCTGCTCCTGGCAGTAATGCTGGAAGATCACACAGACTGCTGATTCATTCTGTTAAAATGCAGACCATGACTTGAAATTCCCCCATTATACAGAATCTCTCTAATTTTACCATCAGCTTTATATACACACACACACACACACACACACACACACACACACACACACACACACACACACACACACATATATATATATATATATATATATATATATATATCTCAACATGAATATTGACACATGAAAAACCATCTCAGCCCTCATCTGCCCCATTTGCTCAAGGACCTGAGGTATACATACAGTTGCTGCTGAGACAACGAGGAGTGCCTTGATTGAAGCTTAGGGGGGTGTGTGGGTTTCTGTCTGTCAGAAAGTCTAAGCAGGAAGGGTGGGAAGTGTGGAGAGCCCTGCTGTTTTCCCATCCCAGGTGGAGTGTTTCAGGTTGGAGAGGTGTGGAAGGGGTGATGGATGGGGGCTGATGGGCTGGGCTTGACCCCTGCTGGGCTGCTGAGACCTCCCTCACCTGTTGCGCTCATGTCTGAACAGGCAGGACTCGGGGCCCATTGTGTTCAAAAGCTCTGCCTCTCACTAGGCGCCAAACTCCCAGAAGCCCTTGCCTCTGTTCTCCACAGTTCCAAGCGCCTCACACCCAAAACAATACGGATGGCAAAGTAAAAAAAACCCTCCCATCTGGCTGCCTTGATTGGGTGCCAGACGACTCGAAGGTTGGGAGAAAAGATGAGAAAGCCAGAGAGGGAAGGAAGGATAGATGGAGAGTCAGAGAGTCTGTCACGTGATATCGGTGCAAATGTAAAACACAGGTTGATATAACTGGCTGTTTATGTAACTGTCTGTATTGGTTTAGTGCTCCAAATATAAGTATCTGTATTTAAAACCAATGATGGTGTGGCCTACGCATTTTTTTTTATAATTAAATTTTTAAATAAAATTTTATAAAAGTTATTTATTTATTTTTTTGTTTCTGTCTGCCTTTGATATTTTCTAACAAATTTAGTCGGGTTCTATTTCCCATTTATTTATTTATATATATATATATAATAAAAAAAAGCTACTAGCCTAATTTAAACCATTGCAACCCTGACCAGGCAGTTACTAAGGATGAATGAATGAACTCTGTAAATGCATGACATGAGCGTAGTCTTTCTCTGTGGCTGCAGGAAAGTATAAACCTCACATGACTTTTCATGTTGCATCCAGCAAAATCCTAGTCCTGATACACACCTCTATAAAAAAAAAACAACAAAAAAACAACGCAAAACCAAATTGTGCAGTTACTATTCATATTTGTATTTATATCTGTTTGGAGCACATTATCACTCTTCATTCAAATATCTATGCATATAACCTAGTTAAACATTTACGTGGGGACTCTCAAGATTTTATACTTAAATAAGGAAAATGTTTTTGCCATTTTACCAATAGAGTAACTATTTACAGCTAGTTAAAGATAACCTACTTGTCAGGTTTTTGAGGTATAGATCTCTCACAGCCTAGCAAGCCCTCTAGTATAAGCCAAACACAATGTATACCTATAGCAACGACACAAGGAAAAACAAGCCAGATTAGCATCAGCAAGTCAAAAAAAATATCAAATGTCAGAAGAGTTTATATTATCTGGCAACGCAGGCCCTGTTTCAGTTTCATTTCATTGAAAAAAACCCATCCTGATCGGATCAACAAAATTGGACAGAACATTACTTTCAAACTGGCTGATTCTGTTTAAGTACATATACAATCAATGACAAGCATTTTCAGTTAAAGAGAACAAGTGTATTGGTGAGAGTTGAGTCTACCAGGGGGAAACCCCACCCTTCATTTACTCGTGATCTGCTTGGGTGGAGGGATCAGCTGTTATGGCATTTTAGGTGGTGTAGGATTGGCCATTGTGTTCCTCTACTATGTGCATGTGACAGCAAAGTGGTTCTTTGGAGACAAAAATGAGGAAGGCTTTTGTTTGTGGGAACTGGCCTCAGGTGCAGGAGACCTCTAACCCTTACAGCTTGCAGGTGGAACAAAAAGCCCTTAAGGAGGAGACAAATTCTCTGGAGCAAACTGGCCTCAAAAGCTGTGGGAATTGGCCACAGAATCACTTTAAAGCATGCAAAACATTGCAATTAATCAAACTCCATGGTGCCTGTTTTAGGAAAAGCAGCGATGATGTGCATTTCAATGTGTATTGTTTATTTATTATAAATGACAATTTCTTAACACTTTTTGCACTTTGCATGTAAAGCGCAAGATGGTTCTGAAGAAAATACGTGAGCATTCACGACAAGTCCTGCCAGGAGGCATTATTTAGTTTTTTCATCAGCCTTCAAAGAAGTGCTGATAACACATCAACACCAGCAAATCTTGGTTTCGTAGACTGTTGATTGATCATGTATCTCTTTCATGATGATTTTACTGAGAAGGCCCATCCTTCATCCCAGTCAGTAAAGACGGAAAATGGCTCAGTAACAGGTAACTCTTCTTAATGAGTGGAGATGCACAATGCCTTCTCTTACTGCTGACTAACAATAGAATCAGTGAGGCATGGACTTCAAAACCAGCTGTGATGTTGGACACTGTTTCACTGAATTTCTAGTGTGGGACTGAAATGAGTGACAAACAGCTCATGTAGCATCAGGAAACTACTACAAAAGTAGCAACGTAATGTGTCAGAAATCTGACTGAGGTCAGAGTTACTATTTGTTCATAATAAAATGGCTAATCAAAAATGTTTTGGAAACCCAGTTGTATGGGTCAGCAGTTTACTCCAACTCCTATTTGACTACATTTACAGTTCTAAGACAGATACTGACTCAACACTACCACCAAGTGGTTCTCTCTTTCACTCTTCTACTCTAAATTCTACCTCTGCTTGCCTTTGGAGTGAGTGAGTGAGTAGTGGTTAGGCTGGTAAGATGACCTCACTGCAAAAGAAACACAGTCACTGGGATGGGATTTTCCATTGCACAGTGCTTGTTATATTCAGACCCTCTCTTCACATCACAATCTAACAAGCAGGAGAGTTATAGAAACCTCGAAACGAAATGGTGTTATGGTTTCAAAGTCACTATAAGGAAGTTTCATGCCGAAGAAAGCTAGAAATCTGCTCACAAACCATAAAAAGAGACAAGAAGATATCGCCCCCGAGTGGACTGACCACTGAAACCAATGATATGTTGAGCTAACACTTGGTGTTGAATTTCAAGTGACTCCTATTAAAGATACAAGACTATTTGTATTGTTTAAATTACAGTAGAGAAAGTAGGACATACTTGCCCGAAATGTTAAAAAAAAAAAAAAAAAAACATTGATAATGCTTCTAGGACGCCAAAGAGCACAAACGTCAACACTGTAGTATGTAGGTGTGACAGAGAAAGTTTTTGAGAGAAAATTGTGCAACAGTTGTGCAACAATTAAATACAACATGAATCAAATAGAGAATGCACAAAGAAACATGTAGAATAGAAATGCTATTATAACAATAAGAAAGACAGCCATGTTGAAACCCAGATTCTATTATTCAGCATAACTGGTGTACAGTGGGGTCAAAAAGTCTGAGTCCAATCTGAAAATCTGTGTATTATTTTTCACTGGGGAAAAAACAGAATTTTTTTTTTTTATTTAAATATGTGAAACAAATAAAATTTTCAATATTGTGAATGTTCAGTATTCTGCACTTTATATAGGTCACTATTCAAATTGAAGCAAATTTGTGATATTGATGGTGATAAACCACGCTAACGCCTTTGTGCAAATGTCATATTTTCCTTCACCCTTATCCCTTCCGCTTTAGCACGTGTTCAGACAATTAGATTTGATCTAACATGGATCATCAGGTTATACACAAATTTGTGGAGCCCATGCCAACTCGAGTGCATTCTGCCAAAATGGAACGTACCAAATGTTAAGAAATTCTGAAATATTTTCAAGATTTTACTTTTCACTTAAGTTATTGCTGATAATATAATCTTAACATTTTCACTACTGGTCTTAGACCTTTGGCTTCCACTATATATGTAAAGATCAGATCTGGCCTAGTTTAACTGGATTAGGACATGCAATCACTGCTCATTTCTTAACATAATAATAATAAATAAATGTTAAGAAATGAGCAGTGATTGCATGTCCTAATCCACTAACAGTAGCACATATAGTAAACTATAACAGCTCAATATTGCTAACAAGCGGCGATGTCATGAGGTTACTCATCTGTAAGGTTGCACAAGGTTCTTAAAGTTTATTTGTACCTTGAAGAAACCGGAGCCTTAATGGGAGCGGTTATATCGTCAGTGTCACGGGAGCTTAATTATTCAAACAGGTTCATAGGTATCACTCCTTCATCAGCTCCTTGTTTACTCGTCATATTTACACACACGCTATATTAAAACATATAGCAACATAGATACGCAGGTTCCATATTGACATATAATTGAGGCAACAATACAACAAAGCAAATGTCCGCAAAACCTACTGTGGAGGTACACAAAGGAATACAAACACATTCACATAAACCTTCTCACATGTGCAAACAGACATACAAAAAGTGTGAGCATAAATGGTGTTGGCTTTCTTTCCATCGTGCAAGGGTGCATTAGTGTTAGAAACTTGATCTCGCTCAATAATTCACAGTAACACCGGAGTCCAATACCGCTCACCACTGAGTGATCTGATGCCTCTAAAATTTCAATGTATCAACTGGTATGGCAGGTTTTTACATTTCGATGATGTAGTAAAGAAGCTACAAATTGATGGTAAATCTGGTTTATATTTTAAATATGATTGTGAGGTTGAATATCTTTCAATCCAGAGACTTAGTCTTCTTTCTTCTTTCTAATCTCCTTTGGAGGTAAGATGTGTTGAGACATATGACATATTTAAAAGATGATGAAAAATGACACAGGAGACACAAAGCAGCACAGAGGACTCAATCAGGGTGATGCATCCTTGTACAATCTTGGTCTCCATTTCCTTAATTAAGCCAGAGGGTGCAGGTACAGCAGGGCATAAATCTTTCTTGGCTGTGGCAAAGTACCTAACTGGCCATGAATAATGAATGCCAGCGCCTTGTGCGTGACAAATTTTCACACATGACATGCTTACTGACATCAGAGCAAAGAGCTTGGTCCTGTCCAAAGTCTCTCTTGATTACAGGAGATCACTGAACTGAGGTCATAGGCTTAAATCCAGGGTACTTTAATTCACACCTGGGTAGGAGATCTGGATGAAGAAGAATTTGTCCCAACAAGCAATTTTTCAAGGAGATTGTCGATGCATTAATATAAGATCAGCTACTTTCTCAAGCTTATTGATAATGTTACTGAAGGTTACAAGGTTAATACACAAGTAGCCAAGAGGAAATCAAAACCATTGGGGTTATGAATAACCTTTCTGGAAGAACACAATGTTGAACCAATTCACTAATGACTCTATGCATTGCTTTGGCATGTAGACAACATATTACTCTACACTGACAATGATGCCACCTTTGTTGACTCCCTACAAAGTGGCACTTCCATTACAGCTGATCTCAGGATGACTGAATTGAAGGACTGACCAAATGTCCTGAGGGCAGCAAAAACAAACAAACAACAACAACAACAACAAAAAACCATGCCATACTTGCCTTGGCATTGTGGCATCACTTTAACTTTGATTAAAGTTATCTGTCTAGTGAATGGATATAATATATCTGCTTGAATAATAATAAGAGAAACTTCTTTTCTAAACTCTAAATGCACTTCTCAAATTAACTCAATAGAGGATGGACATTTTTAGGGTTGTCTCAATCTGTAGTGATGAAAAGCATTTACCTCAAAGAACTCTTTAAAAATAGTCCCTTTGTAAGGAAACACCTGATGGACACTTTGCTCCCAAGATTCTTTGCACTGTTTTTTTTTTTTTTTTTGTGAAAAATGTAATAAATAAAATAGTTAATTAATTTATTTATTAAGGCTACATGAACAGGCCAGACTGGCTCTCCTATAAATGCAGGTCAGAGGTAAGACTTTATTAATTAATAATACTAAATTGTAACATTAATTGAATAAACCAGATGACATTAGTGATGCAGCAAATCCTTTGATGTAAATTTCATGTTTTAGTTTTTTTTTCATAAACAGTTTCCTCAGAGGTGTTGGCTTGTTAGCAGACTAGCTAGCATTTTGATTATTATTACTGAGATGCATGATATATGTTAAATATTAGCTTAGAACAATGACTAGCTGGCTGCTTTCAACTATCTGGCTAGTGTTAGCAGTAGAAAAATAAAATAAATCAATATGAATAGTATATCCAAACCTTATTTTAGAAATCTTGTGAGGTTAGCTAGCTTACTACCATTAGCAGATAATATCATAAAAACTTCAAAAAATTACTCAGTGTTTTAGTAGAATATAGTGTTTGATGTGCACATGACTTGTTTCTTTCACGTGGAGAAATTACACCAAAGGTACACTATACGTATGGTCAAAGGTTTGTGCACACCTGATCATCGTACCCATATGTACTTGATGAACATCTTATTCCAGATTTAGTCCCTATTTGCTGTTATTATAACCTCCACTCTTCTGGGAAGACTTCCCACTAGATTTTGGAGTGTGGCTGTGGGGATTTGTGATCATTCAGCCACAAGAGCATTAGTGAGGTTAGGCAGTGATGTTGGGAGAGAAGGCCTCGGATGCAGTCAGCATTACAGTTTATCTCAAAGGTGTTCAGTAGGGTTGAGATCAGGGCTCTGTGCAGGCCACTGAAGTTCTTCTACATCAACCTTAGAAAACCATGTCTTCATGGAGCTCTTTTTTTCCAGTTTCATTTTTATTGAACATTTCTGCTGAAAATTTCTGCTGAACATTTATACTGAACATTTCTGCTGATCATTCCAGGGTAGGCTTGAGTAAACAAATACGTTTTAAGCCTAGACTTAAACACTGAAACTGTGTCTGAGTCCCGAATACTAATTGGAAGACTGTTCCATAACTGTGGGGCTCTATAAGCGAAGGCTCTTCTCCCTGCTGTAGCCTTCGCTATTAGAGGTACCGTCAAATAGCCTGCATCTTTTGATTTAAGTAGGTGTACCGGATCATAGAAAACCAAAAGGTCGCTCAGATATTGTGGCGCGAGACTGTTTAGTGCTTTATAGGCTAATAAAAGTATTTTATAATCAATACAAGATTTCACTGGGAGCCAATGCAGTGTTGATAAGATCGGGGTGATGTGGTCGTATCTTCTGGTTCAATTTAGGACTATTAATATTATTATTTATTATTATTATTATTATTATTATTATTATTATTATTATTATTATTATTGTTGTTGTTGTTGTTTTTTAAAAATGTTTTTCTTTTTTAAATTTTATTTGTATAGTGCTGTTGAAAATAGTTATTTTCAACAGCACTATATTTTAAAGCAAGCAAGACATGACAATCTTGCTGAGACAACTTCCTGAGATGACACAACCAAGAAACCTTCCGGTAAACCAGATGAAAGCATTCCTAAAATGTTTGTCTTATATGCAAATTCATGTATGCAAATTAATGTCTTCATTTACCTGTCATTGTAATCAGGCATATTGTTTTTATGATGTATTGCTAAAATGAAACATTATGTGAGTGATAATAAGTTAAATGGATCCAGGTGTCTGGTTAATAAAAACAAAATTTTTTTGAGTGTAGCATATGTTCTGGCCGTGTGCAAACCAGTTAGGTTTGTTTTCAACCCAGCTACATTTGCAATATGACAGAAATCTGTCAGTGAGAGTACAAGCAATTAACATGATTGTAAATTTCTCTGGCAACTCAGCTCTGGAATAACCTGTCAACATTTATGCAGGCAAATTGACTTGGGGTCTCACACCCGCTTTATCTTAATTGTCATATCAACTGTCCTTAGTTAGGTATTACCTTAATGGGTGCATCCATTACATTCATGAACATGAGGGAAAACAGAGGTTAATGTAAATTATTGACACCTCACAGCAAAGCAATTACAGTAGAACTTAATTATAGCTTTTGTCAGGCAAATGCCACAATTGGTAAATGCAGTCTGTAACCTAAAGCTAAGTAAAGCTCCACCCCAACCGTTTGCACACCCTTTACAACTTCTCACATTTTATATAACTTTTTTGTCATATAGGTATGACAGTTGCACACAAAAAACAAAACAAAAAATACAGTGCAATGTGGGTCTGGCAAGCACTCTAGGTTAAAGTGTAGGAATGTGTCTGCTCTGTGTGGCTTGTGCAGCTGTGACAGCAGGCAGCAGTCACAGGCATTGTGTGTCAAGCAACAACATAACAACAACAAAAAAAAGCTTATCTCCTAGCTTTACATTTCTATAAGCAGATTTCCAAAAATTATGAAAAAAATTCCAAACTGAAAGCTGGGTGGTAACTATACATTCCTGGACTATGTTTTATATGATTAGGGATGGGTTAGCGCAATTTCATTGTCTGTGAACCTACTCACAAATTTGGAATCCTATTTAATTGTTTATATTTGTCTTAGAGAACATTAGCAGTCCTGCTTGCTATGTTCGGGAATAACTAATAATTATTACTCCAGTAGTGTACATGTGAAAACCAACGGTAATTCATTCACTGAAAAAAACATAACAGCAATTTGTCTCTCTCTCTTAAAAATACATGAATTCACAGGGCGTGCTGAGTACCTCCACATATTATGACCCCAAACCAGTGGAACATGGACTCAGTTAAATATTTGAGGTTTTATTTATTATTTTACAAACAAAACGCCACTTTTTCCCAAGCGATACGCATGTCTGATGCTTAATCCAGATAAGTTCAGGTCATTGTCAGGGTGATAAGCTTGTGGTGCTGACTTCTTTATGTACCCATTCTGACATGTGTATAGTGTGCAGTGTATTCACATGGCCTCTTTTACCACCCACCCACAGATTCATGAGAAAAACAAGTTATCTGCCGAAAGCTGCCGTCATTGGCTGCCCACACATGGGCAAAAAAAAAAGGAGGGTGGGGGGGACAATGTGAAGGTGTTGCTGGCTGACGCCGCTGTAAGCCACCGTGGCTCAGGTGAGGCGGGTGCTCCTTTCAGGTCCATCATCTGCACTCTTCCCATCATACTCATGAGAAACTCCCAGCGTGCCTTCAGGGCCATCTCTCGCCGGTAACAGGTAAGCCTGTTGACACTTGTCAAATCCCTCTTCTTTCTCGTGTGTGTGTGTTTTTTTTCGTTCCCCTCCTCTCCTCAAAGTTTTCGTGAACATCGTGCAACGCCCTGTCTAAACCGCAGACATCAAAAAAACCGCCCGAGCAAAGCCAGGACTTGTTTGATTGCGCTGCCTCGCAACCTGGGCTTGCAGACACACCCACCCCTCCACCTCACAAGAACGCACACACACACCTCAACCGACGTCAACAATGCCACATGTCCTTCACCTAACAATCCCTGAGGCCTGATCCGGCCTGGGCCAAAGCCATAGCTAGAAAAAAAATGGTAAGATGCTGATGGATAAAGGAGCTTGTGGATTCCTGGGACAGGTGTCGGATGCAGGGACTATTTGATCATTTTACATGTGAAGAGCGAGCAGGAAAATGAAGAAAGCCAAGGTGGCAAAGGTTAGATGTGCTCTGTTGTCATGAAAAAAATTTAATCAAGGCACAGCACCAAATGACTTGTACAAAGGATTTTAGGAATTACACAGTAAGATAAATAAAATAAACATAATCAACACACACCACTGTCAAAAACAGTTATTCTAATAAGACGCTCTCGATTGAATTTGATTTGCAAAGACTGGAGTAATTCTTGGGAAAATTTTCAATTTTAAATGACTATTATTTTGTGACGATATAGTGAGCGAGTACTTCCTGCTCAAGATCTGTCACAGAATGAAAATGCTAGCACTGCAAAACCCAAGCAAAAGAAAACTCAGTGAGTCAGTGCACACGTTTTTTCACTGATCATAGAGTAGTATGGCATGACTTTTTAAAGGCAGACTGTGGAAAGCCATTAATCAACACAAACATATGCTGCCATTCTCACCAACAAGTCCAATACAACTACAAGCTGGAATATCCGTTTCAGTGTTGAACAGTGATCCGTGCCTTTTTTCTATGAACAGATCGGTGATTAACATGACTGCTTGGCCCGGGTATTATAAATTCTAGGACTGCCTAGTACTGGACAAAGGACATCTTCCCTGAAGGCACCAGTTGTTCCAGTCTAGGCAGCACTGCATCAGATACTTGTAAACAAGGCCGTCTTGTATTTCCTGTTGCTTTGCATGAAAACCTCTTGGCAGCTACAGTACATGCTGGCCTGGCTGTAGTAATGCTTGGCTGCTGAGGTGGAGGAACTTGCTAGAGGAGGAGGGGGAAGAGGAGGAGGAGGAGGAGGAGGAGGTAGGAGAGGGAGGGAGAGAGGGAGACAGGCAGACAGGAGGGCAGAAATAAGGAAAACACCACACTGACTGCTAGGCCTGTTAGGCACCCCAACAAAACCGCAAAACTCAAGAGGTCTCCTGTAACATTCTGTAGAATAACAGAATCTCTAAAATGTCATCGTGTTTAAACAAATAAAGAGATGGAAATTGAACAACCATGTTAGTAACTTGCCACTGGGGAAAATCTAGTGCAGGTAAGACATACAGTACTGTGCAAAAGTTTAATGCACCCTACTTTTTTTTTTTTTAGCACAAACTTTCTTATAGATTTTTTTATTTTATGACATCATTATAAAGTCAGTACAAAAACATTTCAGATTCCCAAACATTAGTTTTCTAGCACAAAATTAAATGTTACAGAAAAAAGTTTGTATGTCATTAAAGAAAGCAGATTATTATGTAAGACACCTTTCAGACAAAAAAAGGCTGCTGGGTTTTGCTGCAAAAATAAGAAGCAAGTGCAACAGTCAAAGTCTCCATAAGAACTGTTGTTGTGGAAGATGCTCAATAAAACGTATTAGCTAATATCCTTATAAAACGGCATAAACTGTCCTGGAGACTACAACCCAAATTCCGAAAAAAGTTGGGACAGTATGTAAAATGCAAAAAAACTAATAAAAAGAGTCATTTAATAATTTAATTCACCATGTACTATATTGAAAACACATTATTAACACATTATTTAATGTTTTATTTTGTGAATTTAATTTATTTTTGAAAATATTCACTAATTTCAAATCTGATCCAGCACACTGCAAAAAAGTTGGGACAGTCGACCGATTATTACTGTGTAACATCACCTTTACTTTTAATAACACTTATTAAGCGTTCGAGCACTGAAGTCACAAGTTGGTTAAGTTTAGCAAGTGGAATTGTCCCCCATTCATCCATTATGCAAGGACATGAGTTACACATTCTCAATCAGAGACAGGTCAAGACTGCAGGCAGGCCATGCTAGCACCCGTACTCTCTGCTTACGCAACCATGCACTTGTAATCTGGGGAGTGTTTTGGGGGTGTTTTGGCGTTGTCCTGCTCTGGATGGCAGCATATGTTGCTCCAAAATGTGTTAATATCTTTATGCATTAATGATGTCCTCACAGATGCGCAAGTCACCTATGCCATGGTCACTGACACCCCTCTATACCATGACAGAGGCTGGCTATTGGATCTGATGCTCGTAACAGCTTGGATGGTCCTTTTCCTCTTTGGTCCGGAGAGCACAACGGCTGTTTTGTCCAAAAACTATATGATATGTTGAATCGTTTGACCACAAAACACGATTCCACTGTGCTACTACTGTCCATCTCAGATGAGAGCAAGCCCAGAGAAGTCTTCTGGACAGTGTTGATGCATGGCTTCTGCTTTGCATAGTAAAGCCTTAATGTGCATCTGCGGATGCAGCAGTGAATGGTGTTGACTCACAAAAGGTTTACCAAAGTATTCCTGAGCCCATGTCTGGATATCCATTACAGACTCATGACGGTTTTTCAGACAGTGACGTCTGAGGGATTGGAGATCACACGCATTCCGCAGATTGCCTTGTAATATATGAGATTTTACCAGATTCCTTTAATCTTTAGTTATATTGTGCACTGTAGAAGGTGAAATGCCCCAAATCCTATCGATTTGTCTTTGGAGAAGGTTATAATTAAAGTTATTATTTGATGATGCATCTGTTGGCAGATTGGCGAGCCTTGACCCATCCTTGCTCTTGAAGGACTAGGCCTTTTTTTTTTAGGCTTTTTATATACTATGATTAGATGATAGCCTCACCTGCATATTTGATTATCTGCTTATCACCTTCTAACTTGTCACGCTGCTATTAGTCCTAAATTACCTGTCACAGCTCAGCCGGATCAGAACTCCAAATCCCAAGATGCAACGCGTGCTACTCAGGCACGCATGCGCTCTCCATCCCCGGAGTTCTGATCCAAGACACCTGTCACCAATCACAGACTCACACTCAAGCACGGCTACTTAGGTTTGCCAGTCACAGAGTTGCATTGCGAAGTATACGCTCAGTGAACCTCTTTCTCTGCGTTACCAAGCCTTCCGATTATCATTGATTACCTCGTTACCTCGACCTTTGTTTCCGCCTTCGACCACGCTCTTCGTCTTGCCCTCCTTGCTCTGTTCGTCCGATCGCCTGACCCCTGCCTGTTACTCGTTTACGATTCGGCATTATCCTCGTCTCTACGCTGCGTCCGCCGCTTGCTCTTGCCTCCGTGCCCCTTCCCCACGAATCCGTGACAGAATACTTCGCCGCCTTATTATGGAGGCAGCGAGTGGCACCGGTTGGCCTCAAGCCATCGAAGGACACGGCCGGAATATCAGCCAGCACGACCAATGCCTGGACGCCCTCACCGAGCAAGTGACTCGGCTACACCAAGCCCCGCCGGCGGCTTCGCCACGTTTACCTCCCACATCGGCACCAGAGAAGTACGATGGAGATCCCGCGTGCTGCCGAGGCTTTCTCTTGCAATGCTCACTGTTTTTTTCCATTTACCCGGAGATGCCGGAGCGCCGTAAGATCATCCATTTCATGGAGCTTCTGACCGGGAGAGCTTTGCTCTGGGCAACAGCCGAGTGGGAGCAGGCAGCCACCGTCATTCACACATACGAGGAGCTAGCCACACGATTCCGAGCCGTCTTTGATCACTCCCCTGACAGCCGAGACCGGGGAGGTTTTTTCTTTTTCTTCTCCCTGCTTTCTCTCTTGGAGCCTCACTCCTGAAATGCAAACAAGGACGCTGCCGCTCCGTGCGCCCTCTGGTGGCGGTTCCAGAACCTGCACCTCCCGCAGAGCCCATGCAGCTGGGTCGTGCCAAGATCAGCACACAGGAGAGGGAGCGAAGACGCCGCGAACTTCGCTGCTTCTACTGCGGAGGGGAGGGACACTTCATTCAGCAGTGCTCCCTCAAGCGTCTGGCTGTCCAAGGGAACCAAACCGTCCCCAAAGATCCGCAACCAGGAGTGAGTGTTGAATCAGGAATGTGCCCTTCTGTTCAATCCGCATTCGTCATGAAGATCCGACTCGAATACTCAGGTATATCTTGTGTCCTAGAAGCGCTGATTGACTCGGGAACGGCAGGAAACTTCATTGATCAGACCACCGTTCTAGAGCACAACATCCCCATCCGTCCTCTCCTCATCCCGCGTCGTATCCAAGCTATTGACGGCACCCCCGTGGGAAACGGACTCATCTCCAACTGCACTGAACCCATCGTTCTCCATACCAGCGCTCTTCATCAGGAACAGGTCATCTTTCATGTCACAGTATCCGCACGTCACCCAGTGGTCCTCGGTCTGCCCTGGTTGGACCTTCACAACCCTCAGATCTCTTGGTCTCACAGAGAAATTGTGCGCTGGTCACCCCATTGCCTGCACCATTGTTTACGAACCCCGGTTGTCACGGTGGCAACCACTTCCATAGAAAGCCCAGAGGAAAAGAAGCTCCTCCAAATTCCCCCCGAATACCATGACCTTGGTGAAGCCTTCAGCAAGGTGAAGGCTAGTGGACTCCCTCCTCACAGGCCCTACGACTGCGTGATCGACCTATTACCAGGTGCTACACCCCCACGTGGGAGAGTTTATCCGCTATGCCTAACTGAACAGAAGGCCAAGGAAGAATATATCCAAGAGGCTTTGCACCAGGGCTACATACGTCCATCCACATCCCCAACTTCAGCAGGGTTTTTCTTCGTGGAGAAGAAAGGAGGAGGTCTAAGGCCCTGCATCGATTATCGAGGCCTCAACCAGTGCTGCGTAAAGTATCGCTACCCGTTACCTCTGGTCCCTGTTGCCCTGGAACAGTTACGCTCAGCCACCATTTTTAGCAAGTTGGATCTGCGCAGTGCCTATAACCTCATCCGGATTCGTGAGGGGGACGAGTGGAAAACCGGGTTTAGTACCACGTCTGGCCATTATGAGTACCTTGTCATGCCGTATGGGCTATCCAACACGCCCTCGGTTTTCCAGTGTCTCATCAACGGGACGGCTGCGTGACATACAAGGAAGAAATGTCATCGCTTACATCGACGCACATTTTGATCTATTCCAAGTCAAGGGAGGAACATATTCACCATGTCCGCCAGGTGTTGAAAAGGTTACTCCAGAATCAACTGTACATCAAAGCGGAGAAGTGTGAGTTTCACAGAGACACTATTTCCTTCCTGGGATACATCATTAGCCCTAAAGGGGTCACCATGGACCAGGAAAAGGTTCGAGCAGTCACGAATTGGCCTCCACCCAGGACTGTGAAAGAATTACAGAGGTTCCTCGGATTTGCCAACTTTTACCGGCGGTTCATCCGCAATTTCAGCAGGATTGCGCATCCCTTGACCTCTCTGTTAAAGGGAAAACCCAAGCACCTGTCATGGGGCCCAGCAGCCCAGAATGCCCTGAAGAAGCTCAAGAACGCCTTCACTACAGCACCTGTTCTCAAGCACCCCGATCCATCCAGACCATTCGTCGTGGAGGTGGACACTTCTGAAACTGGGGTAGGAGCGGTACTCTCACAAAGTTTCGGAGATAAGCCTAAGCTCCACCCAGTAGCATTCTTCTCAAGACGACTCTCGGTGTCTGAAAGGAATTATGACGTGGGTAACAGAGAACTCCTGGCAGTAAAGTTAGCTCTCGAAGAATGGCGTCATTGGCTAGAGGGAGTGGCACACCCCTTTGTTATCTTTACCGATCATAAAAACTTGGAGTACTTGCGCACTGCAAAAAGGCAAACACCGCGGCAGGCCCGTTGGGCCCTGTTCTTCACCAGGTTTCAGTTCACGTTGTCTTACCGACCTGGGTCAAAGAACACAAAGGCCGATGCCCTCTCCCGTCTGGATCACCCGGAAGTTAACAAGGACCAGGAAGAATACATTGTTCACCCCTCGTATATCGTCAACACCCTCGAATGGGAACTGGACAAAGAACTAGAAAACATCCCTTCGTCTCGTATCCCCACAGCATGTCCCGCAGGCCGACGGTTTGTACCCGAGGAATATCGCCAGGCTACCGTCGTCTGGGCACACACCACCGTCGGCACAGGTCACCCTGGAGCACAGCGAACGTACCTCCTACTAAGGGAGAAATACTGGTGGCCCAACATGCAGAAGGACATCCACAGAATAGTGGCATCATGCTCGTCCTGCGCACAGAATAAGGTCCCCCGAACGCTTCCCATGGGCAAGCTCAAGCCCCTACACATTCCGGAACGCCCATGGTCTCACATTGCAGTGGATTTTGTGACAGACTTACCCGAATCCCAGGGCAACACCACCATCCTGGTTATAGTGGACCGGTTCTCAAAATCGGTACGCTTCATCCCTCTACCCGCCTTACCCACTGCCTTTGGGACTGCCGAGCTGCTGTTCACCCATGTCTTCAGGTATTTCGGCATCCCGGAGGAGATCATCTGTGACCGGGGTCCCCAATTCACATCCCAAGTCTGGACCAGTTTCATGTATAAGTTGGGGGTCACGGTAAACCTCACCTCAGGATATCACCCACAGTCCAATGGCCAAGTGGAACGAGTCAACCAGGAATTGGGCCGTTTCCTCCGCACCTTTTGCGCAGCCAATCCCGGCGATTGGGACAAGTTCTTGCCATGGGCCGAATATGCCCAGAACTCGTTACGTCATTCAGCAACTAATCTCACCCCGTTTCAGTGCGTACTGGGGTATCAACCCCCTCTGTTCCCGTGGAATGCAGATGTCACTGACTCACCCGCAGTCGATCAGTGGTTTGAGCGGAGTGAACAGGTATGGGCAGACACCCATCGACGTCTGACACGGGTCACCGACTCATACAAGCGCAAAGCCGACCGTCGCCGCAGCAACCAGCCAAGTTACCAACCCGGTGATCAGGTATGGTTGTCTGCAAGGGACCTGAGGCAACCACACAGCTGCAAGAAGCTCGCACAGAGATATAAGGGCCCCTTCAAGATCCTGAAACGCATCAATGAGGTCACGTACCGGCTGCAACTACCCCGGCACAGCCGCGTCGCCCCTTCCTTCCACATCTCACGCCTGAAACCAGTCGTTCCCGGACCCTTAGCATCTGATGTGCCCTCTGAGATGCCTCCGCCTCCCTTGGATATCGAAGGGCAACCAGCTTACCGTCTCAAGGACATCCTCAGCTCCAGGTACAGGAGGGGTAAGCTGGAATACTTGGTCGAGTGGGAGGGCTACGGTCCTGAGGAACGCTGCTGGATTCCGAAGCAGGACATCCTCGACCCGCAACTCATTAGTGACTTTCATGCCTCGCATCCTGACCTCCCGGCCCCCCGCCCCCGGGGGAGACCTAAGAAGAACGTGGCTCCCGGAGTGAGCCCTTTGAGGGGGGGTTCTGTCACAGCTCAGCCGGATCAGAACTCCAAATCCCAAGATGCAACGCGTGCTACTCAGGCATGCATGCGCTCTCCATCCCCGGAGTTCTGATCCAAGACACCTGTCACTAATCACAGACTCACACTCAAGCACGGCTATTTAGGTTTGCCAGTCACAGAGTTGCATTGCGAAGTATACGCTCAGTGAACCTCTTTCTCTGCGTTACCAAGCCTTCCGATTATCATTGATTACCTCGTTACCTCGACCTTTGTTTCCGCCTTCGACCACGCTCTTTGTCTTGCCCTCCTTGCTCTGTTTGTCCGATCGCCTGACCCCTGCCTGTTACTCGTTTACGATTCTGCATTATGCTCGTCTCTACGCTGCGTCCGCCGCTTGCTCTTGCCTCCGTGCCCCTTCCCCACGAATCCGTGACATTACCCGTCTTTTTTGGAACATGTTGTGTGCATCAATTTCAAAATAAACATTTACCTACAAAAAACTATGCAGTTGAAATCACACAAATCACTCCTTTTTGTTTTTATTAGCATTTTCCATATTTTCCCAACTTTTTCAGAATTTGGGTTATACTATTTTTTTTTTTTTTGACACACCAAATGTTGACTTTGTTTCATTTACTACTGTTTACTGTTCTTTATGGTATTTTTTTTAATGTAGAAACGTTTCATTTCATTATTTTGAAAGCATATTTACTCTACACCATTTCTTTGCATGTGTCTAAATCATTTGCACAGTACTGTAGGTAAGTGTTACGATAGTGTTACAGAACTCTTCGCAATATCTCCTCTGCCTCCAAGGTGCAGCTGGGTCATATGTTTTGTAAATCTAACAGATGTCTTGATGAATAACTCAGAGAAGATTCCCAAAACATATATACAATTCCATGCATGAAAAATACTTTCATGCATTGAAAAAAATCCTGGATCCCCAGTCCACCAGCCAGATACCACCACTGCAGCCCTCACCACAATTGAGGAATAACAGAAACAACGCTGTACCTCTATTCGATTATTTTAAAGACATTACATGACGACTTACACTTGTGCACTGTATATTATCAGAACACATGCTGATGGAGTGTTTGGGTGATGACAGGTGTCATGGTAACAAATAAACAGCAATGTTAAATGAGAAAGGACAATGGGTGCACAGAAACACTGCATGATTTGAGTGTAATATATGTTAGTAGACAAGAATGTCTACACAAAACACAATGTGCCAGTCCTGTTGCTTCTGGCAATCACCTGTGCAAGCAACCACAACTGGCAATACAAACTGGCCAAACCTTTAAGCACAGCAAAGGCAGCTCCTGGTGGCAATTTCAACAACACTTTTTTTAATGATATTTGACATTGCTCAGCATCCCATCAATGTCCGCCAATGTCTTACCATAGATCGAGAATTAAGATAGAAAAAAATGGTTCTTTTGATGGAGGACAAATGAATGTAAATGTTTTGGTGAAAACACTGAGCAAGTCCAATAACTGTCAAAGCTAGGATTTGCTTGTAAGTTGCTTGGAATGAATACATGTAAACATGCTCTAGTCCCACAGAAACTTCAAACATCTATCTCTACATGGCCGTTCCCTTGATATCCCCACTGGTCCCATCATAACCCTGCCTCCTTCCAGCTATAGCTCCTTTCATCCCTCCCTCTGGGTCTGGGTATGCACAGCCTGTAATTGTGGAGTAGCCACAGCACATAGACTGTGATATAAATATCAATTTCTGCTATTCCTGTGAAAATAATGCATGCTGTGAAAAAAAGAAAGAATGGATCTTTTTTCATGTCCTATTTCAGGTTATTCTCAGTGCCCGGAACCTACAACATCCTGAGCACTGCCTCTATGAATGTGATGCACTGCACTATTGTGTTTGGCTCTTAAGTCTGTGACTTCATGTTTTCAAATTGCCATTTCCATTCTTAAACAATGCTTCGATATCAGTTATCAGAGTTATAAGAGCCTCCTAGACACAGGAGATTAAAGAATATATAAAATACTTTCATGACATTTTAAATTCATCTGAAATACTTAGTACCTCTATTGAGTGACCAAATGATAATAAAAGCACCCTTCCATTGATTCTTTGCCTTTCTAGATGATTGCACAGTTATTGCACAATCGTGAGGCAGCCTGCTCACCTACCCATTTAGCTCCACTGAGTTATTATCACACGTAGTGGTCAAAAACAGGAACTGCAACAAGAGCTAATAGAAGCACACTGGGGCAGGAATCATGCTGCTCCATGCTCCCTCTCTGAACAAGGAGCAGCTGAAAACACAGGGCAGATAACCACAGGGTTGCCAGGGTCATGTTTTAGACTACTTAAAATATAAGTGATCTTTTTTAGAAACTAAATCTATATAGCGTTTTATATATTTACACAAACAAAGTCAAAGTGTAAGTGCAGACAGTGTGTCTAGAATGTACAGAACCATTTCTATTGCACGATATCTTGCAAACATTGAAAGAGGCATTAATAGAGGGGATTTATAGAGTACTGTAAAATTTGCCCTAAATCCAAAAAATTAGTTAGCATTTTAGCATTTCTGGTTCCAGCATCCTGAAGCCAATGGGTTTTTTAAATGAGTTTTCTGATAAATGCCTGAAATAAGGTCTGTGGTTAACACAAATTCAAGATATTTTCACGTTTTATTCTACGACATTGTCATGATTTCCCCTTGAAGCAGCGTGCTCTAAGCGCGAACGCACGAGCACCTGCTTTTCCAATGTTGACAGCAGTGATATTTCAACACGTGTCATGTCACGTGTGTCTGGATTACCCTCAGCTGTTAGCTGTTACGAGGGTAATCATGTCAGCATATATACCGCTTGCCTCGCAACACTCAATGCGGAATATTAGACTTAGATTAACATAGAGATAGATTAGGTTTTTGTTTCGAATAGATGTAGTCTTAGTCACAGTCATAGTTATAGCCTTAGTCTCATTCTTAGTTTGTTAGATTAGTTTATACTGGTTACTCCACTACCAGTCCCTCGCTGTTGTTTGTTTCATGGTATATCGACCCTGTATCCCGTGACCGCTGCTTTGATCTCTGCCTAGCGCTAATGTATGCCTGTTAGCTGATCGTCTGTCATTGCCTATCTATTATGAGGTTACTCTAAAAATTCACCATAGCATACGGTGAGTCAAGTGTAATAACCTATCTGAATAATTTTTTTTGTGACTACATCCTTATTAATGTTGTCCTGCCCAACTAAAATCTATGGTCATGAGCTTCTGCCATTGCTTTGCGTAATGCTAAAACTAGGCAAACATAAATTGAACCATGGAACATTACCTCCTGTACTCCTCTCCACTTAAACAATAAAACATGATGGTTAAGTCTTTGTACTGGATTTTAATGTCACAGTCTCCAACAGTCGATTGTATGAGAATCGTGATTACTCACCACTGCAAGAAAATGTCATGACATTCACTGAGAGCATTCTTTCCAGGAAACGCACACACACACAAAGATGAGTAACCAGTTTTAAGTTGATGTTTTGCATATTGCTTTCCTTACATGTACATCATTGCTGTGCCTGTTTACAAAAATATGGATCAAAGCAAGAAGCTTTTTGTGTTTAATATCAGCATGCCAGAGTTTGCCACAGCGCAAACACCTGCCTTATGTATTTAACACAGAACACACACACACACACACACACAGTACACAGATAAGATCCACCTACTGACTTCCAGCACAGAAACCTGCAGCTGACTGATGTCTTAGTCTTGCAGTGTTTCACTGAAATTATTATAAGGTTTTACTGTTTACTTATATGTACATCCTGAGCCACTAATGCAAACATCAAATATAAGCGGTATAGAAGATAGATGGATAAATCCATTTTAACAATGGACACTGTCACAAAGCAGCTTTACAGAAATATCTCAATTCTGGATATAAATTTCAAATGTATATATGTATCCCTAAAGAGCAAACCAAATAAAATGAAAACATCACAAACTATCTAATGTGTATAGGTACATACATATAGAAACATCCACCGTACATACATAGAAATATCATTATAATTATAATTTTAACTGTAATTATTAGAAATAGGTAATTATACCCATTTGTGCTATGCAGAAGTAACATACAACTGTATAAGGTCCCTGCTCTAGGCTGTCTGGGATCTGGAAAGAAGTAGGATGGGAAGCTAAAAACCAGGAGGAGGAGGAGAGCTCTATGTGTGGAATGCTCCAAACCCGGGGCTGGTGTTGCGACTCGTCCCAGACTCTGTGCCGTCACCGCTGGGGTCTGTGGCCAGACCTCCCTATGCCAGACCTGCTGGCTCCAGATCCCGCCCAGGCCAGTTTAGCTGCAGTGCAGGACCCATAATTACAGCACGGCACACTACTCCCCCCTCCCCTCCCTCCTCTCTCACTGTTAAAAAGTGCAGGAGAAAAAGAGATGTACTGCTTAATATGAATATGATGCAGTATAAAATTTATATACAAGTTAGTAGGAACTATAATGTGAATGGGGTGAAATAGGGCAAGAAAAGATATGGTGTTCGTTTTAGGATCTACTAAAAACTTGTTTGAGGGAAAACCTTATTCTAGAGACATGAAGCAGAGAGAGAGAGAGAGAGAGAGAGAATGAGAATTTTTTCTTAGGCTGAAGGCAAGCAGCTGATATACGTACCTGCCAAGCAGGATAGAGAAAGTTCATACCAAAACATTATTGAATTTTCTAATCAGAAGGTAATTATTTTCTATATCACCAGCTCTTATATTAATGCACTCGCTCTAATATTTTTTTTAACCCTATAGTAACACTTAATTCAAAGGGACTTGTATGGTGGATGATCTACGAAATCTAAGCCTAATAATAAGCAGATTTGTAATATGTGTTGTTATTTTAACAAAGAAATATGTGTGTAATCTTTAATATTGTGAGGTTTTCTATAAGGACATGTTTATTTAACATTTAGCAAAGGAGCCTCCAGTGCCAGCACTATGTAACACTAAGTTTTCCCGCATGGGAAAGTCTTCAGGACTGAGCAGTTTATTCTCCTGGTTTCTTGATAACATGACATTTATTATTCTTCAGTCCCTCCAGGATTTCGCAATTTTTGCAATTGCAGAAATTAACACAAACTCAAGCAAACTCAAAAAATTCAGAGGAGCTTGCAATTTTTCTAAATTACCACAGATTTTCCGCAGATTTGGGCCAAGATTCATGTGATGTCATCACAACTAGCATTCAGCCAAAAAGCCCTCTTCGATTCATGTGCATCAAAGATAAGTACAGCTACAAAGGTCTGATTTACGAGCAAACACCACCGTGAATGATGGCCACTTGCATTTTCAGCCAATTCAATTAGTTTTCTGCAAAAACAAAACAAAACAAAACAAAACAAACAAACAAACAAACAAGCAAAACCCACAAAATACTCTGCAAGCTGCATCATTAATTTGGGTGAAAAAACTGCAGCAAAATCAAACACTTTTGGCCACAACATCAAAAAACAACTGTGTGAAATCCTGTACAGATTGATTCTGGTTTCTCTGTAAAAGAACAACCTGAGCTTTTTCATCTTATTGGCTTAGATAATAGATTTAACTGCAGGCTGGTGAGGGAATATAGCTGGTATAACCCAAGTGATAACAGGAAATAACTTGGATCATGCATATTCCATTACATAAATCATGGATACACCATAACATTAAATATAACTACAAATGCATAAAAAGTGCAACATCATAATTTACTAATGAAGGAAAAATTGTAATTGTTTGCAATTTGCTGTGGTATAAGCAAAATGAAACACTTCAGGATGTAAGAGTTACTCCACTTCATGTCACACTACACCAATGTTGATTATTTCCTTCTAAAATAATGCCCCATCGTGTTTTAGTCCTTACTCAATACAAAGCCCCCCCAGTGACTAAAATGAAGTGTCTACACTGTATATTGAAAAAAAATTGTACATAATATTATATATATATATATATATATATATATATATATATATATATATATATATATATATATATATATATATATATATATATATATATATATATATATATATATATATATATATATATATATATATATATATATATATATATATATATATATATATATATATATATATATATATATATATATATATATATATATATATATATATATATATATATTTCATCCCATGTGCATTTAACCGGTAGGGCTGATGGACCAGACTATAGCAATCACAGATCAAAGGATTAAATTGCGCATTTCTGAGTCTCAAAAGCACAGCTACTTTCTTCTTAATGAACGGGTGCTTCATTGCTCTTTCGTGAAAGAGATGCCAGGTAAATCTTACGTTCACTAAGAGCCATAATTGAAGTTAAATAAGCAGTACAGTATCTGTTACTAAGAACTTCAAAGTCATAAAACCATATGCACAGAAAGGTCTCTCATTGAAAGCTCAAAGTGTCTTTTGTGGTCCTGCTGGTGTCCTGTAACAGAAGATCACATCATGCACAGCCTAGCATAACAGAATCTCTAAAATTTAACTTCCAAGTTGGTAACTTTGCCATTGGGTAAGTCCAGCACTGACAGATTTACAGATAAATATCTTTATGATTTATACAACTTCTTTCACTATCTCCATTGCCTAATGAAGGCCCAGCATGTTTATCCAGCATGCTTTGTAAATCTAAAAGTCTCGAGAAATACCTCATCCTCAGAAAAGAAAAAGGAAAATTATACACTGGATGAGTAGCCTTTCCTTTTTTCCCCTTCCTTTTCACTGCCGCTGTAATTTCCTTTTAAGCGGAGCTTTCTAAAATAACCTTGAACCTAATAATCCCCAACCAAAATGCATAAAGGAGTTCCTGGAGGTCCTCTTGGGTGGTTTTCCCTGTTTCATTTACACAGGAGACAATATGTTTGCTCACTTATACTTAGCATGGGTTACTCTGTGAGAAAACACCAATGAGTAAGTGACATTTAGTGGACAGTAAGAAAGTGAGAAAAATTGTATTGTAGGATATTAAAAAATACACCATTGTTTGGACAGTGAATTAATTTGATTGATGACTCATTGCTTTATAGTTTTATTCAAAAGTAATTTTACAAATTATAAACAATTCAATTAAATTGACAAATTAAAATTTGATTCCATTCAGCAACCAAGCTTCTTAAGATATACTATTAATACATTAGAAGTATTCCTTTCTCAAAAAATTCTCAGCAATATTTATTTGATACCGATTCATTTGCTTTCTCAATAACTCTTTATGAGAATATAACCTTCATCCCCCCCTTGCAATTCCTTTATTTAGCTAATTTGTCTCCAAAAAATATCTGCACTTACTGTGGGAAAACAGAATTAATGGAGGAATACGAATATTAAGCACCTGCTCTATGCATTCTTTTTATGGATTTTTAATTTCTGAATGCTCACCTGCATGCATCACGAAGTGCCCCCAAAAAACTTTCTTTAAACATGGTTGTTTTGATAATAAATCAAGATAAATTTTATTTTATTTTATTTTTTTCTTTACCATCATTATCATTTATTTAAATATCATTTATTACTCATATACTTGTATCAGGTGACTGTATTCTGAAGGATTGAAAAAAGAAATGAATCTCTATCCAGAAAACAAAATGAATGTATTGTTCAATTTGGTCTGTTTAAAATATTGGGTAAGGATAACAGGATAATGTTGTTTGCATTAAATGACCCAAAACTGTATCATGTTTTAAGAAGCAAAGGTTCTTATTCGTGCAACATTACAGCACCAATAAGACTGTTTTAGCCATATTTTTGAATATCTAGAACATTAACAGTACATCAGTAGGGTAGAGCAATAAAATCTCTTTAGATAACCTGGGCAATAATTTTTATGAAATATAGTTGCATGTGGTACAGCAGTTATTAATACCACAATGATATAAACTGTACATTGTACATGCTTTATAACGCTCTCTAACTACATAATGACTGTGGCAATGTTCAAGCTATTTCACATTAAGAGGTTCAAGTGGTTGAAAATTTTTACTGCCAACTCCACAGATCTCTGTGGTCAATCAAGCTCATCAGGGTGAAATGACAGTTAATTTGTGAGTTACTCATTCCTACTGAAAAACTGCTACTGCTGCTTTGCCAGAACATGAAGTAAATTTGATTTGTGTTAAAAGTCAGGTACTTTATTTTTATTAGAATCCACACTATGTCAAGCCTGAGTGCAGGTAAATATGTCTGTAAAAGTTTTTAATCGTCAAGGTCGTCTAGACAATGCAACCACACTTGAAGATAGTTTTCCTTGTTTTCCTTGGATGACCTGCTCGATGTCTGGCTGGACTCGAACCAAGAGTAGACATTCAGAGCTATTAATTGTTTAAACAATCAATCTAATATGGCACACGTGAGCAACAAGAAACACCTGCCAGTCACGTGTTCCAATATTTTTGATCGCTTGAAAAATGGATAAGATAACAATGGTGCTATGTTGAGTTGGTTAACACATCTACAGTGGATATAAAATGTTTACATACCCCTGTAAAAATGGCAGGTTTTTCTGCCGAAAAAAATTAAACCATGATAAATGACGTCAGAGCTTTTTCTACCTTTACTGTGAAATTGTAACAAATAAAGTGAAAAAAAAATAAGGATAGTTTTTGAAAAAAATAAAAAATAAACAATGTGTAATCACCTGGTGAATCAGCTAAAACATCTGCATAAGTGTGCACACCCCTAAGCTAATACTTTAAGTTTAAGCACCTTTAAATTTTATCACATCATTCAATCTTTTTGTGTCAGTTTGGCACATCTTGACTTGACAAAAGCATTCTAACTCTGTCAAGATGTATGGGCATCTTCTGTGCACAGCCCATATTAGGGCTTATCACCCCACATATTTTTTTTGTATTTGATTTAGATATGGACTGAACTCATTCCATACCCTTGATTTTGTTCTGTTGAAGCCATTCCTTTGGTGATTTGGTGTGCTTTGGGTCATTTTCATGATGAAAGGCAAAATTTTTCATCTTCAATGCTTTAGCATAAGCCTTAAGGGTTTTCATCAAAATTGACTAGTATTTGGAGATGTTTCCCTCCATCCTGATTAAAGTTTAACTTTGGTCTCATCAAACCATAAAAACATTATTCCACGTGGTTTTGGAAGATCCTGGAGCAACAATGAGAGCAGGCATCTTGTGGAGTAATCACTTACTTTAACTAATGGCAGGTGTCATGTTAATTAGTATTTAACATGAGTTTGAATGTGATTGGTTAATTCTGAACACTGGCACATTTCCAAATATAAAATGGTGTGTACATTTACGCAAGCTGGGTATTGAAAGTTTTTTCTTTTTTTTTTTTCTCTAAAACATTTCTGGTTCTTTGTCCCTTGATTTTTATATGTTGACATTTAAAATAAATATTTGATATGATTTTAATTACATTGTTTACATAACAAAAACCTGCTATTTTAACAGTGGTGTGTAGACTTTTTATTTCCATTGAACATGTAAATATCAGAAAACAAAAGCTGAAAATAACCCAAAACATCTATAACTATAAACAATGTGTTTAGCAAAAACATACAAACAAGATATTTTGGTCTTGCTGTTTTTTTTTTTTAATCTGTTTTTTTTTTTATGATTATGGCTTAGAGCTCATGGATATCATAAACTCAGTATCTCAAAATATTAGAATAAAGAATTTACAATACAGAAACCCTTCTGAAAAGCATGTTCATTTATGCACTCAATACTTGGTCAGAGCTCTTTTTGCACGAATTACTGCATCAGTGCGGCGAGGCATGGAGGCAATCAGCCTGTGGTACTGCTGAGGCGTTATGGAAGCCCAGGTTGCTTTGATAACGGCCTTCAGCTCATCTGTATTGTTGGGTCTGGTGTCTCTCATAGATTCTCTATGGGAAGCAAGTTGGCTGGCCAATCAAGCACAGTAATACCATGGTCAGTAAACCAGTTACTGTGGGCAGGTGCCAAGTCCTGCTGGAAAAGGAAATCAGCATCTCCATAAAGCTTGTCAGCAGATGGAAGCAGGAAGTGCTCTAAAATCTCCTGATAAACGCTGCATTGACTCTCGACTTGAGAAAACACAGTGAACCAACACCAGCAGATGACATGGCACCCCAAATCATCACTGAGTGGGGAAACTTCACACTGGACTTCAAGCAGCTTGGACTCTGATCCTCTCCACTCTTTCTCCAGACTCTGGGACCTTGATTTCCAAATGAAATGAAAATTTACTTTCATCTGAAAAGAGGACTTTGGACCACTGAGCAACAGTGTTTTTAGCAAAAAGGTGTTTGGAGTTAATTAGCTAATTAGAGCTTTTCTCAGGTGAACATTGCTGTATAATGAATACTTTATTCTAATATTTTTGAGATACTGTGTTTTTCCAGTATCTCATTTCCATGAGCTGTAAGCCATAATAATCAAGATTAAAACAAAAAAAGGCTTGAAATATTTCACTTTATGTGTAATAAATCGAGAATGTATGAAAGTTTCACTTTTTGAATTAAATTACAGAAAAAATTAACTTTTCCATGATATTGTAATTTTTTTAGATGCACCTGTACAGCAAAAATAAAAGAATGGGCATTGCTGTTCCAATACTTTCAGAGGGGACTGTCAATTTATTAGTGCTACCACAGAAAATGTCTGGCTAAAGTTATCAAAAAAAAAAAAGGGTCCACCTTAGTTTTCATGATTGGTGCTACCAGCAAGCAGCTCCTGACCTCACAACTGGTAAAATTATTACACCCTCCCATATTCTCCTTAAATCTAAAATTGTATAAATGCTCTGTTCTGTGCAATTAAATGGTTCATCATGATATTCTACAATAGGAAATCACAAACAGGGACAAATCAAACTCATTTATTTAGTTCAAACAAAAGTTTGTTTCCACTTGGACCAAAAAATGTGGTGCACAGAAGTGCATATACACAGGAATATTAGATCACCAGTGATATTCTGATGTCTGTAGTCATCTCTGTGGTCTATGTACCTCTGTGGGCGGAGTGTGTGAGACTGGGACTTCCCCATACGTGATGTATAATATTCAGGCTGAGCTATCATATTTTCTTCTGCATCAGGCTCTCGAGGTTCCTGCTCCCCCCATCCTATTGCGATATGGAGGACGTGCTTGTGATTGAGCTGGAGGTGTGCCCAGATGTGGAGCGATTCACACAGGAAGAGAGGGAATGTGTTTAAATTGGTTCCATGCACATAGCTGACAGTGAGGTCATTACACTGGGAAACATCTACATGGGTGATCTGTGCACTGAAATGGAGGATATCTTATCTTTAGAGTGAGGTAGCTAGGATGAAATAAATGATTATGACTGCAGTACATTTTCTAAAATTATTTGCTATAAATGTGTAAGGACAAAAGAGTCCTTATTGGTCATGTTTTTTTTAATAAACATTTACTATAAAAAAAAAAATTTATACAGTCAGTATGACTCTTTACCCACATGGAATTTTCACTAGTATGGGTCTCTCTTAGCCTTGCCAATAATAAATAATAAAGCCTTTCTCGTCTGTCCTTGTCCATGTTGCTGGTGAGAATATACGCCCTGGGGTCTGCAAGTCTGAGACGCCAAGCACAAAACCACCAAGATATATAAATAAATATGAATAAACGAGCTGGATTTGCCTCCGGTGCCTAGATCTGTCCAGTATACTCAATTCCTTGGCTTGCAGCAGAGCATCTACATTTGGTTTGGCTTTTCTTGCCTGTGAAAACCACAGGAAAAGGAAATGCAGAGCCCCCAGAAGACTCAAGAAATTGACATAACAAAATGGAACAGTGTAGACTTAAAACTAACAAAAAATCCTGGAAACAGAGGTTGTTTATACCTTCTGACACTTCAGCCCTGTATTTTTAATCCCAAAGAATTCTTGCCTTGACAGTTTCTTCATGTGGCATGCATTAATTCCTTTCTCATGTACACTGCATTTCCTTGCATTTTTAGCACTTTCTGTTGTTAAGTTTTAAAAATTTAGCAGTGTACAACACTTACAGAAGCGACTGAGATGAGTGATGAAAGGTCTTCATGATTACAAAACGGGTTCAGTCGCCATAACTTACAACTTCTAGACACTGTGGTGAATTTTGTCTCGCTTATAAACATGGTGACAGAGAGTCTGCCTTGGCTGTGGCAGCCCCATCAAGTCTCCAGGGCAAGAGTGAGGTTTAGCTGGAGGACTCTCCATTTCGTCAGCGTTGTCGACTCCTTGAAGTGCGCCGGGAGAAGCTGCTGCGGTCTTTCATGGCGACGAAAGGCTTGCAGTGCAGCACTTCCATCCCCTGCCCTGACCTCAGAACAGGAAATCTGGGCTGGTGAAATAGAAGGGTTGCTCCTGATCTATTTACAGAGACTTGTGCATGTCCAGTGCCACCCACGAGTGTGGACAGTGTATACACTGATGATGTGTGTGTATGTGAATGTGCACTTGTTGTTTCTTTGGAGTGTACCTTAGATTTGATTAAACTGTGATTTTATGAGCTGATGAACTATAAGCTATGATGCCTATTTTTGTTTCATTCTGTAGATGTACATAAACAATAGCCTAAAATGGTTCAAGTGGGTATTTAATTGTAATTCATTGTAATTCTTTTTCACATGCTGTCACCACTTGTCTCAAGTCACTGTGTAAGAGCCATCATACCTTCCAACCAAGCTGCTCCACAGTTTCCTCCATTTATAAAGGCACACATGCTTCAACAACAGCAAAACCAGTAAGCCAGTCTCGACAAATAACCATAAAACATAAATCAACATCTAGCTTCTTTTTGATGCCAGATTTTTAGTGCACATACCTTTTGCTTAGATTTGGTGGTTAGATTTTCCTTTCCATGCCTATGTAAACAGTCATTAGTTTCTGCTGTTGATAGATATGTGTAAGGGGAGATCATAAAGAGAAATATGGGGCTGCGTCGGCAGAGTATATTCAGACCTCAGCAAGTGAGTCTGTACTGTCGGAAACTCTGGTTCAAATGAGATCATGGGCATCTCTGTTTCAGCAGACATCAGTGGTTTTTTCTTTCACCTACAGGTCAAAGCTACCCATTTGTAGCATTGAAATAGTAGGCTGGTGCCTTTGATGGAGTATACATACACACACTCATAAATAAATATATATATATATATATATATATATATACTCACACACACACACACACACACACACACACACACACATAAAAGCTATATGTAACCTGTGATCATCAAGATTAAAACAAAAAGGCTTGAAATATTTCACTTTAGGTGTGATGAATCTAGAATATCTGAAAGTTCCACTTTTTGAATTATATATATATATATAATTATATATATATATAATTTGAATATTATATATATATATATATATATATATATATATATATATATATATATATATATATATATATATTTTTGTATAATTCAAAAAGTGGAACTTTCAGATATTTTATCACAGCTTACAGCTCATGGAAGTCAAAAATGCAGTATCTTAAAATATTAGAATAAAGAATTTATAACAGAGAACTTTCGACCTTCTGAAAAGTATGTTAATTTAAACACTTAATACTTTTTGCACGAATTACTCCATCAATGTGTTGTGGCATGGAGGTAATCAGCCCGTATCACTGCTGAGGTGTTATGGCAAGCCCAGTTTGCTTTGATAGCTCGTCTGTATTTCCAACAACCTTCACAAGGCAGGGGTGATGGTATCACAATCCATCATTTGAAGAAGACCTCAAGTGCAGAAATATAGAGGCCATACCACAAGATGCAAACCACTCATCAGCACTAAGAATCAGAAAGCCAGGTTGAAAATTGAAAAGACATGAGCCACAAACATTCAGGAACCAAGATTAACTTCCACCAAAATGATGGAAAGGCCAAAGTATGGGGGAAAAAATGGATCTGTTCATGAACATACAAACATACAAGCTCATGGTGGAGGTCAAGCGTGGTGGAGGTCGTGTGATGGCCTGAGCTTGCATAGGTGGTTCAGAGACAATCTTGCATAGGTTACAGAGACAATCTGTCTTCCAATTTATGGAGAAATGCATCCAATCTAATTGGCAAGAACTTAATCATTCAGCAAGAGAATGACCACAAAAGCACTGCCAACACAACAAAAGACTTATGCAGGGGGAAACAGTGGAACATTTTAGACTGGCCATCACACCCATATGTGTTCCTTATCCAAATTATTGCCACCAAGGTGGAAGCACACAGTTGTATAGGATGTCTTTGTAGCTGCAGCCTTAACATTTCCCTTCACTGGAACTAAAAGGCCCAAACCTGTTCCAGCGTGACAATGCCCCTGTGCCCACGTGTTGTTGAAAAGGTACATATGGGTTTGATGGTCTGGTGTCCACCTACTTTTGGTCATATAGTGTATATGTCAGTTGGCTCTCATCCCATTTTATTGGAGAGAAAAAGACTGCTCTTTTGCCATATTTTTAAGTCATAACTCGTACTAGCATACACCATTAAATTGTGGAGCTCCTTAGTAAAATTTAACGGTTGGCAGGCCTGGCAATACAATATGATCGGAGTAACCATCAGTAGATGTCATGGAAGTGTATTACTGTGTAGAGACAATTCAACTGTTATATCGCACAAGTCTAGTCTTCAGTTGATCACTCACATTGCCCCTTCCTGTCAGCGTAGGTGTTTTTTATTTACAACATAGAGTGTTGAAACCTACCAGACATTCTGGCGATAGCTAGAAGTCTGTCTTACAAGACTATGAATGATGCAAGAGTCTGAGTGGAATTAACTTGTCTGTGATTTTCTGTTTACCCATAAAAAGAGGCATGCTTATAAAAAGAGGCATGCTAGGTGCAAGAGCTAAAAAGAAGAGACGGAAGAATATCAGCTGACGGAAGTATAAGAGCTAAAAAAGAACAGAGGGAGCACACACACACACACACACACAACACAGAGCTCATTCTTTAGCCTGCTCCCACAGGCCCTTCTGGTCAGGTCTGTTGCCAGTGCTGAGAGGCTGCACAGAGCCTCGGCTCACATGCTCGACCTTGCTGCTACACACAATGCAGCTTCAAGAAACAGCACTCTCAGCAGCTGGCAGAGCTGCCATGGAAAATTCAAACACACCAGGATAGATGCCAAGGAGGTGTGGACGCAAAGCAGTTCATATGGCCGTTCACATTTTTTACGTCTTGTGTATTTCATTAAGATGTTAAAGAAGCAGGAAGCAGCCACAGCATAAGCCACAGCTCATATTTCAAGAACCATCAAGATGTGACAGGTAATTTTCAACATTCTTCATGGCACGTAGCCAAAATATTTCTATTCAGTTATGATCTCATTTAAGGAAAACAATACACAGAGTGGCAACTAACAATAAAACACAATACCATTTTAGTAGGCCTGCTTACCAACACAATCCATCAGATAATACAGACAGCTATTAAAAACGATTTTCAGCAGTGCAATTATGCCATAATATGTGACTTCTCTGACCTGGCAAATTGAGTGACGCACTTAAATAGTGAACATGTTGACATTTCCCCTGATGCTCTGCTGCATAATAACAGGTCGTCCCATTAATGATGGGCCTAATGTGTTTATTTACCCTGTAATCGCTCACCTTTCACTCCACTGTAATGACAGAGCACTCCGGCAATACTGTTGGATCACACCAAATAAGGAGCTCACAGCCAGTTGTTACATTGGGAATGAGGAATGTAAGACACACAGAGAAAAATCTAGATTGATGTTCAGGAGTCTGGCGATGTAATGGCACTGTAACACTTTTCAAATGATTAAAGCAAATATAATTAGTCTGGCTTTTAATTGAGATATAGTTTTGTCTCAATTATTTTAATAGATTTAATTGTTCCTTGTTAATCCTGCAGTTCTTATTTTGATTTTACATTACTACTTTACAGTTGGTCATTATCTAAAGCAGCCTTATAAGTCTTTTAGTATTTAAAAAGGCAATATAAATGACGTTGTGCCTTGGCAATAACTAGCTATTAGCTAGTTTCGGAAGGATTTTTCCCCCCTTTAACTTCTCACCTATCTGCTGTTGTCAAATCAATATGAAAACAGTGACATCCTGATAATTTGATTGCACAATGTCGCCTATCATGTGGAAAAGCATTTCAAGACTACCCAGTCAGCAGTGGGAACATATGATATACTGTAAATGTGTGTTTATGAGGGCACACATGAAAACCTAAATATGTTTGATTTTAGACTCTTAATATGGCCAAATCAGGTGAATAAATTAATCCTATGAATAAATACTTAATGTTAGTTCCTTAATGTCAGCTGTTATATTGTGTAACATTACACAATAACAACAAACTAATGCCATGATTATGCTCATTACTAACTATTGTATTGATGGTACAATATCGTTATGTAATGTAATCCAAAAATGAATAAATAACTTGTCTTGTGCAACAAAATATTTAATTCAATAAAATGAATCAGTTTAACTGGAGTCAGAGCAGTTTATGGAAGAAAAGAAGGTTAACATAATGAAATTCAGCATTGGGAATTCTGCAATGTGGGCCTCACAAAATTATTTTATCCTGGTTACTGCACTGAGTTGAGGTGAGAGCAGTACATAACATGAAATCTGTGTGCTAGTTGTATTTCAAAAGAAGGTGAACATTTATCACTGAAGTATTTACGAAATGATTTTGAGACTTGCCGAAACAAGACATCACGTCATAATTAATGATAGTTAATGATTTGATATAACTGCGATCTTTATCTTTTGCCATATTGGCACTGTTTATGTGAAAAGGAAAACAGCAAGCTGTGGAGAGAGTCAATGAAGTGACTTGAACACGAAGCTTGAATGTGGTATGGCATTGCTCCGATCGATGAGGTCACTTTATAAAACTAAAACGCAATGACGTCGAGCTCCAGGAACACAATAATTACAGGTGCAGACAACAGAGTCTGGGGTTCTGTGGTCAGTCGGGCCAATGATTCAGCTGGATAAGAAGCTGCCCTGCACGCACAATGTAATACTCTGTGCTTTTTGGCCAAGACATGCACGTAACCAGTCCATGACGACCTGGCTACTTATGACAGCTCCTCAGAAATCTCACTGGAGGTCGTGCAATGATTTGCTCTCAAATCAGGCAGAACTCACAGCTAATCAAACAGGCCTTTTATTTCTGTTTGAGCGAGACGCTTCACAGGACGACGTGGCTGTGAAGAGCAGGAACTAGACGACTAGAAATCCTTTCAGCATTTTGTGTGTGTGTGTGTGTGTGTGTGTGTATTGTTGGGGATGGTAGGTGTACAAAGAAAAATCCCCTCACCTAGATGCAATGGTGCATGGGAGACATTGCTCTGGTCCTGTTTGATCTCCACAGGAGGGTTTATAGAATGGCTCCTCTCTAATCTTCCCTGTCTCTAAATGAAGGGCCCTTCAGACAGAAGCTCGGCAGGGACGTAAACATTGGAGGAGACACGCCAGTGGCACCACCACTGTAACATGCTCTTACACACAAGCTCACAAACACACAGGTGTAGATGAAGCACACTCATTGTGCAATGCAGTGTAGCCAATGTATGGAATATACACACACGCACACGCACATGCACGCACACACACTCACACACACACACACACACACACACACACACACACACAGATACATATATACTATGAACATAGTATATAGTAAAAATTAAGTACAGTTAAGGTTCCAGAGAAACAGGACATAAGTCAGCTGTTGTAGAATATATACACATAAATGTCTGCATAGTCAACAAAGTGACAACCATACTGCATACAATATGCATGCCTTCACAGCAAAAAGGACACAGGGCACGTTATACTGTGCTTATTAAAATGTTTTTTGTTTGTGTCGTGGCGTCTTTATTTACTTCGGTGTAGGTGCTGTGGGTGGGTGGATTGTCTGGCTCTGTGCATGTGCTGTCTCTCGTTTTGCCGGCATGTTTAAAGTGCCTCAGCATTCCAGAGAGTTTTTTAAAAGATCTTTGAAGTGTCGCGTTATAACTTAGGTGTGGCAAAGCACATAGCTTTAGGCTGACTGTAATCACCAGAAAGCTAAGGTGATGTGTTGCTCATATCAAGTTCAACGGAATAGGTGAAGCTCTGAGAATGCAAGTAAGAGATTGAGCATTTTTGAGTGTTTCATAAAGTTTTTTTTTTTAAGGGTGTCTACATATGTGTGTGTGTGTGTGTGTGTAGTCTGATCGTGCTTCCTGTCTCCATTTCTGCTGGCCCACATATACAGTGAGAGAACTTTGGGCGGACTGCAGGCCACATGACATTTCAGTGCTCTTGCAGAGTGATGTGTTCACTCCCTCTCTCCCTCCCTCCCTCCCTTCCCTCCTTCTCCTGCCCTTCAAAGCTTCGACATGTCATCTCCCACCACAAAAACAGAGGTGGGAAGACTCACTGGCGCTACTGCTGCCTCAGGGCGTCTGGCACTAAAGCTGCCTGCAAATACAGCAGGCAGAGGAGGAGAATGAAAAAAAATAATAAAAAATACAGGGTGTGTATTAAACAAGGCTCTTAAAGCCTACGGCACCAAACCGTGGTGGAGCGCATGTTTGTGTGAGTGCGCAAGCGATAGGTGGTAATCAGGGTAAAAGGCCTGGAATCGTCAGAGGACAACTATGTAGTAAAAAGTTGAGAAAATATTAAAGCTGCACTTCCAGGTTTGATGCCCCAACTTCAGTAATACAAACTCCTTGAACTTGTGCATGTAAAGATGTCAAAGACATTCATCTGTGACATTAATATGTACATTTCTATCATAAAACCACACAAAATGGATTGAATCAGACATCAGATATCATTGTAAATGACAATCATAATAAAACTATAATAGTTCATGCTCATGATCATGACTGGAGGGGAAACCCTCTGAGATAGGGGCGGTATTTAAAGCTGTGACATTACCTGAAAAGACAACAAAGCTTGTGGCTTTTGCATTTCCCAAAGCAGACAAAGTAAAAATTGTCACAGACACAAAGTAAGCAAATTTTCCCATTTGAAGCAGAGCACACTCACTCTCAGGACATTCATATGAAAAACTTAACCAAATAATGCAACAGTTCTACTGAAAGATAACTAAGATCCAAAAAAAAAAAAAAAAAACAGGACTGCATGATGACATGGCTCCTAATCTTTGAGGCAGTGTCTCTATTTGTCCCCTATTCACCATATAACACACTATTTAGGCTGCAGTCATTTTGTAGTGTTCTCAGTTAAATCTCTTGATACTCACTCTTATGACTGCTTTATTCCTGTCAGGGTTGTGATATATCTGGAGCCTATCTGGAGAACATTGCGCATGAGGTGGGAATACACAACTGATGGGATGTACCTACAGGAGCCTAGAGGAACTCAGAGAACCTAGAGGAAACCCATACAGACACAGGAAGAGAATGTGAAACATCACTGATGATAACCCGAGGTCAGGATTGATCCAGAAATATGTCCTGGAGGTGTGACGTGGCAACGTGCTGTGCCTAATGCAAAAACTAAGCATTAGTTTGCCAAATCTGTTGTTACAATATGCCACCATTTAGGTCTGACATGTTTTCCTTGGAACTTCCACTTGGAATTAAACATGACATGTTGAATTCTGTGAACAAACACTAGTTTGTTGAGAATATAGCGTTAGGTGCATGTTATTTTGTTTTTGCTTCGCCTCATGCCATGGCCTACACAGGCGCTCAGCTTTGACCAGCCAGAGAATTTCGGTTCATTAATCTGGCAAGTTCAATGCATTGTTGTAACACTCTAAAATAACTGTATTATTTATTCTTGAAAAGAAACATACAAATCTCGTCTTTTCTAACACCAGCTTGTTAGACCTAGCCAGCAAAACCTAGTAAGACAGCTAAGATTAGCCACAAAATCGGCACATAGCTTCAATGGACTTCAAACACCAAGACACTCCTCACACTTGAATATTTTTAAAGACAAAGTTGATATAATTACATTTGTAATGAATTAGCTCAGTCAGCTAATTCTTGTCTTTTACATTAAAGAATCTCAAGGTTGTAGCTAGTCAACAAATTTAACTGCTAGTCTTTTGAGTCAGTTGTTTTACATGTTAATGTTCTGCTGTTGTCCATTTTAGGTTCTTCATGCAATACAGCATTTTTCTTGTTTAACTGCGTTATTGTGTTGTTTGGTTTATTACAACATATTTACACATTGATATTTTTGTTTTTGATCTATATACTATTTCTTTAAGCATTTGCACTACTTATATAAATATAATCAATATTAAAGTGTAATTAATGTTTTTTTTTTCAAACATTTCAACGTTACACTTTGGTCTTGTTTCACTGTATAACGAACATTCTAAAAATTGTCATATGAACAATGTGAACAATAAATAAATTGTTATTTTGACAAGTTTACTACGTTTTAAATAAAGAAATGAATAGTATCTTATATATGAATAATATCTTGAATATTGTCAAATATATCTTGTAAGTCAAGTGGTTTTTTATTGTCATTCCTCAATATAGCCTGTATATATTGGAATGAAATGTTTCTCTAGGACCATGGTGCAACACATAACAGTATACAAGACTACATAATGTACTGTGCAGTTCCTGAACCACATTGTGATAGAGCTGGTCAGGATGCTCTCTATTGTCCCTCTGTAGGACCTTGTGAGAATGGGAGGAGGAGTTTATCTCTCTTCAGCCTCTGTAGGAAGTGAAAGCACTGCAGGGCCTTCTTGGGTACTTCTTTGTATTTCCTATTATAAGATTAAAATAATCCATATATAAGATTATTAAACCTATTTCTAGATATTTTATTTATTACTTATTTACTTCGTTGACAATTGTAAAACTTTCGATTTTCTTTAAATTATTGTTATTTTATAATAGGAAATGCCATATTAATTTGATTTCTTTGTATGTTGCGTATCTATGCCAATATACAATATTATTACCCATAATGAACCATAAAGCCAGCATGCAACTGATACTACTCGCACACAAAATACCACAATACATAAAGATGTATTTTAGCTTGAGTTTTTAATGTTATATTGCCAGGAACATTCATTCATCTTTTGTAACATTAATCTTTAGTAAGCATTATTTTGGTCAGAGTCACGTGGATCCTGGAAATGCTAGGCATGGGGCTGGAATACGTCCTGTATTGGACACCGTTACACAGTCCTTAACACCTAGGGGCAATTTAGAGTCACCAATCTGTCTTCCAGAATGTTTTTGGGAAGTCTGAGGAAACTGGAGAACCATGAAGAAACCCTAGAGGAGACTCAAGAAGAACAAGTGGACAGTAAGCTGAGCTCAGGATGTAACCAGGGACCCAACGCTGGTTAGAACACCACAGAAGATAAATTAGTATCTAAAGATGTAAATGAAAAAAATTGTTCAACGACCACTAAAACCTGCAGGTACTTGTGTTTAATACAGAAAATGCTTTTAATACTATTTTGCAGCTTCATTTTGCTAGGGAACTGGTAATATTTGACCTGATGGCCTACATAGTGATATGTCACGATGACGTGTTTCCAGACCACTCACTAGTCTCAGTGTTTTCTGAAATCAGTCCGCAGTCTCTCTCACTGTATGTAGAAGAAAAATATATAGTAAACAGTGAATGAGTGAGCGAGGCAGCACTTTCAGACACACTCATGACTCACAATTGTTAAAAATGGCATGAGCTCAGGGAGGGAAGCTGGCAGCTAAGCATGAAATCCAAATAATGTTACATAAACGAATGCCTCCAGCATTAAAATATCTAAAGTTCAAAAGATATTTAATGCCATTGTAATCCCAGCAAATGACACTTTCCTTCATTTATGTGAAAATGAGGCCTGCAGCCTCACAATAACAGTTTATTACACTGACGGTGTGTTTTATCTTCTGTAACTGCTTTATCCTGGTCGGGGGTTGTGGTGGACCCAGAGCGTATCCAAAGCATGTTTTTGGGAGATGGGAGGAAACCTGAGAACTTGGAGGAAACCCATGTGGACACGGGGAAAACACTGCTGCATGCTTCTTTGACATATTCTTCTTTTATATTTGTATTATTTTAATGAGCAAAAGTCAAATTTACTGCTGGGTGCCTTCCAAGAATGTGAATGTGTTGACATGCACATAATTCCCACGCTAATTCTTTTGAGTAAAATGACAGGAAAGGGGGGGGGGGGATGAGCATAAAGATGCTGAACAAAAGCTATGTCTTAATAAGAGGGGACATGATATACAAAGAGAGAAAGAGAATTCAGTGTAAAACTACATGTCTCCCGGGAAGGTTGCACAAAGTGTCACAGCTCCCAGAGCTCGAAATACAAGTTAAAGAAGATGAGGGAGGGTGAAATATGCCACTCAGTGTGACACTTGACGGTTCTCTGTGATCTGGGATGCTACACCCTCTATTGTGACAAATCGGGACTTCATTTCAAACATCTAAACGTGGCACGAGAGATCATCAACATCTCACATAACATGGTGGTGATAAGGTTTTGGAAAAAAAAAAAAAAGGGAAAAAAAAAAAAAAAAAAATTTAAAAAAAAAAAAAAATTTTTTTTTTTTTTTTTTTTTTTTTTGGGGGGGGGGGTTTGGTTTTTTTTTTGGGTTAGATTTATGTCTATGCATTAATAAATACGTCAGACCTCAAAAGGATAGTAAGACTTTAATAGGTTATTAATTATGTATTCATATAAGCATAGACATTTATTTTGATCTATATGCTATTTCTCTAAGCATTTGCACTAATTATAATAAATATAAAGATCGTACTCATGAACTGATTTCCTTGTTCTTTTAAAAATGCTTAATAAAACCCGCACCTACAGGTGTTAACTGTCGTCTCTTTTAATGACTATCACCTGATACCAACTCGGCGAATATGGTTATGTATACCTACGCTACTGCATTTTTAATCAATGACTGAATTAATGACTGAAAGACTAAACTGAACTTTTAATTATTATTATTATATAACACAATTCTATTAGTTTTTTTCACAACTGATCAAGCAAAACCAATCTATTCTGAGCTCTGGACCCTAATAATTTTCTATAACAGCAGATGTGACCATAATTCAAATGACAGGCACTTATTAATGCGTGTCTATATTAACACCTCATTCAGAGGGACTTGCATTGTCCCTACATAATCTAAGATACATAATCTAAGGCTAATAATCTAATAATATATATATATATAATTTTTTTTTTTTTTTTTTTTCTTAAAGTGTTTGTATTCAACAAAGAAAAACGTGTAGTCATTTATGTAGTTATGGTGATGGGTACTGTAAGGAGCTGCTCAGTTTATGTTAGGAGTCTCCAATGTAAGGGATTTGTAACGGTCAGGAGAGAGTACATTTTTTGACAAGATGATTGACAAGATGTGTTTTTTTTGTCTTAAACTTTCAGACAGAAGAGAGACTGATTGACTAACTTGACTAACAGGAACTTGTCTCGTAGACATTAAACCTCATTAAACATGACTATAAAGGTTAAAATGGACAATGAGTTGTTCATTAACGAATTAATTGTTATTAATTATTATTGTTGGCAAACTGCTGTGATATAAGGATAAAACACTTTAGCGACAGATGATAGGAAAACTTGAGCCACATCACACCACCATTTCATTTATTATTTTCCAATAACAGCACATAAGTCATGCATTATTCCTTACATAACAGCTGCTCAGACAGTAGTTCTGACATCAAGGCAAATCATAGGTCTATGATAACGCATTAGTTCTAATGCATTATCGTTTCTATAGTAACAACTTATTTAGAGTGACAAAATAAAAAACATTGTAGTAACAGTTTCATCGTTTTATTTTATTCTTTACTTGTCTAAGGGATTTTAAACGTCTAAAGATGAAATCAGGTGATGACATCCTGACTCCCACTCACATGAATAAAATGTCACTAGGAATAAACATAATGCTAAACTACCAGATTTGTCAAAATTTTGTTTAATTTGATCGCATTTAGCAAAAATAAATAACAATAAAATATGTTTTAAAATGTGATACCTGTGCTGTGGCTGTATAAACCCTTGTCCCAAACCCTGAAAGCAGAGAGGCCTGAAAAACAAGCACAGAGCTCAAAAATTCATGTTTATAAATAAGAGAAGACTGCCATCCAGTGTTGAGATAAGAAACTGCTTTCTGATGTACCTTTTATTCTTCTTTTTAATTCATTTTAACTGTCAACATTAGAGATTTTTATATCTGAACTTTCCACTCATCCAGGTGTAGGGTTTAAACACTGTGTATCATGTAACGCATATTACCATTGCAGTTAAAATAAACACAGCCAATAGTAATAGTGATGCGAATTCATTAACGCAAGATGTGCGGTTGAAAATTGACTCATACTTGCACAATGCAAATATTTGTGACGATATGTACATATGTAACTCAGCAGTAATTAAAGTAAAAAAAAGTATGAAGTGAGGAATAGAGAGTGATGCCTTGCTCTGATGGAATGCACCTGAGATAAGAGGCTTTAGTTTGTTGCAGCGGGACCTTTCACGTGGCCTGTGGAATGGCCGCCCTAAGGTGCAATGGGAGGGGAGCCTGGGGCATCATGGGTGGAGAGGTCAGGAACAGCTTGTTAGACTGGAGTTGTCTTAGCAAACAGCCTTCACACGCAACACATGAGATTGACATGAGGCATGTGGAGATTAAACAAAAATAAATCTTTGTCATGTAAATCATTGATTCAATTTATAAGCAAATTAACAAGGTTTAAGGGGGGGGGGTCTAAATGGATTTAATTATTTAATTAGAGAATCAGGGATACAGGAGGAAAGTGAATAGTAAGAGTGCCAAGGCAAATAGCATTAAGAAATTCTCACATACTTGAGTATCAAATATTATTTTGCATAGTATATATAGCATACAACACAGATTTTATGCCAAGAAAATATGCTCATTTTGTTTATATGGGCAGTGCCCTAAGTGTTCGTACAATCACTAAACATCTTTAGATTAATCACAAATAAACTATAATACAATAAAATGAATTATTTGCAATTTGCAAAAGGTTTTCCTAGAAGGATAGATGAGCACAGACGTGAAATATTCATACACAGTATCATGTATTTGCCAAGTTGAAAAACAAACAATATCTTTGTTGAAGCAAAGCAGCTTTACAGAAATCATAACAATATTGATATGTCCCAAGACTGGATTTTCAAGATGTGACATCCATCCATCCATCCATCCTCTACCGCTTACTCGTTTTCAGGGTCGTGGGGAAACCTGGAGACTATACCAGGGAGCATCGGGCACAAGGCGAGGTACAGTGGTGTGAAAAAGTGTTTGCCCCCTTCCTCATTTCCTGTTCATCACACTTAAGTGTTTCGGAACATCAAACCAATTTAAACAATAGTCAAGGACAACACAAGTAAACACAAAATGCAATTTGTAAATGAAGGTGTTTATTATTAAAGGTGAAAAAAAATCCAAACCATCATGGCCCTGTGTGAAAAAGTGATTGCCCCCTAAACCTAATAACTGGTTGGGCCACCCTTAGCAGCAACAAGTGCAACCAAGCGTTTGCGATAACGTGCAATGAGGCTTTTACAGCGTCCTGGAGGAATTTTGGCCCACTCATCTTTGCAGAATTGTCCTAATTCAGTTACAGTAGAGGGTTTTCGAGCATGAACGGCCTTTTGAGGTCATACCACAACATCTCAATAGGATTCAGGTCAGGACTTTGGCTAGGCCACTCCAAAGTCTTCATTTTGTTTTTTCTTCCCATTCGGTGGTGGACTTGCTGGTGTGTTTAGGATCATTGTCCTGCTGCAGAACCCAAGTGCGTTTCAGCTTGAGTAACGAACAGATGGTCGGACATTCTCCTTCAGGATCTCTTGGTAGACAGCAGAATTCATAGTTCCTTTTATCACGGCAAGTCTTCCAGGTCCTGAAGCAGCAAAACAGCCCCAGACCATCACACTACCAGCACCATATTTTACTGTTGGTATAATGTTCTTTTTATGAAATTCAGTGTTCCTTCTACGCCAGATATACTTGGACACACACCTTCCAAAGAGTTCCACTTTTGTCTCATCGGTCCACAGAATGTTGTCCCAAAAGTCTTGGGGATCATCAAGATGTGTTGTGGAGAAATTGAGACGAGCTTTGATGTTCTTTTTGCTCAGCAGTGGTTTTCTCCTTGGAACTCTGCCATGCAGGCCATTTTGCGGTCTTTTCCTGATGGTGGAGGCATGAACGCTGACCTTAACTGAGGCAAGTGAGGCCTGCAGTTCTTTGGACGTTGTTGTGGGGTCTTTTGTGACCTCTTGGATGAGTCGTCGCTGCGCTCTTGGGGTAATTTTTGGGCGCCCCGGCCACTCCTGGGAAGGTTCACCACTGTTCCATGTCTTCGCCATTTGTGGATAATGGCTCTCACTGTGGTTCGCTGGATTCCCAAAGCTTTGGAAATGGCTTTATAACCCTTTCCAGACTGATAGATCTCAATTACTTTCTTTCTCAATTGTTCCTGAATTTCTTTGGGTCTCGGCATGACGTGTAGCTTTTAAGGATCTTCTGGTGGACCTTACTGTGTCAAGCAGCTCCTATTTAAGTGATGCCTTGATTGTGAACAGGTGTGGCAATAATCAGGCCTGGGTGTGGCTAGAGAAATTGAACTCAGGTGTGGACAACCACAGTTATAGTATGTTTTAACAAGGGGGGGCAATCACTTTTTCACACAGGGCCATGATGGTTTGGATTTTTTTTCACCTTTAATAATAAACACCTTCATTTACAAATTGCATTTTGTGTTTACTTGTGTTGTCCTTGACTATTGTTTAAATTGGTTTGATGTTCCGAAACACTTAAGTGTGACAAACATGCAAAGGAACAGGAAATGAGGAAGGGGGCAAACACTTTTTCACACCACTGTACACCCTGGACAGGGTGCCAATAAGATGTGACATTCAGGATGAAACGCGTAGGATGAAATCCCAAACCCTCCATCTGATAAATTTGACTTAAAGGTCCTTAAGATACACTCAAATACATCTGATATTTAGTGTAGACTGTTATTTATTCACTTGTTAATTTTTTTATTATTATAAAGAATACAGTAGATGGTGTAAGAGCCAGTCTTGTGAAGCAAAGGATCCCATTGAGAATTCTAAGTTACCGTGTGGAAAATAAATAAATAAATAAATAAATAACACTAATGTCTGGTGCTTTTGAGCAACATGATGTGTCAGGAGGATCTAGTCAACAGTGATAATGCATGCCAATATATATATATATATATATAAAAACATTTGCATTCATTATACTTCAAAAACTGGCTGTGATTTCAAAGGAAGGTCACATGAACCTTACACACCTTACACAAGAATTGCACACCTCTCTATGTTTTTTAAAATGCCTTAGAGTCACGTTACATAACATGAGATACATAAAAAAGGCAACCTGAGTGAACATTCAACACCGTTTTTATTTATTTATTTGAAGCAAAAATAAATAAATAAAAAATTATCCAAAACCCATCACCCATGTGAAAAACGAATTGCACCATTAAACTTCAAGTCTGGTTGTGCCATCTTCAGCAGAAATAACTGAAACCAAATGTTAACAATAACTGGAGAGCAGTCTTTCACTTGCGTCTAAGAATAGGATTTACTCCTGTTCTTTGGATCATTGTCCAGCTGCGTAATCCAGTTGCGCTTGAGTTTCAACTAACGGACTGAAATTCTCTGACATTCTCCATTAAGATTTTCTGGTAGAGAGCAGAATTCATGTTTCCCTCAATTATTGCAAGTTGCCTAGGCCCACCAGGCAAAGCATCCCCACACCAGATGTAACAGGACCCCGGTCTTTCCAAAAGTTCCACTTTCAACTCATCAATCCACAGAACATTCCCCAAAAAGGTTTGAGGATCATCAAGGTATGTTTTGGCAAAATTCAGACGAGCCTTACTGTTGTTCTGGGATAGCAGTGGTTTTCATCTCACCACTCTGACCTTTACTGGTGCAAGAGAGGAATGTAGGTCCTTTGATGTTGTCCTTGGGTCTTTTGTGACTTCCTGGATGAATAGTGCTCTTGGAGGAATTTTGGAAAGTCGGCCACTTCTGGGAAGGTTCACTACTGTGCTGAGTTTTACCATGTGAATATAATGGCTCTCGCTGAGGGTCTTTGGAGTCCCGGAGCCTTTGAAATCGCTTTGTAACCCTTCCCAGACTGATGTATTTCAATCACCTTCTTCTTCATAATTTCTGGAGTTCTTTAAATTTTGGCATAGTGTGTTACTGGGTAAGACCTTTTAACCAACTTCATGCTGTTGAAAAAGTTCTATTTAATTGTTGATTTGATTGAACAGGGTTTGCAGTAATCAGGCCCTGTTATGTCTAACCCAGTTGAACCCCATTTTCATAGATTTGGGGGCAAGTAAATTTTCACACAGGCCCAGTTGGATTAGATACATTTATTGCTTAAATAAATAACTATCATTTAAAAACTGTATTTTGTGTTTACTCGAGTTGCCTTTGTTTTATCTTAGATTTTGTTTTCAATTCTGAAACTATTTACTATAAAATATAAACAAAAAAAGAAGAAATGGGATAAAAAAAATTAAATAAAAAAACTTTTTCACAGCATTGTAAGTGCATAAAGACTCTTTCCTGTAAGGATTGATCAAGTGTTACATTTTTAATATAATTCACACACACACACACACACACACACACACACACAGGCAAACACGATGGCAAACCAGGCCCATCTGACAGAGGAGATGCAGTGATTACATCTGAAATATGGAGCTTTGAGGGTATGCAGATGTGTTGTTGACCTGGCCTGAGGGCTCACTCCCTTGGGTACAAAGAAATACTGTAAACATGTCCATCCTCTCTTTGTTCCATTAAACCTCCCCTTTACAGACACGCGCTTTCTCCAGCAAGTGCACATTACCTGTGCAATCACATCGTCTCTCACACGCCACACAAATCTCCGACTTCTGTAAAAGAAAGGAAAGGGTCATTAATGCTGCTTAAGATTAAGGTTTATTGACATGTTTATGATCTATAATTACCAGAATTTGCTCCTTTCCTTCACCATGCCTGAATGCTAAATACCATGGGTGATACTTTGCTCTGCCATTCTTATTCAGACCTTTTCAGAATTCAGAAAACCCTTAGAATGGAATCTTCTTAAAAATGGTGTGTCCTTTGTAAAAATGATGTGTCCTTTTTAACAATAAATGCGGTCTTCACAGGCAAAACCCGGGGGCTCAAAATAAAAGACATTCAAAGTTATTAATTATTTAAACAATCAATTTAACAGGGCACACCTGGGCAACAAGAAACACATCAGTCACAGGCTCCAATATTTTTGATCACTTGGAAAATGTGTGGGTTCAAACAAAAGGTGCCATGTTCTAAGCTGTTGAACACATAATAAACATAAATATCAGGAAATGAAAACTGAAATTCTGATCTATTGTCTCATGTTAATCAAACCCAAATGTCTTGAGTGTGTAGCAGAAACGAAAGAATTGGCCTTGCCATTCCAATACTTTGGGAGGGGACTGTATATACACGCATCATTGTATGGTCTCTCCTACAAGACAACGCAATCAGCTGTACATCAGGGAGAAACCAAGAAGAAATTTACTTATCAAGTTTATACATCAATAAATGGATGACGTCTCCCTTGCAGTCTTGAAACAGTGAAAGACCTAACATTAATTACATCTCATTGCATTGCAAGTTGTTGATATTGTAGGAATGAATGGGGAAGCTGAATGGAAAATAAATTAAGTAACGGTAAATGAAGAATATTTTGGTTAATGTGAATAATCACCACTCTGATCATCAAAATACTGATTGAGGAATTATATAACTGAATACAATGGTGATAATTAGAAAGTGTAAGAAAAGCAGTAAATCTAGTGAGGATTTTATTTCTAACAATGACCTTACCCGAACAAACTGTTTGTAAAAAATTGCCTAGGTCTGTCGGTGAAATGAAATGGCAATCATGCCACAGGAATCTGCCAAAAAGTTCACACAGGGAACGTTCTGTTCCTCTTAGAGCTCAGATTGTTACAGTGGACCTGGCACTGAACCACCAAATTACTAAGGAAAAAGGAAAAAACCCTAGATACCCTTTTTATGCTTTAAATAGCTTTGGTACATGTGAGGTGGCTCTAGAAGCAAAGACTTCTAAATGCCTGAGGACAGGTTGATCTATTCCTACAAATGGCAAATTTCAGATTTATATATGAAAAGCAACAATCTAATTATGCTGTGCAATCAGTCCTTGCAGAAAGACACCCTGGCTGGATCAGTGGGTGAACCTGGGTGCAATCATGTCGTATGGAGGACACATCTCAGTCATGACTAATCTCATCATCATCTCATCTCATCAAAAAATCTGAAGAATTGATTGAGTTCAAGGTGTTTTTTTTTTAAGAGCATGCACAAATCTTCTCTTCACTTTAATAATGAAGGAGATTTGGGTCCTGAATCAGACTTCACAATACAGTTCTACTAAATCAGGCAAAAGTCTGTGGATATTATTTGGAAATGAACACTTTTTAGAAAAATGTGTTCCGAATTTTTTTTTTTTTTTTACAAAAGGTGAACGTATTGAAATCATTCTCATGCCTGATATTGGGAAACTGTCGCAAGGTTGTAATGGACTTTAACAGGAAACATGGCTGCCAAATCCATCCATCCATCCATCTTCTATACCGCTTATCCTTTTGAGGGTCACGGGGAAACCTGAGGCCTATCCCAGGGAGCATCGAGCAGAAGTCGGGCTACACACTGGACAGGGTGCCAATCCATCGCAGGGCACACTCACATACACACACACACACATCCATACACCATGGACACGCCAATCAGCCTACCATGCAAGTCTTTGGACTGGGGGAGGAAACCAGAGTAACCAGAGGAAACCCCCTCAGCACGTGGAGAACTCCGCAAACTCCGCACACACAGGGCCCTGGTGGGAATTGACCCCCAGCCCTGGAGTTGTGAGGCGGACGTGCTAACCACTAAGCCACCCTGTGTGGCTGCCAAATGTATTAATTTGGACCAAAAAATTAATTTGGACCAACCAAGAAGTGAATGTCCACAAACATCCACTGAAGAAGGTATAACCAATGTGATGCAGGCTTACATAGTCCCCTCTGTAAGGGGACCTTTGGACACCCTGCACTTTACTTGAGTATTATTGAAAGTGAATATTTGTACACTCTTTACAAAGAGAAAAACATACTTTTTACTTCTTAAATTTTCATTTAGACCTTCAAAATCCCAAACATAATTTTGAGAGAAAAACTTCTCTCATCTACTGCAGTAAAATCTTTGGGTTTTGAAGGATTCCAGTGCTAATAAATAAAAAATGGTGGCCACACAAAATATTGACACGTTGGGCCCAATTTGGACATTTTCACTTAGGGGTGTACTCACATTTGTTGCCAGCGGTTTAGACATTAATGGCTGTGTGTTGAGTTATTTTGAGGGGACAGTAAATTGACAATGTTACACAAGCTGTACACTCACTACTTTACATTGTAGCAAAGTGTCATTTCTTCAGTGTTGTCACATGAAAAGATATAATCAAATATTTACACAAATGTGGGGGGTTTACTCACTTTTGTTATATATATATATATATATATATATATATATAAAAAGCATGTCCATGGCATTACATGCACCAAAGCCGGAAACCACCACACTACTGGATGTGACATGGTAATATGGTGTCAGCTCTGTGGAAGCCCTTTTGAAAAAGGCCGTTTTTACATGCAAATGTAGAGCCTCTGATTCCTTTTGATTCAGCACTCAATGTTAGACCTCAGTGTGCTTGCGAGAGCACAAGTGGTGTTCAGGTGAAATTACTGAAAATTGGTTTCTTGCTTTGTTAAGCACCTGTGGCGAGATCAAAGGACAGTATTGCGTATGTGTCATCTCGATTTCAATGGGCGGTGATGTTGCAATACCTGATAGGTCAGTCATCGGGAGACAAAAGAAAACTTTATACAACCTGATGACAATGCACAGTTGCTCTCTGTGAAATTTTCTGATTAAAGAGAAATCATTGTAAGATTGTAATCAGATTGTAAGCGAGCAAAAAAACAAACAAAACAAACAAACAAAAAACACTGCTCAAAAGCCTTTTTAGGAACTTTCTTCATTGGTAAAACATTAAACAAAAACTTTGTTTTTACATTAACATTTATAGCATTTGGCAGAAAACTTGATCCAGATTATCTTACAGAAGTGCTTCATCAAAAGTGCATCCTCATGCTAGCTAAAACCTTGTTGGGGTTAGTATAGCATGAAAGCACACAAGACAAGTTGTTTTAATAGATTTCTTAAATGGAAATTTTAGTGCTTGGATTTTTAATATACCTATGAACACTATGGCAGGATAAATTAGAGAAACACAATCTAATATGTGGCTCCTAACCAGACATACTATATCTACCACAGAAATATTTTTCCCTCCATTTAAATAGGCTTTCTTTTATCTTTAAATAAAGCTACAGGAGACATTTAGATATTCTCTAATGTTCAAGTGAGTCATCACTTCCACGAACAAGTGATTGGTGGTATGATGAATGCTGATCAGAGCTACTCGACTAAACCAGAAACCTTATATAATACAATTCTCCATTCTTCATTAGACTGTTCCAATCTTTCTGGAGGAAAAAAAAAGAGAAAAGAACTGTCCCTTCCACAGGTGATGCCATTAAATAAGAGCATCAAAAGAAAGAATGCAAAATGATTAGCTAGACTCTGAAAAGGCAATTAATGCCAATTTGTCTTTTGTACAACATCTGTTACTGCATCTTTATTCTAATTGAATCTTTTTGTATGAACTCCAAAGCCACTTTGTTCTTAATGCAATAGATTACCTGATGTTTCCAAACTACAGCAGGAGGAAATGTTTACTAAGATCTCTCATGACAGTAGGTAACCAATCACTTCAATTATCACTGTGAGCTTGATCTTATCCATTTATGACCTACAATCAAACAGAAGTCAGTGGCTGCGGAATTCAGGAAGTCAAAATTTTGTCAGTGCCAAACACTGGCTATGTTCAGCTCCAAACTAGCTTGTTTGGTGGAACAGTATGAAACAGAATAAAAAATTCAGTATAATTTATTGCATAAAAGGGATCTAATGATGACAAGTAGGACACTGAATGACACGGCAGCAGTAAGACTAAGAAGTTTTATGGAAAAATGCTAGAATATGTTTGTGCATTTTATGTTGTAGGTTTTCAGTCAGCTTCTTCAATAACCACTTTTAAAAGTGGTTTCTTCTTTGAAAATGTATTTTATTTTTAGCTTTTGAACAGGTCCTTTAATAGTAGTAGTAGTAGTATTACTAGTATTTTAAATTTATTCGTAATGCTGTCATTGTTTGTTTGTTAATTGATCTGTAAAGCACTTTGCATCAACTTCTGTTGTTTTAAATGCGCTCAATAAATAAAAAGTTGACTTGACATTGCTAGCACAGATTTGAAAAGTTCTTGAATATAGGCAAATCTATGTAAACTCTCATCATGAGAAAGTTAAGCCTATTTCTAGGCATTTTACCAACTTCAAGCCTGAAATGTACTTATAGGTCGTTTTGCTTCTTTAATTCTTTAATTAATGTAAAACTGTGTCATCCAGAGGTCCATAGATGTTTCAAGGGTAAGAGTTGAAACTACTTTTCTTGTCACCGGGGTGGTACCATCAAGGGTAGATATTTTGTTAACTTAAAAAATTATAATATTAAAAATTATTCTAAAAGGTACAAAACATACAAACTTGATGGTACAAACTGAGCAACAAGGGAAAAAGTACCGTTGAAAAAAGGGAAAAGTACTATGAAAAAGTAGTTGCCCCATCCTGATTTCTGGTAGAAAGCAAAATTCATGTTTCCCTCAATTATTGCAAGTTTCCCTAAATCAGCAAAGTCAGCAAAAAGTATGTATTATATAGTATTATTAGTTAAGACCTTTTAACCAACTTCATGCTGTTGAAAAAGTTCTATTTAAGTGTTGATTTGATTGAACAGGGTTTGCCGAAATCAGGCCTGGTTGCGTCTAGTCCAGCTGAACCCCATTATGAATCAAGTTTCATAGATTTGGGGAATTAGTAACTACGGGGGAAAATACATTTTCACACAGGCCCAGGTGGTATTGGATAACTTTTTTGCTTCAATAAATAACATTATCGTTTAAAAACTGTATTTTGTGTTTAATCAGGTTGCCTTTATCTTAGATTTTGTTTACATTTCTGAAACTATTTAGTATGAGCTATACACAAAAACAAGAAATCAGAATGGGGCAAATACTTTTTCACAGCACTGTATGCAAGTCATTATTGCATACATCATGTGTACAAGGTTAAAGGAAATTCCCGTGATATTTAAACATAGTGAGCTGCATTGATGTGTCACTTTACTTGCACAGCTATGGAGCTAAAGCAAAGACTTTAACCATCCTTGTCTGTACAACTGGTTTGATCAAATGCAGGTGGAAAGTTCATGGAACCACAACTGATCACTGGCTCAGAATTTCACAATGACTAATGATAAGGAAGGAAAGAGATAAGCCAGTAGTCATATGAACAGTTTCAGGAAGAGTTGACCTGAAAGCTTATTAGAACAATAAGCAGTGCATTACTGCAATAGTATTGGTTCCTACACCTCATGCACATGCAAAGGAAACATATTAGAGGAGAATCATCATCTGGGGAGAAAATGCACAACCCCCCACCAAAAGGTAAACGTGGTCCTGAGTTGAACTGCACTGAAGATGGAGGATTGATGGAGTATTTTTAAATTTTTAGTCCATCATAGGGATCCTTATAACCTTGGTGAATTGATGATTTAGGAGGAGGAATTGGGCCAAAATTTAAACCACAATGCGGCAAAACGCTAATTACATCTTGCCATGGTCATCTGGAAACTGACTGCCAACTGCCAACTACTGATGGTAATTTTTTTTACCAACAGTAGTACTGTATTTTTTTTTTTACCAACAATATATTTCAGATGTACAGAAATGTATTAGTGTTATGGCTGTTATGTTACATAAACATAATTTAACATGCTGTGAATTTTCAAGAATTTTGCAGACGACCTGCATCCAATATGAAATGAACAAGAAAATATTCCATGTTTAAAAAGAATATATATATATATATATATATATATATATATATATATATATATATATATATATATATATATATATATATATATAAAAAACACATGAATAGTATGTCAGGAAATGATGTCTCAAAAAACTGATGAAAAGAACTGATGCAAAACTTGCCAAGAGGATTTGAGCCACTTCATGTAAGTGGTGCTTCTATTAAACTGATTCACATTATGGCAATGGGGGTAGGAGGGTAAAGAGGGTCAATTTGGTAAGGTACACGGTAGAGCTGGGAGGGGGTTGGCAGTTGTATGTGTATAAATGCACCGAGCACTATGTGAAGGACCAGAGAAAGACTGCAGACTTCGCCACATCCTCTAAAAAACCTGAAAGAATAATTTTTGAAGAAAAAAGTTACAAATAATTTTTTAACCATAGATTCATCCAGTCAGTTCACCGATTGATTAGTAACGTCCTCATTGTCCGTTATTCTCTTTTTGATAATGGAAATTTGGAGACTGCTGGCTGTAATCATCACCGCGAGTGTCCTTGCATGCAGTGTTCAAGGAATGTCCATTACTCTTAACAAGGAACACTGGCTTTCCAAGAACTTGGAGGTATGAATGACTCTACACATACACATATTGTCTCTTGCATTAGTAAGCTTAGATGTCAGTGTAATATTTTTTATACATCATTCAAGATTCAGAATTATGTCTATATATAATGACAAGGATTTTGTTTCAATTATTAAAGCCAATAATAGGAATTGGGCTAAAAACAATGTTAATTCTGTATGATTCTGAATTTAATACTTCTAATATAGTTGCAAAACCAGCTGCTGTACATGTAAACTAAACTACAGCAATTGAATAGTAAACATTTTCCTGCAGTGGATTTATACTAACACAAATGCAAATGGAAAAAAGTAATAAATATAAAAATCTGACAATCATTTGATTTAGATAAACACACATTGCATCTATGGTTACTAGGACAAACCTTTGGTGGACACATTATCGAGTGAAGTGGCAAGTCTAATCAAGAGATCCAAAGCACACCAGTTCTACAGTCTAATGGGAAAACGTGCTGGTGAGAATTTATTTTTCCTTGACAACAGGCGTATGTGAAAGCGATATTTCAAACCTGTCTAGCTTTGATTAATACGAAGTTTACACATACACTTTGTTAAATGTACAATATGACTATATGGAGTGTTAAAATGAAGGAAACAAAACTTTTCCCATCTCATTTCTCTATAGATATTCCTCAGCGTATGAGATTAGGTCAGAAAAGTGAGTAATGAAACCGTAAAACCTCTAACATACTAACTGAATCCTTTTGATATATTATGAACAATATGTAACAAAATAATAATCTATTATAATAGAGACTATAATATTTATCAGGGGGATACATATTTTCTTTTCTTGTTCTGCCATCTTTACAGGAAATAAAGGAGAGAAGTTTGTTGGTCTTATGGGTAGATCATTAAGAGGAGGTAAATTCTAGTTGTCACTACAGACAGGCTCTCTGCACTACATTAGACATTTGTTGCTTGCCGTCTGTGGTGGTGTTGATGTAGTGGTGCACGGACATGATCCATCATCCTGCGCTCAATTTCCTCATTTCATGCGGAGTGCGGTGTGGCCTTTGTTACTACTGCGGTCATTCAGCTGGAAACATTTGTCTAACCTAACATTAACTGTTGCTTATGTTGGATTGTACTACATGTCAAACACGCTCATGCTGCAAGAGTAAATCACTAATCATTGTAAACACACCAGGAATTGTAGTGTTAATTAAAATGACAGTTAATGACAGTTAATATGTTGCTCCGACTTAATGAGAAGAAGCATCAGATCCAAAAATGCGAGCTACTCATGCACTGTGCGCTGGTTAAGCCTTCAAAGGAACGCAGTTTGTGTAATTTGTTGAGCTCAAATATATTTCTATAGTAAATGAAATGCAATTAAATACAATAAGAAATAAGTTTCTGGTTCTGTAACTATTACCATTTGATGATTTTCTTAAACTGAAGTATCAAACTGTGGAATCTGGTCTAAAATGTCAGATTCCACTGGCTTCCAAAGTTAGATAGTAGATCTTTAAAATAAAATTGTTACCTCACCCCACCGTTTAAAACATGGCATTTGTTTTTTGCAGACACATTCACGAGAATAATCCCAGCCGAGACAAGTACAGCTATGCAATCAGGTGCAGCATTTTAAATCACACACATTTAACTGAATTATATATGCGATAAATGCCACAATCTTGAAGACTGACATCTATGTTTTCTTCCAACAGATTTGCAAGAGGAATGGGACAATCCTCAATATTACTGATAGTCACGATACTACGTGAGAGCATTTTCCTATTTAGAAGGAAGCAAAAGCATCCATTAACATGTAAATTAAGCCTGGAGATGTGAAATAAAGGTATTACTTGTTGCACAAAAAAAAGTCTTCGCATGCATATGTAAAATACAAGAAACATACGTGCACATTTCAATGGTTTATTGGAGATCTGAGCATGACTTTAAAAAAAAAAAAAAAGGTCAGAAAGGAATGAAAAGCGAAAAGCTCTGAAAGAAGGAAAAGATGAAATACTGTTTGTTTGCTGACTATACTATACTGAAACTGTCATCAGTAATAGGATTAAACCCAACTTGTAAAGCATGTGTGTTGAATACCTGTTGTAGGAGGCGCCTTTCATGTATAGCTGTCAGTACAGTGTCATCCCTGATATAAAAGCACCTGATTGAAATATTCAGTTAATTACAAAGTCTTTCTGCAGTTGATGGGTGTGAGAGCTGCATAAATACTTTGCAATGACACCTATGCTTTGAAGCTGACTGGCCCAACCCAATTCCTATTGTTATGTTATGTTAAGTTTAGTTTCATCAGAGATAAGCTGGTAAATCAAGACCTTCAGTAAGATTTGAATATTAAGGTGTGCTGGAATTAAACTCTTTCTAAAAATTGGGTGTGTTTTCGTTAAGTCACTGTCAAATGTCATCCTTTGAAACGCAGAACACTCCAAAATGTGTACTCAAAAGAGAGGATTTGCAAAATAAGTACAGCGGCACAAGAACAAAAACAAAATCACAACAGAGCTGGAAGTAAAAAGGCCACACGGAGACCAAAATAACAATGAATGCTGTAAATTCATTGGAACAGATGCGGACATATGTAAAAGGCTGAATTGGGAGAAAAGGGTATTCAATGGGACTTCCTAGGTTCCTTTGGGAGGGGTCCATTTCAGTGAACTTGGATCTATGGTCTTGTTGCTGGTGCCTCGTTTAGTCTCTTTTGCTTTCCAATCATCAATCAGATCCTGTGATGGTAGACATCAAGGAACATTTTACAATCATATTGTACAGATGAAAGAAAAAAAAAAAACACTATCTACTAAAGGTGGATGATATGACAATGTTAGTATTATAAGCTTCTCTCAGGATGAACAGTCGCCCTGAGGTATGGGATATAAATTTTTTGGAGATTCCAGCTAGCAAAACTAAAATCCTGAAACAAGACCATCACTTTACGTCAAAGTTACTTAAAATTTACATTATCAGGGTATCTGCAGGTATCAGCACTTCAAATTTAATAATTTTAATACCATACCATTTAACACCATATTCAAGACATTTCCAAAAAATTTAAAGACCTGAACATCACTTCAGTCCTGCTACATGATTCATCTGCTATAATGGATTGTGTTCATGAATACACTTCTATTTCTGGGTTTAAGTAAACTACAGCAGGGTGAACTTCTATAGAGGTATATGGAACACCATAGTGCATATCCTTTTTTTTTTATTATTACCATTTGCTCCAACAATGAAAGAATAAAAATCCAGCATTTCCTTTCCATGCCTTTCCAAGAGAGGAAAACAATATAGAGAGATGGATTATGGCAGTCAGAAGAGAAAAAGATGTAAAATTTACCATCACTCCTTCAGCAGCTGTATTAGAAATTTATTAGTAATTTAATGCCAGGGTAATGCAACAAGTAGTGTGATAAATATAACCTACAGAAATTTTTGTATACATAAAAAAACCTATGCTATTTTGTAATATTACTAATTCACTGAATAATACTTACTAATAATAATAATACATTTGTATTTGGGGTACAAATAGTAATATAACAATAGTGATATATTTCTGACTTAATTCACTTTTATGCATTATGTGGCTTTTACTTTGGTGGAAAACTGCAGGAAGAGACTTCGCTTAGTTGGCAACGGTTTTTTAAATTCACTTCTCATTACCCATCAGGTGAAATGCTATAAACCTTTGCCACACAAAAATGTTTGAGATTACGCTAACGCAAAACCAAAGTGAATCTGGTGCGTGTTGTGTCTAAATGCACGTTAGAAGTGACTCAAACTCACAGCACCTACAAAGATGATGGTGAGGAGCAGCATTTACTGTGAACCGAGCTGCTCTAAAACACTGATGAGCCGCACGCACACCGAGTGCGACACAGTCACATGGCTTTACCATTTCAAACAGCAACGAACAAAAATACAATTAAAATCTTCTTTATGGTGTTGCTTGGGTGCATTTTTAAGACCGTTGAAATGTGAATTTAAGACATTTTAATGTTAATCAAAGCCTTATTTTTAAGACATTTTAGGACCTGCAGACACCCTGATTATGGAAATTGAGATATTTAGAAAGTGAATTTTTAAACAGTAGCCAAGCATGTTATCTTGTAAGATCAAATACTCATAAACCTCAACAAAAGACTAACTTAGTAGAGAAAGACATTTTGAGCCAATTAAGGTCATAAATGTTGCTCAATAAGTTTCAGTTTTCACCACTGTATTGTCCAAGTGGTTTCAATTCATAAAAATCTGAAACTGTCTTTAAACAAGACATTTAACCATTTTATTATATTAAAAGCATTAGAAAAAAAAAGAATTCATGTTTCTGTGCAACCACAAAAACATACTACAACCTGCTAGCTGATCTTATATACACTGGAAAGTTCAGTTTAATAAGCACATTGTATACAGCTAGCTAACGTTAGTAATATTTAAAGCTAATGTTATCTCTGAAAGGCACTGCCTCTTCTCACACACTTAGGCTTCAAGTCAGATCTTTTATGTATGAGTGTAAAAAGAATGTGGATATAGATTGGCCAAAACCATGTTAATCCTGGATGATGATTGGCTGGCAGGGAGAACCTTACAAAATCAGGTTTTAGGAGTCTGGAAATAGAATGTTTCATTCTGTTTCATAGAATGCCCCCCCCCCCAATATTACACCAAAAACAAACAAACAAAAAAAACCAACACAACAGGACTATGAAATATCTCCCAGTGATCAAACATGTATTTAACACATTTTCAACCAAAATGACAAACAAAGTAACACTAAGGTCATCGTGTGTAAGAATAAACTAAGAGCTTGGTGGATCTTATTCCACAGCATTTTTTTCCTTTTTATTATACCACAGTGCTACTGAATTATTATAGCTGATTGGTCAGAATGTGTTGGTTAATTTTCTATAGCAGCAGCTCTGACAGTAGTGCTGCAAGACAATTCACAGGTTTAAATTAACATGCTTGTTCTATTATTATTGTTTCTGTAGCACATTGCAGCTTTTTTTTTTTTAATATCACCAACCTCTAATATCCACAGGCAAAACAATAATTAGCATTAAAGAGATACTATTGCATATGTTTTACCTGTCTCTTTAAAACCAAGTGTTTCCCCTTCCAGTACTTCAGCATCTGCAGTGACTGCAAAGTGCTGACGATATCCACCGGGTTCACAGCTGTCTCTTGGCTGATTTCTGCACAAAATAAATACATAAGATTGCAGAAATTGACTCAGTGAACCATCTAGAGAGCAATCACAGTGGTTTTCCTGCACTGTTTCTTACCACTGGTGGTCTTAACATGTACTCTTTCCTCAATTGCCAAATCCATAGCTTGATTTTTGGAGTCCATGCACTAGTGATCTGAATTCTCTCTTAACGTCTATCTTTCCATGGCTGGTTAAGATGGCACACCTATGTATCCAGACCTTTGACTGTGTGCCACAGTTTCACCCTGTGGCTGACTGGCTAAGGTTTTATGTAAATGACCACTCTGCTGTACTTACCTTTGATAGAGATCTCTTTTCCCTGGAAGTTGTACATGTATCGCAACAGGACTTCCTTCCAGTAGCTGCGGTAGCTGATGAGCCCCAAGTCAGAGAGAGGTCTTTCAGGAGATCCCACCTTCTCCTCCACTTTGGACAGTAGATAACCTACAGCAAACACAAATAGGTTTAGAAAATATGGACACACTACAAAGATCAGACTCGCACACTGGCTAATTTGAGTTGTCCAGCAAAGCTTAGAGTATCGATATACAAGCTCTGGAGGGCAAAAAGTCACATACTTTTTTTTTTTTTTTTTTTTTTTTTAAATCCAAGCATGTTTTATCAGGAGGAGATTAAAACTGTCATTATATATGACTGACAGCTTCTCTGAGCGAAGTAGTCACTGAGGCAACAAAGGACTTTTTTCAGGATCTTCGGGAGGAGATAGGAGCTTTAACTTTAGTTTCTACATTTCCATAACTGTTTATTTCACACTGACACAATGAGTTGAAAAGGTTCAGGGGTGTGTGCTTGCAATTAATTCTGCGGGAGTGTAGGTGGGACCTTGATACTGTGGCTGCACTTCATGCTCATTACTCCGCAGACTCGGGCTCCGAGTTCACTACTGTGCAGACTCAGGCTCGAAAGATGTCAGCACCATATTGGGCTTCACATTTCGACAAAGGAAGAGAGTGAAGGTGCATCGTCCATCGTTTTTAACAGTCTATAGCCATCAGTCAGCATGACAGGAGGGTCTACTGCACGGATGTATGTAGTGGGCAGTTGCTTATCAGTATAAACAAAAATGAATCTTCTTAATGAAGCAAAGACACAATAATGATGCAGCTGTCTGGTCGTCAAAATGGCAGCGATTATACAGTGTGGTGTGCCATGATACGAATACCTGACTGTGTATGAACACTCACTAAAATCAATCAGCATCTTGCCATAGCCCTGCCTCATGTACTGTGGCATGGTGAGAATGCAGGACACATTGTAGTTCAGGAAGGAGTTTTTTTCCTGCAAAATCAGACAACAGGTTTAGCAAAACACTCTCAGTTAGTTATCAATAAAATGTCTCTAGTGTGTGAAACATTAATGTGAATGTTGTATGTGTAACCAGTGGAGGAGAAGGCATATCTGGCTTTTGGGACCTTCATACCTTTGAGAAATATCCCACGAGATGGCAGCCTGTGTTGTCAGCCTCAGTCATGACATAAAAGAGGAAGGGCTCAACGTCATAGTACAGTGTCTTATGGTCTAGAAACAGCTTAGCCAGCAAACACAGGTTCTGGCAATAAATCTACCAAGAGGAAGGTAAAAGGTTCTTTTGTTAAGCAATGTGTTTCATCTCCAATAAAAATCACTACACAGCAGACATGTAATGCTGTAATGATCAGCTATTACCTTGTTTTTTTTCCCATCCACCTCAAACACTGAGATGGCTCCTTTTCGATAAACCTCATCTCCGGGGGGGTGTTTCCACACACATTTGGCCTGTGGGATTCAAATACAAATTAGAAGCAAGAAAAGAAGCAAGCTGCTTACTAGGCATTATGCATAGCATAATAATAGGGAAGGATAACTGTCTGAAATGCTGGATCAGTATCAGGTTGGATTTGACATGGCAAGGCTCGACTTGCCATACCTCAAGGCAAAGAGAACTGCACCTAGTACTGCACCCACTTGGTCGAATGAACTTTCCCTGGCTGAGTCAGTGGCCATCTTATATGCAGGCTGAAGACCCACCTTTACATTAACTTAAGTAAGCGCTAAACTTAAACCGACTAAAAAACTCAAAACAAACAAATAAATGTAAACGCAACCAATACCCTGTCTCCATACCTGTACTAACTTACATATACTGTGCCTTTGAGTATTAGTTCAAGTGCATTCTTAGGCCTGAACCAATACTCTGAATATGGATATCTACCAAAATGCCATAAATGTCAAATTTATTGACAGAGTTTATGATCTCATATACTGATGTCTTTTAATCACATCCCATAAAAGCATATGATGTTGACAGACAACAGACCTCACAAGAACATACTGACACACACACACACACACAGTCTTATAAATAATGCTATATGTTATAATGCTGTCAAAATAAAGCATGTCACCGGTATTATGGTCACATCCTTTATTTTGACAGCATTATAACATATAGCATTATTTATAAGGCATCAGCTGATACACAGAACAGAGACAGAAAATAGGACATGCTTATAAAAATAAATTAAAAAAACCCTATACAGAAAAAGAAAAATGAAATCAGTTCATCCCTGAGATCACAGTTTGACTGGAACTCTTAAAAGTAGACTAAGAAAGAAACAATGGTTTAGCAAAGAGTAAGATTTTTACCATGTGTCTGCGCAAGATAGTCTGACTCTTCATGTACTTCAGGCAGAACTCGCAGACATATAGGCGGCCAAGCCGGGCGTATTCCTCTGGGTAAGGCGAGTGGTACCAGGTGTCCAGCTCGTAGCGACCAAACAGAATGGTTTTTATCATGTTACTACCTTCAGTGATTTGTCCTTGCATGCGCAGCTTCTCCTGAACAAATCCAGCATACAGACAAAAACCACAACTGAATAAGAACCTGTTAAGTTGTATGTAAAATAACTGAAGAGGAGAAATGAGAGGAAATGTGGCTATTAGCAGAAGCATCTCAAATACGGACCTGATCAAAGCAAAGTTGTCACTGGTCTTATTCAACAAGTTAAAAATGATGACAGCTTATAGCTTTGGCTGACCATTTTAGAGAGTTAGAAATAATACAATATAAAAACAAGTCACTTGTAACCTTCTAACATGAGAAGTACTTGAGCATGTGAAATATGCTCACACATAAATCACTTTCTGCGAGTGATGCCGATTGCAGAGTGTTCCCAAATTATAGGTCAACTGATTTACAAATAAGGTCATGAGAGAAACGCTCCTCTTTTGTTTTATTTATTTAACAAATAATTATTGGAAATATCTCTCTAACTACGAAGATGGATTTTTCCCTGTTTTTGTCCGCTAAACGAATTATTGTTGTTTCTCAAAGCACATATACTTATGCACCTATCATCAAGTTCATTATTGAGTACTAACACTAACTGTTTTCCCTATAAGTGTTTGAATTTCAAAAACATCTCGTATCACAGTCAAACTTATAGAAAGGTCTGTTTTGTGCACCAGTCTTCTGGATTTTCTAGATTAGTAAATATTTTTGAATGACTCGAGTGACTTACAAATGAGGAAATACAAGCTAAATCACAACAACAATCACAACAATGGTGAACAATTTTAACGAGAAATTCTCCAGAAACTCTGCTAAACGTTGCTGTGCATGAAATCACTCAACATTTTACAGTTTCACCTAGAAATCAGATGGACCGGGACAGTTTTAAAAATCTTCCAGATCTACATAAAATCTGTGTGTGAACAATGCCACTCGAGCTGCCCTTGCTTACAGTCATGCCTCAAGCAGAAACTATGCTTCATGTTGGACTGTATCACACCACCCCCACACGGATTAATTTTTCTATAACAACATGCCCCATCATGTTATTTTTCTAATGTATCGTTCGCAACTGGACGTGACAGTTGAAAGAGATGTGACCTTACAAACACACCTCCTAACTTATTGAAGAGATGCGTCATGAAACGTTAGTTAACCCTTCACAACAGGGTGGAAAGTCTGTGCAAGGAATCTGCCATTAGGTTTTGGTCACTTATGTTACAGACATAATACCATGTTCAGTTGTTACAGTAGTCCTAGATTATAAATCTGGAATTAACAAATTTTTTTATCTTGCATTCACATAAAATTCGTAAAGTCCATTTAGGGTTATTGGCCCAAAAGTCTGGTCTCTCTGCAGAATATAAACACCATACGATTTTATTGGCCATACAATAAGCTAGTTGAGCCTGAATGCAAAAATGTTTAGAGAAGAGAGCAGGAGGAGTCATCTGTTCTTACCAGATCGTCAGACGCTCTTGCTTGGGCTTTTCTAAACAGCTCAAGATCATATTCACTTGTGATGTTCTCCAAAAGTGGCTCTCTATTTGTTCCATGGGTCTGCCTATGTTCCTAATGAGAAATCAAGCTCAAATTCAATACGGTGGACACAAAAGAGTAACACAAATAATATGGATCACAGCAAACAAGAGACATACCATGTACTTTTCTTTCTGCTCCTTTGACAGTCCAGTATCCTTCTTCTTCCTCAATTCTTGAACTTTCTCCTTATATTTTACCTGCCTTGCTGTAGGAGCCTGCAAAAATAATATACAAATCAAACTCACTTGAGCAATTCCAGTGTAATTGATGGGATATCTGAACTCAGTTACTTGCAAAGTATTGTATGGAGAACAAACAAATATTCAAACAGGACAGATTCATTATAATAAAACAGATACAGTAGGTGTTACACACATTCTTGAAAAAGTTCTATTAATTCTATTTTTGTATTAAATTAGGAACCAATATATATTTCTACTTAGGAATAAAAATTAGAAATATAATTACTGTAAATCCAACTCCAACCTCAGGCAAATACCATAGTTTCACTGAAAACCACGTCAATCCTGATGTGCCGGTCAACGTTTGCCCCCTAGTGGCACTTGTATCATGTTTACATCTTTTTCACAATGCTACACAGTCATTGCCCACATACGGAGCACAGGAGAGAGACTAACGCAGGTTTAAGCACCCTGTCCTATGTAACGTGCTGCCCAAGGCATATACGTACATAAGTACATACGGTATGATCAACAAAAACGGGAAAAAAATAAATGGTTAAACTTGTAAAACCCCAGCACATATTGAATTATAATTATAGAATGATCATTTACCTGGTGACGAGTAGCATGTCTGTTGTCCTCATTCTGAGTTTGACTTCTTTCCTCTTCTTGCTTTTCCCGTTCAGTAGCTTTCACCTTAACACAGAAAAAATATTGCGTAAAACTTGTACAAACCGAGATACAAGACAAATGTTCTCAATCAACTGCATAAAATATTGATATCACTATCAAACCTTGCACTCATCAGCTGATAGGTTATGGTAAAGAGGACAGCCAGATATGGAGAAGTGTCTTTCATGTTTTCCAGTTAAATGTCCTGTGAAAGGTTGGGAAAGCATTATAGTTAAACGAACAAACAAACAAAAAAAACAAGCTGTGAAAAAGTTTTATTGTTTAAAAAAATAAGTTTTATTCAGTGAAAGAAAACATTGATTTGCATGGCACTGATAAATATATATTTACCTACCCAGAGAGTTGCATCCAGGTGTGGGGCATTTCATGTTAAAGTTGTAGCTCTCGTGGAAGCGGCGGCGCTTTGGTCGATGAGACGGATCACTGCCCGAGTCTTTCTGGTCTTTGGCTGCACCTTCATCATGGGACGCATTAGGACTGGAGATGTCAATGTCCGATTCGGATGAGGGAGCGTTACCTGTAGGAGTCCTGGGTGGTGACTCGTCTCTCTCTGCTACTTGCTTCACGTCTGCTGGGACATCTGATGTGAAGAGGAGTACAGATAGCAAATTACACAAAACAGATTGTGTATGAGAGCACTACAATGCATGCATGAGTTTATTTATATCCCTTGACCTGTTCAGGATAGAAGATATGATTTGTTTGCACAATATCAATCTATCAAAACATGTGCTACTGTTCCAAATAGATTTTAATTGGGTATAAGAAGCATTTCTGTTTTATAATCACTTTAAAAAAACAACAACAACAAAAAAAACAAGCCAAACAGGACTTTAGAAACAGAACTCAAACTACATTTGTTTTACAATCTTAATAAGTAGACACTTGTCACTATTTACAGGGTTGTTGTGCTCATCGTGTGCACAACAACCATGTAACTCATGACTGGAAATTCATGAAGAAGATTTCAGTGTGCACTCATCACGGGAATGAAGAAACATGGCTAGGAAAAACCCTACACTCTTAAAAATGAAATGCGCCAATAATAGGATCTTCATAGTTTTAGTTTTCATTTTCTGTCATAATAAGTAGTACGCGGAAACACGTTCTCACCATTATGATAAACAAATTAAATAAAGCAATATATGAAAATGTGGTTTCAAACGAATACATCATGTAAGGCCAATGCTATTCAAGGATGACAATCAACACCGGTGTGATGTAATGTGATGCGGCCCACCGCAAAACAGGTACTGTTACCACCCTGTTACTGTGTCTTACACTGCAGCATTTTTTTTTAATTACTGAATGACGTGTCACACTTTTTAACCATTAATAGTCATGTTATGGGATGGCTGAAACAAGTTACTTCCTGTTATATCACAGCATGGTTGAATTCTCGAGTCAGATCGGTCAGAAAGTAGGGAAATGTTAAAGACTTCAAGACAGAGAACTTTGAGCTTTCAGCTTTCTCTGTAACATGCAATAAATTGCTTTTTTGGCCTTATTAACTTCAGGTAAGGGGGGGGATCAAAGATTAGCTGTATAGCTGGTATAATATAAAAAATTATAAAAGAACAAAATTTCAGATAGTATGATTTGTTCATTAACAAATTACATCTGTAATCTTTGGCAAATCGCTATGCTTCTAAATAAATCACTTGAACAACAACACATTACAAGTGCATTAACATAACCCTGTGAGTTGCCTTGCAGTCGACACTACTCTGTATAATAACTAACCTGTTGTGACAGTAAACTAATTTACACCTTCTAACCAATCAGATTTGAGAGTTTAGCAGTGAGGGCAATCACTTGACTTCCCCTTAGGGCTGACTTGGACTGCTATAGCAGGGGTCCCCAACCCCCGGGCTGCGGACCGGTACCGGTCCATGGGTCATTTGGTACCAGGCCGCACAAAAAGAATAAATAACTTGCATTATTTCTGTTTTATTTATTATCGGAGTCTAAATTATGTTTTATTTTGAAAAATGACCGGATTCTCTCCGTTACATCCGTCTACGACTCGCTCTTGACGCAAGTCAAGACGCTTGTCTCGGTCACGTGATATGTTACGTGGTCACGTGATATGTTACGTGGTCACGTGATACGTTAAGGAGTAGAGCAGAAGTTACTGATGCTATGTTGTTGGCGAGATGTTACCAGGACGCTGCTACAGCTGCGATTTCACATTGGATTCACGTTTATTATTATATTTTAAAAAATACCCCAGTTTTTATGCCGGTCTTATTTTATTTTGTTGTATTTATCCGCCACACTTTAAAGGCCGGTCTGTGAAAATATTATCTGATATTAAACCGGTCCGTGGTGGAAAAAAAGTTGGGGACCGCTGTGCTATAGTACTTATGCTTGCACATAACGCGTGTCAGTCCTCTAGGAGGCGCTGTTACACACCAGAATTTACAGAACTACCTTGAGGAAAATCTGAAAACATATACATATATATATATAAAATATATAGAAGATAACACAGACATGATTTTGTTTTGAAAATGGGAAAGAGAGAAATTTTGTACAATTTTGTACAATTGTTTAAAAAAAAACTTTAAACAATTATAAACCAGGTAAATTCTGACTGAAAGCATCTCCAAAGTGTCGAGACGGCTATATTCGGCAGTGTGAGCAGCTCTTGTATGAAAGCAATTCAATTTAACTAGTGTTTATATGAAAGCATGCATTTCTTATCTTTTTTATTTTAAAATAATTGAAGGAAACACAAACTTAATGTATAAACGATCATCCTGTTTGAGCAGAGATCAGATGTGGCTGCAAAGTGCAGACTTAAGTTCAGCAGCTAGCATTTTATGACATGTTTTGTACATGCTGGGCAGCGCAGTCTGGGGAAAATATGGTTGCAGTAGCACAGTGTCAAGAGTTTTAACGAGGTGTTTAAACCCACTGTAGCTATGGGAGCCATATCTTTCGTGATGTAGTAACAAACAGCGTCAATTATTTCTTTCCATCTTCTTGAATCCTTTATTATGTAGCAATGTTCACATTTGACATCATCTTGTTCGGTGTCTTCAATACTGAAGCCAAAATGCGTCCAACTGAAGGACACTGCGTTTTTCTTTGATACAAGCTGCACCTGTTGCTCAGTTACCTCTGTGTTTGAGTCTGCCTCCATGTTGCTTCCATGACGCTGACTGGATGGGGCGGAGTCACGTGACTACACACGCGCTAGTATTTTCTTAAGGGGAACATAGTAACAGGATTAAATAATCGACAAAGGGCAATTACGTCGGTTAGGGGCTCTGAATTTCGGTTTCAATTACTTTTCAATTAATCGTCCAGCCCTAATATTTACATTAACACAATATTATGATTGTAGTTTTCTGTTAATAAACCTATTACACAATAATATCACACTGGGGAAAAACTTGCTTGTGTTCATTTATATTCATCGTTCAGTGAGGTTATGATTATAGAAGAGAATTATTTTTTTTTTATTAAAGACACCGGGCTGAGAAACTAACAGAGCGAATATGCTTAAACTTTTTAGTGTTTTCATCCGTTTCTGTAGTGAGCTGTTTTAAGGTTTTTAACGGGATACACAAAGCATGAGCTGGTCTATAGAAGACAAAAAGTAATGAATGAGGGTAATTTTATTGTTTACACAGAAGCATAACTCTGCCTTCTCTCTCTCTCACACACACACACACACACACACACACTTTTGGTGTTTAGACCAAAATGGTGACTATTGAAAATATTTGGTTAGACATGTGGTGGCATGAGCTGTTTTAAAACGTTAAGCTATAACCATTGCGAGGTTTATTACACTCCACTTCAACCAGCATAGCTTTTTAGCCCAGGTGTCAACAATAAACGTTGTGGGTATGATGACATTTCAGTGTTTTCGGAATTGTGTACAAACAAAAGAGAAGAAAGATATTACAATAAATAATCTTTGTGTTGCTTTCACACCTACCATGTTTTGGAAGATCCTATCTAACATTTTCTTAGATCGGTCTGTTTTAACATGTGAACGCCATCATTATAAAACAGATTAATTATGGTCCACATCAGAATGATGCAGACCTAAGCAATTTGTTTTGTGGTTCCCCCATTTTTAGTCAATTCATTTGATTCTTGATGACAGCTTGACCTTAACAGACCACATCTCAACAACTGCATGGTCCTGTAGGTTCATCCTGTACAACATCAAGAAAATCAGACCCTACCTCACAGAACAGGCTACACAGCTACTATTCTAGGCTCTTGTTATCTCAAAACTGGACTACTGCAACTCACTACTCTCAGGCCTTCCAGCCAGCTCCATCAAACCCCTTCAGATGATTCAGAATGCAGCAGCACACCTCATCTTCAACCAGCCCAAGAGAACCCATGTCACAGCCCTCTTCATCTCCCTCAACTGGCTTCCTGTAGCCGCCCGCATCAAATTCAATGCCTTGACACTCAAGTACAATACCTTGTTTGGAGCAGCACCCTCCTACCTCAACACTCTCCTGAAGGCTTACGTTCCCTCATGCAATCTGTGATCAATCAATGACCGACGATTAGTAGTTCCTACACAGCGTGACCCAAGGTCCTTTTCAAGAACCATCACACTAACTGGTCCTTGGTGGATTCCAACCTCAATTCAGACCACAGAATCTGTCACCATCGTCAAGAAATAGTTAAAGACCCACCTCTTCTGTGATCACCTAAACAACCCCTAAAAAAGAAATAAAATAAAATAAAATACTCCACGCACTTTGCTTTTTCTAGAACTCAGTTAATGGATCTTGTACAGTAGCACTGCTTGTATTGTTCTCTGCTTGATATATCGCTTTGTTTGTATATTCTCATTTGTAAGTCGCTTTGGATAAAAGCATCTGCAATGAGTAAATGTAAATGTAGTCGTTCCACAGACCTGGTCCCAGTCACCTGTGGAGAAAAAATTTTGTGGCATTTAGCAGATGCCCTTATCAAGAGCGACTTACATTTACATATCTGAGCAGTTGAAGGTTAAGGGCCTTGCTCAAGGGCCCAACAGTGACGGCTTGGCAGTGCTAGGGTTTGAACTCACAACTTTCTGATCAGTAACCCAACCACTGAGCTACCACTGCCCTAAAACTGCACACCAACCTTTCTAGTCTCAGTAAGATTCAACACAACTCGGAATTAACTTGGCAAAATGACCTGCTCCGCACTTTCTTCTAGCAGAGTTAGTTAGACAGGGTTTACTGAGGTCCTTCATTAAATTTTAGGACTTTCAGCAGCTTAACCACTACTGTCTTGTTTTGAGGATCAGTCTCAATAAACAAAAGCATTGATAAAGCTACTGAACAGTATTACCTAGTAACACTCTAGCACTATTTGCTGCTTAGAGGAGACAAATCACCTACCTGTACTGTGACCGTGCACTATTCTTTCTAGCCATTGTGAATTTACCTTGAGAGCTCTGGCTGAGGCGTACAGAAGCTCTGGTTAACCGTGCGTTGCTACGTGGATTTGTATCACTGTGCGAGCTGTCTGTCTTCTCGTGCTCTGTGGAGTCGTCTGAATCTGCAGTCCCATCTGAACTGCTCCCGGCAGCTCTCTGCAAGCAAACAGTGAAGCAGAACTTTGCTTATTTGCAGTAGCTCAAGATCTAACTGAAGACGTTACACCACTCATACTCTGAAAGATTCATCATTCAACACCTGGAGGATTGAGGAGAGTGTGTGATCTAGGCATCAGTGTGCACAATGCCGAACTGGCCGCTATAAGCTTACCCTGCATGTTAGTTATATTAGCCTAGCAGCTCAAGTACAGCTTTAAAGAAGCAAAAATCAGACATTAAAAATGTTCTGGATAAGCGACTAAATTTGAGGAAATGAGACACACAGTAACCGTGTAAAGTTACATTTGCTTTTGATGACCTATACCTTTAAAATCATCGAATATTTAGTTATATAGTTTATTCACCATTGAAATAATACGTGTGTTGCCACCATGTGTTCAGTCAAGTCATTTTTGCTTAATCTGGGCTCTAAAAAAATAAAAGTAAAATAAAAATAAAATCCTCAACCAAATGAAGCACATTCTACATACAATTACAGTCTCTGCTTTATTCATTGTCAACAATAATCGATGATGCATTTGGAAATTACATAAGTGTTATGTACACTATATGGCCAAAGGTATGTGGCCACTGGAGACTTGACCATACCATTCCAAAATCATGGCCAATATGGAGTTGTTCCCCCTTTTCTGTTATAATAACCTCCACTCTCCTGGGAAGGCTTTTAACTAGGTTTTAAAGTGCGGCTTTGGGGATGTGTCCATTCAGCCACAAACAAAATAGTGAGCTCAAGTACTGATGTCGGACAAGGATGCCAGGTGCACAGCAAGCATTCCAGTTCAGGGGTTTAAAGTCAGGGTTCTGTGCAGTACACTTGAGTTCTTCCACTCCAACCATGCACATCATTGTCTTCATGGAGCTCGCTTTGTGCACTGGGGCATTGTCTTGCTGGAACAGGTTTTGGCCCCTTAGTTCCAATGAAGGAAAATTGAAATACTACAACATAGACAGTGGGGCTGGACTGGGACAAAAAACCAGCCCTGGCATTTCTGGTCTAGGCGGCCCACCACTACGATCCAGATTCGATCCAAATACACATTGTTTAAAATACACAGTGTGTATACCCACTGTACAGTATATACCAGTTTTAGTGGAGCCGTGTACTCACTCGTGCTTGACTCACTCTCCGGTGATATGAGGTGAACAATCTCTATGCTCAAGTAAAATTGTCCAAAAGAAGAAGCAGCTTAGGGTCAAAGTAGTGATCAACTATTCAACATTTAACACATGGAGCTGATATAATTTATTTCATTTGATAGCGCATTAAATATTCAGTTCATACAGGTTTCAAATATACAAATACTGATAAGGAATATATCTTAATGTTTACAGTACACAGTTAAGATCATCCTTTTCTTTAATATTAATGATAAGAAAGGAGGAATTAGACATTTCTTTGTATGTGACAGACGGCAATTAGGTCAATGCTGTACGTGTTTGGGGATTTGACCTGCAGTCTGCATTCATGAGCAATGGATAGTGGGCTCTGGCTGCAGAAGTGACTCCAGAGAGGAGGTCTGCAGCCAGATCATCTGGAACAATTTGAACAAATAGGCCCCACAGGCCTATTATACAGCCACACGTCTTTATCAAATGATGATCACCGAAGTCACTCACGGCAATGTGAGGTGGAGCTTTTCGGCACACCCTTTGCACTTTGGTCTGTCCATTTTAAGAGATGGAGAAGAAGGGCAGATGGATGAAGTGATATTTAGATATAGGCGGTGCAAGATACTTCATCGCTCCATCGATCGTGTATTGTGATTGGGTTTACGCTGTCAATACAGAAGACAAACCAACGGGCTGCTGTCCCTGCATGGTGGGCCGGTCTTTGGCAAACACAAAACACACATTGTATAGACCCCAAAGTGCGCCGGCCCGCCGGGAAAATGCCCGGTATGCCAGATTACCAATCCAGCCCCAATACACAGAGATTCTATACAAGTGAGTGCTTCAAACTTTGTGGCAACATATGCATGTCATGGTCAGGTGTCCAGACGTTTATCCACATGGTGTTTGAGCAAACCCGAATATTATGGGGTTAATGCCATCACACGTTTCTATCCGATGTGTACCAGACAAGGATGGGTTTTCCTTTCGAGTCTGGTTCCTCTCCAGGTTTCTTCATCGTGTTATCTCAGGGCGTTCTTCCTCGTCGCGGTCACCTATATCCTGCTCGTTACTGATCTGCATCCGTGTGTCTGTAAAGCCGATTCGTGACAACGTCTCCTGACTTGACCAAAGCTATACATTAATAAAATTGAAGCGAACGAACGATGCTTAATTTTAAGACAAACTCTCAGCAGTTGTTGCTAAATGACATGAAGACACAGGTAATACTTATGATAGTGCTATTCTTGCATAAGTCGTGACACGTCTAACATAGGGAAAAGAGTGAAGATATCAGCCATGGACAAGAGTAAACTGTAATATAGTACAGTTTACAGCTAGTTAGTATAGACCGGGTCACGTGAGCAAGCCGGGATTCGAAACGTCGAATCGGTTCAGAGGAATAGATTCGTTTTGCTCAAATGGTTCGGAGTCGACTCGCCATCACTAGCCCAGAACACACACTCAGCGTCTAGCTATCTAACCGACCTTAACATAATACTGACTTCCAAACACGAACAGGGTAGTTATTACCGTAGACCTCTCGCTTTTTCATTAGGAATAAATAATAATAATAATAATAATAATAACAACGTATCCGCCATAATAGCTAGCACAACAATGCTGTTGTTTTTTTTTTAATTATTATCAGTGATCGCTTAGTGAACTTTACACACTTTAATATTTCACGCCGTCCGTTTATATCGGTCTAGCGATGTGTGTTCGTGGTTTAAGTATTGCTTAAATGGTTAAAAAAACTAAATAACTTCACAATATCAGCGTCAAAACGCAGAGCCGAGTGTGGAAAGGCTAACAGGCGTCTAGCTAATACAAAAGAGGAGTCCTGCTGTAAATTTAGCCGTGGCCCAATCCGAAATGGAGTCGTAAAGGACACATAGGGCACTAGATAGGCATTCGAGGGACTTCCCTAATACACTACGTAGTGCGCCTATGTAGTGAACACGGATCTTATTGAGGGAACACCCGCCGCTTCGCTAGTAAAACATTGACCCTTTCGTAACATCTCCCTTCTTACCTTTCTTCGAGGCATTATGACTGTAAAGTAATTCCCGTTTCTTCTCAGTGACAAATAACTAAGTATGTGTTCTTACTTTATCCCCCTTTTTTATTTTAAGATGGGTTGCCTTGATCATTTGGAGCACGGACTTTAAAATTCACTAACTGTGTAGTTTAAGCGACAACAGCCTTTATCGCGCGCCACATTCTCTTTTCCGGTTGGAACCGACCAAGACCGGAAATGGTGATATAAACGGTTGTAAAAGAATTACACCAGAAGATGGCGGCACCTACACATGCTATGTAGATGTGCCATGTTAATGATCGTTAACATGATTTTAAAGTCGCAGACACACACACTCGATTCAGTTCGTGCTTACAAGTGAAAGGTTTTGTTTTTGCGAGTTACCCGTACATCATGGTGTAGGAGTCAATGATAGTTAATCTTTTTTTTTTAATGCAAAGTATCTCATGAAATTTGGCACCCTATGAAATGTTAATACTCTATTTAGGCTCTATTTATTTTACCCATATGTATTTTTAACATTAGATTTTGTATTAGTGAACACAAAAGTCATGTGGCCTATGATATGCACTGAAAATAACACTATCACAGCGTGTTTATTGGTGTGCATCATCAGCTACTGACATTTAGTAATAAAGTCAATAGACAGTAAAGTCAAAATTTTCCTTTAAGCTTTTATGCATGCTCATTTTTACTGATTAAAAATGCAGCATGAATGAATATTGTTAATGCACTATTAATGAAATGTTGGGAGAAAGTGTTCGAAAGTGAAATGAAAATACACCTATGCTATTATGTGCATTTACTGAAATCATTTAGACAGTGACTTGCATACTTTTTCAATCCCTTGAATTTTACCACGTTTTGTGATTATTGAAGTGGGGAGAAAATGAACATAGTTTCCAAAATTATTTACAAATAAAAACATGGAAAAGGTCTGAGTGCATAAATTACAAAGGTCGATGTTGACCTGCATTACTGCCTGTCGCACCTCCTCTGGTGTCCATAGGATTACCCCGCTCATCCTTCAGCCTCGCCAACATGCCTAATGCAACCAAAACTATACAGGCCTCCCCAGTGGCTGTAGTGAGCACCACTGACACTGTTAATGCTCAGTGCCAGTGGTTCCGTATGGTTTCCTCCTGTTACACCTAATACCACTCAGGCATGTTTGCCTAAAGCAATCAGAGCCATACTCTTAAAAAAAGAGCCAGACTTTCCCAGTAACTAAGGCCGTGGCAAGCCCCTCTGGTACTGTTGCTCAGTGCCGCTGGCTCCATATGGCATAGGTCAGCTTCAGGGTCATTAGCCAGGTACCGTCGCTCAACAACGTTTCGCTTCTTAAGTGTTCACCCCCTGTTGCTACAAAACCCTTAAATTGCAAGCAAACATTTGGTTATGTGATATAAACATAACTGCTATAATAGATATCCCAAACTTTGAACATCCTGCACCAGTAACTCCATTAGTTACAGAAAATGGAATGATTTTGCTTAGGAGAGGCCATCCATCAAAAGTCAGTGACCAGGTAAAGTTGGAATTAGTCAGAGAATCGACCAAGAACAAACATGTTGAATGCTTATACAGTTAGAACTTCTGCCTATTTTATATATTTTTTAAAATGCAAACAAAATGCCCTCCCCCCCCATATTCAATATTACAGGCTATTTTATATAGATTCATTACATATCATACATTTTTTAAAAGGAGATACACACACACACACATTTAAAAAAAAAAAAAAAGTTATTGTTATTGAACCATGCTGGTGCTTGAGAATCCTGATGTGAAAACATTTTCCCCCTAGGGTTTCTGGCAGGTTCTCCATCCCCCCATTCGCACAGATGCAGAAGGAAAACGCTGTGGTTTTCCCGAGTGTTCCACTCAGGCCTTTAAATGGGAATGGGGTGGAGGGGCAAAGAAGGCACCTCTAGCAGCTGATACTGTCAATCCTAAAATAGCCCAGATCACTGAGCTACACTTCACACACACACACATACACACAAACACATACACACACTGCACTTACATTCAGGGTGGATACAGAATTTGCAAAAGCTCTGAGAATTATATTGGATTATACATTAAAAAATCCAAACATTTGTACTACAACGGTGAACTCTGAAGGCTCAAGATGCCACTGATTGTCAGACCGGATGACTGGTGAGTGAAGCTCTAGTGTTTTGTGTGAAAGGGGAGTACACCACATGATTATGAATGCCCATGTGCGTTCACTGAATAACTGTGCAGATAGTGGTGTAGTTACTGAATCTGAAATGATGATACAGACATGAGGCATTAAGTATTATATAGTGTTTAAAGTATTTGGATAAATTATATTTATGTTTTTTCTTTCCTTCTTGCCTAAAGTCAACCAGCAAAAACACTCTGGTTTGACCGCAAAAAATACATTACAATAAATTTCCTGGTTCAGAAAGCGACAAATGTTCAGGTCGATGTCCAGGACACCAAAATGATCCTAAGGTGAGAAACTATTGCTGTGCAATACCCCCAATTCACCCCTCCCATTCCCCCTTTAAATTGTCTACATTTTGTAATGTTACAAGCTGGAATTAAATTGGACTTAATATGGTTTTTATATTTCTCAGATATTTTTGTAGCCCATTCGTTCAGATTACTTTCCTGAACTTCTGACTTTACATAGAAATATAATTTTTATTAAATAATTCATGACAGTTCATCTAATTACTCATTAATTTACATCTTTGTTTTGCAGCTGCAAAGATGACGACGACAACAACATTTATAATGAGATCGAATTTTATGATCGAGTGCACAAAAATGTAAGCTCACAAACCTGTGCTCCAGCAGTTTTGTTATGGAAAATCATGTAAATAATTAATTCATTGTGCAGAAATGCTCCTTGACAGTATTCAGTGAGGTCAACCCAAATTAACAGTGATAGCTCAGTGGTAGTGTAGCAGTTAACACTGGGCTACTGATCCAAAGGTTGTGAGTTCAAATCCCATCATCACCAGCCTGCCTCTGTTGGACCCTTAACTGCTCAGTTGTATAAATTAAATAAATGTAAATTGCTCTGGATTAGGGTGTATGCCTTAAATGCTATTTTATATTTATTTTTGCAGCATGGCTTCAACTGCTTGTCCTGAGCATGGAATTTATCTACATTCAAAATTCTTTAGTTTTTATTTACTAACTTATTTACAGTTATTTAAAAATATTTTTTGATTTGCTTAATACTTATTACTCAAGAACACATGAAAGTGCATGAAATTTAGCATTTTTAATTTAACAATGAGTAAATACAGTACATAGTTAAGCTAACTAGTAGATAAAGAAGATAGAAAAACATGCAGCCAAATACAAAATAGCTTTTTATTTCAGATTTCTGGGGGTAAACATGCAGACAGTCTTTTACACACAGCATGTTACTTTTATTCCAGTTTTACTCTCAGAGGTGATAGACAGGATGTCAGGAAGCAGTATTAGGTGTATTAACATGAAGGGAGCCTTAACTTTAAATGTTCTGCAAGACTTTTGTGACAAAAATAGCGTATATAAATGTGTTCCAGAGTGTATATAAATGTTATCCCAAAAACATTATTATTTTTTAATTTTTAAATAAATATATTTTTTAACTATTGTTAGTAATGACAAAGTCTTTGCTCCTTGGTGGTGCATTTGGACTTTTAGACCCCGTATGATCATACAAGACTGGCTGTTTCATTGCTATGTGTTGACAAGCAGTTGACTTCTGAAGCCAGTGCAGAATAAAACAGCATAGGGCATGTGGTTGTAGGTGGTGTGATGCAGCCTGGCACAAAGCATATTTACTGTTATAACCCCAAAGTTTATAATTTTCTAATACTATCACATACTGAAGTGTTTTATTCCTCTGGCAATTTGACAATGATTGCAATATTATAGTTATTAAAGAATTAAATGCTCATCACAGTAGTTATAAACAGTCGTTTCCGCATCAGTCCTCTGTCCTCTAATTAGATAAAAATGCAGCTTATTATAATGTAATTCAACCCTAATTCTGAAACATTTGGGACAGTATGGAAAATGCTAATAAAAACGAGGAGTGATTTGTAAATCTACTGCATAGTTTTTTTGAAGATAAACATTTATTTTGAAATTGATGCATGCAACATATTCCAAACAAATTGAGACAGGGGCAATTTAAGACTAATAGCAATGTGACAAGTTGAAATAAGAAGGTGATGTGAAACAGGTGAGGCAATCATTTAATCATAGTATATAAGGAACCTCCAAAAAGGCCTAGTCCTTCAAGAACAAGCATGGGTTGAGGCTTGACAATCTGCCAACAGATGCATCATCAAATAATCCAACACTTTAGGAACAACATTCCCAAGATAAAGCGGTAGGATTTCGGGCATTTCACCTTTACAGTGCACAATATAATGAAAAGATTCAAGGAATCCGGTCAAATCTTGGTACGAAAAAGCAAGGCCGAAAATCTTTTCTGAATGCATGTCATCACGGATCTCGCAGACGTCACTGTTTTAAAAACCGTCATGAGTCTCTAATGGATATCCTGGCATGGGCTTGGGAATACTTTGGTAAACCTTTGTTAGCCAACACTATTCACCGCTGCATCCACAAATGCAAAGCAGAAGCCATACATCAACACTATCCAGAAGACTTCTCTGGGCTCAGTCTCATCTGAGATGGACAGGAGTAGAACAGTGGAATTGTGTTTTGTGGTCTGTGTGTTTTGTGGTCCGACAAGTCAAAATTTCGCATAGTTTTTGGACAAAACCGCCGTTGTGTTCTCCGGGCCAAAGAGGAAAAGGACCATTCAAGTTGTTATCAGCGTTCAGTCCAAAAGCCAGCGTCTGTCATGGTATGGGGGTGTGTCAGTGCCCATGGCATGGGTAACTTGCACATCTGTGAGGGCAGCATTAATACAGAAAGATATGTACACATTTTGGAGCAACATATGCTGCCAACCTGTGCAGGACAATGCCAAACCACATTGTACCCAGATTACAAGCGCATGGTTGCGTAAGCAGAGAGTGCGGCAGCTAGCATGGTCTGCCTGCAGTCCTGACCTGTCTCTGATTGAGAATGTATGACGCATTATGAAGTTCAAAATAAGGCAATGAAGGCCCCATACAGTTGTGCAGCTGAATAAATGCATAATGGATGAATGGGGGACAATTCTGTTTGCTAAACTTAACCAACTGGTGTCTTCAGCACGTGTTAGCAAGTGTTATTAAAATAAAAGGTTGTTGCTCAGTGGCCAACTGTCCCACCTTTTTTTTTGAGTGTGTTGCAGTCATCAGATTTGAAATGAGTGAATATTTTCAAAAATAAATAAAAAATTAAAAATCTAATAATATGTTAATAATGTGTTTTCAGTATAGTGCAGGGTCAATTTAATTTCAAGTTACTCTACTTATTTATTAATCAATTTATTATTATTATTATTATTATTATTATTATTATTATTATTATTATTTATTTATTTATTTGTTTGTTTATTTATTTATTTATCTATTTTCAGTTTCCATACTCCCACCTTTTTTGTAATTGAGGTTGTATAACAGTGTGTGTGTGTGTGTGTGGGTGTGTGTGTGTGTGTGTGTGTGTACTGTGTATATATATATATATATACACACACACACACATACATATATATTAGAACAAGTGTGTTAATATGAACCCATGATTTGTCTTGCATCTGTAACTGTTGTCTGAACTGTGCTGTTATAGAAAACTAATCAACCCATTCTGACCAGTCAGAATTGAGGATTTAACAATGCTGTAGTATAAAATGAATAAGAACTACCATTTCAGACAACATTTTACTGTCATGAAAAAAGCATTATTTGCTTTATAATGATGTATCGTGTAAAATTTCTGTTTGTTTTTTGTCTTTTAGGATTCCAGGGAAAAGGTATATGACCGGACCATTAATGTTCTGATAAGAAAATTGAAGGACAATGTAGCCTGGCCTCGTCTGACGAAAGACACAGCCAAGGTAACACTAATGAAAAGTTTATGTATTTCTGAATTTTTGCTACAATGCTTTGTGAAGAAGTGGTACAATGTTGCAGTGGGTATCATCCAGAGTCCCTGGTTCGATCATGACCTTGGGTTATTGTCTGTGTAGTATTTCAGTCTACAGTGTTCTCCATGTGTCTGTGTGGGTTTCCTCTGGGTTCTCTGGTTTCCTCCCACTTCCAAAACACATGCATGTAGGTGGATTGGCTATGCTACATTGCCTATAAATATGAATGTTTGCCCAGGGTCTATTCCCACCTCACATCCACTAATTCATGTGATAGCCTCCATATCCACTGCAATCCTGATCAGGATAATGTGCATGCTGAAAATAAATGAATGAATGTTTGGTGAAGACATACAGTACCAGAATGAATGTAGTGAATGCTGGGTGAAAGGGATTTTCTGCGGGGCAAAAAAAAAAATCTAATAAAATGGATTATATGGATTTACACTGGGGTGTATGTCAATAATAGTAATAATAATAATAATAATAATAATAATAATAATAATAATAATAATAATAATAATAATAATAATAACAATAAACTAATGTGAACATTCATCTCTCACAAAAAACAAATAATAACAATACATATTAGCATTAAAGAATATCCATCACTAAGTGTTTAGAAATGAAGCTAAGCACTGTGTTGCTGTCCTGATTGTCACAGCCAGCCTGGCTATCAGTAGACTTCGATAACTGGAGAGACTGGGAACACGAGGAAGAAGATGGCCAGGCTGAGTTTGAACAGTACATGGATGTGAGTACACTTCCTCATCACTGCTTGCACTTCTGCTTGATTTTACAAACTTAAATTTATTTGCTTTAGACATTTTATCTAAAGCAGTTTACAAGGACACAGAATATAATCCAAACCACACACTTTGCACAAAACAGCACACATGATTTATGTCTTGAATTTCAGGACATAATGAGATCAATAGTGTATTGAATATGGGTTAATTATACGTAATTTGGGTTATTGTTCTTTTTAAAAATTAGATGCTGTCTGATATGAAACAGAAAGGAGAGCCACCCAGCATGGATGACCTTGACCTTGATGTAAGTACATTCAAAGCACTGGTTTTAACATTTAATACATTTCTGGAGGTTAATATTGAAACAAAATAATAATAATAATAATAATAATAATAATAATAATAATAATAATAATAAAAACACATGATTACCTTCACAGAGTGACTAAGTGACTCCTTCTTCCCAAGGTAAATCTTTACTCTGACAAAATCTCAAAATCTTCTTAATGTCTAAAGCATTTTTTCAATTACATATTCTTTTTCGGATTGTTTTTCATTCTCCACAAGGCTCTGGAAAACAGCTCACTGAAAGAACATGCATTATGTAAAGATTAACACTTATGAGATGTGCTGTTATAGAAAAATAATCAACAATGTGAAATGTTACCACTCCAAAGTTATTTTCTGATAATAGCATTTCACAAATTGTTTTATTTCTCTTATACCACAGCAATTCGAACATTGTCCCAATTTATTAAAGAATGTGACATTCTTTGTTTTTATCCATTTATAGTTACTTTTTATGTTATGGAACTTTTTTTTTTTACTTGCATCTCATTATATTGTCTCTTTAAGGTTATAATTTTACTTCTGACGGTTACATAGCCCTGACATTTGAGACTGCTTCCAAAAATGTGAAATAAAACTTTCAACCATTGCACACATTTTTAATCAGGAAAATCCACCATACAACTCTTGGTGTACATTGTTACTACAGAATCCATAGTATTTTAGAACAACTGCATTAATACAAACCGGTATACTGTATATAAACCAATTACATTCGAGAATTCAACAGTGCTCTGGGATAATTGTTATTAAATTCTTTGGTTGTTCATATCTGGCCACATTGTTATTTATGTTTTTTTTTCTAAAAAAATGTTTTTTAAAGACATTCAACACTAATCTGTTTAATAAATTTCTATAAACAATGTTGTTCATAAACATTCTGCACTTTGTATACATGCCATTTTGTAGCATACCGTTACTGTTACTATCAAGGATCAGAAATTGTAACATTTTCTTTTTGGTTTGTTCTGGACAGAAATTATTATTTTTTTTATTTTTTTTTCTGTTCCAGCAGTCCAAGCCCCTTTTTAGTTGGAAACTGGTTATAATTAAACAAAAGAATGATTAATAATGTTCTTTATGTATGTTAGCCTACTCTGCTTATAGGAAGCCTAGGGTATAAATTAATTTATTTTTAACATTATCAGAACATCCTTCTACTTTGCAGCATGATTTGTTGCTTGCGATTTTGTTAATGGTTTAAAATTTATATATATATATATATATATATATATATATATATATATATATATATATAGATAGATATATATATATATATATATATATATATATATATATATATATATATATATATATATATATGTATGTATATGTATATATGTATGTATATGTATATATATATAATGTTTTTCTTCCCTGTGATGTTTCAAATCCCTGATCACTATGGAAGAAAAGTAATGGTGAAAGAGAAAACATACCCTTGTTGTGAATAAAGAAGCATCCTAACACCCATTAATGTGCTCAGCATCCAGTGATTGCTGACCGCTGTTGCTCAACTGACCTTTCACAGCTTTTATAGGGACATCACATCGCACTTCCAACCACGTCAGCTCTTGCAGATGACAGTTAGTGTGTGCCCACTCTAATAGCATTAATGCAGTCGAGCCTAGCAGTTATTAATTAAACTCCACTAGTCCATTGACAGACGTCCAGTACCACAGCACAGAGGAGCCAGAGGAGTGCACAAAGGAAGGTCAGCAGTGATAACAATATAATAAGGATACAATATGCATCAGAGAGAAATAGCAATACACGGCTAAGGGACAGACTGACCTATTTGAAAAGTCGCTAGACCTTTACCTTTTGCAATGGGGGGATTTCTCTACTAGTATAATTAGCTCATTTAATTAGATTCTGCTTTGCCTGCCTCTGTTCCTGTCTTGCAATATCTTTTTGGGCCTGAGCCAATAATTATTTTAGTATTTAAAAAACACTTTGGTATGCATTGTGCATGTAGCCTTCATGCAGGAATGCAAAACATTGATAAGTTTGTTTGCACAGTCTGTGATGTAACACAGTGCTGATCCTTAGGTCTTCCAGTGGCACAAACAAAATGTTCTGCTCAAGAGCTGCAGTGGAGGGAAAGGGCTAAAAGAGAACAACAAGCAGTTAATGTTTAATTGTGGTTCTCAGTATGAAAATGTGCTTAGAGAGGGATTTGCAATGTGCAAAACAAGTGAAAATATTTGGAGTTTTTTGAGGTTTTTTTATATATCACATATAGAGAAGTGTAATGTGGTTATGTTTTTTCTTCTTCTTCATTACACTCAATTTAGTCATCTGCTCTATTACTTTAATACCACTGCTATGGTATGCTATAATATATAGCATATATATGCTATAATAATACACCATTCCTACCCGCCTCAACATGCTTGCAGGAGTGCATTGATTATTTTACTTATAATGGAACTTGATGTCTTTCTGAATCGTTAAATAAGCATGAGCAGTCAGTTTTACAAACCCCATGCCCCATTTAAAAATGCTGAATGGCACATGATCTCTTTTTTTATACCTTGTGTGGCTTACCATTAGATAGTACATTATTCTTTCATATTATCTTAGAAAGTTTTACTTTACTAATTTTCAGTCAATAAAACCCTGCAATTTCTACCAAAAATTTGGACACATATGTACTAAAAAATATTAACACATTGAAATAACACACGAATAAATAAATAAATAAATAAACAAACAAATAAATAAATACAAATAAATTATTATTATTATCATTATTATTGTTATTATTATTATTATTAATAATAATAATAATAATAATAATAATAATAATAATAATAATAATAATAATAATAATGAATAGACTATTGCATGCACAGATGACATGGATGCTTTTTAAAAGTTAAGCCAACTGTTTGGTTTAATATACAACAACATAACAATGCATAATTAGTCGAAAGGAAAAAAGTTTCATCCAAGCATAAAGGACTGCTTATGTTAGAGATCCAACACAGATTGGTCATTTTAATGCTCAAAGCTGATTTAAGTCATTAGCTATTGATTGCCAGATTTGTTAGGTGTGTGAGAGCAGGGAAATCACCAAACTGTGCTATGCCTTTTCCCCAAGTAATGAGAGAATAACACATTTTTAAAAATGTACATTTCTCTTCAGGATGACACCTTATTTACTTCTACACATAAATGCACAGATCAGGTAAGCTTTATGAGTTACACCGAACAGTTCCATAATCTCTATAAAATCTACATCTACAAGAAATGCAGTTGTAACTGTTGGACTTGCATGGCTCAGATGGCAATTAGTAACTCAGCATTGTACAATCCCACACGTATAGAACACTATCTTCATTGAGTAGTACAGAGTGCAAGAGCTGAAAGAATGACCTTTGAACATGTTTTCTGAAAAATAGTCAATTTGTAATGAATGGGCCAGACTCATTCAGAAGATATGGAATAAGATATCATTCCAACTGAAGTTAACCAAAACAAACCACTCTTACACAACAACTGGTCATTAATTGGTTCTTAAAAATCTAGTAAGATGACCTTGGAGTAGATACAGAAGACCTTCAGTCCTGTCTTTTTCACATACAAAGTTTAAGTCCTTCATAGAAAATCAATGGAACATTGCTTGAGATGTCAGAAGTTTTCAGAATGGGCTTGGCTGAAGAGTTCTTAGGCACCAGTAGTGTAAATCTTTAAATACTATACTATACATGTTCATTATTTGGCCTCTGAAGTATTTTCAATGAACATGGAAGTGTGAAGCCTGAGGCTGGAGAAGTACCTGAGCTGAATCACTGTTGAACATAAGCAGTATACTGACCTTCAGACTGAGCATTTGTCATTCACCACTGTCAACGCCTGAAATATTTATCTATGAGGCCTTTTCAACTTTACTTTCCTGTAAAAACAAGGACAAACCTCTAGGAACAAGTATGGTGGGAATTAAAAGGGCAACAGCACTCTTTGTGAATGACAGAATGTAAAATATTATATGGTTATCTGAAGGGAAGGTCAAAAAGTCCAGGAGCTGCAGAAAAATTAATGATATGACAATAGAGCCTATTCTGAATGGTGTGCTGGTGCTTTTCTTGCTTTTGTTATAGAGTGGTGAGTAGAGGCCCAAGCCCAGACCAAAGAAGGTGCCCATGTTGCGCATCAGGCTGGCGAATGGTGTCGTATCCATGAGGACCCAGGCTGGATTCACGCACCATTTCTGAGCTTTTTCCAGAGTCCACAACAGATCCACACCTACAGCCTTCAATAGGATATAAAAGCCCACGGCAAAAACGAGCAGGAACAGAGTGATGTTGAAATACCTCTTCAGGCTGGTGTTGTAAATCCACTGCTGTCTCGAGAATATCTCAGCTACAATGATACCTGGTATCAGGAGACAAGAGTTTGTTTGATGATATATCAAAGCCATATGGCTTAGATGATGTAAAGAATAACAATGTCAAGCAGTGGAGAACTGTCCACCCACCTAAGATAACTCCACATATAACCTGGTGGGGGAAGTGGGCGGCAACATAAACACGAGACATGCAGACTAACAGCTCCACCAGGCCCAACAGCATCCATAGCACCATCTGTAAAAGCCTGGTGGTAGATAATGTGTCAAATTTGTGCTATATATCATCAAAAACTTTACAGCTTAAGGCCTCAGCATACTGAACTTTATTCAGAGATGATGTTTGGCTGACTTCTACAAACAATATGACAATTGCAGAGCAAACAGATGCTGTGTGAAGGCTTTGCACACTGCATCATGCACATGCAGCTTTACAAATTGGCAAAGCCAATTCATTACAAGTTGGATGATTTTGTGGAGCATGGATCTTCTTCATGGAAACTGTCATGAAATTTTTATAGCGCCACCAGCAGTCCTGGAGCACTTGTATGCAATGGCCAGTACAAAAAAGTCAGAGGATATGGAAGCTTATAAGCATGCATAAGTGGTTTCTTCTTCATGCAACCCTTGCAGACGTCATCTCTGCATTATGCTGAAGCCTTTAGTCTGACAAGAATAAAAAAGTATATATAGGCAATAATGCAAAATCTCAAGTGAAGTTTTTAGATATTTACACTTGCCTGCCTTGTCTAAAAACTCACCAGTAAAGCAAAGCAGGAGGTTTTCTCTGAGCAGCAATGGATAGCAATGATGTGATCATTGCATACCCTATTGCAGCAGAGCCCATTGCATGACCAGAAGGACTTCCTTAAACAAAAAAATCCAGCAGAGTCTTTTAGACATGAGCACTGTCTACAGTTTGACTTTTAAACTTGTTAAGAAGAACTTTTTTCTTATTCTTTTTAGTTAGATGATGATTAGACATTGGACATGAAAATGCCAAAAATAAGTTGTGAAATGAGTGCCATGTATCATACATGCAAATAGGGATGCAAAAGTTGTGAATGAATTTAAGCAGTTGTCTCCTCGCAAAGAATCATGGAATGCATAGTAAACAATATGACCACAACTGCCTTACACTGTCTGTCAAGATAAGATCAGTGCTATACAATGGGCCAAAGGAGAAGAAGGAGGGAGTGTTTTAAAGTGATTTAACCATACCTCTTTAATTCAGGTCAATGATTTATTCCTATCAATGCATTATCAATGGATTGATTTCAAAGGTAGTCCATAGAGTATAGCATTAAGATAACCCAAGACATCATCTAGTCAGATTAGTACAGTAATTGCTATCTGAGTTGCACAACCATTTACAACAAGAAAATCAACAGACCATGCAATATGAATCAATATAATTATGACGATATATTAAGATATATGAAGATATAGTAATCAGGAGTATTGAAGAACATGTCATGCGTTAAACCTGGTCCAGTCTCGCATGTGATGGAAAGCTGCCTGAGAACAGGTGCTGACTCAGTGCCATAAAACCTGGTCTCATGAACCCACCAGTAAGGCCTTTCTCCAAAAAGAACCCTGTAAACCAAATACGTACTGAGATGCAGAACAATTTGAATAATAGTCTATAATAGTCTATGTATCCTAATTTCAGAAGCTCTTACCATTTTAGCACCAGGTTAAGCCAGTCCCCAACCACACCCACCCAGATGAGCTTGATGCCAACGTCCCTTTTCAGGTGGAACCAGATGGGGAAGAAGATATAGAAGGTGGTGTGGAGGTCTGCCCCATAGGAAATCAGTTGAAACCAACTGTCATAGGCAATGTACTCTTTCTGCAAATAGACCGCCAGGCTTACCCCCCAACTATGGAGTAGATCCATGACTCAGTGACAGCAAAGGCAGGGTGCTTATCCCAGCACAATCACTGAAGCACAGATGATGGTGATTGAAGCGTGTAGACTTGGTGGTTTTACCCCTTTTTCAGATTTCTCTTGCCCCTTCTAGCTGGACTTTATTCAAGGCTGGATCATCATGTTTACATGGCTCCTGCTGTATCCAGGAGTCTTCAGGGTCCATGACCTTTCCACCCGCTGTGATAGTGAAAAGGGGGCCAGGACTGATAACAAAAACATGGGGTAAGATGATTGGTTGTGACACACAGAGTATGACGTCATATGATGTCATTAAACCAAACAAAAGAGGTTTCTGTTGAATAGATTTTTTCATCATTAAATATAAGAGGTTGGCTTTCATATATTCATTATATTTTATATAACTTTACATAATCATAAAATAATTACACAACAAAATACACACATTCGTTTAAATAAAATCAATAATTTAATAACACATTTATTTGCTTAGATTATTTCAGTGCTGCCTTTCTCTCAGTTACTGTTACTCTCAGTAACAAATGCTGATATATGCTACAAAATGACTGAAAAGTGCCACCTCTGTTTTATCAAACAGTTGAATGCAAATCAATACTATCTGATTGCCAAAGACTGAAAGCTTTGTTGCTAATATACATGATACTTATTTTCAAGTCTCAATCAAAATGACTGAACACTGAAATCTCAGAATGTAGTTTGTTATATACACAAGGTTTGACATATTCCAGAACCATCTACGGCAACTAAAACAAATATGGCTATAACAAGCTTTTTGTGTTCCAGGTCATTTTAGAAGTGTGTCACCCCATCACTTTTACTAACTGAGAATGAGTGGAAAAACACCTTAAGGATTATATAAATCCAATCACCTTTGCTTTGTACATCACAACCAAGATAATATGTTATAGTGCTGCTGTTCAGAGTGCAGAACATATTTTGAATTAATCCCCAAGGCTTGAGGAATGAATGCCGTAAAAAGAACCCAAACCTTTGGATGACTTTTGCTCTGTACATCCTAGTCAGTACATCTGAAGATCCAACAGAGATTGTGATACAAAACTAGGACAAAATGGAGAAATAGGATTTTCAAGCATGGCCTTTAACTCAAAGAGTTATATAGAGAAATCAATTGGTTAAAGATGTAAATGCCACTCCATACTCCACATAGTAATGCATAGTGAGCAACTAAAGATACATGAGAAATATATAAAATAATAAAAGTTCATTTGAAACATTTAAAAAGGTTCATTTGATTGTCTGCAGGACACAATAACTGTAATCAGAAAACTTTATGTAAATAATATTACAACCTTCATAATTAATCTTTTCAACTAATTTAATATGTCACTGAAAATGCATGATAACTAATGGTGAGTGATAATGTGTCCTCATTTTCTGGGTTCAAACCAAGTTGGAGTCCTGTAATTTCTTTTCCTTAACTTGTTTGTGTCCTGTCAGCTTTCCAACAAACAAGGTGTTTGCTAACTGTATCTAACTTTTTTCTCTGTTCCCTCTGTTTTATTACACATGTGCAAGGTCCAAAGATCAGCGTTGTCCATGCGTTCAGCTGGTGGGCCTGCTGATATAAAGCCCAGAGCCAGCATGATCAAGGCTATCAGTACTCTCTTTGTCCCTCTCCTCTCTCTCTCTCTCTCCCTATCCTTGTCTCTATAATCAACAGTCAGATTTTGCTGAAGAAGGAAGTTGTCAGAATGAACACGCTGATGGATGCTATGCATGGCTATGGTGTGAGCTCCACACAGTATCTACAGACTCACTACAAAGATGCACAGGGCTGGTTCCTTTTCATCTCCTTCGCTGCTGACCTGCGCAACACCTTCTTCATCTTCTTCCCCATTTGGTTCCACTTGAGGGCATCTGTGGGCATCAAGCTCATCTGGGTGGCCGTGGTCGGGGATTGGCTGAACCTTGTCTTCAAATGGTATGGCATAATGAACTGATTTATATATATATATATATATATATATATATATATATATATATATATATATATATATATTATATATATATGTATATATATTTATTTTGATTTTATTAGAAATTTTTATTAGAAAAATTATTACATATAAATATATAATATTTATATCATTATCCATCCATCCATCCATCCATCCATCTATCCATCTTCTACCGCTAACTCCTTTTCAGGGTCATGGGTGATATCATTATCAATAATTTAAAAAAATATTTAAAAACTTTTTTAACAAATAATAATGTGGCTGGCAATTGTCATATTACAAAAATGTATATAAACTGTATATAAAGTATATGTATATAAAAATGTACATTAAGTGTTACTGTATATATTACAAAAAAAATATTCCGAAATCACTGTGATGACATTTTTCCGGTATGATTTTCTTAAGTAAATAAAGCACTTTCTTCACATTTAGGAAAACATCTAGATTGCATAGCTTGCATACAGTACTGATTTGCTTTTGTTGGTCCTTTTCTATTTTGTGAATTGAAGGATACTATTTGGAGAGCGGCCCTACTGGTGGGTCCACGAGACGCCTTACTACAGCAACATGTCTGTACCGCACATCGAACAATTTCCGATGACCTGCGAGACAGGCCCAGGTGCGTCCACTCATCAAAAACACGCACCACATACCATTTTACTTTACTCTAAAGCATAAACGTCTAGTACACAGTACACTTCAGCTGGGGTCTCATGCCAACTATTTCATGCTACAATAGCTAAACCGATTGAACCTGATGAGTGTGACATAGGTTTGATTGGATTCCAATCACAGTGTGTGTTTTACTCATTTGGCTGATGCAGGTAGTCCATCGGGTCATGCTATGGGTGCAGCTGGAGTTTACTATGCCATGATCACCTCCATCCTCACCATCATGCTAAGCAAAAAGAAGACATGTTCCACTAAGGCACTGTAAGAATCTTTAATTAATATCAGATATCACTTTCTAATGGAATATTAATCTCACATTTGGTTTAAATTAAAATAGGTATGCACTGATACAATTTTATTATAATAATTTGTTTAATTTATATAGAGCCTTTCCACAGATAAAGGACACTACACAATAAAAGACAATAACAATACAGTAAACAGTCAAACATATGGGTCATATGGCCAGTGGACATTTGCCCAGGCCAGAACAAGAAGCAATGAAGTTGCATAGCTATAATAATTCTGATTACATTCAAAGCCATAACAATGGACAGAGACTTAGCATCATGTAGACAGCACAGAAAAACTTTACAGTCTCAGTAATAATACCAAACTTAGTATTAAGCAATCAGGGATATCAAGGAACATTTAATTTAGCTCTGCTTATGTGTCCCTGATATAAATAGTGGACATGAAATGTGCATGCACTAAGGCTACTAGGCTAGGTTCCCTATAATGTTATCTTGTTTACTTAAAATAAAGTGCATTACTACATTAATTATGGGCCACTTCTGTCAAGCTAAGTACAGTTTTATTGTCATCATTGTGTCAGAATCCCTTGTTCTGCCTGTCTTCCTCCCCAAGACTAGCATACTAGATAAGAGAGCAAGGATGCTGATGGTTGCCATGTGCAGCTAGCAAAGAACTCCTCAAGTGTTTTATGTTTAAGATGCTTAATCAGATTGATTGTACTGTAGTACCATGTACTGAAATTCCTCTTCTTGATATTTTTTCAAATTACATAGCATAGCATGACATGGTATAAGAACATTTATGAGTTTGAGTAAATGAGCGGTGTATCAGACAGTTACTCAATACAAATAAGTATTGGTATTGATGCATCTTTCATGTTTTATCTTCAATGTTCCAGGTACTTGCGTGGCACCCTCTGGACTCTTTTTTGGACCATTCAGATCTGTGTTTGCCTCTCCAGGGTTTTCCTTGCTGCCCATTTCCCTCATCAGGTCATTGCTGGTGTAATTACAGGTCAGTTCTCAATAGAATCGGTACATGACATGTGGAAAGTCTGAGCAAGACTATGCAGAACTTAAATGTCCTGTATTCCTCACAGGTATGATTGTGGCTGAAGTCTTCAACAGGCAGAGGTGGATCTACTACACCAGCCTTCAGAAGTACATAAACATCACTCTGTTCCTGCTCATTTTTGCCGTAGGCTTTTATGTTCTCTTGAAAGCTTTAGGTGTGGATCTGCTGTGGACTCTAGAAAAAGCTCAGAAATGGTGTGTGAACCCAGCCTGGGTCCACATGGACTCGACGCCATTCGCCAGCCTACTGCGTAACATGGGCACTTTGTTCGGTCTGGGTCTGGGCCTACACTCACCACTCTATACCGAAAGCAAGAAAAGCACCAGCACCCCCTTCAGAATTGGCTGCATGCTCAGCTCTCTACTCCTGCTCCACCTTTTCGACTCCATCAAGCCGCCTACACACACAGCCGCACTCTTCTATCTGCTCTCATTCTGTAAAAGTGCCACCGTTCCACTGGTCACCGTCAGCATCATTCCGTACTGTGTGTCCGGAGCCTTGAGTTTACCAAACAAGAAACACCTCTAAAAGAACTTCTGAAGGACAATTCTATTGAGAACACAAACCCTCTGCAGTATTTTTCCTACTTTCACTCATCACAGCACATCTCTTCAGGTATACCCCCCCCCCCCCTCCCGAAAAGACAGAAGACTTCCTTAAGCACTGTAAAAGTTGTTTATTGCTAAGGATTATGGTGGTGTGTTTAGATTACAGTTTTATTTAATCTCGTAACTTGTATCTTAGTACTCTTTAAGTGTACTGAGAATAGGCTTGGCATCTAGCCCAAGCACACAAATGCTTTTAGATGAGGTTCGTTTTTAAGAACTGAGATGTACTTTATGACAGGGATGAAAATGGCATTTTTATTTCACACAATCAAACAAAAGTGCTGCCTGCCTGTATTGTAAAATTCCTCTTTTGTGTGTGTGTGTGTGTGTGTGTGTGTGTGTGTGTGTGTGTGGGGGGGTGGGTGGGTGGGTGGGTGTGTGTGTGTGTGTGTGTGTGTGTGTGTGGAATTGATAGTTGCTTGCGATTTCTGTAAAATTCTATTTTTGAACATGTGTATTTTTAATAAAACATTCAAAATATATGGAGCAATTTTGTCATTTATCAGCATTTCCTATTCATAGGCTCTTTCTAAGTCTTTCTTCTAGATGTATGCATGCAACATGCATAAATAAAACAGATCTCTGAGATCTCCAATAATTTGAATGAATTTTACTATTTTACCATGTGTATACAGTATTTTGTTTTTAACTGTCAGTAACTGAACAGCAATCACTTAACTTGAGACTCATCTGACAGAAAAACATTTGTGTTTAAAACATGCTTCAAGTTACTGAAACAATTAAAATGATAGTGACAGATTCTACTTTCTTTTTTTTTGTGTGTGTGTGTATAAAAATTCTATTCATATTTTGATTTCTTGTACGAAGATTTTAAAACTGCTTCTCAGTCATGAAGCCCAGCAAATAATTAAGGAATGAAACACAACAGAACATTTTGTAAATGGAAAATAATCAACAAAATGTTGGTATGACGCATCCTGACACAAATTTGGAGTTATTTTCCCATAACAGCATCTTTTTAACCGTTTATAATTGCATTTACATATGTTATAGCCAGTGTTGGATAAGTTACTCAAAAAAAGGAGCCCACTACAGATTACTAATTACTACTTTAAAATTGTAATCTGATTAAATTACTGATTATTGCATGTAAAATATCAGATTACTTATTACGTTACTTTCAAAACCTACAAAAATACACTACAAAGTGAAACTCATAGTTTATCAGAAAAACTGGGATTTATGATGAGACTTGCCTCGGGTGTTGTCACTGTTTGTAGAACTACCAGACCCATAAAATCTAAAACTTTTCTAACTAGACTAGTTTGGTGTCGCTAGCCAAGGGCACTGTCATTGTATGATTTTAGCTGCTACAGTGGCATGCGATGTGTATTTTCTTTCCTTATGCCGGCTCAGATCACGTTCATGTAAACTGGATCTCATATAGACATTCACACACCTTGTTTTCCTGCTCAGCATCAGAGGATGTTACTGTTTCAATTTCAACGCCATTACTAGTTTTAAAAAAATGCAGCGTATATAAATGTTCTCTCATACTGACTGTGAGCTAGTGTTTGGCAGAATTGAGAGCTTTCAGCTAATAAGACACGAGTGTTTCCACGTATTTTCCTGTAAACCTTGTCTGCTTGGTTTCACTTCCGTTCACTGAAGATATAAAATTTCAGGCGGTCTTCTTTTACTTACGATCAGTTACGTAGTGACCACTCCAAGTGGAGAATTATTCGTGGTTGAAGGAAAAAAAACCTTTGTGGCAAAATGTGATTCATTTTCTTAAAAAAAGCATTTTACATAATATTGTTTTCTTAACAATAAATTTGTATTGCAAGTAACGTAATTTTATTGACATCAGTAACATGCGTTACATTACCACATTATCAGAAAAAAATGATGAGTACAGTAACACGTTACACGAAACTCTGGTTATAGCAGCTGTAATAATCATTCCCTGAGCAGGCTCTTTTGTTCTCCCCCCTGAAAGAAACCAGAAAGCAAAAAGTCCTCCGTCCTGGAGAATTTTTGTGGCAGAGAACTTACTGTGACACACCAGATAGTAAACATGTCCTTACAGAAAGCTTCACCATATCAACAGCTACATGTTTTTCTTTATTAAATAACATTTTTGATCCATTTATTAGCCTGTAGCTGGTCCATCATACAAGTCCCCTGTATGAGCTGTTACTATAGACACAATAATGTATTACACCGACTGCAATATTATAAACCTGCGTTTTATTATAGTCAGCACTACTGTCCAAACTGCAGTTATTGAAAATTAATCAAAAGCTTTTGACCAATTTGAGAAATCAACAGAGCTGTGGTATAAATGGTTATAACATATACCAGGCATTCCCAAACGTTTCCAGGGCAAGGCCCCCCAAATGGCATTAACATTTGACCGAGGCCCCCCTTTTGCAAGAGGTCTTTAAAACACATTAAAAATACAGTATTCTGAATATATCCCCCATCTTACATTACATTAGGAATTGATTGTGTGTGTGAGGTTGTCTGAGAGTGAGAAAGAGAAAACATACTAGTGGGAGGGATGGGCACACCAAATTGTGAGGCCCCCCGGGTGCCCCCTGGTTGGCCCCCACTTTGAAAACTACTGCCATACACAGTTCAATCAAATTATTTCACATCTATGAAAATGATCTGCCTCGGCTTCGTGTGAGTGTCTGTGTGTTTTGTCCTGTTGATTGAATGAACTTAACAGCGCATTCAATTTTCTTACTTTAAATACAATTTATAAATAAACCTGATTTAACTTAGATTAACAAAGATTTACAAGATTAACAAATAACCGCAAATTTGTCAGCAAATTTGTTAGAACAATAAATTGTCATAATGGCTATTTAAAGAGCTGGCTGTAGTCAGTCCAGCTGAAGCTTCATGTTCTCTTTAGGCAGCGAGGGCACCAGGATCTATCTGTTCATCTGTCACTCCTCTCCTACAGTGCGCCGGCGGCTGTGCTCCTGCAGCAAAGCCTCCACCTCGGCTCTCTTCGCCAGGCTGTTGGCCTTGCCTTGGAAACGGCCGTTCTTTCCTGCACCTTTTCCCTGTAGCAGCTGCACTACTCTGTGTGGACACAGACACAACAGCTTTAGCCCACTGGCTCAGAATTATTTCAAGTAGCAAGAGTCCATTAATTAATTAATTAATAATCAATTAGCCCGTTCATGTTTAAGATTATGCAACAAAGCTGGACTTTTTGACTTAATAACAGCATTCGTCATCTAGTAATTCACTTAATTTGTGGCATAACTCTTACACTAGTAATGAGTTAACTATACACTGAGTCACATAATAAAGCAAAACGAGAAATCAATGTTATTGTCAGTTACTAGTAAAGTCCCTCTACCTTTCCTTTTTTCATAAAGAAAACCTGGTGGTTATTTGCATTACCGTGGCCCCACTTCAGTTATGAGATTCTCAGGCCCGGCAAGCAGAAACAGTCCTGCTCCTTTCTCTTCCCCAACCGTCAGAAAAATTATCGTGTCCTGCACACAAAGACCAAATCATAACTGTTAGGGAAATTAAACTCAATTAAACTCAAACTCAAAGTGCATGACAAATTGAGTTATTGACTCCCAAAAGAAAGAACTGATTCTGAACAGCCTGAAATGAGTCATCGGTAACTGCAGACTTACTTCCTGCACAAACTACGACAAATGTAATAATTTTTAATAACATATTCAAGACATTTCCAAAAGATTTTAAGACCTGAATGTCACTTCAATCATGCTACACGATACATAAGCTACAATGGATTATGTTCATGCATGCACATCCATATCTGGGTTTAAGTGAACTATAGCAGGGTAAACTTCTCTAGAGGTATATGGGACACCATAGTAATGACCCTTTTTGTATTACCATTTGCTCCAACAGTAAAATAAATAAATAAAAAATCCAGTATTTCCTTCCCATGACTTTCCAAAAGAGGAAAAAATATACAGACTGTTAGAAGAGAAAAATATGTCAAATTTACCATCGCTCCCTCAGCAGGTGTATTAGAAACCCCCACACAGGAGTGTTTACAAGTTTCGTTGTAATTTAATGCCAGGGTAATGTAACAAGTAGTGTTATAAATGTACATGTAAAAACCTGTGCTATTTTATAATATTACTGCACTGAATAATACTTAATAATACTTAATAATAATAATAATATAATAACAATAATACATTTTATTTGGAGGTATAATAGTAATAAGAATAGTAATATATTTTTAACTTAATTCACTTTTATATGTGTTAGACCTTGTGGCTTTTACTTTAGTGGAAAACTGCATGAAGACCTATGTTTAGTTGGCAATAGTTTTTTAAATTCACTTCTCATTACCCATCAGGTGAAATGCTGTAAACCTTTGCCCACAAAATTGTTTGAGATTACACTTACGTAAAACCAAAGTGAATCTGACATGTGTTGTGTCTAAATGCACGTTAGAAGCGACTCAAACTCACAGCTTAGACAGAGATTATGTTGGTGAGGAGCGGCATTTACTGTGAACTGAGCCGCTCTAAAACACTGACGAGCAACACACACACTAAGTACGACACAGTCACATGGCTTTATCATTTCAAACAGCAATGAATGAAAATTAAATATCAATTTTCTTTATGGTGTCGGTTCGGTTGCATTTTTAAGACCTATGAAATGTGAATTTAAGACATGTTAATGATAATCAAGGATTTCTTTTTACATTATGGAATTGAAGACTTTTTAAGGACCCGCAGAAACCCTCTAGAATTCCACCTGCCTCCCAATTCTTCCTCCTCACACTCACACACCCGGTTCTATAGTAAGTTTTCGTGAGTATCCACTTAAGAATCTTTGATTCCTAAAATGTTCTGGGAACAAATCTCTCCCTCCCCAATGTTCTCCCCAGTTTGGTCTTGCTAATTACCACCCGCTAGCTAAATCTCCCATATCACATATCAGCTACCAAATGTGGAGGGTGAGGGCTAATACATGCTTCCTCAGAGACATGTAAAGACAACCTCCACATCTTTATTTTTCTGAACTGCTACACATGCTGTTTCACAGGGCAGCATAACACACTCAAATTCCCCAAATCCATGAAACAGCATTTATAATGGGGTGATTGAAATACATCAGTCTGGGAAGGGTTACAAAGGTATCTCAAAGACTCTGGGACTCCAAAAGACCACAGAGCTATTATCTGAAAATGGAAAAACTTGGCACAATAGCGAACCTTCCCAGAAGTGGCCGACCTTCTAAAATTCCTCCAAGAGCAGCAACTACTCATGTCACAAAAGAGCCAAAGACAAATTTAAAGGACCTACAGGCCTCTCTTGCATCAATAAAGGTCACTGTTCATGACTCCACTATCAGAAAGACACTGGGCAAAAATGGCATACTTGGAAGAGTGTTGCGGTGAAATCCATTGCTAACCCAGAAATTTCTTTACATGTATTATAACACTTTTGCTAGGCTGTCTCTGCTATCGCTAGTTTGATGATCCACAATAATTACTCCCTACCAAAAAATGTTTATAGTTAATTTATCTTTTGTTGATGTTTACCTTAACAGTGGTTGTAGCTACCATCCCGAGGTGATGGTACAGATATATCCCATTAGATATTTCTGATGGTACAGAAATATCCCATTAGCTGTTTGATTAGCTTTGCGATGATCATCTGGCCCAGACCAATCACACAAACATACATCCCAACACTGCTTGCTCATTCCTGTTGCCAGTTTACCTTTCCGTTTGTGATCAAATTACCACTCCATTTTTTTCCAGTACAGCCTACTATCACCATTGTTTTTACTTTCATTCTGATATCACCTATATGACTTTTTACTTTCATTTGGCTTAGGCACTCCACAAAAAAAAGCTTTTCTATGGTAGGGAAAACCCTGACATGTTGTTACATGGGTTATCAAGTGCTTTTCACTGTCTAATCCACACTTTTAGCCAAATAGCCTGATAATGTGCATGACAAAAAAGTTTTATTCAATACTCATGTGAACATAACTTTAGTTCTAATGATACTGGGTGAAGGAACTGTATATTGTAGGTTGATCTAAGGAAGAGCTTCTTTCATGCAAACCTTCTAAACAGCTTGATCTCATTCAGGTGGTGTCTAATCTTTTCAAATGTCAACTCCTCAACCAACATTATGTTGTGTTAAAAGCTCATTGGGTTTTTCCCCCATGGCTGTTTGCTGACAAAGGTATTTTACCTATATGCAACCTCATATTTAGCCAAAGTCAAGAATATAGTTTTGCATTTAATTGGTTTGGATTTGATTTTAATATTGATTTACATCTACAGCATTTGGTAGACACCCAGACCAAGAGCGACTTACATTCTTACACTTGTAGGTTTCAATTTTGGCAGTTTTCTGAGAGAAAACTAAGCGTTTTCTACAGTTTTAATGTTTGTTTTCTATAAAGTGATTGCCAATGCCTATTCTCTTGTACTGGACTGTACTTTCTGGTCCCTACTAGATCAAAATTCCATGATAGCTCACCTGAAAGCCAATCTCATTGGCAATGATGTTCATGAACTCATTGTCACCATCCTTGCTATGAGGAGAGGGGGAAAAAAACATAAAATATGAAGATCCTTTAAAACTACTAATATTTTGTTCAGATGTAGAGGTGGACACGTACTTGTGCAAACTGAAGAAGTTGCTTCCATCTGGCTGGCTCTTGAAATTCTGTGCTATAAGAACAGCCATGTCCCTGAGGATAGTGAGGTTACTCTGCCAAGAAAATATGAGTTTAATAAGTTTGTTAAAGTCTCAAAGTAACCACTAATCTGAGTTTGTTTTACCTTCTGAAGGCGCCTGACAGTTTTCTGCAATTTGTCCACGGCATCAACATGTTCATCTGGCCCTGTTCTGAGGGACAGCACACATCAGAATTATTACACACAATTTCACATGACAACTGGCATAAAGAACCATTTATAGAAAAGTACTCGCTCGCTCTGCGCACTCACTTCAGCAGCGATGTCAATGACTTTTCCTTGTTGTAGCTTTTCTCTGAGTATTTCAGGACTCTGTTTCCAGCTATGAAAATTAAGTTGGTCTTATTCTTCTTCCCTTTCTCCGTCCCTAGAATCTTAATCACCTTGAAAAGAAAGAACACAATCTTTTAGTGACATATTTGATGTCCACAAAATTTTCAAGTGCCAGGTTCACATGATCCAAACAAAAATTCACCACACAATCTCTAACCACACTGAGGAGTTGGATACACTTAAAAATGCGTGGTTATGTGGTTGGCACTATAGGCCACAACGACAAAAGCAAGTCATTGCTAAGGACAGTATTTCCAACAATCACTTTCTTATTCAGCACAGAACTGGCCATCACTTTACATAAGGATAAAAAGAACTGGTAGATATTAAGTGATTCAGATAAAAATAAAAATAAAAAAAACCCTCTTCCATTGGATTTCTAGAATACAATTGGATTATCCTGTGGTCATCAGGCTGTGCCCCAAATTCACACACTGTTATATTTACTATAAGTCCTGAATATGATAATGAAGCCTTGATTGATCACATATACAGTGGCAAGAAAAAGTATTGAAACCTTTTGGAATTTCATGGTTTTCTACATAAATTTGTCATCAAATGTGATCTGAACTTCATCCAAGTCAGGGGTATTGACAAATATAATGTGTCTAAAATAATAACACAAAAAAAATTCTGATCTTTCGTGTCTTTGTGAACAACCAAAAAAACGTCATAGTGCTTGTGGAAAAAGTATGTGAACCCTTGAGTTAATGACCTGAAAAAAGCTCATTGGAGTCAGGTTTTAGCACACGTTAAGTCTGGTTAAGAAAATGAGTTTGGAGGTGTGGACTACAGCTACTTTGACTGATAAAACCCCCTCAAATGTTTGGAGTTTGCCCTGCACAAGAAGCACATGCTTATGTGAGTCATGTCTCGCCAAAAAGAGCGTTCAGGGGTTCAACCAGTTATTAATTCTAAGGGTTCACTTACTTTTTCGACTGCCATTTTGAATATTGAATGAGTGTGTTCAATAAAGACATGAGGGATCAGAATTTATTTTGTGGTATTATTTTAAACACATTATTTTTGTCAATAGCCTTGAATTAGATGTAGATCAGATCACATTTTATGACAAATGTATTCAGAAAACCATGAAATTCCAAAAGGTTCACATACTTTTTCTTGCCACTGTACATACGTACAGTCAGAATACAGGGTCAGCCATGATACAGTGCCCCTGGAGCAGAGAGGGCCTTGCTCAAAGGCCCAACAGTGGCAGCTTGGCAGTGCTGGGGCTTGAATCCTCGAGCTTCCGATCAGTAACCTAGAGCCTTAGCCGCCAAGCCACCACTTCCCCATATACCACGTAAAAATGACTTGCACATGCTGTGTGATACGTAAGTAATATAAAACTTCAGGACATGTTGCTATTCAAAAATAATTACTGCTAAATACATAATTAATTGTCTTTGAACATGTGATGATTTAGACTGCTTCCTTTAATTGTTTGTTATATCACTCAGGTATGACCAGTGTAAGACTCTTCATAAACACCAAATTATCGGGGAGGTTCGAATTCGGGGAGGTTCGAATTCGGTGTTCAATGGAGTAAGACGTGAAGTTTGAGTCTCCTGCTGATTTCGATCAAAAATTGTAATTAGTTACCACTTTCTTTTGTAATATAATATTTTTATATATAATTTATATATAAAATATTATATATAGTATATTTTGACTTATTCTACTTCGTTTCCTTATTTGTACTTTTAACTAGGTGGTTCGTTAAAGATGTCGGGGAAAAACTAGAAAACCGGTGGTAGCATACAGACAAAATTGAGGTCTGGAGGGCGCACCGCGAGCGCGTCTCCTTCTCGTAAATCCGCAACCGCGCCTCCCTCTCACCATGCACCTGCGCCCGCGCCTCCTTCTCCTCAGAAATCCGTAGCCGCGCTCCCTTCCCCCAGTGAACCCGCGGGTCGCATCCGGCGTCGAGTGGTGGCTCTGCGCCTCGCAAGCTGCGGGTTGCTGGCTGATTTTAGGAATGAGTTCCGGGAGCACCAGAAGAATCTTCAGAAGACTCTCAGTGATGCGCTATCTACTATCCAGCTCGACCTGCAGGCCATGAAAACACAGCAGGCTAGCGATAAAGTCGCTACCGATGCCAACATATCCACACTGAAAGGTACTGTGGGGGAAATGGGGCACACTCTCTCTGGTTGCACCAATGATATAGTTCACATGAAGACTACTATTGAGTCTCTCACTGCGACCGTGACTCAATTAGAGAATAAATGTGAGGATCTGGAGTCGAGGTCTACCATCGAGTCTCTCACTGCAACCATGACTCAATTAGAGAATAAATGTGAGGATTTGGAGTCGAGGTCACGGCGCAATAATATTAGGATAGTCGGAGTTCCAGAGGGCCCCGAAACCTGTACAACTGCTGCTGTAGCGGCCATGTTAAAGGAGGCGTTTGGTCTGGAGAAGGAGCCGGTTCTGGACCGGTCCAACCGGACCCTTCAGCCGAAGCCGAAGTCTGGTGAACGACCACGAGCTATTGTGTGCAGATTCCATTACTACAGTGATTGTATTGATATTTTACGCCGTGCGAGAGAGCACCAGCAGATTAAAGTGAGGGATCTGACCATCTCCGTTTTCCCTGACTACACAGTCAAGACAGCCCGGGCCCGGGCCGCGTTTAACGAGGTTCGGCGTCAACTTCGTGATATTGAGGGAGCTCGCTATGGAATACTTCATCCAGCTCGGCTTCGCATTACATATAACGGTGTCCAGAAGGACTTTATTTCAGCAGAGGAAGCAGCAGAATACGTTAAACTCTTAAAACCGGATCACCTACACAGTGAAGTGTTCATTATTTATTTGTTTATTTAGTATTTATTTTATTTATTATTATTTTATTATTTTTTATTTATTTATTTATTTATTTATTTTCTTTGATAATATTCTTTATTCTAATTTGCACTCGGCCATCCAGCTCTATAGAATTCGAATTCTTATTGTGGATATTGTGCATTACTTCGTTCAGAATTTGTTTATTTATTTACTTATTTATATATATATTTTTTCATCTTGTTATTCTCTTCTTGTATTTTATTTTAATATGCTACACTGTGTAATATTATTGGGTATAAGTCTTTAAAAGGTATGGACATTATATTTGTTGAAGTGCGCAGACTATTTATTAGATTTGAAGTCAGCAGGGGACTTTTTTCTTACTGGAATTTTTGTTTTCTTTTTAGTAATTTGTTTTAGCTTACTTTAGGTCCACTTTGTGGACAACCCTAGGGGTGAGACACTGCTGTCTCCTTTGTTTTATGGAGACTTTGGGTGTGTGTCCCTCTTCAGCTCCAATTGGCTATTTATATTCTTATTTTTACTTTAGTTCTTGGGTTTTATAATTTTTATATAACCAGCGACAGCTATTGAGTAGCCATGATGAGCCGGGGGGGCGGGGGGGATTTTTTTTAATTATTATTATTTTTTAATTAATTAATTAATTAATTATTATTATTATTATTTCTCAATGAAATATTTGGGGAAGGGAGGGGAGAAAAGGTAAATGAATCACATGAATATGAATCACATGAAAATGAATTACATGTAAATGAATCACATGAAAATGAATCATATGAAAATTAATAAATAAACAAAAGCAAAAAAAAAAAGAAATGTTCATCAGAAATGTATAGCAGAACTGGTTTAGCAAAAATTGTTCAGTAGAAATGTTCTGTAGAAATGTTCAATAAACAAATAAACACCAAATTATGACTGAGTACTAACCTGTAGATGACTGAGATTGGACACGTGGGTCCCACAACACATATTGGCATCTACTCCCTCAATATCAATGATTCTGATTGGTCCAGCATGATCATCAGGAAGCCCTCTGCTCCTTACCTGTGTACAAACACACTTTAGTGGTTAATCAGTACTACCCAGAGTAGGTCTGACCAAGAAAGACACATCTATATCCTGTTTCACTCTTTGCCACATCACATGTTTGATTTAAAGCACACACTCTGAACTTTTACTCAGGAGACACAGCACACACACCTTCTCAACATCAGGGTCATCTATAGAGAGGAGGCGCACATTGACTGGGACATGTGCACGGATCTGGTCATTGACCGCATCCTCCAATGCTTCCATCTCTCCCGGCTTCACAGAGGCCGCATCCAGCTCGATACTGCTGCGCTGACGGCCCAACTCCCTGCAGCACAACGCAAGCTTCAACATACACATATACAGACTCTCATGACATCTCATGGCTTTCAGGTGCATCAAAATAAATACTTTATTGCAGTTCAAAATTCAATGAAAATAATTTAGTATTGGGTTTGCAATACTTTAGAAAATGTTGCATGTTACATTCTGAAGAGTGGAATCAAGGCTCATACCATGAGGTAGTTTTATATCCAAACATTGTGTCCGCCAAGGCACTGATCAGATGTTGGGCTGTGGAAAGAATACATGGCATTACTAAAGGAACAAACCATAATGGCTAATAATTTAACAACACATTTTATACCACAACACTATTAAAATTCTGTGTGACTGATCAGAATGTATTGATTAATTAATCTATCATTTTTAACAGCAGCTCTGAGAGTAGATCTAGACTTGTATGGTGAAAAGTATGCATAAATGGGTTAACAATGTGCATAATTATTGTTATTTTTAGGTTTTCTCTGAGCAGACATTTATATCGCTTCTTTTTTTCAGTAGTCTCCAGTGCTAGATCTTTGTAAAAGTCAGGGGTAAAGCGATAACTTTAAATTTTCCATGGAAAGGCTTTCCAGGAAAGGCTTCAGGACTTTTCACTTTTGTGGTTTCTCTGTAACTTGACAAAATGTATTTATTTTTTGTCTCATTAACTTCAAGATATAGAAAAAAGACAAGTTATAAGTTGTGGTTATAAAATAACCAACTACTGCTTCAAAATGGGATGCATCACACCACCATGATGGTGATTATTTTTCGATAACAGCACATGCTGTCATGATTTAATTTTTTTTTTTACATATTGCAGTATTATGTAATTGCAACATTGTAATATAACTTTTCACACTGGACTGGAATTTATGGTTGTATGCATCATTTGCCAGTTTTGCACTATAATATAAATGCATGGCTAATTACCAGCAGTAAAATGTGTGAGTGTGCGCTGCATGCGCACCTGAATGCTGCTGCATGTGATCAAACCTTCGCTCCCAGTCCACCTTGAGCAGAACCTCGCGGCCTTCTTCTAAAGCTGAGCTGATGAAGTGCACTGCCTCTGTTCCCTGCCTCAACACTCGCACCACAGCCAGATCCTCGATGGTTCCATGGTCATCAGGCTGTGTCCCAAATTCATGCATAAAAACACACATCACACCATTACATTCATATAAACTCCTGAACAAAGCATGTCATTTACTCTACTATTATGCTACATATGGAATAAAACACATGGGAGAGTGCTGAAAAATAATAAATGTTGGGGTGGTTACAGTAACTCCGCTCTACATTAGGCCACATAACATATTCTTCCTATACCACAACAATTTGTAAGCGCCATGAAGACTTTACCATGTCAGAAAACTTTATGTCTAACTGTTACAGAGTACTGACACAGGAGACCCCTTCCTCCCAAAAATACCAAATCATCTCCTCACTTCATTCTATCAACAAATACTCACATTTTAAGCCATTTCATGTGCATCGTTCATGTTACAGTGAATTACTGTCACTTTAGAAACCATAACATATTAGGACAGTACGTTAATATGAACCTGTGATTTGCCTTGGAGCCGAAACTACAGGGTGTCCCAAAAGTCTCCATAGATGGGGAAAGTAACACTTTTTAGCAAAACGTCATACTTGGTTAATATTATTTTTTGTCAGATATCCTTTAAGAAACATACTGAAATCATTCTCATGACTGGAGTGGGAAACTGTTGCAAGCACATGGCAAGCACATCACTGTTGCCAAACTGGGAGCCAAAGTTGGGAGAGATAGCTCCATGCGGGTTTAGAGAGAACTGTCAATCATGTAGAGAATGTTTTGAAAATAAAGTTACATTTGACTACAAAGTGTTAATTTCCCCTATGTAGGTAGACCTTTGGGACACCCTGTGCTGTCAGAGCTGTTATAGAAAATGAATCACCTCTTGACCAATCAGATGTATTTGAGAAATCAACAGTGCTGTGGTGCGTACTTTATTAAATGTGTCTTACATGCTTAGTTTAAATCGGTCACTGCAGCAGATTTGCTAACTTGGACTTCATATTAAATATGTGACAGGCAAGTGTTATCGTGTCATAAAATGTAAGGGCCTATGAGGCGCCAGTATGCAAAGGTAGATCATACAACACCAGATACAGTGGTGCGTGGAAGTTTGTGGACCCTTTAGAATTTTCTTCATAAAATATGACCTACAAATCATCATCAGGTTTTCACTCAAGTCCTAAAAATAGACAAAGGGAACTCAATTAAATAAATGAGACTATAAAAATATTCTACTCGGTCCTTTATTTATTGGGGAAACTGATGCAAAAGTATGTGAACCTCTAGGATTAGATCATTTCAAGATGAGATTAGAGTTTTCGATCTAATGTGTGAACACTGAGCCCTGACTTCAACCCCACTGCACACCTTTGGGATGAACCGGAACGCGAACAGTGTGCCAGTCATGAATGCCTGAACAAACGAATGCTCTTGTGGTTGAATGATCACAACTCCTCACAGCCACACTCCAAAATCAAATGTAATGCCTTCACAGAAAGTGGACGCTATAATAACAGCAAAGGAGGACTAAATCTGGCCTTATGAAGTCAGATCCACAACCTCACCATCCCTACTCTTCTGTGTAAATACACATTAATGGTCACCTGTCCGCCTCCCTCGGGGAACAGAATGGTGTCTTTTAGTTTCACATTGAAGCCCTTGACTTTTTCTTTCTTGCCGTTGTTGCTGTCCAGTTTCAGTTCGGCAGGTGAACAGGACACCACCGACGTGACAAACTGCAAAAGGTAACAGAGAGACATGAAGTTACACACACACACACCACCACCAAACACACACACACCAAACACACACACAGAGAGTTAACCGCTTAGCATGTAGTAAATTTCTAGAGTAACTGATATTTAACCTTAAGATGTATTACATATATACAATCTGGTTGATTTACATACTTCTTTCATATAACTATCCCTCTGACACTGAAAAGCCATGTTACACAGTGGAAGCGAAGCCGGAAACAGTTCAGCGTTACGACAGGGTATAGAATCAATATGGCGCTGAGAGCAATTCTTCAAAATAAAAGTTCCACCCGTAACACAGGTACACCAGTGACTGTAAACATGGGGAGAACGGGTGGACGTCGAACAGAGGTCTCGACGCCTTACTGGTTTTTCTATGTGGTACAATTTTTTAAAACCCCCTTTTTTTTGGGGAAAAAAAGGGGGGTTTTTTTTTTTTTTTTTTGGGGGGGGGTGTGTTTCTAGATCATTGTGCTGAGTGATCAGATGCATTTTAAATAATTGCAAAAAGCTTCATTGGCCAAAAAAAAAAAAAAAACCTTTGTCACAAAAACCCAAATGTCACTGTGTTTTGGCCCTGGCACAAAATGCCCAGCAAACATCATTTCACTAATCATGTCATCAGCACATGGGAAAGTGTCAAGGAGTACTACTCAGGTGAAATCACTATCATTCTGATTGGATTATAAGAGCAGACTGATTGCTTTAAAAGCAGGTAAAAAAAAGTGCTTCCAATCACGATTTTCTTCTGTTAGGAATGGTTACCTCCAAAATAGATGTTCAGCCATCATCGCTTTGCATCAAAATAGCCTCACATGCAAGGAAATTTCTACAAAAAATATTGCACTGAAAGAACCATTTATCGGATCGTCAAGAACTCCAAAGAGTGAGTTTCAACTGTAGTGAAGAAGCTTCAGCACATCCCAAAGTGACCAGCAAGCACCAGGACCGTCTCCACCTGAGCAGTCAGCTACGGAATCATGTCAATCCCAGTGCAGAGCTTGCTCAATATTGGCAACAGGTGGATGTGAGTGCTGCATGCACAGTGAGGCGAAGAATTTTGGACAATGGCCAGGTGTCAAGAAAGGCAGAAAAGAAGCCACTTCTCTCCAAGAAAAACATCAAGGACAGACTGACATTCTACAGGAAGTACAACGATTGGGCAGCAGAAGACTGGTGCAAAGTTATTTTCTTAGATTAAGCCCCCTTCCAACTGTTTGGGGCATCTGGAAAGTCGAGAAGAAAATGTGAACAATACCATAAATACTGTGTCGTGCCGACAGTGAAGCATCCTGAGACCATCCATGTCTAGGGGTTGCTTTTTTATCCAAGGGAGTGGGCTCTCTCGCTTCCTGGGGTAGGCTCCAGGTTCCCCCGCAACCCTGAAAAGGAGTAAGCAGTTGAAGATGGATGGATGTATGGATGAAGTGGGGTCTCTCACACTTCTGCCCAAAAACACTGCCAGGAATAAAAACTGGTATTAAAATGTCCTGCAAGTGCAACTTTTCCCAACAATCCAGGGGCTATTTGGTGATAATCCGTTCATTTTCCTGTATGATGGAGCACCATGTCACAAGGCAAAAGTGATAATGAAGTGGCTCAGAGATCATTACACTGAAGTTTTGGATCCGTGGCCAGGCAACTCCCCGGATCTTAATCCCATAGAAACCTGTGGTCAATATTCAAAGAGAGAGTGGACAAATTCTGATTAACTCCGAGCAGTAATAAGGCAAGAAAGGATCACCATCAGTCAGGATTTGACCCAGAAACTGATGTCCAGAAAGCCAGAGCGAATTGCAGAGGTTATGGAGAACAAGGGTTACTGCCAATACTTTTGGCCATTCTTAAAAGATCAGTCTTTTATTGTAGATTGGGCCGCTTATAATTAGGTGGGTTCAACATTTTATTTATTTTTTTCTCCCACCCAGTATGTACTGTATCCCATAGAATGTATACAAGATGATTGACAGCCAGCTCAAACAAACACAAACAAACATCCAGGACCAGAAGTCAGTTTTCCAAATGGGTATTATTAACAAGTGAATACAGTTTTGCTAAAGCCACGGCTTAACCCATTTTATGGAGTATGCTGATGAACAGATAGACACTATTGCCTCATGAACACGCATGCTTTTCCCAACATGCATGTGAAGCTCTCAACACTCAATTATACTTGATTTGAACTTTATGCACGCGTATACAGGATCGTCGCTGTGTATGTCCTCAGAAATTAATCAGATGCATCCATGTGGTGCAATACAACCATAAATGGGGGGGGGGGTTGTTTTAAATATATCATTTAAAACATTCATAAAAAAAAAACATTCATAAATCTTAAAAAATATATAAATATATAATACATTGTTGTGTGCATCCTTATCTCATCTATGATTTAACTATTTTTCCCCCTAAGAAATCCGTAACATATTAGTTACAAAACACATTTTAGTCAGGTTTTTCACTCAGTCCTGTTTGTCACAGCTCAGCCAGATCAGAACTCCAATTCCCAAGATGCAACACTTGAGTCTCATGCACGCATGCGCTCACCATCCCCGGAGTTCTGATCAGAGACACCTGCCATTAATCACACACACACACACACACACACACACACACACACACACACACACACACACACACACACACACACACACACACACACACACACACACACACAGTCACCGCTACTTAGGTTTGTCAGTCACAGAGTATCGGTGCGAAGTATACGTTCAGTTGACTTGTTCTCTGCGTTTCCAAGCCTTTACTATTGTTGTTTTGTTTAACTCGTTACCTTGACCCTTTTCTACGTCCTCGACCACGCTCTTTGCCTTGCCCTCTATGCTCTGTTCGTCCGATCGCCTGACCATTGCCTGTTTCCCGTTTACGTACTTTGAACACCCTTTGACTCTACGCTTTCGTCTGCCGCCTGCTCCTGCTTCCGTTTCCTTTCCCCTCGATACGTGATAGAATACTTCGCCATCTTATGGAGGCAGCGGGCGGTACAAACTGGCCTCAAGCCATCGATGGACACGGACGGATGATTAGCAACCACGACCAACGCCTAGACAACCTTACCGAGCAAATAGCTCGGCTAAACCAAGCCACGCCGGTTGCTACAGCAGCTACAACACGTTTACCTCCTACACCAGCGCCGGAGAAGTACGATGGTGATCCGGCACGTTGCCAAGGCTTCCTCTTGCAATGCTCTCTGTTCTTTTCGACCTACCCGGATCATGACGGAAAGCCATAAGATCATCCATTTCATGGAACTTCTAACCGGGAAGGCTTTACTCTGGGCAACAGCCGAGTGGGAACAGGGAGGCAACGTTATTCATACTTATGATGAACTTTCCACGAGATTCCGAACGGTCTTTGATCACTCTCCTGACTGCAGAGAGACCGGAAAGGAGTTACTTACCCTGAAACAAGGAGCACGTAGCACGTTCAATACGCACCAAGGTGGAGGTTTCAGTACCGGAGCCTCCCGCGGAGCCCATGCAGCTGGGTTGTACCAGAATTAGTACGCAGGAGAGGGAGCGAAGACGCCGCGGACATCGTTGCTTTTATTGCAGAGGAGAAGAACACTTCGTTCAGCAATGTCCCCTCAAGCGTCCATCTGTCCAAGGGGAGCCCCCGTAGGTAACGGATTCATTTCACATTGCACTAAACCCATCGATCTCCATACCAGCACTTTCCATCAGGAACAGATCATCTTTCACGTCACGGTGTCCGCCTGTCACCCGGTGGTTCTCGGTCTGCCCTGGTTGGATCTTCATAATCCACAAATCTCCTGGACTCACAGAGAAATTGTTCGTGGTCACCCCATTGCATTCACCACTGTCTGCAAACTCCTGTTGTCACGTTAGCAGCTACTTCCATAGAAAGCCCTGAAGAGAATAAGATCCTCCAAATCCCCACTGAATACCAAGACCTCAGTGAAGCCTTCAGCAAAGTAAAGGCTAGTGAACTCTCTCCTCACAGGCAGTACGACTGCGCTATCGATCTATTACCGGGCACAACACCACCGCGAGGGAGAGTTTATCCTCTGACCCTAACTGAGCAAAGAGCCATGGAGGAGTACATTCAGGAGGCGTTGCACCAGGGTTACATACGTCCATCCACATCACCAGCATCGGTGGGGTTTTTCTTCGTGGAGAAGAAGGGAGGACGTCTAAGACCCTGCATCGATTATCGGAGCCTAAACTAGTGCTGCGTTAAGTACCGCTACCCTTTACCTTTAGTTCCTGTTGCTTTGGAACAATTACGCTCAGCCACCATTTTCACAAAGTTGGATCTACGCAGTGCCTATAACCTCCTCCGGATCCGTGAGGGGGACGAGTGCAAAACAGGGTTTAGTACAACGTCAGGTCACTACGAATATCTGGTCATGCCGTATGGGCTTTCCAACGCGCCTTCGGTTTTCCAATGTCTCATTAATGACGTTTTGCATGACATGCTGGGACGTAATGTAATAGCACACATCGATGACATTTTAATTTATTCCAATTCAAAGGAAGAACATATTCACCATGTCTGCCAGGTGTTGAAGAAGTTGCTCCAGAACCAGTTGTACATCAAAGCTGAGAAATGTGAATTTCATAAGGATACCATTTCCTTCCTGGGATACATCATTAACCCAACAGGAATCACCATGGACCAGGAAAAGGTTAAAGTGGTCACTAATTGGCCTATACCTACGACAGTGAAAGAATTACAGAGGTTCCTAGGATTCGCCAAATTTTACAGACGGTTCATTCACAATTTCAGCACGATTGCTTATCCCTTGACTTCTCTATTAAAAGGGAAACCCAAGCTTCTGTCATGGGGCCCAGCAGCCCAGAATGCTCTGGATCAACTCAAGAACGCCTTCACTACAGCCCCCATTATCAAACATCCTGATCCATCCCGACCATTCATCGTGGAGGTGGACGCCTCTGAAACTGGGGTAGGAGCGGTGCTCTCGCAAAGGTTCGGAGAAAAGCCCAAACTCCACCCAGTAGCATTCTTTTCAAGAAAACTCTCCTCGTCGGAAAGAAATTATGACGTGGGCAACAGAGAACTGATGGCAGTAAAATTAGCTCTTGAAGAATGGCGTCACTGGTTAGAAGGAGCTACCCACCCCTTTGTCGTCTATACCGATCACAAGAACTTGAAATACTTACGCACAGCTAAGAGGCAAACACGTCGACAGGGCCATTGGGCACTGTTCTTTACAAGATACCAATTCACATTGTCATACAGACTGGGGTACCAACCCCCTTTATTCCCATGGAATGCAGCTGCCACTGCTTCACCCGCAGTTGATCAGTGGTTTGAGCGGAGTGAACAAGTATGGGCAGACACCCACCAGCGTCTGACACGTGTCACCGACTCGTACAAACGCAAAGCCGACCACCGTCGCAGCGAGCAGCCAAGTTACCAACCCGGCGATAGGGTATGGTTATCCACAAGGCATTTGAAACAACCACATAGCTGCAAAAAGCTCGCACCGAGATATACTGGTCCCTTCAAGATCCTTAAACGAATCAATGAGGTCACTTACCGGCTGCAACTACCCCGGCATAGCCGCGTCGCCTCTTCCTTCCATGTATCACGTCTGAAACCAGTTGTTACCGGACCCTTAGCCACTGATGTGCCCTCTGAGACACCCCCGACTCCCCTGGATATTGAAGGGCAACCAGCTTACCTACTCAAGAACATACTCAACTCTAGGCACAGAAGGGGTATGCTGGAATACTTAGTCGAGTGGGAGGGCTACGGACTAGAGGAACACTGCTGGATTCTGAAGCGAGATATTCTGGACCCGCAACTCATCAGAGACTTCCACGCCTTGCATCCTGATCTACCGGCCCCTCGCCCCCGGGGGAGACCTAGGAAGAACTCTGCTCACGGAGTGAGCCCTTTGAGGGGGGGTTCTGTCACAGCTTGGCCAGATCAGAACTCCAATTCCCAAGATGCAACACTTGATTCTCATGCACGCATGCGCTCACCATCCCCGGAGTTCTGATCAGAGACACCTGACGTTAATCACACACACACACACACACACACACACACACAGTCACCGCTACTTAGATTTGTCAGTCACAGAGTATCGGTGCGAAGTATACGTTCAGTTGACTTGTTCTCTGCGTTTCCAAGACTTTACAATTGTCGTTTTGTTTACCTCGTTACCTTGACCCTTTTCTATGTCCTCAACCACGCTCTTTGCCTTGCCCTCTATGCTCTGTTTGTTCGATCGCCTGACCATTGCCTGTTTCCTGTTTACATACTTTGAACACCCTTTGACTCTACGCTTTCATCTGCCGCCTGCTCCTGCTTCCGTTTCCCTTCCCCTCGATACGTGATACTGTTGCTCTAACAGAAATGAAAATAAATTATAAACCAGAAATACAGAAAAATGTCAAAGAAACTTACTCATAGATGGTGAGGATTCTTGTCTCGCGAGGAAGGGTCAGGGGTGGTGTAGACAGGGGCCTTGAATTTTTGGGAGAGAGCTGTCCGAGAGAACCATCCGTGAGGAGCCACTTATAAGAATGGTTGAATTACATGGTACCTGCGCAGTGAGATCAAGGTCGTCGCTCTGAATTGTTTTGTCTATCTCAACTTTTGAATCCTAATGAGAGGAAATTTCTGAGATGGTTTTTTTAACCTCTTGGTAATCTCGATGAGGTTTTTTTTTAACATCACTGTAACTGTTTGGGAGGTTTTTTTTTAACATCATTGTAACTGTTTGATAGGGGTTTTTTTTTTACATCATTGAAACTGTGTGGGAAGCTTTCTGAAATATATTGGTTATTTACTGTGAACATAAAGTATATATACTGGAGATTAAGCTCCAGGTGAGGGGATCATTTCTGAGAATTCTCATTGGTGTGGATCTTGGTTGGTGGAAATAAAGTCTGGACCCTTGCTTCTTCTCACTCACGGCTGGTGATTTTTCTATCTCCAACTAGGTTTACAGATGTGTATTGGCTTCTATGTTGAATTTAAATTTTTTCTGAGTAATAGGCTAAATTCGGGCCATCATTTGGCAACCCAGATGGACTGGGCTAAGATCTATATTGTGTCTGTAATCTCTCCCGTGGGACTTCACTCTCCAAACAACTGATAGGCCGTGTAGGAAAAAAGGTATTGCAGACGCCTGTTATTTCATAGGTCTGTCTTAGTGATCTGTTGCCACGAGAGGGAAGCCCTGGGGTGGGAAGACGGGCTAAATTGGTCTCCAAAAGAACCTTGAGTGAGTGAGGGTAAGAGAAGTGTAAATTGATTATATAATGTGTGTTTAATAAAATTGTATATGTTTTGTGTGAACAAAAGTCCTGTAATACCGCTGGATGTAGTTGAAATCCAGGGCTGTGATAGGAAACAGGTGATGTATGTGAGGCCTCAGACCCCTAATACCGCTGGTGAAAGATCCAGGTCTGAATAGAGAGGGGAATAAATCCTGGGCCCAGGTCCGGGTCACGCTACTCAGGGAAAGATTCTGTCAAGAGAAGCATGCCCGGTGTGTAATGTGTAATGTGTAACTAATGTGTGTTTATAAATATGCTGGATGCGTGCATGCATGTGTGATGAGCTCGGAAATTTAGGTTTGGAGACAGAGAAAAATGTATTCATTAGTGCTCTGAACATGAGCTCCATACATAAGGAGATATGTGTGTTTGATAAGCGTTAAAAAAAATTAGTTTCAGTTAAATGTTGCATTTAATTTATATGACTATATGCTTCATACATACAGAGCTAGTGTGAAGGTGCATTATACTTTGAAACCACAATGTGTGTGTGTAATAGTGTGTGTAGAAATATGTGTAATAGTGTGTGAATAGTGTAAATATAATTATATTATAATATAATTTGTGTATGTAAGCTTGCGTGTGTGTGTGTGGAGACAAAACATTTTTTGTTTTGGAGAAGAAGGCCTCCCTCCGTGTGTGAGTTATGTGTGAGCGCTCTTCATATTGAAATGGGTAATGCCGAACATTGTGAGATATCTTTGTTTCGGTCATGGAAGGTTGCTTTTGAATCTGGCATAAACTTTCTGTGAATCAGAGTCTGTGAGACTATGAGTATTATAATTACGTTGGTATAGGAATATTTACATTTTTTACACATCTACCAGATTGTTCGTTGTGTAAATAAGAATTACTAGATGGGAGATAAAAAGTAGTCAACACAGAGTGTTTCTTTTTGTCTATATTATTCATTATATTCAGTGCCATGTCTATAAATCCTGCAGAGATGTTAGGTATAATATTTGTAGTATTTTAGTAACTATTGTTATACAACTTGAAGTTAGTGAGTTATAAAAAATTGTGTTCATAATTATGGTAACTAAGTGCATAACACATAAATTATTTTTAAATAATGTGTAAAAACTAGTTGGAACAACATGATGAGTAATCACGTTAAAAATTGTGTTTATTATACAGATTATTATTATTAAATGAGCTTTAATTGAAAATACATTTGATTGTAGAGGAAAATGTGATTTATCCAACTCAGTGTAGTTCGTTGGTTGAAATTAATTTAAAGTTGTCATAACTCAAAATGGATGGTGTTTTGCAAAACTGTCGGTGTGGTTTGACTAAGAGAGTGTTATGTGTGGTCATTGTTTGTTTAGTATTATGGTGTTACTGTGCGTGTTGTGTTCCAAGTTATGGGGGTAGGGTGGTAATCTTTGCAGCAGGGCTAATAGCACACTTCTTTTACTAAGACCTGATGTTCGGAAGGACTAATCAAACCTTCATTATATAATTGACTAATCATACCCCTGACTGTATACAGTTCCATATTTAGATTGTGTATACGGCTAGTCAGAAGCATGCGCGCTTGAGCTCCAAATCATTCTTTTTAATGTTAATTCGAATTCCGTGTGTTCCCTGTTTGGAAACTGAATGAAAGTGTTTTAAATTCCAGGATAACATTCACCTAAACACAGAGCGCACGAGACAGGGAGAGAGCGCGTGCGTGAAATTTTTTCCTTTTTACAATCGCGTACTTATCAAACTTCACACTACACATTAAAGTCAAGGTGACTCAATATATAAATAAATACTTAAACATATTTCTGTATAAACTAAAATCAATTCGTATTTTTGATTTTATCAGGCCGGAGAGAACTTTAATGGCAGTTTATGGCACGCTGGTTCTTCTGCACAGGCATATCAACTTCTTTGCCTGACTAATGATAAAATTGATCACCTGACACTTGAACCTGTGAATGATGTACTTAACAAATTAATAAATACCTGAAAAGTAAATCAGACCTGAGATTACAGTCTCTGCCTAACACTCTGTGGCCAGGTCACGGGGACCGAAGTGGGACATGTGCAATGTGTTCCGTATCAGGCTAAGTCACATTCCCCCTGTTGAGATAATGTTGAGACTAAACATTTGGTTTTAGAGAGTACTGTGCCTTTACAGCCGTATTAAATGTAAGTAATTCAAATGAACTGACTCACTAACAAGAGCTGGAATAACCATAACTAATGTGTGTATCTGGGATTCCTATACGGGTACGTGTCTATACATTGTTGAGCAGTGTAAGTGTGAGTTCTTTTGACGTGTGGTATTCATGTTGCATAATGATGAATAATTTATACATATTTTCTCTTTAAATTCTGGTTATGTGCAGGTATGAATAAATTAGTAAGATCAGATGGCAGTAGTAGTGTGCACATTTTAAACTCTCTGAAAGGTGTTGTATGCCTATTACAGATATGATATCTGAGTCCGTAACATTAGAATAAGGTGGTGATTACTTAATATGGAACTCGGGGTTTTGCAGGGAGTGCGAGTATCTCGATTAGACAGAGTTGCATAATGGTTCCTTTTGCTGACATGTTGTGTTGATGTGAGTTTGTGAGTTAGTTTAATTAACATCTCTTTGCAACACGGTAGTTTGAAGTGATTTGTTTCTTTTCTGAACCGTAGATTGGTGAATAGAATAAAGTAGTTGTGTAAATATATATATATATATATACATACAGTGGTGTGAAAAAGTGTTTGCCCCCTTCCTCATTTCCTGTTCCTTTGCATGTTTGTCACACTTAAGTGTTTCGGAACATCAAACCAATTTAAACAATAGTCAAGGACAACACAAGTAAACACAAAATGCAATTTGTAAATGAAGGTGTTTATTATTAAAGGTGAAAAAAAATCCAAACCATCATGGCCCTGTGTGAAAAAGTGATTGCCCCCTAAACCTAATAACTGGTTGGGCCACCCTTAGCAGCAACAACTGCAACCGAGCGTTTGCGATAACGTGCAATGAGGCTTTTACAGCGTCCTGGAGGAATTTTGGCCCACTCATCTTTGCAGAATTGTCCTAATTCAGTTAAATTAGAGGGTTTTCGAGCATGAACGGCCTTTTTAAGGTCATACCACAACATCTCAATAGGATTCAGGTCAGGACTTTGGCTAGGCCACTCCAAAGTCTTCATTTTGTTTTTCTTCAGCCATTCGGTGGTGGACTTGCTGGTGTGTTTAGGATCATTGTCCTGCTGCAGAACCCAAGTTCGTTTCAGCTTGAGTACACGAACAGATGGTCGGACATTCTCCTTCAGGATCTCTTGGTAGACAGCAGAATTCATAGTTCCTTTTATCATGGCAAGTCTTCCAGGTCCTGAAGCAGCAAAACAGCCCCAGACCATCACACTACCACCACCATATTTTACTGTTGGTATAATGTTCTTTTTATGAAATGCAGTGTTCCTTCTACGCCAGATATACTTGGACACACACCTTCCAAAGAGTTCCACTTTTGTCTCATCGGTCCACAGAATGTTGTCCCAAAGGTCTTGGGGATCATCAAGATGTGTTGTGGAGAAATTGAGACGAGCTTTGATGTTCTTTTTGCTCAGCAGTGGTTTTCTCCTTGGAACTCTGCCATGCAGGCCATTTTTGCCCAGTCTTTTCCTGATGGTGGAGGCATGAACGCTGACCTTAACTGAGGCAAGTGAGGCCTGCAGTTCTTTGGACGTTGTTGTGGGGTCTTTTGTGACCTCTTGGATGAGTCGTCGCTGCGCTCTTGGGGTAATTTTGGGCGGCCGGCCACTCCTGGGAAGGTTCACCACTGTTCCATGTCTTCGCCATTTGTGGATAATGGCTCTCACTGTGGTTCGCTGGATTCCCAAAGCTTTGGAAATGGCTTTATAACCCTTTCCAGACTGATAGATCTCAATTACTTTCTTTCTCAATTGTTCCTGAATTTCTTTGGGTCTCGGCATGATGTGTAGCTTTTAAGGATCTTCTGGTGGACCTTACTGTGTCAAGCAGCTCCTATTTAAGTGATGCCTTGATTGTGAACAGGTGTGGCAATAATCAGGCCTGGGTGTGGCTAGAGAAATTGAACTCAGGTGTGGACAACCACAGTTATAGTATGTTTTAACAAGGGGGGCAATCACTTTTTCACACAGGGCCATGATGGTTTGGATTTTTTTTCACCTTTAATAATAAACACCTTCATTTACAAATTGCATTTTGTGTTTACTTGTGTTGTCCTTGACTATTGTTTAAATTGGTTTGATGTTCCGAAACACTTAAGTGTGACAAACATGCAAAGGAACAGGAAATGAGGAAGGGGGCAAACACTTTTTCACACCACTGTATATATACTGCTCAAAAAATAAAGGGAACACTTGGAGTTACATTGTACTGTTCAAGTGTTCCCTTTCTTTTTGGAGCGATATATATATATATATATACGGTGTGATATGGATATGTCATACAAAGTATATGAGTTGCAATATATAAATAATACAGAGCAGTGGTCACAAACAGGAGGAACAGAGCATACACTGCACAATCTGGGAAGTGAATTGATAAATCTTTATACTGTAGCTGTGACTGAACTGTGAAATGGAGGCAGGTGTATGTGATCTGGGAATTGTAGTCCATGGCAGCCATAGTTTGTGACATGCGTAGATTAAACACTACCGTAAAATGGTCAAATACAGTTAAAATGAAATGGTTAAATTTATAAAAGGAATTTTATGCCTTTTCACAAATGGTCACTCAGGCAAGGAAACAAATTGGTGTTAAATTGAAACAAAGCGTATAGATTATAAGTTTTATTTTATACTAAGTTAAATACATATTTGCATTACTCCTAATTAGATATATTTAAATAAAGTGAACAAGATTTAAATGTCATGTATGAAGGGTCTGAGTGATATTTTGAGTGTGGTACAGTTATAAGATAAGGGGAAAAAACAGGTGTATGAATGTCTATCATTTAGACTAAACAAATTGACTAGGTTGTTTGAGATTAAAAATTAGCGAGATAAGAGAGACTAACAAACTGTATATACATGTCTAGCTCTCGACTTAGTTCTATAGTATGGGGGTGTCACTCGTTAGTACACATTGGATATTAATATGTTAAGTTAGTGTACATCACAAATAGTCCTAGACTAAAGGAGTTGTGTTTTCCTTATCAATATCCCTCCGGTGAAAATTTAGGAAGGGTTAAGAATGAATCTTTGCCAATTGGGTGTGTATTTGTTAAAGTCAACAGACTAGTACTCTTTTACAGAATAACTAAATATGAGAGTGGAAGACCCCTTTATGAGAGGTGTTATTCCTTTCATTAGAGAAGTTGAGATTACTGCAATCATTTTTATGATTTGATAGACCAACTTTATTTAATCTCTGAAGCAATATTTCATGATTCGAGATAAACAGGGAAGTACAGAGGGTACCGTGACATTGTTTTAAGACTTTCAAAACGGCTGTTGTGGTGATACGTTTTATGACCTTAGACTTTTTTGCAAACCGACAACATGTCAACGATTCACTGAAGAGGCTTTCTAAAAGTGTTTGGTAGGACAGAAGGCTTTGGGGATTGGACTGCAATGATCTAATATAGTGGGATTTCCCTGGGCTAATAAATAAAAAAAACAAAAGCTGATTTCCAAATTTTTGTATAACCCCGTTGTCTAATGAAAGATTAAAAAGATAAGTTAAAGGAGACGAAATAATATCAGCTGCTAACTTTAGAAATACAGACTCCACACAATCAGGTTTGTGATTTAACTATATCAAACAATGTGTGTGCTCTGTAAACAGCAGAAGTCTCCTCATTCTGAATGGTTTTAATGGCTTTCTGCATTATTAAAATCAGTATACAGTGAATCACGTGAAAAGGATTCATATTTTCAATAGGCCTAGATCTGATGCATAAATTGAACATTTAATGATGGGTTTTGCAGTTATATGTTCCCAGTTGTCTGTCTCCAGTTTCCAAATTGGACAGTGATGATGGCATCCCTCATCCTGAACACTAACCTACCTGGAACATTATGGTCTACATAAGTGAAATATAGTCATCTTGTGTCCTGTCCTCAATCCTTAGAAAAGGATGAAGGGACATGCCCACTCAGTCTAGCATTATTTCAGCAAGCTGTGATAACAACTGCGACAAGTTCTGCAATACAACACACCCAGTAAACAAAGTTTAAGGCTGGAAGAGGAAGACATTTTACAAACACAAAAGTTGCAAAATCAATTAACTAGTCATCCCAGTAACCCCATTACTTATAGTATGTTGTGTGTGTGTGTGTATATATATATATATATATATATATATATATATATATATATATATATATCTCAGTGCCTTGCGAAAGTATTCGGCCCCCTTGAACTTTTCAACCTTTTGCCACATTTCAGGCTTCAAACATAAAGATATAGAATTTTAACTTTTTGTGAAGAATCAGCAACAAGTGGGACACAATTGTGAAGTGGAACGAAATCTATTGGATATTTTAAACTTTTTTAGCAAATAAAAAACTGAAAAGTGGTGCGTGCAAAATTATTCGGCTCCTTTACTTTCAGTGCAGCAAACTCACTCCAGAAGTTCAGCGAGGATCTCTGAATGATCCAATGTTGTTCTAAATGACTTATGGTGATAAATAGAATCCACCTGTGTGTAATCAAGTCTCTGTATAAATGCACCTGCTCTGTGATAGTCTCAGGGTTCTGTTGAAAGCGCAGAGAGCATCATGAAGACCAAGGAACACACCAGGCAGGTCCGTAATACTGTTGTGGAGAAGTTTAAAGCTGGATTTGGATACAAAAAGATTTCCCAAGCTTTAAACATCCCAAGGAGCACTGTGCAAGCGATCATTTTGAAATGGAAGGAGTATCAGACCACTGCAAATCTACCAAGACCTGGCCGTCCCTCTAAACTTTCAGCTCAGACAAGGAGAAGACTGATCAGAGATGCAGCCAAGAGGCCCATGATCACTCTGGATGAACTGCAGAACTACAGCTGAGGTGGGAGAGTCTGTCCATAGGACAACAATCAGTCGTACACTGCACAAATCTGGCCTTTATGTAAGAGTGGCAAGAAAGCCATTTCTCAAAGATATCCATAAAAAGTCTCATCTAAAGTTTGCCACAAGCCACCTGGGAGACACACCAAACATGTGGAGGAAGGTGCTCTGGTCAGATGAAACCAAAATCGAACTTTTTGCCCACAATGCAAAACGATATGTTTGGCATAAAAGCAACACAGCTCATCACCCTCAACACACCATCCCCACTGTCAAACATGGTGGTGGCAGAATCTTGGTTTGGGCCTGCTTTTCTTCAGCAGGGACAGGGAAGATGGTTAAAATTGAGGGGAAGATGGATGCAGCCAAATACAGGACCATTGTGGATGAAAACCTGTTGGAGTCTGCAAAAGACCTGAAACTGGGACAGAGATTTATCTTCCAACAAGACAATGATCCCAAACATACAGCAAAATCTACAAAGGAATGGTTCACAAATAAACGTATCCAGGTGTTAGAATAGCCAAGTCAAAGTCCAGACCTGAATCCAATCGAGAATCTGTGGAAAGAGCTGAAAACTGCTGTTCACAAATGCTCTCCATCCAACCTCACTGAGCTCGAGCTGTTTTGCAAGGAAGAATGGGCAAGAATTTCAGTCTCTCGATGTGCAAAACTGATAGAGACATACCCCAAGCGACTTGCAGCTGTAATCGCAGCAAAAGGTGGCTCTACAAAGTATTAACGCAAGGGGGCCGAATAATTTTGCACGCCCCACCTTTCATTTTTTTATTAGTTAAAAAAGTTTCAAAAATCCAAAGGATTTCGTTCCACTTCACAATTGTTGGTGATTCTTCACAAAAAATTAAAATTTTATATCTTTATGTTTGAAGCCTGAAATGTGGCAAAAGGTTGAAAAGTTCAAGGGGGCCGAATACTTTCGCAAGGCACTGTAAATAAGCTCCAGTTAGTCCAGAATGCAGCTGCTAGAGTCGTAACTAGAACTAGAAGATACGACCACATCACCCCGATCTTATCCACACTGCATTGGCTCCCTGTAAAATCTCGCATTAGGTTTAAAATACTTTTATTAACCTATAAAGCACTACACGGTCTTGCAACACAATATCTAAGCGACCTTCTGGTTTTATATGATCCGCCACGCCTACTCAGATCAAAAGGTGCAGGCTATTTGATATTACCTAGAATAGTGAAGTCTACAGCAGGGGGAAGAGCCTTCGCTTATACAGCCCCACAGTTATGGAACAGTCTTCCTATTAGTGTTCGGGACTCAGACATAGTCTCAGTGTTCAAGTCTAGGCTTAAAACATATTTGTTTACTCAAGCTTACCCTGACTAGATTATATCTCACTACTTCACAGTCCTAATCGTTTTTCTCCCTCGCTCTCTTTTTGCCGTGCCCCACACGAATTTATGGAGATATTGGAGATCCAGATCCCTTCTGCCTCTGGATGAGCCCAAATCTTCTGCTGGGACTACGGCTGCTCCGAAGGCCATACATACTTCTCATTTTCACATTATCTGTGTTACCTTCACATTCTGTGTTACCCAGATGAGGATGGGTTTCCCTTCTGAGTCGGGTTCCTCTCAAGGTTTCTTCCTCAAAAAACATCTTAGGGAGTTTTTCCTTGCCACCGTCGCCACTCAGTGGCTTGCTCAATTGGGATAAATTCCATTTGTTTTCTACCTGTTTGTCTCTGTTTATCTGTTCCTGTTTGTCTCTCTTTATCTGTTTCTGACTGTTTATACCTGTTTTTTATTTCTGTACAGCTGTTTTGAGACAATGAATATTGTAAAAAGCGCTATACAAATAAAATTGAATTGAATTAATTGAATTGAATTGAATTGAATTGAATTGAATTGAATTGAATTGAATGTGAGCAGTTCAACTCTGAATAAGGAGCTTGTTGATGCTAATCTGTTTATCATAGGAAGCCCCTTTGCAGAGAATGCACTGTCCAGGATGAATCAATTTCAGCCCTCGTCCAAAATAGGAATTAAGCATCCAGAACAAAATAGGTGCCCCAGTGGAGTACTGGTACCATGCAAGGTTGCCATCCTTATGAATCTCGGCAGGAGCAGTTGTTCTTGTCACTTTTAAGGGCACGTTGACAAAACCTGCATGAGTTCTATGAACACGGTCAATTTTAAGCTGTTCTTTGAAGTTTCATGTGTGAGAAGTTCCTCAGATTCCATGTCAAAGGCACTAAAATGTAATGGTGGTGCACAAGATTAAAGCTATTCTGAACTGGCCATGAATCCTGCCACGCACATCCTATTGGTGTTGGTCCATTTATCACAGGAAGCACCTTCCTTTCAGGTTTAGCATACCTTACCAAGCAAAAAAAGGCTGAAACTTGACCCAGATGGGTCTCGAACATCAGCTCCGAAGGCTGATGCCTTATCCATTAGGCAGACTTTGGAAAGCTCTGGAGCCCTGTGTCCATTTTTCTTATTTTGGACGAGGGCTGATGCCTTATCCATTTGGCCACTGGGTCAAAGTGAATAGCCACAGTTGACCGTGGTTGAGAGTTTGCTAGTTTTCATCCCCAGAGTTGGTATTCCAAGGCAGTAACCAAAGGTAGGCTAAACCTGAAAGGAAAGCGTTTCCTGTGATAAATGGACCAACACCAACAGGATGTGCATGGCAGGATTCACGGCCAGTTCAGAAGAGCTTTAATCTTGTGCACCACCATTACATTTTAGTGCCTTTACATGCAAGACCTGTGTCCATTTTTCCTATTTTGGACAAGGGCTGAAATTGATTCATCCTGGACGATGCATTCTCGGCAAAGGGGCTTCCTATGATAAACAGATTAGCATCAACAAGCTCCCTATTCAGAGCTTGACTGCTCACATCACATGATTGTCTCGCCAGCAATTGACTAACTATGTTACAAAGCTTGCTTGGTGTGGTTGAGAGTTTGCTAGTTTTCATCGCCAGAGTTGGTATTCCAAGGCAGTAACCAAAGGTAGGCTAAACCTGAATGGGTGAAATCCAATAAAGAGTCTTTTCTGCTCAACAGAATAGCATCAACATTGTCCTTGACCGTTGATGTCACACGATGACGGGAAGCTTAGTCGTGTTGACTGGTGTCTATGCAGCCTTCCAAACACCCCAGTAGCCACAGGTTCAGGGTTCAATTAGTATTTTCCAATCTGAAAGGTAAAAAATGGGCTCATCCGGGATTTGAACCCGGGACCTCTCACACCCAAAGCAAGAATCATACCCCTAGACCAACGAGCCAAATAGCTGCTACTGAGAAAATCTTTCTGGATTTGCTCAATAGCAAATCCTGCTTTCTGCAGGTCCTTGCTAAATTGTTGCCACATGTGATCAAAATGTGACAGTAAAGCATATAATTCTGCAATAATTCTTGGGCTGATGCCTTATTCATTTGGCTATTCAAACTGAATAGCCAGCTCTAGCTGATTTTCTTGCTTACACATATGCTAGCAACGAGAGGAAATGCTTTTAGATTCATTTTGCACATTCACAGCTACCCTCTAGCCCTTTCCTGCCAGACTTTGGAAAGCTCTGGAACCTTATCTCATGATCTACATGCAAGACCTGTGTCCATTTTTCTTATTTTGGACAAGGGCTGATGCCTTATCCATTAGGCCACTGGGCAAAAGTGAATAGCCAGCTCTAGCTGATTTTCTTGCTTACACATATACAGTGGTGTGAAAAAGTGTTTGCCCCTTCCTCATTTCCTTTTCCTTTGCATGTTTGTCACACTTAAGTGTTTCGGAACATCAAACCAATTTAAACAATAGTCAAGGACAACACAAGTAAACACAAAATGCAATTTGTAAATGAAGGTGTTTATTATTAAAGGTGAAAAAAATCCAAACCATCATGGCCCTGTGTGAAAAAGTGATTGCCCCCTAAACCTAATAACTGGTTGGGCCACCCTTAGCAGCAACAACTGCAACCAAGCGTTTGCGATAACGTGCAATGAGGCTTTTACAGCGTCCTGGAGGAATTTTGGCCCACTCATCTTTGCACAATTGTCCTAATTCAGTTACATTAGAGGGTTTTCGAGCATGAACGACCTTTTTAAGGTCATACCACAACATCTCAATAGGATTCAGGTCAGGACTTTGGCTGAGGCCACTCCAAAGTCTTCATTTTGTTTTTCTTCAGCCATTGCGGTGGGGGACTTGCTGGTGTGTTTAGGATCATTGTCCTGCTGCAGAACCCAAGTTCGTTTCAGCTTGAGTACACGAACAGATGGTGCGTACATTCTCCTTCAGGATCTCTTGGTAGACAGCAGAATTCATAGTTCCTTTTATCACGGCAAGTCTTCCAGGTCCTGAAGCAGCAAAACGGCCCAGACCATCACACTACCACCACCATATTTTTACTGTTGGTATAATGTTCTTTTTTATGAAATGCAGTGTTCCTTCTACCCCAGATATACTTGGACACACACCTTCCAAAGAGTTCCACTTGTGTCTCATCGGTCCACAGAATGTTGTCCCAAAGGTCTTGGGGATCATCAAGATGTGTTGTGGAGAATTGAGACGAGCTTTGATGTTCTTTTTGCTCAGCAGTGGTTTTCTCCTTGGAACTCTGCCATGCAGGCCATTTTTGCCCAGTCTTTTCCTGATGGTGGAGGCATGAACGCTGACCTTAACTGAGGCAAGTGAGGCCTGCAGTTCTTTGGACGTTGTTGTGGGGTCTTTGTGACCTCTTGGATGAGTCGTCGCCGCGCTCTTTGGGGTAATTTTGGCCGGCCACTCCTGGGAAGGTTCACCACTGTTCCATGTCTTCGCCATTTTGTGGATAATGGCTCTCACTGCTGGTTCGCTGGATTCCCAAAGCTTTGGAAATGGCTTAATAACCCTTTCCAGACTGATAGATCTCAATTACTTTCTTTCTCAATTGTTCCTGAATTTCTTTGGGTCTCGGCATGATGTGTAGCTTTTAAGGATCTTCTGGTGGACCTTACTGTGTCAAGCAGCTCCTATTTAAGTGATGCCTTGATTGTGAACAGGTGTGGCAATAATCAGGCCTGGGTGTGGCTAGAGAAATTGAACTCAGGTGTGGACAACCACAGTTATAGTATGTTTTAACAAGGGGGCAATCACTTTTCACACAGGGCCATGATGGTTTGGATTTTTTTCACCTTTAATAATAAACACCTTCATTTACAAATTGCATTTTGTGTTTACTTGTGTTGTCCTTGACTATTGTTTAAATTGGTTTGATGTTCCGAAACACTTAAGTGTGACAAACATGCAAAGGAACAGGAAATGAGGAAGGGGGCAAACACTTTTCACTTCCCTGTATATATACTGCTCAAAAAATAAAGGGAACACTTGGAGTTCATTGTACTGTTCAAGTGTTCCCTTTCTTTTTGGAAGCTGATATATATATATATATATATATATATATATATACGGTGTGATATGGATATGTCATACAAAGTATATGAGTTGCAATATATAAATAATACAGAGCAGTGGTCACAAACAGGAGGAACAGAGCATACACTGCACAATCTGGGAAGTGAATTGATAAATCTTTTATACTGTAGCTGTGACTGAACGCTGTGAAATGGAGAGCAGGTGTATGTGATCTGGGAGTGTAGTCCATGGCAGCCATAGTTTGTGACATACGTGGAATTAAACACTACCGTAAAATGGTCAAATACAGTTAAAAATGAAATGGTTAAATTTATAAAGATTGGAATTTTATGCCTTTTTACAAATGGTCACTCAGGCAAGGAAACAAATTGGTGTTAAATTGGAAACAAAGCGTATAGATTATAAGTTTTATTTTATACTAAGTTAAATACATATTTGCATTACTCCTAATTAGATATATTTAAATAAAAGTGAACAAGATTTAAATGTCATGTATGAAGGGTCTGAGTGATATTTTGAGTGTGGTACAGTTAATAAGATAAGGGAAAAAACAGGTGTATGAATGTCTATCTTTTAGATAAACAAAATTGACTAGGTTGTTTGAGATTAAAAATTATAGCGAGATAGAGAGACTAACAAAACTGTATATACATGTCTAGCTCTCGACTTAGTTCTATAGTATGGGGGTGTCACTTTCGTTAGTACAAATTGGATAATAATATGTTAGGATTGAGTGTACATCACAAATAGTCCTAGACTAAAGGGAGTTGTGTTTTTCCTTATCCAATATCCCTCCGGTGAAAATTTAGGAAGGGTTAAGAATGAATCTTTGCCAATTGGGTGTGTATTTGTTAAAGTCAACAGACTAGTACTCTTTTACAGAATAACTAAATTGATGAGGTGGAAGGGCCCTTTATGAGAGGTGTTATTCCTTTCATTAGAGAAGTTGAGATTACTGCAATCATTTTATGATTTGATAGACCAACTTTATTTAATCTCTGAAGCAATATTTCATGATTGAGATAAACAGGAAGTACAGAGGGTACCGTGACATTGTTTAAGACTTTTCAAAGCGGCTGTTGTGGTGATCGTTTTATGACCTTAGACTTTTGCAAACCAGACAACATAATCAACGATTCACTGAAGAGGCTTTCTAAAAGTGTTTGGTAGGACAGAAGGCTTTGGGATTGGACTGCAACGATCTAATATAGTGGGGTTCCTGGGCTAATAAATAAAAAAACAAAAGCTGATTTCCAAATTTTTGTATAACCCCGTTGTCTAATGAAGATTAAAAAGAATTAAGTTAAAGGCGAAATAATATCAGCTGCTAACTTTAAATACAGACTCCACACAATCAGGTTTGTAGCGTTTAACTATATCAAACAATGTGTGTGCTCTGTAAACAGCAGAATCTCCTCATTCTGAATGGTTTTAATGGCTTTCTGCATTATTAAAAATCAGTATACAGTGAATCCACGTGAAAAGGATTCATATTTTCAATAGGCCTAGATCTGATGCATAAATTGAACATTTAATGATGGGTTTTGCAGTTATATGTTCCCAGTTGTCTGTCTCCAGTTTCCAAATTGGACAGTGATGATGGCATCCTCATCCTGAACACTAACCTACCTGGGACATTATGGTCTACATAAGTGAAATATAGTCATCTTGTGTCCTGTCCTCAATCCTTAGAAAGGATGAAGGGACATGCCCACTCAGTCTAGCATTATTTCAGCAAGCTGTGATAACAACTACGCAAGTTCTTGCAATACACACACCCAGTAAGCAAAGTTTAAGGCTGGAAGAGGAAGACATTTTACAAACACAAAAGTTGCAAAATCAATTAACTAGTCATCCCAGTAACCCCATTCTTATAGTATGTTGTGTGTGTGTGTGTGTATATATATATTTATATATATATATTTATATATCTCAGTGCCTTACGAGAGTATTAACCCCCCTTGAACTTTTCAACCTTTTGCCACATTTCAGGCTTCAAACATAAAGATATAGAATTTTAACTTTTTGTGAAGAATCAGCAACAAGTGGGACACAATTGTGAAGTGGAACGAAATCTATTGTGGATATTTTAAACTTTTAGCAAATAAAAAACTGAAAAGTGGCGCGTGCAAAATTATTCGAAGCTCCCTTTACTTTCAGTTCAGCAGCTTCCTCCAGAAGTTCAGCGAGGATCTCTGAATGATCCAATGTTGTTCTAAATGACTTATGGTGATAAATAGAATCCCACCTGTGTGTAATCAAGTCTCTGTATAAATGCACTGCTCTGTGATAGTCTCAGGGTTCTGTTGAAAGCGCAGAGAGCATCACGAGGCCAAAGGAACACACCAGGGCAGGTCCATAATACTGTTGTGGAGAAGTTTAAAGCTGGATTTGGATGCAAAAAGATTTCCCAAGCTTTAAACATCCCAAGGAGCACTGTGCAAGCACGATCATTTTGAAATGGGGAAGGAGTATCAGACCACTGCAAAATCTACCAAGACCTGGCCGTCCCTCTAAACTTTCCGCTCAGACAAGGGAGAAGACTGATCAGAGATGCAGCCAAAGAGGCCCATGATCACTCTGGATGAACTGCAGAACTACAGCTGAGGTGGGAGAGTCTTGTCCATAGGACAACAATCAGTCGTACACTGCACAAATCTGGCCTTTATGTAAGGTGGCAAGAAAGCCATTTCTCAAAGATATCCATAAAAGTCTCATCTAAAAAGTTTGCCACAAGCCACCTGGGAGACACACCAAACATGATGGAGGAAGGTGCTCTGATTCAAGATGAAACCAAAAATCGAACTTTGCCCACAATGCAAAACGATATGTTTGGCATAAAAGCAACACAGCTCATCACCTCAACTACACCATCCCCACTGTCAAACATGGTGGTGGCAGAATCTTAGTTTGGGCCTGCTTTTCTTCAACCAGGGACAGGGAAGATGGTTAAAATTGAGGGGGAAGATGGATTTACGGCAAATACTAGGACCATTGTGGATGAAAACCTGTTGGAGTCTGCAAAAGACCTGGAAACTGGGACAGAGATTTATCTTCCAACAAGACAATGATCCCAAACATACAGCAAAATCTACAAAGGAATGGTTCACAAATAAACGTATCCAGGTGTTAGAATGGCCAAGTCAAAGTCAGACCTGAACCAATAGAAGTCTGTGGGGAAAGAGCTGAAAGCTGCTGTTCACAAATGCTCTCCATCAACCTCACTGAGCTCGAGCTGTTTTGCAAGGAAGAATGGGCAAGAATTTCAGTCTCGATGTGCAAAACTGATAGGGCATACCCAAGCGACTTACAGCTGTAATGGCAACAAGGTGGCTCTACAAAATATTAACGCCAAGGGGCGAATAATTTTGCCGCACCACTTTTCAGTTTTTATTTGCTAAAAAGTTTCAAAATCAAGGATTCGTTCCACTTCACAATTGTGTGTCCCACTTGTTGCTGATTCTTCACCAAAAGTTAAATTCTATATTCTTTATGTTTGAAGCCTGAAATGTGGCAAAAGGTTGAAAAGTTCAAGGGGGGCGAATAACTTTCGCAGGCACTGTAAAATAAGCTCCAGTTAGTCCAGAATGCAGCTGCTTAGAGTCGTAACTAGAACTAGAAGATACGACCACATCACCCCAATCTTATCCACACTGCATTGGCTCCCTGTAAAATCTCGCATTAGGTTTAAAATACTTTTATTAACCTATAAAAGCACTACGGTCTTGCACCACAATATCTAAGCGACCTTCTGGTTTTATATGATCCGCATACGCCTACTCAGATCAAAAGGTGCAGGCTATTTGATATTACCTAGAATAGTGAAGTCTACAGCAGGGGGAAGAGCCTTCGCTTATACAGCCCACAGTTATGGAACAGTCTTCCTATTAGTGTTAGGGACTCAGACATAGTCTCAGTGTTCAAGTCTAGGCTTAAAACATATTTGTTTACTCAAGCTTACCCTGACTAGATTATATCTCACTACTTCACAGTCCTAATCGTTTTTCTCCTGCTCTCTCTTTTTTGCCGTGCCCCACCAATTTATGGAGATATTGAGATCCAGATCCCTTCTGCCTCTGGATGAGCCCAAATCTTCTGCTGGGACTCGTGACTGCTCAGGAAACCATACATACTTCTCATTTCACATTATCTTATTAGTTACCTTCACATTCTGTGTTACCCAGATGAGGATGGGTTTCCCTTCTAGAGTCGGGTTCCTCTCAAGGTTTCTTCCTCAAAAAACATCTTAGGGAGTTTTTCCTTGCCACCGTCGCCACTCAGTGGCTTGCTCAATTGGGATAAATTCCATTTGTTTTCTACCTGTTTGTCTCTGTTTATCTGTTCCTGTTTGTCTCTCTTTATCTGTTTCTGACTGTTTATACCTGTTTTTATTTCTGTACAGCTGTTTTGAGACAATGAATATTGTAAAAAGCGCTATACAAAATAAATTGAATTGAATTGAATTGAATTGAATTGAATTGAATTGAATTGAATGTGAGCAGTTCAACTCTGAATAAGGAGCTTGTTGATGCTAATCTGTTTATCATAGGGAAGCCCTTTGCAGAGAATGCACTGTCCAGGATGAATCAATTTCAGCCCTCGTCCAAAATAGGAATTAAGCATCCAGAACAAAATAGGTGCCCCAGTGGAGTACTGGTACCATGCAAGGTTGCCATCCTTATGAATCCCGGCAGGAGTAGTTGTTCTTGTCACTTTTAAAGGACACGTTGACAAAACCTGCATGAGTTCTATGAACACAGTCAATTTTAAGCTGTTCTTTGAAGTTTCTATTGTGAGAAGTTCCCTCAGATTCCATGTCAAAGGCACTAAAATGTAATGGTGGTGCACAAGATTAAAGCTATTCTGAACTGGCCATGAATCCTGCCACGCACATCCTATTGGTGTTGGTCCATTTATCATAGGAAGCACCTTCCTTTCAGGTTTAGCATACCTTACCAAGCAAAAAGGCTGAAACTTGACCCAGATGGGTCTCGAACATCAACTCGAGGCTGATGCCTTATCCATTAGGCAGACTTTGGAAAGCTCTGGAGCCCTGTGTCCATTTTTCTTATTTTGGACGAGGGCTGTGCGCCTTATCCATTTGGCCACTGGGTCAAAGTGAATAGCCACAGTTGACCGTGGTTGAGAGTTTGCTAGTTTTCATCCCCCAGAGTTGGTATTCCAAGGCAGTAACCAAGGTAGGCTAAACCTGAAAGGAAAGCGTTTCCTGTGATAAATGGATCAACATACTAACAGGATGTGAACGATTCCTGACGCCAATTCAGAAGAGAATCTTGTGCACCATCATTACCTGAGTGCCTTTATGCTAGACCGTGTCCATTTTTCCTATTTTGGACAAGGGCTGAAATTGATTCATCCTGGACGATGCATTCTCGGCAAAGGGGCTTCCTATGATAAACAGATTAGCATCAACAAGCTCCTTATTCAGAGCTTGACTGCTCACATCACATGATTGTCTCGCCAGCAATTGACTAACTATGTTACAAAGCTTGCTTGGTGTGGTTGAGAGTTTGCTAGTTTTCATCGCCAGAGTTGGTATTCCAAGGCAGTAACCAAAGGTAGGCTAAACCTGAATGGGTGAAATCCAATAAAGAGTCTTTTCTGCTCAACAGACTAGCATCAACATTGTCCTTGACCGTTGACGTCACACGATGACGGGAAGCTTAGTCGTGTTGACTGGTGTCTATGCAGCCTTCCAAACACCCCAGTAGCCACAGGCTCAGGGTTCAATTAGTATTTTCCAATCTGAAACGTAAAAGATGGGCTCATCCGGGATTTGAACCCGGGACCTCTCGCACCCTAAGCGAGAATCATACCCCTAGACCAACGAGCCAAATAGCTGCTATTGAGCAAATCCTTCTGCAGGTCCTTGCTAAACTGTTCCCACATGTGATCAACATGTTACAGTGAAGGATATAATTCTGCAACAATTCTTGGGCTGATGCCTTATCCATTTGGCCACTGGGTCAAAGTGAATAGCCAGCTCTAGCTGATTTTCTTGCTTACACATATGCTAGCAACGAGAGGAAATGCTTTTAGATTCATTTTGCACATTCACAGCTACCGTCTAGCCCTTTCCTGGCAGACTTTGGAAAGCTCTGGAACCTTATCTCATGATCTATGTGCAAGACCTGTGTCCATTTTTCTTATTTTGGACAAGGGCTGATGCCTTATCCATTAGGCCACTGGGCAAAAGTGAATAGCCAGCTCTAGCTGATTTTCTTGCTTACACATATACTAGCTACTAGAGGAAATGCTTTTAGATTGATTTTGCACATTCACAGCTACCGTCTAGCCCTTTCCTGGCAGACTTTGGAAAGCTCTGGAACCTTATCTCATGATCTACGTGCAAGACCTGTGTCCATTTTTCTTATTTTGGACAAGGGCTGATGCCTTATCCATTAGGCCACTGGGCAAAAGTGAATAGCCAGCTCTAGCTGATTTTCTTTGTAACCCCTTCCTGGCCGGAAGTGTAATATTAGAGAAGGTTACTACAGTAAATGGTTTTAATGAACAGGATCCTGAGTATTTAGCAGTTGATGGGGAATTTGGCTAACCTCTATTTACCAGTCGATGATGTTATACAGGCAGAACTGTATGGAAATGATTTAATCCCTAATAGCGCGGTGCCTCCACTGAAGAATTTCCCCACTCACACACTATGAGCGATATTGTTATTCCCCAGAAACAAATATTGAGTATAACTAGACCAAATATATATAAACCTAATTAAATAAAAAAAGACAAGTCCAGTAAAGCCAGGTAGTATGTATAACAAAAATAACCACATTTATTATGCTAAACAAAAAAACTTCAAACTGTATACATATATTAGAAACAAAATTTAGACCAGTAACTCACACACTCTTTTCTAATTATTAAACACCAGGAACAGTACAGTTTTGGATTTAACCACTTAAACCCTTTTTTAACTGTTCAGAACCTTCACCAAGCGCTTGTTTTTTTTTCTGTTGGGGCCCGTGATTTGGTGCACATACAAACAAAAATCCTCCTTGGTTCCTTTAATGACCGCTACCAAAACCTCTCTGTTACTCACGCCTCTGGAACAGAAGAATTAGCCACTGTGGTCACGAGCTGAGAGAATGAATCCACGGCACGCAAGGTTCCAGGAGGTTAATTCAGCGACGGGTTCAGCGATGGAGTTCCTCCTTAAACAGCGTAGTAGCTACCATGCTACCTAGCACAGTTCAGCACAGTTCTCCACAGTACTCGTCCTTCAGTTTCACAGCGACACTGCGACTGGCGGTTACAGATGTCCGTCCCTCACGAAGACATTAGTTTAACGTCCACGAGTTACAGATTGTACTTAGCTTTGTTTTTTCCCAAGCTAGTGCAAAACAAACAAACGCAGCTAAGCTAGCACTTCACCTTACAGTTCACAAATTTACCCAGCGGATAGTTGCTCTCCTTTGCGTGAATAAAATGATATTTGTGCCACTACTTTAATAGAAGTTTAGTCTACAAACATCACCTCTGCGCGTTAAAAACTCGGTTCTCTTTTTTTCTTTTCCCCGCTCTCTCCTCCAGCGTGTTTCTCCCTCTCCTCTTCGCTACTACCTCCCCCCTCCTTTCCTTTTTTTCCTCTTTTCCCCTCCCCAACAAAGGTGACCTCTGATTGGCTAGGAGTTTAATTAAAAAGGCAACCCATTGGCTTGAACTACTCCAATGGAAACAAATTGCAACGTATTCAAAAACAAAGGACCATGGGAAATGTAGTCTCAACTGAATCCACACCAAAAATGCAGCAAGCACACCATTTATTCAACTACATCTTTGGGAGGTGCCTACATCTTGCTTACACATATGCTAGCAACGAGAGGAAATGCTTTTAGATTGATTTTGCACATTCACAGCTACCCTCTAGCCCTTTCCTGTCAGACTTTGGAAAGCTCTGGAACCTTATCTCATGATCTACGTGCAAGACCTGTGTCCATTTTTCTTATTTTGGACAAGGGCGATGCCTTATCCATTAGCCACTAACTATGTTACAAAGCTTGCTTGGTGTGGTTGGAGTTGCTAGATCGCAGGTTGTATCCAAGCAGTAACAAGGGTACAAACCTGAATGGGTAAATCAATAAAGATCTTTTCTGCTCAACAGCTAGCATCAACATTGTCCTTGACCGTTGACGTAACAGCAAAGCGTGACGTGCAGGCCAAAACCAAGCCACACAGTCAATAGTTCAATCTGAAACGTAAAAGATGAGCTCATCCGGATTTGAACCCGGGACCTCTCACACCCAACCGAGAATCAACCCCTAGACCAACGAGCAAAATAGCTGCTACTAAGAAAATCCTTCTGCAGGTCCTTGCTAAACTGTTGCACATGTGAGCAAATGTTACAGTGAAGGATATAATTCTGCAACAACTCTTGGGCTGATGCCTTATCCATTTGGCCACTGGGTCAAAGTGAATAGCCAGCTCTAGCTGATTTTCTTGCTTACACATATATACGTAACGAGAGGAAATGCTTTTAGATTCATTTTGCACATTCACAGCTACCGTCTAGCCCTTTCCTGGCAGACTTTGGAAAGCTCTGGAACCTTATCTCATGATCTACGTGCAAGACCTGTGTCCATTTTTTTATTTTGGACAAGGGCTGATGCCTTACATACACTAACTATGTTACAAAGCTTGCTGGTGTGGTTGAATTGCTAGTTTTCATCGCCAGGTTGGTATTCAAGGCAGTAACCAAGGGTAGGCTAAACCTGAATGGGTAAAATCAATAAAGAGTCTTTTCTGCTCAACAGACTAGCATCAACATTGTCCTTGACGTTGGCTCACCACGATGGCGGGAACTTAGTCGTGTTACTGGTGTCTATGCAGCCTTCAAACACCCCAGTAGCCACAGGCTCAGGGTTCAATTAGTATTTTCAATCTGAAACGTAAAGATGGGCTCATCGGGATTTGAACCGGGACCTCTCACACCCAAGGCGAATCATACCCCTAGACCAACGAGCAAAATAGCTGCTACTAAGAAAATCTTTCTGCAGGTCCTTGCTAAACTGTTGCACATGTGAGCAAAATGTTACAGTGAAGATATAATTCTGCAACAATCTTGGGCTGATGCCTTATCCATTTGGCCACTGGGTCAAAGTGAATAGCCAGCTCTAGCTGATTTTCTTGCTTACACATATGCTAGCAACAAGAGGAAATGCTTTTAGATTCATTTTGCACATTCACAGCTACCCTCTAGCCCTTTCCTGGCAGACTTTGGAAAGCTCTGGAACCTTATCTCATGATCTACGTGCAAGACCTGTGTCCATTTTTCTTATTTTGGACAAGGGCTGATGCCTTATCCATTAGGCCACTGGGCAAAAGTGAATAGCCAGCTCTAGCTGATTTTCTTGCTTACACATATACTTGCTACTAGAGGAAATGCTTTTAGATTGATTTTGCACATTCACAGCTACCGTCTAGCCCTTTCCTGGCAGACTTTGGAAAGCTCTGGAACCTTATCTCATGATCTACGTGCAAGACCTGTGTCCATTTTTATTATTTTGGACAAGGGCTGATGCCTTATCCATTAGGCCACTGGGCAAAAGTGAATAGCCAGCTCTAGCTGATTTTCTTTGTAACCCCTTCCTGGCGCCGGAAGTGTAATATTAGAGAAGGTTACTACAGTAAATGGTTTTAATGAACAGGATCCTGAGTATTTATCAGTTGATGGTGAATTTGGCTAACCTCTATTTACCAGTCGATGATGTTATACAGGCAGAACTGTATGGAAATGATTTAATCCCTAATAGCGGGGTGCCTCCACTGAAGAATTTCCCCACTCACACACTATGACCGATATTGTTATTCCCCCAGAAACAAATATTGAGTATAACTAGACCAAATATATATAAACCTAATTAAATAAAAAAAGACAAGTCCAGTAAAGCCAGGTAGTATGTATAACAAAAATAACCACATTTATTATGCTAAACAAAAAAACTTCAAACTGTATACATATATTAGAAACAAAATTTAGACCAGTAACTCACACACTCCTTTCTAATTATTAAACACCAGGAACAGTACAGTTTGGATTTTACCACTTAAACCCTTTTTTAACTGTTCAGAACCTTCACCAAGCGCTTGTTTTTTTTCTGTTGGGGCCCGTGATTTGGTGCACATACAAACAAAAATCCTCCTTGGTTCCTTTAATGAACGCTACCAAAACCTCTCTGTTACTCACGCCTCTGGAACAGAAGAATTAGCCACTGTGGTCACGAGCTGAGAGAATGAATCCACGCCCGCAAGGTTCCAGGAGGTTAATTCAGCGACGCAGGTTCAGCGATGGAGTTCCTCCTTAAACAGCGTAGTAGCTACCATGCTACCTAGCACAGTTCAGCACAGTTCTCCACAGTACTCGTCCTTCAGTTTCACAGCGACACTGCGACTGGCGGTTACAGATGTCCGTCCCTCACGAAGACATTAGTTTAACGTCCACGAGTTACAGATTGTACTTAGCTTTGTTTTTCCCAAGCTAGTGCAAAACAAACAAACGCAGCTAAGCTAGCACTTCACCTTACAGTTCACAAATTTACCGAGCGGATAGTTGCTCTCCTTTCGCTGAATAAAATGATATTTGTGCCACTACTTTAATAGAAGTTTAGTCTACAAACATCACCTCTGCGTTAAAACTTCGGTTCTCTTTTTCTTTTCCCCGCTCTCCTCCCGCGTGTTTCTCCCTCTCCTCTTCGCTACCTCTCCCCCTCCTTTCCTTTTTTTCCTCTTTTCCCCTCCCCAACAAAGGTGACCTCTGATTGGCTAGGAGTTTAATTAAAAAGGCAACCCATTGGCTTGAACTACTCCAATGGAAACAAATTGCAACGTATTCAAAAACAAAGGACCATGGGAAATGTAGTCTCAACTGAATCCACCCAAAAATGCAGCAAGCACACCATTTATTCAACTACATCTTTGGGAGGTGCCTACATCTTGCTTACACATATGCTAGCAACGAGAGGAAATGCTTTTAGATTGATTTTGCACATTCACAGCTACCCTCTAGCCCTTTCCTGTCAGACTTTGGAAAGCTCTGGAACCTTATCTCATGATCTACGTGCAAGACCTGTGTCCATTTTTCTTATTTTGGACAAGGGCTGATGCCTTATCCATTAGTCCACTAACTATGTTACAAAGCTTGCTTGGTGTGGTTGAGAGTTTGCTAGTTTTCATCGCCAGAGTTGGTATTCCAAGGCAGTAACCAAGGGTAGGCTAAACCTGAATGGGTAAAATCCAATAAAGAGTCTTTTCTGCTCAACAGACTAGCATCAACATTGTCCTTGACCGTTGACGTCACACGATGACGGGAAGCTTAGTCGTGTTGACTGGTGTCTATGCAGCCTTCCAAAAACCCCAGTAGCCACAGGCTCAGGGTTCAATTAGTATTTTCCAATCTGAAACGTAAAGATGGGCTCATCCGGATTTGAACCCGGGACCTCTCACACCCAAGGCGAATCATACCCCTAGACCAACGGAGCCAAATAGCTGCTACTAAGAAAATCTTTCTGCAGGTCCTTGCTAAACTGTTGGCACATGTGAGCAAAATGTTACAGTGAAGGATATAATTCTGCAACAATTCTTGGGCTGATACCTTATCCATTTGGCCACTGGGTCAAAGTGAATAGCCAGCTCTAGCTGATTTTCTTGCTTACACATATGCTAGCGGCGAGGAAATGCTTTTAGATTCATTTTGCACATCACAGCTACCGTCTAGCCCTTTCCTGGCAGACTTTGGAAAGCTCTGGAACCTTATCTCATGATCTATGTGCAAGACCTGTGTCCATTTTTCTTATTTTGGACAAGGGCTGATGCCTTATCCATTAGGCCACTGGGCAAAAGTGAATAGCCAGCTCTAGCTGATTTTCTTGCTTACACATATGCTAGCAACGAGAGGAATTGCTTTTAGATTCATTTTGCACATTCACAGCTACCCTCTAGCCCCTTTCCTGGCAGACTTTGGAAAGCTCTGGAACCTTATCTCATGATCTACGTGCAAGACCTGTGTCCATTTTCCTATTTTGGACAAGGGCTGAAATTGATTCATCCTGGACGATGCATTCTCGGCAAAGGGGCTTCCTATGATAAACAGATTAGCATCAACAAGCTCCTTATCAGAGCTTGACTGCTCACATCACATGATTGTCTCGCCAGCAATTGACTAACTATGTTACAAAGCTTGCTTGGTGTGGTTGAGAGTTTGCTAGTTTTCATCGCCAGAGTTGGTATTCCAAGGCAGTAACCAAAGGTAGGCTAAACCGAATGGGTGAAATCAATAAAGAGTCTTTTCTGCTCAACAGACTAGCATCAACATTGTCCTTGACCGTTGACGTCACCACGACACGGAAGCTTAGTCGTGTTGACTGGTGTCTATGCAGCCTTCCAAACACCCCAGTAGCCACAGGCTCAGGGTTCAATTAGTATTTCAATCTGAAACGTAAAAGATGGGCTCATCGGGATTGAACCGGGACCTCTCGCACCCTAAGCGAGAATCATACCCCTAGACCAACGAGCCAAATTGCTGCTATTGAGCAAATCCTTCTGCAGGTCCTTGCTAAACTGTTCCCACATGTGATCAGAATGTTACAGTGAAGGATATAATTCTGCAACAATTCTTGGGCTGATGCCTTATCCATTTGGCCACTGGGTCAAAGTGAATAGCCAGCTCTAGCTGATTTTCTTGCTTACACATATGCTAGCAACGAGAGGAAATGCTTTTAGATTCATTTTGCACATTCACAGCTACCGTCTAGCCCTTTCCTGGCAGACTTTGGAAAGCTCTGGAACCTTATCTCATGATCTATGTGCAAGACCTGTGTCCATTTTTCTTATTTTGGACAAGGGCTGATGCCTTATCCATTTGGCCACTGGGTCAAAGTGAATAGCCAGCTCTAGCTGATTTTCTTGCTTATACATATGCTAGCAACAAGAGGAAATGCTTTTAGATTCATTTTGCACATTCACAGCTACCCTCTAGCCCTTTCCTGGCAGACTTTGGAAAGCTCTGGAACCTTATCTCATGATCTACGTGCAAGACCTGTGTCCATTTTTCTTATTTTGGACAAGGGCTGATGCCTTATCCATTAGGCCACTGGGCAAAAGTGAATACCCAGCTCTAGCTGATTTTCTTGCTTACACATATACTTGCTACTAGAGGAAATGCTTTTAGATTGATTTTGCACATTCACAGCTACCGTCTAGCCCTTTCCTGGCAGACTTTGGAAAGCTCTGGAACCTTATCTCATGATCTACGTGCAAGACCTGTGTCCATTTTTCTTATTTTGGACAAGGGCTGATGCCTTATCCATTAGGCCACTGGGCAAAAGTGAATAGCCAGCTCTAGCTGATTTTCTTTGTAACCCCTTCCTGGCGCCGGAAGTGTAATATTAGAGAAGGTTACTACAGTAAATGGTTTTAATGAACAGGATCCTGAGTATTTAGCAGTTGATGGTGAATTTGGCTAACCTCTATTTACCAGTCGATGATGTTATACAGGCAGAACTGTATGGAAATGATTTAATCCCTAATAGCGCGGTGCCTCCACTGAAGAATTTCCCCACTCACACACTATGAGCGATATTGTTATTCCCCAGAAACAAATATTGAGTATAACTAGACCAAATATATATAAACCTAATTAAATAAAAAAAGACAAGTCCAGTAAAGCCAGGTAGTATGTATAACAAAAATAACCACATTTATTATGCTAAACAAAAAAACTTCAAACTGTATACATATATTAGAAACAAAATTTAGACCAGTAACTCACACACTCCTTTCTAATTATTAAACACCAGGAACAGTACAGTTTGGATTTTACCACTTAAACCCTTTTTTAACTGTTCAGAACCTTCACCAAGCGCTTGTTTTTTTTCTGTTGGGGCCCGTGATTTGGTGCACATACAAACAAAAATCCTCCTTGGTTCCTTTAATGAACGCTACCAAAACCTCTCTGTTACTCACGCCTCTGGAACAGAAGAATTAGCCACTGTGGTCACGAGCTGAGAGAATGAATCCACGGCACGCAAGGTTCCAGGAGGTTAATTCAGCGACGCAGGTTCAGCGATGGAGTTCCTCCTTAAACAGCGTAGTAGCTACCATGCTACCTAGCACAGTTCAGCACAGTTCTCCACAGTACTCGTCCTTCAGTTTCACAGCGACACTGCGACTGGCGGTTACAGATGTCCGTCCCTCACGAAGACATTAGTTTAACGTCCACGAGTTACAGATTGTACTTAGCTTTGTTTTTCCCAAGCTAGTGCAAAACAAACAAACGCAGCTAAGCTAGCACTTCACCTTACAGTTCACAAATTTACCGAGCGGATAGTTGCTCTCCTTTCGCTGAATAAAATGATATTTGTGCCACTACTTTAATAGAAGTTTAGTCTACAAACATCACCTCTGCGTTAAAACTCGGTTCTCTTTTTTTCTTTTCCCCGCTCTCCTCCGCGTGTTTCTCCCTCTCCTCTTCGCTACCTCTCCCCTCCCCTTTCCTTTTTTTTCCTCTTTTCCCCTCCCCAACAAAGGTGACCTCTGATTGGCTAGGAGTTTAATTAAAAAGGCAACCCATTGGCTTGAACTACTCCAATGGAAACAAATTGCAACGTATTCAAAAACAAAGGACCATGGGAAATGTAGTCTCAACTGAATCCACCCAAAAATGCAGCAAGCACACCATTTATTCAACTACATCTTTGGGAGGTGCCTACATCTTGCTTACACATATAGCAACGAGAGGAAATGCTTTTAGATTGATTTTGCGCATTCACAGCTACCCTCTAGCCCTTTCCTGTCAGACTTTGGAAAGCTCTGGAACCTTATCTCATGATCTACGTGCAAGACCTGTGTCCATTTTTCTTATTTTGGACAAGGGCTGATGCCTTATCCATTAGTCCACTAACTATGTTACAAAGCTTGCTTGGTGTGGTTGAGAGTTTGCTAGTTTTCATCGCCAGAGTTGGTATTCCAAGGCAGTAACCAAGGGGTAGGCTAAACCTGAATGGGTAAAATCCAATAAAGAGTCTTTTCTGCTCAACAGACTAGCATCAACATTGTCCTTGACCGTTGACGTCCCACGATGCGGGAAGCTTAGTCGTGTTGACTGGTGTCTATGCAGCCTTCCAAAAACCCCAGTAGCCACAGGCTCAGGGTTCAATTAGTATTTTCAATCTGAAACGTAAAAGATGGCGCATCCGGGATTTGAACCGGGACCTCACACACCAGGCGAGAATCATACCCCTAGACCAACGAGCCAAATAGCTGCTACTAAGAAAATCCTTTCGGCAGGTCCTTGCTAAACTGTTCGCACATGTGAGCAAAATGTTACAGTGAAGGATATAATTCTGCAACAATTCTTGGGCTGATACCTTATCCATTTGGCCACTGGGTCAAAGTGAATAGCCAGCTCTAGCTGATTTTTCTTGCTTACACATATGCTAGCAACGAAGGAAATGCTTTTAGATTCATTTTGCACATTCACAGCTACCCTCTAGCCCTTTCCTGGCAGACTTTGGAAAGCTCTGGAACCTTATCTCATGATCTACGTGCAAGACCTGTGTCCATTTTTCTTATTTTGGACAAGGGCTGATGCCTTATCCATTAGTCCACTAACTATGTTACAAAGCTTGCTTGGTGTGGTTGAGAGTTTGCTAGTTTTCATCGCCAGAGTTGGTATTCCAAGGCAGTAACCAAGGGTAGGCTAAACCTGAATGGGTGAAATCCAATAAAGAGTCTTTTCTGCTCAACAGACTAGCATCAACATTGTCCTTGACCGTTGACGTCACCACGATGACGGAAGCTTAGTCGTGTTGACTGGTGTCTATGCAGCCTTCCAAACACCCCAGTAGCCACAGGCTCAGGGTTCAATTAGTATTTTTCAATCTGAAACGTAAAGATGGGCTCATCGGGTTTGAACCGGGACCTCTCACACCCAAGGCGAGAATCATACCCCTAGACCAACGAGCAAAATAGCTGCTACTAAGAAAATCTTTCTGCAGGTCCTTGCTAAACTGTTGGCACATGTGAGCAAAATGTTACAGTGAAGGATATAATTCTGCAACAATTCTTGGGCTGATGCCTTATCCATTTGGCCACTGGGTCAAAGTGAATAGCCAGCTCTAGCTGATTTTCTTGCTTACACATATGCTAGCGACGAGAGGAAATGCTTTTAGATTCATTTTGCACATTCACAGCTACCGTCTAGCCCTTTCCTGGCAGACTTTGGAAAGCTCTGGAACCTTATCTCATGATCTATGTGCAAGACCTGTGTCCATTTTTCTTATTTTGGACAAGGGCTGATGCCTTATCCATTAGGCCACTGGGCAAAAGTGAATAGCCAGCTCTAGCTGATTTTCTTGCTTAACATATGCTAGCAACGAGAGGAATTGCTTTTAGATTCATTTTGCACATTCACAGCTACCCTCTAGCCCTTTCCTGGCAGACTTTGGAAGCTCTGGAACCTTATCTCATGATCTACGGCAAGACCTGTGTCCATTTTTCCTATTTTGGACAAGGGCTAAATTGATTCATCCTGGACGATGCATTCTCGGCAAAGGGGCTTCCTATGATAAACAGATTAGCATCAACAAGCTCCTTATCAGAGCTTGACTGCTCACATCACATGATTGTCTCGCCAGCAATTGACTAACTATGTTACAAAGCTTGCTTGGTGTGGTTGAGAGTTTGCTAGTTTTCATCGCCAGAGTTGGTATTCCAAGGCAGTAACCAAGGTAGGCTAAACCTGAATGGGTGAAATCCAATAAAGAGTCTTTTCTGCTCAACAGAAGCATCAACATTGTCTTGACCGTGACGTCACACGAGGGAAGTAGGTGGTTAGCTCAACACCCTAGACAGGCTGGGATTAGTATTTTCCAATCTGAAACGTAAAGATGGGCTCATCCGGGTTGAACCCGGGACCTCTCCCACACCCTAAGGGAGAATCAACCCCCTAGACCAACGAGGCCAAATTGCTGCTATTGAGCAAATCCTTCTGCAGGTCCTTGCTAAACTGTTCCCACATGTGATCAGAATGTTACAGTGAAGGATATAATTCTGCAACAATTCTTGGGCTGATGCCTTATCCATTTGGCCACTGGGTCAAAGTGAATAGCCAGCTCTAGCTGATTTTCTTGCTTACACATATGCTAGCAACGGAGGAAATGCTTTTAGATTCATTTTGCACATTCACAGCTACCGTCTAGCCCTTTCCTGGCAGACTTTGGAAAGCTCTGGAACCTTATCTCATGATCTATGTGCAAGACCTGTGTCCATTTTTCTTATTTTGGACAAGGGCTGATGCCTTATCCATTTGGCCACTGGGTCAAAGTGAATAGCCAGCTCTAGCTGATTTTCTTGCTTATACATATGCTAGCAACAAGAGGAAATGCTTTTAGATTCATTTTGCACATTCACAGCTACCCTCTAGCCCTTTCCTGGCAGACTTTGGAAAGCTCTGGAACCTTATCCCATGATCTATGTGCAAGACCTGTGTCCATTTTTCTTATTTTGGACAAGGGCTGATGCCTTATCCATTAGGCCACTGGGCAAAAGTGAATACCCAGCTCTAGCTGATTTTCTTGCTTACACATATACTTGCTACTAGAGGAAATGCTTTTAGATTGATTTTGCACATTCACAGCTACCGTCTAGCCCTTTCCTGGCAGACTTTGGAAAGCTCTGGAACCTTATCTCATGATCTACGTGCAAGACCTGTGTCCATTTTTCTTATTTTGGACAAGGGCTGATGCCTTATCCATTAGGCCACTGGGCAAAAGTGAATAGCCAGCTCTAGCTGATTTTCTTTGTAACCCCTTCCTGGCGCCGGAAGTGTAATATTAGAGAAGGTTACTACAGTAAATGGTTTTAATGAACAGGATCCTGAGTATTTACGCAGTTGATGGTGAATTTGGCTAACCTCTATTTACCAGTCGATGATGTTATACAGGCAGAACTGTATGGAAATGATTTAATCCCTAATGGCCGTTGCCTCCACTGAAGAATTTCCCCCACTCACACACTATGAGCGATATTGTTATTCCCCAGAAACAAATATTGAGTATAACTAGACCAAATATATATAAACCTAATTAAATAAAAAAAAGACAAGTCCAGTAAAGCCAGGTAGTATGTATAACAAAAATAACCACATTTATTATGCTAAACAAAAAACTTCAAACTGTATACATATATTAGAAACAAAATTTAGACCAGTAACTCACACACTCCTTTCTAATTATTAAACACCAGGAACAGTACAGTTTGGATTTTACCACTTAAACCCTTTTTTAACTGTTCAGAACCTTCACCAAGCGCTTGTTTTTTTTCTGTTGGGGCCCGTGATTTGGTGCACATACAAACAAAAATCCTCCTTGGTTCCTTTAATGAACGCTACCAAAACCTCTCTGTTACTCACGCCTCTGGAACAGAAGAATTAGCCACTGTGGTCACGAGCTGAGAGAATGAATCCACGGCACGCAAGGTTCCAGGAGGTTAATTCAGCGACGCAGGTTCAGCGATGGAGTTCCTCCTTAAACAGCGTAGTAGCTACCATGCTACCTAGCACAGTTCAGCACAGTTCTCCACAGTACTCGTCCTTCAGTTTCACAGCGACACTGCGACTGGCGGTTACAGATGTCCGTCCCTCACGAAGACATTAGTTTAACGTCCACGAGTTACAGATTGTACTTAGCTTTGTTTTTCCCAAGCTAGTGCAAAACAAACAAACGCAGCTAAGCTAGCACTTCACCTTACAGTTCACAAATTTACCGGCGGATAGTTTGCTCTCCTTTCGCTGAATAAAATGATATTTGTGCCACTACTTTAATAGAAGTTTAGTCTACAAACATCACCTCTGCGTTAAAACTTCGGTTCTCTTTTTTTTCTTTCCCCCGCTCTCCTCCCGCGTGTTTCTCCCTCTCCTCTTCGCTACCTCTCCCCCTCCTTTCCTTTTTTTCCTCTTTTCCCCTCCCCAACAAAGGTGACCTCTGATTGGCTAGGAGTTTATAAAAAAGGCAACCCATTGGCTTGAACTACTCCAATGGAAACAAATTCGCAACGTATTCAAAAACAAAGGACCATGGGAAATGTAGTCTCAACTGAATCCACCCAAAAATGCAGCAAGCACACCATTTATTCAACTACATCTTTGGGAGGTGCCTACATCTTGCTTACACATATGCTAGCAACGAGAGGAAATGCTTTTAGATTGATTTTGCGCATTCACAGCTACCCTCTAGCCCTTTCCTGGCAGACTTTGGAAAGCTCTGGAACCTTATCTCATGATCTACGTGCAAGACCTGTGTCCATTTTTCTTATTTTGGACAAGGGCTGAAATATTTGCCTTATCCAAAAAAAAATTAGTCCTTACTAACTATAGTTACAAAGCTTGCTTGGTGTGGTTGAGAGTTTGCTAGTTTTCATCGCCAGAGTTGGTATTCCAAGGCAGTAACCAAAGGTAGGCTAAACCTGAATGGGTGAAATCCAATAAAGAGTCTTTTCTGCTCAACAGACTAGCATCAACATTGTCCTTGACCGTTGACGTCACACGATGACGGGAAGCTTAGTCGTGTTGACTGGTGTCTATGCAGCCTTCCAAACACCCCAGTAGCCACAGGCTCAGGGTTCAATTAGTATTTTCCAATCTGAAACCTAAAAGATGGGCTCATCCGGAGTTTGAACCCGGGACCTCTCGCACCCAAATCGAGAATCATACCCCTAGACCAACGAGCCAAATAGCTGCTACTAAGAAAATCTTTCTGCAGGTCCTTGCTAAACTGTTGGCACATGTGAGCAAAATGTTACAGTGAAGGATATAATTCTGCAACAATTCTTGGGCTGATGCCTTATCCATTTGGCCACTGGGTCAAAGTGAATAGCCAGCTCTAGCTGATTTTCTTGCTTACACATATGCTAGCAACGAGAGGAAATGCTTTTAGATTGATTTTGCACATTCACAGCTACCCTCTAGCCCTTTCCTGGCAGACTTTGGAAAGCTCTGGAACCTTATCTCATGATCTATGTGCAAGACCTGTGTCCATTTTTCTTATTTTGGACAAGGGCTGATGCCTTATCCATTAGGCCACTGGGCAAAAGTGAATAGCCAGCTCTAGCTGATTTTCTTGCTTACACATATACTAGCAACGAGAGGAAATGCTTTTAGATTGATTTTGCACATTCACACCCACCCTCTCCCCCTTTTTCGGCCGGTTTGGGGGAGGGGGGGAACCTTATCTCATGATCTACGTGCAAGACCTGTGTCCATTTTTCTCAATTTTGGACAAGGGCTGAAATTGATTCATCCTGGACGATGCATTCTCGGCAAAGGGGCTTCCTATGATAAACAGATTAGCATCAACAAGCTCCTTATTCAGAGCTTGACTGCTCACATCACATGATTGTCTCGCCAGCAATTGACTAACTATGTTACAAAGCTTGCTTGGTGTGGTTGAGAGTTTGCTAGTTTTCATCGCCAGAGTTGGTATTCCAAGGCAGTAACCAAAGGTAGGCTAAACCTGAATGGGTGAAATCCAATAAAGAGTCTTTTCTGCTCAACAGACTAGCATCAACATTGTCCTTGACCGTTGACGTCACACGATGACGGGAAGCTTAGTCGTGTTGACTGGTGTCTATGCAGCCTTCCAAACACCCCAGTAGCCACAGGCTCAGGGTTCAATTAGTATTTTCCAATCTGAAACGTAAAAGATGGGCTCATCCGGGATTTGAACCCGGGACCTCTCGCACCCTAAGCGAGAATCATACCCCTAGACCAACGAGCCAAATAGCTGCTACTAAGAAAATCTTTCTGCAGGTCCTTGCTAAACTGTTGGCACATGTGAGCAAAATGTTACAGTGAAGGATATAATTCTGCAACAATTCTTGGGCTGATGCCTTATCCATTTGGCCACTGGGTCAAAGTGAATAGCCAGCTCTAGCTGATTTTCTTGCTTACACATATGCTAGCAACGAGAGGAAATGCTTTTAGATTCATTTTGCACATTCACAGCTACCGTCTAGCCCTTTCCTGGCAGACTTTGGAAAGCTCTGGAACCTTATCTCATGATCTATGTGCAAGACCTGTGTCCATTTTTCTTATTTTGGACAAGGGCTGATGCCTTATCCATTAGGCCACTGGGCAAAAGTGAATAGCCAGCTCTAGCTGATTTTCTTGCTTACACATATACTAGCTACTAGAGGAAATGCTTTTAGATTGATTTTGCACATTCACAGCTACCATCTAGCCCTTTCCTGGCAGACTTTGGAAAGCTCTGGAACCTTATCTCATGATCTACGTGCAAGAACTGTGTCCATTTTTCTTATTTTGGACAAGGGCTGATGCCTTATCCATTAGGCCACTGGGCAAAAGTGAATAGCCAGCTCTAGCTGATTTTCTTGCTTACACATATGCTAGCAACGAGAGGAAATGCTTTTAGATTGATTTTGCACATTCACAGCTACCATCTAGCCCTTTCCTGGCAGACTTTGGAAAGCTCTGGAACCTTATCTCATGATCTACGTGCAAGGACTGTGTCCATTTTTCTTATTTTGGACAAGGGCTTGACCGTTGACCCTTGACGTCACACGATGACGGGAAGCTTAGTCGTGTTGACTGGTGTCTATGTATAAGCAGATTTTCTTGCTTATACATATGCTAGCAACGAGAGGAAATGCTTTTAGATTGATTTTGCACATTCACAGCTACCCTCTAGCCCTTTCCTGGCAGACTTTGGAAAGCTCTGGAACCTTATCTCATGATCTACGTGCAAGACCTGTGTCCATTTTTCCTATTTTGGACAAGGGCTGAAATTGATTCATCCTGGACGATGCATTCTCGGCAAAGGGGCTTCCTATGATAAACAGATTAGCATCAACAAGCTCCTTATTCAGAGCTTGACTGCTCACATCACATGATTGTCTCGCCAGCAATTGACTAACTATGTTACAAAGCTTGCTTGGTGTGGTTGAGAGTTTGCTAGTTTTCATCGCCAGAGTTGGTATTCCAAGGCAGTAACCAAAGGTAGGCTAAACCTGAATGGGTGAAATCCAATAAAGAGTCTTTTCTGCTCAACAGACTAGCATCAACATTGTCCTTGACCGTTGACGTCACACGATGACGGGAAGCTTAGTCGTGTTGACTGGTGTCTATGCAGCCTTCCAAACACCCCAGTAGCCACAGGCTCAGGGTTCAATTAGTATTTTCCAATCTGAAACGTAAAAGATGGGCTCATCCGGGATTTGAACCCGGGACCTCTCACACCCAAAGCGAGAATCATACCCCTAGACCAACGAGCCAAATAGCTGCTACTAAGAAAATCTTTCTGCAGGTCCTTGCTAAACTGTTGGCACATGTGAGCAAAATGTTACAGTGAAGGATATAATTCTGCAACAATTCTTGGGCTGATGCCTTATCCATTTGGCCACTGGGTCAAAGTGAATAGCCAGCTCTAGCTGATTTTCTTGCTTACACATATGCTAGCAACGAGAGGAAATGCTTTTAGATTCATTTTGCACATTCACAGCTACCGTCTAGCCCTTTCCTGGCAGACTTTGGAAAGCTCTGGAACCTTATCTCATGATCTATGTGCAAGACCTGTGTCCATTTTTCTTATTTTGGACAAGGGCTGATGCCTTATCCATTAGGCCACTGGGCAAAAGTGAATAGCCAGCTCTAGCTGATTTTCTTGCTTACACATATACTAGCTACTAGAGGAAATGCTTTTAGATTGATTTTGCACATTCACAGCTACCATCTAGCCCTTTCCTGGCAGACTTTGGAAAGCTCTGGAACCTTATCTCATGATCTACGTGCAAGGACTGTGTCCATTTTTCTTATTTTGGACAAGGGCTTCAGCGATGACCGTTGACCCTTGACGTCACACGATGACGGGAAGCTTAGTCGTGTTGACTGGTGTCTATGTATAAGCAGATTTTCTTGCTTATACATATGCTAGCAACGAGAGGAAATGCTTTTAGATTGATTTTGCACATTCACAGCTACCCTCTAGCCCTTTCCTGGCAGACTTTGGAAAGCTCTGGAACCTTATCTCATGATCTACGTGCAAGACCTGTGTCCATTTTTCCTATTTTGGACAAGGGCTGAAATTGATTCATCCTGGACGATGCATTCTCGGCAAAGGGGCTTCCTATGATAAACAGATTAGCATCAACAAGCTCCTTATTCAGAGCTTGACTGCTCACATCACATGATTGTCTCGCCAGCAATTGACTAACTATGTTACAAAGCTTGCTTGGTGTGGTTGAGAGTTTGCTAGTTTTCATCGCCAGAGTTGGTATTCCAAGGCAGTAACCAAAGGTAGGCTAAACCTGAATGGGTGAAATCCAATAAAGAGTCTTTTCTGCTCAACAGACTAGCATCAACATTGTCCTTGACCGTTGCGTCACGCCGACGACGGGAAGCTTAGTCGTGTTGACTGGTGTCTATGCAGCCTTCCAAACACCCCAGTAGCCACAGGCTCAGGGTTAATTAGTATTTTCCAATCTGAAACGTAAAAGATGGGCTCATCCGGGATTTGAACCCGGGACCTCCCAGCACCAGCGAGAATCATACCCCTAGACCAACGAGGCAAATAGCTGCTACTAAGAAAATCTTTCTGCAGGTCCTTGCTAAACTGTTGGCACATGTGAGCAAAATGTTACAGTGAAGGATATAATTCTGCAACAATTCTTGGGCTGATGCCTTATCCATTTGGCCACTGGGTCAAAGTGAATAGCCAGCTCTAGCTGATTTTCTTGCTTACACATATGCTTAGCAACGAGAGGAAATGCTTTTAGATTCATTTTGCACATTCACAGCTACCGTCTAGCCCTTTCCTGGCAGACTTTGGGAAAGCTCTGGAACCTTATCTCATGATCTATGTGCAAGACCTGTGTCCATTTTTCTTATTTTGGACAAGGGCTGATGCCTTATCCATTAGGCCACTGGGCAAAGTGAATAGCCAGCTCTAGCTGATTTTCTTGCTTACACATATACTAGCTACTAGAGGAAATGCTTTTAGATTGATTTTGCACATTCACAGCTACCATCTAGCCCTTTCCTGGCAGACTTTGGAAAGCTCTGGAACCTTATCTCATGATCTACGTGCAAGGACTGTGTCCATTTTTCTTATTTTGGACAAGGGCTTGACTTTATATGGCCACGATGATGGGAAGCTTAGTCGTGTTGACTGGTGTCTATGTATACGCAGATTTTCTTGCTTATACATATGCTAGCAACGAGAGGAAATGCTTTTAGATTGATTTTGCACATTCACAGCTACCCTCTAGCCCTTTCCTGGCAGACTTTGGAAAGCTCTGGAACCTTATCTCATGATCTACGTGCAAGACCTGTGTCCATTTTTCCTATTTTGGACAAGGGCTGAAATTGATTCATCCTGGACGATGCATTCCCGGCAAAGGGGCTTCCTATGATAAACAGATTAGCATCAACAAGCTCCTTATTCAGAGCTTGACTGCTCACATCACATGATTGTCCCGCCAGCAATTGACTAACTATGTTACAAAGCTTGCTTGGTGTGGTTGAGAGTTTGCTAGTTTTCATCGCCAGAGTTGGTATTCCAAGGCAGTAACCAAAGGTAGGCTAAACCTGAATGGGTGAAATCCAATAAAGAGTCTTTTCTGCTCAACAGACTAGCATCAACATTGTCCTTGACCGTTGACGTCAATACGATGACGGGAAGCTTAGTCGTGTTGACTGGTGTCTATGCAGCCTTCAAACACCCCAGTAGCCACAGGCTCAGGGTTCAATTAGTATTTTCAATCTGAAACGTAAAAGATGGGCTCATCAGGGATTTGAACCGGGACTCTACACCAAGCGAGAATCATACCCTAGACAACGAGCAAATAGCTGCTACTAAGAAAAACTTTCTGCAGGTCCTTGCTAAAACTGTTGGCACATGTGAGCAAAATGTTACAGTGAAGGATATAATTCTGCAACAATTCTTGGGCTGATGCCTTATCCATTTAGCCACTGGGCAAAGTGAATAGCCAGCTCTAGCTGATTTTCTTGCTTACACATATGCTATGCAACGAGAGGAAATGCTTTTAGATTGATTTTGCACATTCACAGCTACCATCTAGCCCTTTCCTGGCAGACTTTGGAAAGCTCTGGAACCTTATCTCATGATCTACGTGCAAGAACTGTGTCCATTTTTCTTATTTTGTACAAGGGCTTGACCTTGACCCTTGACGTCACTACGATGGCCATGGGAAGCTTAGTGATGTTGACTGGGTGTCTATGTATAAGCAGATTTTCTTGCTTATACATATGCTAGCAACGAGAGGAAATGCTTTTAGATTGATTTTGCACATTCACAGCTACCCTCTAGCCCTTTCCTGGCAGACTTTGGAAAGCTCTGGAACCTTATCTCATGATCTACGTGCAAGACCTGTGTCCATTTTTCCTATTTTGGACAAGGGCTGAAATTGATTCATCCTGGACGATGCATTCTCGGCAAAAGGGCTTCCTATGATAAACAGATTAGCATCAACAAGCTCCTTATTCAGAGCTTGACTGCTCACATCACATGATTGTCTCGCCAGCAATTGACTAACTATGTTACAAAGCTTGCTTGGTGTGGTTGAGAGTTTGCTAGTTTTCATCGCCAGAGTTGGTATTCCAAGGCAGTAACCAAAGGTAGGCTAAACCTGAATGGGTGAAATCCAATAAAGAGTCTTTTCTGCTCAACAGACTAGCATCAACATTGTCCTTGACGCGTACGTCGAACGGGGAAGCTTAGTCGTGTTGACTGGTGTCTATGCAGCCTTCCAAACACCCCAGTAGCCACAGGCTCAGGGTTCAATTAGTATTTTCCAATCTGAAACGTAAAAGATGGGCTCATCCGGGATTTGAACCCGGGACCTCTCGCACCCTAGCGAGAATCATACCCTCAACCAACGAGCCAAATAGCTGCTACTAAGAAAATCTTTCTGCAGGTCCTTGCTAAACTGTTGGCACATGTGAGCAAAATGTTACAGTGAAGGATATAATTCTGCAACAATTCTTGGGCTGATGCCTTATCCATTTGGCCACTGGGTCAAAGTGAATAGCCAGCTCTAGCTGATTTTCTTGCTTACACATATGCTAGCAACGAGAGGAAATGCTTTTAGATTCATTTTGCACATTCACAGCTACCGTCTAGCCCTTTCCTGGCAGACTTTGGAAAGCTCTGGAACCTTATCTCATGATCTATGTGCAAGACCTGTGTCCATTTTTCTTATTTTGGACAAGGGCTGATGCCTTATCCATTAGGCCACTGGGCAAAAGTGAATAGCCAGCTCTAGCTGATTTTCTTGCTTACACATATACTAGCTACTAGAGGAAATGCTTTTAGATTGATTTTGCACATTCACAGCTACCATCTAGCCCTTTCCTGGCAGACTTTGGAAAGCTCTGGAACCTTATCTCATGATCTACGTGCAAGGACTGTGTCCATTTTTCTTATTTTGGACAAGGGCTGATGACCGTTGACCCTTGACGTCACACGATGACGGGAAGCTTAGTCGTGTTGACTGGTGTCTATGTATAAGCAGATTTTCTTGCTTACACATACATACTTGCACGAGAGGAAATGCTTTTAGATTGATTTTGCACATTCACAGCTACCCTCTAGCCCTTTCCTGGCAGACTTTGGAAAGCTCTGGAACCTTATCTCATGATCTACGTGCAAGACCTGTGTCCATTTTTCCTATTTTGGACAAGGGCTGAAATTGATTCATCCTGGACGATGCATTCTCGGCAAAGGGGCTTCCTATGATAAACAGATTAGCATCAACAAGCTCCTTATTCAGAGCTTGACTGCTCACATCACATGATTGTCTCGCCAGCAATTGACTAACTATGTTACAAAGCTTGCTTGGTGTGGTTGAGAGTTTGCTAGTTTTCATCGCCAGAGTTGGTATTCCAAGGCAGTAACCAAAGGTAGGCTAAACCTGAATGGGTGAAATCCAATAAAGAGTCTTTTCTGCTCAACAGACTAGCATCAACATTGTCCTTGACCGTTGACGTCACACGATGACGGGAAGCTTAGTCGTGTTGACTGGTGTCTATGCAGCCTTCCAAACACCCCAGTAGCCACAGGCTCAGGGTTCAATTAGTATTTTCCAATCTGAAACGTAAAAGATGGGCTCATCCGAGTATTGAACCGGGACCTCTCACACCCAAAGCTAGAATCATTCCCTTAGACCAACGAGCCAAATAGCTGCTAACAAGAAAATCTTTCTACAGGTCCTTGCTAAACTGTTGGCACATGTGAGCAAAATGTTACAGTGAAGGATATAAATCTGCAACAATTCTTGGGCTGATGCCTTATCCATTAGGCCACTGGGCCAAAGTGAATAGCCAGCTCTAGCTGATTTTCTTGCTTACACATATACTAGCCACTAGAGGAAATGCTTTTAGATTCATTTTGCACATTCACAGCTACCATCTAGCCCTTTCCTGGCAGACTTTGGAAAGCTCTGGAACCTTATCTCATGATCTACGTGCAAGACCTGTGTCCATTTTTCTTATTTTGGACAAGGGCTGATGACCGTTAACCATTAGACGTCACTGCGATGACGGGAAGCTTAGTCGTGTTGACTGGTGTCTATGTATAAGCAGATTTTCTTGCTTATACATATGCTAGCAACGAGAGGAAATGCTTTTAGATTGATTTTGCACATTCACAGCTACCCTCTAGCCCTTTCCTGGCAGACTTTGGAAAGCTCTGGAACCTTATCTCATGATCTACGTGTAAGACCTGTGTCCATTTTTCCTATTTTGGACAAGGGCTGAAATTGATTCATCCTGGACGATGCATTCTCGGCAAAGGGGCTTCCTATGATAAACAGATTAGCATCAACAAGCTCCTTATTCAGAGCTTGACTGCTCACATCACATGATTGTCTCGCCAGCAATTGACTAACTATGTTACAAAGCTTGCTTGGTGTGGTTGAGAGTTTGCTAGTTTTCATCGCCAGAGTTGGTATTCCAAGGCAGTAACCAAAGGTAGGCTAAACCTGAATGGGTGAAATCCAATAAAGAGTCTTTTCTGCTCAACAGACTAGCATCAACATTGTCCTTGACCGTTGACGGGAAGCTTAGTCGTGTTGACTGGTGTCTATGCAGCCTTCCAAACACCCCAGTAGCCACAGGCTCAGGGTTCAATTAGTATTTTCCAATCTGAAACGTAAAAGATGGGCTCATCCTGGATTTGAAACCGGGACCTCTCGCACCCTAAGCGAGAATCATACCCCTAGACCAACGAGCCAAATAGCTGCTACTAAGAAAATCTTTCTGCAGGTCCTTGCTAAACTGTTGGCACATGTGAGCAAAATGTTACAGTGAAGGATATAATTCTGCAACAATTCTTGGGCTGATGCCTTATCCATTTGGCCACTGGGTCAAAGTGAATAGCCAGCTCTAGCTGATTTTCTTGCTTACACATATGCTATGCACGGTGGAAATGCTTTTAGATTCATTTTGCACATTCACAGCTACCGTCTAGCCCTTTCCTGGCAGACTTTGGAAAGCTCTGGAACCTTATCTCATGATCTATGTGCAAGACCTGTGTCCATTTTTTCTTATTTTGGACAAGGGCTGATGCCTTATCCATTAGGCCACTGGGCAAAAGTGAATAGCCAGCTCTAGCTGATTTTCTTGCTTACACATATACTAGCTACTAGAGGAAATGCTTTTAGATTGATTTTGCACATTCACAGCTACCCTCTAGCCCTTTCCTGGCAGACTTTGGAAAGCTCTGGAACCTTATCTCATGATCTACTGTGCAAAGACCTGTGTCCATTTTTCTTATTTTGGACAAGGGCTGATGCCTTATCCATTAGGCCACTGGGCAAAGTGAATAGGCAGCTCTAGCTGATTTTCTTGCTTAACATATGCTAGCAACGAGAGGAAATGCTTTTAGATTGATTTTGCACATTCACAGCTACCATCTAGCCCTTTCCTGGCAGACTTTGGAAAGCTCTGGAACCTTATCTCATGATCTACGTGCAAGACTGTGTCCATTTTTCTTATTTTGAATAAGGGGCTGATGCCTTATCCATTTGGCCACTGGGTCAAAGTGAATAGCCAGCTCTAGCTGATTTTCTTGCTTACACATATGCTAGCTAACGAGAGGAAATGCTTTTAGATTGATTTTTGCACATTCACAGCTACCATCTAGCCCTTTCCTGGCAGACTTTGGAAAGCTCTGGAACCTTATCTCATGATCTACGTGCAAGACCTGTGTCCATTTTTCTTATTTTGGACAAGGGCTGATGCCTTATCCATTTGGCCACTGGGTCAAAGTGAATAGCCAGCTCTAGCTGATTTTCTTGCTTACACATATACTAACTAGAGGAAATGCTTTTAGATTGATTTTGCACATTCACAGCTACCGTCTAGCCCTTTCCTGGCAGACTTTGGAAAGCTCTGGAACCTTATCTCATGATCTACGTGCAAGACCTGTGTCCATTTTTCTTATTTTTGGACAAGGGCTGATGCCTTATCCATTAGGCCACTGGGCAAAAGTGAATAGCCAGCTCTAGCTGATTTTCTTGCTTACACATATACTAGCTACGAGAGGAAATGCTTTTAGATTGATTTTGCACATTCACAGCTACCCTCTAGCCCTTTCCTGGCAGACTTTGGAAAGCTCTGGAACCTTATCTCATGATCTACGTAGCTAGGACTGTGTCCATTTTTCTTATTTTGGACAAGGGCTGATGCCTTATCCATTAGGCCACTGGGCAAAAGTGAATAGCCAGCTCTAGCTGATTTTCTTGCTTACACATATGCTAGCACTGAGAGGAAATGCTTTTAGATTGATTTTGCACATTCACAGCTACCATCTAGCCCTTTCCTGGCAGACTTTGGAAAGCTCTGGAACCTTATCTCATAATCTACGTGCAAAGACTGTGTCCATTTTTCTTATTTTGGACAAGGGCTTGACGTTGACCTTAACGTCTACGATGAGGGAAGCTTAGTCGTGTTGACTGGTGTCTATGTATAAGCAGATTTTCTTGCTTATACATATGCTAAACGAGAGGAAATGCTTTTAGATTGATTTTGCACATTCACAGCTACCCTCTAGCCCTTTCCTGGCAGACTTTGGAAAGCTCTGGAACCTTATCTCATGATCTACGTGCAAGACCTGTGTCCATTTTTCCTATTTTGGACAAGGGCTGAAATTGATTCATCCTGGACGATGCATTCTCGGCAAAGGGGCTTCCTATGATAAACAGATTAGCATCAACAAGCTCCTTATTCAGAGCTTGACTGCTCACATCACATGATTGTCTCGCCAGCAATTGACTAACTATGTTACAAAGCTTGCTTGGTGTGGTTGAGAGTTTGCTAGTTTTCATCGCCAGAGTTGGTATTCCAAGGCAGTAACCAAAGGTAGGCTAAACCTGAATGGGTGAAATCCAATAAAGAGTCTTTTCTGCTCAACAGACTAGCATCAACATTGTCCTTGACGTCACACGATGACGGGAAGCTTAGTCGTGTTGACTGGTGTCTATGCAGCCTTCCAAACACCCCAGTAGCCACAGGCTCAGGGTTCAATTAGTATTTTCCAATCTGAAACGTAAAAGATGGGCTCATCCGGGATTTGAACCCGGGACCTCTCGCACCCTAAGCGAGAATCATACCCCTAGACCAACGAGCCAAATAGCTGCTACTAAGAAAATCTTTCTGCAGGTCCTTGCTAAACTGTTGGCACATGTGAGCAAAATGTTACAGTGAAGGATATAATTCTGCAACAATTCTTGGGCTGATGCCTTATCCATTTGGCCACTGGGTCAAAGTGAATAGCCAGCTCTAGCTGATTTTTTTTTGCACATTCATTTGCTCATTTTGCACATTCACAGCTACCGTCTAGCCCTTTCCTGGCAGACTTTGGAAAGCTCTGGAACCTTATCTCATGATCTACGTGCAAGACCTGTGTCCATTTTTCTTATTTTGGACAAGGGCTGATGCCTTATCCATTAGGCCACTGGGCAAAAGTGAATAGCCAGCTCTAGCTGATTTTCTTGCTTACACATATACTAGCTACTAGAGGAAATGCTTTTAGATTGATTTTGCACATTCACAGCTACCGTCTAGCCCTTTCCTGGCAGACTTTGGAAAGCTCTGGAACCTTATCTCATGATCTATGTGCAAGACCTGTGTCCATTTTTCTTATTTTGGACAAGGGCTGATGCCTTATCCATTCGGCCACTGGGTCAAAGTGAATAGCCAGCTCTAGCTGATTTTCTTGCTTATACATATGCTAGCAACGAGAGGAAATGCTTTTAGATTGATTTTGCACATTCACAGCTACCCTCTAGCCCTTTCCTGGCAGACTTTGGAAAGCTCTGGAACCTTATCTCATGATCTACGTGCAAGGACTGTGTCCATTTTTCTTATTTTGGACAAGGGCTTGACGTTGACTATGACGTCACGCGATGAGGGAAGTTAGTCGATTGACTGTCTATGTATAAGCAGATTTTCTTGCTTACACATATACTAACCTTGAGAGGAAATGCTTTTAGATTGATTTTGCACATTCACAGCTACCGTCTAGCCCTTTCCTGGCAGACTTTGGAAAGCTCTGGAACCTTATCTCATGATCTATCGTGCAAGACCTGTGTCCATTTTTCTTATTTTGGACAAGGGCTGATGCTCTTATCCATTAGGCCACTGGGCAAAAGTGAATAGCCAGCTCTAGCTGATTTTCTTGCTTACACATATACTAGCAACGAGAGGAAATGCTTTTAGATTGATTTTGCACATTCACAGCTACCATCTAAGCCTTTCCTGGCAGACTTTGGAAAGCTCTGGAACCTTATCTCATGATCTACGTGCAAGACCTGTGTCCATTTTTCTTATTTTGGACAAGGGCTGATGCCTTATCCATTAGGCCACTGGGCAAAAGTGAATAGCCAGCTCTAGCTGATTTTCTTGCTTACACATATACTAGCAACGAGAGGAAATGCTTTTAGATTGATTTTGCACATTCACAGCTACCATCTAGCCCTTTCCTGGCAGACTTTGGAAAGCTCTGGAACCTTATCTCATGATCTACGTGCAAGGACTGTGTCCATTTTTCTTATTTTGGACAAGGGCTTGACCGTTGACCCTTGACGTCACACGATGACGGGAAGCTTAGTCGTGTTGACTGGTGTCTATGTATAAGCAGATTTTCTTGCTTACACATATACTAGCAACGAGAGGAAATGCTTTTAGATTGATTTTGCACATTCACAGCTACCGTCTAGCCCTTTCCTGGCAGACTTTGGAAAGCTCTGGAACCTTATCTCATGATCTATGTGCAAGACCTGTGTCCATTTTTCTTATTTTGGACAAGGGCTGATGCCTTATCCATTAGGCCACTGGGCAAAAGTGAATAGCCAGCTCTAGCTGATTTTCTTGCTTACACATATGCTAGCAACGAGAGGAAATGCTTTTAGATTGATTTTGCACATTCACAGCTACCCTCTAGCCCTTTCCTGGCAGACTTTGGAAAGCTCTGGAACCTTATCTCATGATCTACGTGCAAGACCTGTGTCCATTTTTCCTATTTTGGACAAGGGCTGAAATTGATTCATCCTGGACGATGCATTCTCGGCAAAGGGGCTTCCTATGATAAACAGATTAGCATCAACAAGCTCCTTATTCAGAGCTTGACTGCTCACATCACATGATTGTCTCGCCAGCAATTGACTAACTATGTTACAAAGCTTGCTTGGTGTGGTTGAGAGTTTGCTAGTTTTCATCGCCAGAGTTGGTATTCCAAGGCAGTAACCAAAGGTAGGCTAAACCTGAATGGGTGAAATCCAATAAAGAGTCTTTTCTGCTCAACAGACTAGCATCAACATTGTCCTTGACCGTTGACGTCACACGATGACGGGAAGCTTAGTCGTGTTGACTGGTGTCTATGCAGCCTTCCAAACACATAGCAAGGCTAGGGTTCAATATTTCAATCTAACTAAAATGGCTCATGATTTAACCGGACTCTAACCCAAAACATACCCTAGACCAAGGCAAATAGCTGCTACTAAGAAAATCTTTCTGAGGTCCTTGCTAAACTGTTGGCACATGTGAGCAAAATGTTACAGTGAAGGATATAATTCTGCAACAATTTTGGGCTGATGCCTTATCCATTTGGCCACTGGGTCAAAGTGAATAGCCAGCTCTAGCTGATTTTCTTGCTTATACACATATGCTAACTAACAACGAGAGGAAATGCTTTTGGATTGATTTTGCACATTCACAGCTACCCTCTAGCCCTTTCCTGGCAGACTTTGGAAAGCTCTGGAACCTTATCTCATGATCTACGTGCAAGACCTGTGTCCATTTTTCCTATTTTGGACAAGGGCTGAAATTGATTCATCCTGGACGATGCATTCTCGGCAAAGGGGCTTCCTATGATAAACAGATTAGCATCAACAAGCTCCTTATTCAGAGCTTGACTGCTCACATCACATGATTGTCTCGCCAGCAATTGACTAACTATGTTACAAAGCTTGCTTGGTGTGGTTGAGAGTTTGCTAGTTTTCATCGCCAGAGTTGGTATTCCAAGGCAGTAACCAAAGGTAGGCTAAACCTGAATGGGTGAAATCAATAAAGAGTCTTTTCTGCTCAACAGACTAGCATCAACATTGTCTTGACCGTTGACGTACACGAAGAGCTGTCGTGTTACTGTTCTATGCAGCCTCAAACACCCAGTAGCCACAGGCCAGGGTTCAATTAGTATTTCAATCTAAACGTAAAAGATGGGCTCATCATTTAACGGGACCTCTACACCCTAAGCGAGAATCATACCCTAGACCAACGAGCCAAATAGCTGCTACTAAGAAAATCTTTCTGCAGGTCCTTGCTAAACTGTTGGCACATGTGAGCAAAATGTTACAGTGAAGGATATAATTCTGCAACAATTCTTGGGCTGATGCCTTATCCATTTGGCCACTGGGTCAAAGTGAATAGCCAGCTCTAGCTGATTTTCTTGCTTACACATATGCTAGCAACGAGAGGAAATGCTTTTAGATTGATTTTGCACATTCACAGCTACCGTCTAGCCCTTTCCTGGCAGACTTTGGAAAGCTCTGGAACCTTATCTCATGATCTATGTGCAAGACCTGTGTCCATTTTTCTTATTTTGGACAAGGGCTGATGCCTTATCCATTAGGCCACTGGGCAAAAGTGAATAGCCAGCTCTAGCTGATTTTCTTGCTTACACATATACTAGCTACTAGAGGAAATGCTTTTAGATTGATTTTGCACATTCACAGCTACCATCTAGCCCTTTCCTGGCAGACTTTGGAAAGCTCTGGAACCTTATCTCATGATCTACGTGCAAGGACTGTGTCCATTTTTCTTATTTTGGACAAGGGCTTGACCGTTGACCCTTGACGTCACACGATGACGGGAAGCTTAGTCGTGTTGACTGGTGTCTATGTATAAGCAGATTTTCTTGCTTATACATATGCTAGCAACGAGAGGAAATGCTTTTAGATTGATTTTGCACATTCACAGCTACCCTCTAGCCCTTTCCTGGCAGACTTTGGAAAGCTCTGGAACCTTATCTCATGATCTACGTGCAAGACCTGTGTCCATTTTTCCTATTTTGGACAAGGGCTGAAATTGATTCATCCTGGACGATGCATTCTCGGCAAAGGGGCTTCCTATGATAAACAGATTAGCATCAACAAGCTCCTTATTCAGAGCTTGACTGCTCACATCACATGATTGTCTCGCCAGCAATTGACTAACTATGTTACAAAGCTTGCTTGGTGTGGTTGAGAGTTTGCTAGTTTTCATCGCCAGAGTTGGTATTCCAAGGCAGTAACCAAAGGTAGGCTAAACCTGAATGGGTGAAATCCAATAAAGAGTCTTTTCTGCTCAACAGACTAGCATCAACATTGTCCTTGACCGTTGACGTCACACGATGACGGGAAGCTTAGTCGTGTTGACTGGTGTCTATGCAGCCTTCCAAACACCCCAGTAGCCACAGGCTCAGGGTTCAATTAGTATTTTCCAATCTGAAACGTAAAAGATGGGCTCATCCGGGATTTGAACCCGGGACCTCTCGCACCCTAAGCGAGAATCATACCCCTAGACCAACGAGCCAAATAGCTGCTACTAAGAAAATCTTTCTGCAGGTCCTTGCTAAACTGTTGGCACATGTGAGCAAAATGTTACAGTGAAGGATATAATTCTGCAACAATTCTTGGGCTGATGCCTTATCCATTTGGCCACTGGGTCAAAGTGAATAGCCAGCTCTAGCTGATTTTCTTGCTTACACATATGCTAGCAACGAGAGGAAATGCTTTTAGATTCATTTTGCACATTCACAGCTACCGTCTAGCCCTTTCCTGGCAGACTTTGGAAAGCTCTGGAACCTTATCTCATGATCTATGTGCAAGACCTGTGTCCATTTTTCTTATTTTGGACAAGGGCTGATGCCTTATCCATTAGGCCACTGGGCAAAAGTGAATAGCCAGCTCTAGCTGATTTTCTTGCTTACACATATACTAGCTACTAGAGGAAATGCTTTTAGATTGATTTTGCACATTCACAGCTACCATCTAGCCCTTTCCTGGCAGACTTTGGAAAGCTCTGGAACCTTATCTCATGATCTACGTGCAAGGACTGTGTCCATTTTTCTTATTTTGGACAAGGGCTGATGCCTTATCCATTAGGCCACTGGGCAAAAGTGAATAGCCAGCTCTAGCTGATTTTCTTGCTTACACATATGCTAGCAACGAGAGGAAATGCTTTTAGATTGATTTTGCACATTCACAGCTACCATCTAGCCCTTTCCTGGCAGACTTTGGAAAGCTCTGGAACCTTATCTCATGATCTACGTGCAAGGACTGTGTCCATTTTTCTTATTTTGGACAAGGGCTTGACCGTTTACCCTTGACGTCACACGATGACGGGAAGCTTAGTCGTGTTGACTGGTGTCTATGTATAAGCAGATTTTCTTGCTTATACATATGCTAGCAACGAGAGGAAATGCTTTTAGATTGATTTTGCACATTCACAGCTACCCTCTAGCCCTTTCCTGGCAGACTTTGGAAAGCTCTGGAACCTTATCTCATGATCTACGTGCAAGACCTGTGTCCATTTTTCCTATTTTGGACAAGGGCTGAAATTGATTCATCCTGGACGATGCATTCTCGGCAAAGGGGCTTCCTATGATAAACAGATTAGCATCAACAAGCTCCTTATTCAGAGCTTGACTGCTCACATCACATGATTGTCTCGCCAGCAATTGACTAACTATGTTACAAAGCTTGCTTGGTGTGGTTGAGAGTTTGCTAGTTTTCATCGCCAGAGTTGGTATTCCAAGGCAGTAACCAAAGGTAGGCTAAACCTGAATGGGTGAAATCCAATAAAGAGTCTTTTCTGCTCAACAGACTAGCATCAACATTGTCCTTGACCGTTGACGTCACACGATGACGGGAAGCTTAGTCGTGTTGACTGGTGTCTATGCAGCCTTCCAAACACCCCAGTAGCCACAGGCTCAGGGTTCAATTAGTATTTTCCAATCTGAAACGTAAAAGATGGGCTCATCCGGGATTTGAACCCGGGACCTCTCACACCCAAAGCGAGAATCATACCCCTAGACCAACGAGCCAAATAGCTGCTACTAAGAAAATCTTTCTGCAGGTCCTTGCTAAACTGTTGGCACATGTGAGCAAAATGTTACAGTGAAGGATATAATTCTGCAACAATTCTTGGGCTGATGCCTTATCCATTTGGCCACTGGGTCAAAGTGAATAGCCAGCTCTAGCTGATTTTCTTGCTTACACATATGCTAGCAACGAGAGGAAATGCTTTTAGATTCATTTTGCACATTCACAGCTACCGTCTAGCCCTTTCCTGGCAGACTTTGGAAAGCTCTGGAACCTTATCTCATGATCTATGTGCAAGACCTGTGTCCATTTTTCTTATTTTGGACAAGGGCTGATGCCTTATCCATTAGGCCACTGGGCAAAAGTGAATAGCCAGCTCTAGCTGATTTTCTTGCTTACACATATACTAGCTACTAGAGGAAATGCTTTTAGATTGATTTTGCACATTCACAGCTACCATCTAGCCCTTTCCTGGCAGACTTTGGAAAGCTCTGGAACCTTATCTCATGATCTACGTGCAAGAACTGTGTCCATTTTTCTTATTTTGTACAAGGGCTTGACCGTTGACCCTTGACGTCACACGATGACGGGAAGCTTAGTCGTGTTGACTGGTGTCTATGTATAAGCAGATTTTCTTGCTTATACATATGCTAGCAACGAGAGGAAATGCTTTTAGATTGATTTTGCACATTCACAGCTACCCTCTAGCCCTTTCCTGGCAGACTTTGGAAAGCTCTGGAACCTTATCTCATGATCTACGTGCAAGACCTGTGTCCATTTTTCCTATTTTGGACAAGGGCTGAAATTGATTCATCCTGGACGATGCATTCTCGGCAAAGGGGCTTCCTATGATAAACAGATTAGCATCAACAAGCTCCTTATTCAGAGCTTGACTGCTCACATCACATGATTGTCTCGCCAGCAATTGACTAACTATGTTACAAAGCTTGCTTGGTGTGGTTGAGAGTTTGCTAGTTTTCATCGCCAGAGTTGGTATTCCAAGGCAGTAACCAAAGGTAGGCTAAACCTGAATGGGTGAAATCCAATAAAGAGTCTTTTCTGCTCAACAGACTAGCATCAACATTGTCCTTGACCGTTGACGTCACACGATGACGGGAAGCTTAGTCGTGTTGACTGGTGTCTATGCAGCCTTCCAAACACCCCAGTAGCCACAGGCTCAGGGTTCAATTAGTATTTTCCAATCTGAAACGTAAAAGATGGGCTCATCCGGGATTTGAACCCGGGACCTCTCGCACCCAAAGCGAGAATCATACCCCTAGACCAACGAGCCAAATAGCTGCTACTAAGAAAATCTTTCTGCAGGTCCTTGCTAAACTGTTGGCACATGTGAGCAAAATGTTACAGTGAAGGATATAATTCTGCAACAATTCTTGGGCTGATGCCTTATCCATTTGGCCACTGGGTCAAAGTGAATAGCCAGCTCTAGCTGATTTTCTTGCTTACACATATGCTAGCAACGAGAGGAAATGCTTTTAGATTCATTTTGCACATTCACAGCTACCGTCTAGCCCTTTCCTGGCAGACTTTGGAAAGCTCTGGAACCTTATCTCATGATCTACGTGCAAGACCTGTGTCCATTTTTTCTTATTTTGGACAAGGGCTGATGCCTTATCCATTAGGCCACTGGGTCAAAGTGAATAGCCAGCTCTAGCTGATTTTCTTGCTTACACATATACTAGCTACTAGAGGAAATGCTTTTAGATTGATTTTGCACATTCACAGCTACCATCTAGCCCTTTCCTGGCAGACTTTGGAAAGCTCTGGAACCTTATCTCATGATCTACGTGCAAGAACTGTGTCCATCCATTTTCTTATTTTGGACAAGGGCTGATGACCGTTGATTATGACGTCACGATGACCGGGAAGCTAGTTGTTGACTGGTGTCTATGTATAAGCAGATTTTCTTGCTTATACATATGCTAGCGAACGAGGAAATGCTTTTAGATTGATTTTGCACATTCACAGCTACCCTCTAGCCCTTTCCTGGCAGACTTTGGAAAGCTCTGGAACCTTATCTCATGATCTACGTGCAAGACCTGTGTCCATTTTTCCTATTTTGGACAAGGGCTGAAATTGATTCATCCTGGACGATGCATTCTCGGCAAAGGGGCTTCCTATGATAAACAGATTAGCATCAACAAGCTCCTTATTCAGAGCTTGACTGCTCACATCACATGATTGTCTCGCCAGCAATTGACTAACTATGTTACAAAGCTTGCTTGGTGTGGTTGAGAGTTTGCTAGTTTTCATCGCCAGAGTTGGTATTCCAAGGCAGTAACCAAAGGTAGGCTAAACCTGAATGGGTGAAATCCAATAAAGAGTCTTTTCTGCTCAACAGACTAGCATCAACATTGTCCTTGACCGTTGACGTCATACGATGACGGGAAGCTTAGTCGTGTTGACTGGTGTCTATGCAGCCTTCCAAACACCCCAGTAGCCACAGGCTCAGGGTTCAATTAGTATTTTCCAATCTGAAACGTAAAAGATGGGCTCATCCGGGATTTTGAACCGGAACCTCTCACACCCAAGCGAGAATCATACCCCTAGACCAACGAGCCAAATAGCTGCTACTAAGAAAATCTTTCTGCAGGTCCTTGCTAAACTGTTGGCACATGTGAGCAAAATGTTACAGTGAAGGATATAATTCTGCAACAATTCTTGGGCTGATGCCTTATCCATTTGGCCACTGGGTCAAAGTGAATAGCCAGCTCTAGCTGATTTTCTTGCTTACACATATGCTAATGAGAGGAAATGCTTTTAGATTCATTTTGCACATTCACAGCTACCGTCTAGCCCTTTCCTGGCAGACTTTGGAAAGCTCTGGAACCTTATCTCATGATCTACGTGCAAGAACTGTGTCCATTTTTCTTATTTTGGACAAGGGCTATGACCGTTGACCCTTAGCGTCACACGATGACGGGGAAGCTTAGTCGTGTTGACTGGGTGTCTATGTATAAGCAGATTTTCTTGCTTATACATATGCTAGCAACGAGAGGAAATGCTTTTAGATTGATTTTGCACATTCACAGCTACCCTCTAGCCCTTTCCTGGCAGACTTTGGAAAGCTCTGGAACCTTATCTCATGATCTACGTGCAAGACCTGTGTCCATTTTTCCTATTTTGGACAAGGGCTGAAATTGATTCATCCTGGACGATGCATTCTCGGCAAAGGGGCTTCCTATGATAAACAGATTAGCATCAACAAGCTCCTTATTCAGAGCTTGACTGCTCACATCACATGATTGTCTCGCCAGCAATTGACTAACTATGTTACAAAGCTTGCTTGGTGTGGTTGAGAGTTTGCTAGTTTTCATCGCCAGAGTTGGTATTCCAAGGCAGTAACCAAAGGTAGGCTAAACCTGAATGGGTGAAAATCAAAAAAGAGTCTTTTCTGCTCAACAGACTAGCATCGAACATTGTCCTTGACGCTGACGTCACACTTGACGGGAAGCTTAGTCGTGTTGACTGGTGTCTATGCAGCCTTCCAAACACCCCAGTAGCCACAGGCTCAGGGTTCAATTAGTATTTTCCAATCTGAAACGTAAAAGATGGGCTCATCCGGGATTTGAACCCGGGACCTCTCGCACCCTAAGCGAGAATCATACCCCTAGACCAACGAGCCAAATAGCTGCTACTAAGAAAATCTTTCTGCAGGTCCTTGCTAAACTGTTGGCACATGTGAGCAAAATGTTACAGTGAAGGATATAATTCTGCAACAATTCTTGGGCTGATGCCTTATCCATTTGGCCACTGGGTCAAAGTGAATAGCCAGCTCTAGCTGATTTTCTTGCTTACACATATGCTAGCGACGAAAGGAATGCTTTTAGATTCATTTTGCACATTCACAGCTACCGTCTAGCCCTTTCCTGGCAGACTTTGGAAAGCTCTGGAACCTTATCTCATGATCTATGTGCAAGACCTGTGTCCATTTTTCTTATTTTGGACAAGGGCTGATGCCTTATCCATTAGGCCACTGGGCAAAAGTGAATAGCCAGCTCTAGCTGATTTTCTTGCTTACACATATACTAGCTACTAGAGGAAATGCTTTTAGATTGATTTTGCACATTCACAGCTACCATCTAGCCCTTTCCTGGCAGACTTTGGAAAGCTCTGGAACCTTATCTCATGATCTACGTGCAAGAACTGTGTCCATTTTTCTTATTTTGGACAAGGGCTGATGCCTTATCCATTAGGCCACTGGGCAAAAGTGAATAGCCAGCTCTAGCTGATTTTCTTGCTTACACATATGCTAGCAACGAGAGGAAATGCTTTTAGATTGATTTTGCACATTCACAGCTACCATCTAGCCCTTTCCTGGCAGACTTTGGAAAGCTCTGGAACCTTATCTCATGATCTACATGCAAGACCTGTGTCCATTTTTCTTATTTTGGACAAGGGCTTGACGTTTGACCCTTGGCGATGGAGGAAGCTTAGTCGTGTTGACTGGTGTCTATGTATAAGCAGATTTTCTTGCTTATACATATACTCAACGGAGGAAATGCTTTTAGATTGATTTTGCACATTCACAGCTACCCTCTAGCCCTTTCCTGGCAGACTTTGGAAAGCTCTGGAACCTTATCTCATGATCTACGTGCAAGACCTGTGTCCATTTTCCTATTTTGGACAAGGGGCTGAAATTGATTCATCCTGGGACGATGCATTCTCGGCAAAGGGGCACCTATGATAAACAGATTAGCATCAACAAGCTCCTTATTCAGAGCTTGACTGCTCACATCACATGATTGTCTCGCCAGCAATTGACTAACTATGTTACAAAAGCTTGCTTGGTGTGGTTGAGTTTGCTAGTTTTCATAGCCAGAGTTGGTATTCCAAGGCAGTAACCAAGGTAGGCTAAACCTGAATGGGTGAAATCAATAAAGAGTCTTTTCTGCTCAACAGACTAGCATCAACATTGTCCTTGACCGTTGGCGTCACGATGTGGGAAGCTTAGTCGTGTTGACTGGGTGTCTATGCAGCCTTCCAAACACCCCAGTAGCCACAGGCTCAGGGTTCAGTAGTATTTTCAATCTGAAGCGTAAAAGATGGGCTCATCCGGGATTTGAACCGGGAGGCAATAGTTTATTTACCACTTAAAACCCTTTTAACTGTTCAGAACCTTCTGCCGCCGCTTTGTTTTTTTTTCTGTTGGGGCCTCGTGGATTTGGTGCACATACAAACAAAAAAAATCCTCCTTGGTTCCTTTAATGAACGCTACCAAAAACCTCTCTGTTACTCACGCCCCCTGGAACAGAAGAATTAGCCACTGTGGTCGCAGCTGAGAGAATGAATCCACGGCAACGCTAAGGTTCCAGGAGGTTAATTCAGCGACGTAGGTTCAGCGGAGGGAGTTCCTCCTTAAACAGCGTAGTAGCTACCATGCTACCTAGCACAGTTCAGCCAGTTCTCCACAGTACTCGTCCTTCAGTTTCACAGCGGACACTGCAAGTACCGGTTACAGATGTCCGTCCCTCACGCAAACACATTAGTTTAACGTCCACGAAGTTACAGAATTGTACTTAGCTTTGTTTTTCCCAAGCTAGTGCAAAACAAACAAACGCCAGCTAAGCTAGCACTTCACCTTACAGTTCACAAATTTACCGAACGGATAGTTGCTCTCCTTTCCGCTGAATAAAATGATATTTGTGCCACTACTTTAATAGAAGTTTAGTCTACAAACATCACCTCTGGGTAAAACTCGGTTCTCTTTTTTTCTTTTCCCCGGCTCTCCTCCCGCGTATTTCTCCCTCTCCTCTTGCTAACCTCTCCCCCTCCTTTCCTTTTTTTTCTCTTTTCCCTCCCCAACAAAGGTGACCTCTGATTGGCTAGGAGTTTAATTAAAAAGGCAACCCATTGGCTTGAACTACTCCAATGGAAACAAATTGCAACGTATTCAAAAAACAGGACCATGGGAAATGTAGTCTCAACTGAATCCACCCAAAAAATGCAGCAAGCACACCATTTATTCAACTACATCTTTGGGAGGTGCCTACATCTTGCTTACACATATGCTAGCAACGAGAGGAAATGCTTTTAAGATTGATTTTGCGATTCACAGCTACCCTCTAGCCCTTCCCTGTCAGACTTGGAAAGCTCTGGAACCTTATCTCATGATCTACGTGCAAGACCTGTGTCCATTTTTCTTATTTTGGACAAGGGCTGATGCCTTATCCATTTGGCCACTGGGTCAAAGTGAATAGCCAGCTCTAGCTGATTTTCTTGCTTACACATATGCTAGCGACGAGAGGAAATGCTTTTAGATTCATTTTGCACATTCACAGCTACCGTCTAGCCCTTTCCTGGCAGACTTTGGAAAGCTCTGGAACCTTATCTCATGATCTATGTGCAAGACCTGTGTCCATTTTTCTTATTTTGGACAAGGGCTGATGCCTTATCCATTTGGCCACTGGGTCAAAGTGAATAGCCAGCTCTAGCTGATTTTCTTTGCTTATACATATGCTAGCAACAAGAGGAAATGCTTTTAGATTCATTTTGCACATTCACAGCTACCCCTCTAGCCCTTTCCTGGCAGACTTTGAAAAGCTCTGGAACCTTATCTCATGATTTACGTGCAAGACCTGTGTCCATTTTTCTTATTTTGGACAAGGGCTGATGCCGCATCCATTAGGCCACTGGGCAAAAGTGAATAGCCAGCTCTAGCTGATTTTCTTGCTTACACATATACTTGCTACTAGAGGAAATGCTTTTAGATTGATTTTGCACATTCACAGGCTACCGTCTAGCCCTTTCCTGGCAGACTTTGGAAAGCTCTGGAACCTTATCTCATGATCTAGCGTGCAAGACCTGTGTCCATTTTTTAATTTTTGGACAAGGGCTGATGCCTTATCCATTAGGCCACTGGGCAAAAGTGAATAGCCAGCTCTAGCTGATTTTCTTTGTAACCCCTTCCTGGCGCCGGAAGTGTAATATTAGAGAGAAGGTTACTACAGTAAATGGTTTTAATGAACAGGATCCTGAGTATTTATCAGTTGATGGTGAATTTGGCTAACCTCTATTTACCAGTCGATGATGTTATACAGGCAGAACTGTATGGAAATGATTTAATCCCTAATAGCGCGTTGCCTCCACTGAAGAATTTCCCCACTCACACACTATGAGCGATATTGTTATTCCCCGAGAAACAAATATTGAGTATAACTAGACCAAATATATATAAACCTAATTAAATAAAAAGACAAGTCCAGTAAAGCCAGGTAGTATGTATAACAAAAATAACCACATTTATTATGCTAAACAAAAAACTTCAAACTGTATACATATATTAGAAACAAAATTTAGACCAGTAACTCACACACTCCTTTCTAATTATTAAACACCAGGAACAGTACAGTTTGGATTTTACCACTTAAACCCTTTTTAACTGTTCAGAACCTTCACCAAGCGCCTTTGTTTTTTTTTCTGTTGGGGCCCGTGATTTGGTGCACATACAAACAAAAATCCTCCTTGGTTCCTTTAATGAACGCTACCAAAACCTCTCTGTTACTCACGCCTCTGGAACAGAAGAATTAGCCACTGTGGTCACGAGCTGAGAGAATGAATCCACGGCACGCAAAGGTTCCAGGAGGTTAATTCAGCGACGCAGGTTCAGCGATGGAGTTCCTCCTTAAACAGCGTAGTAGCTACCATGCTACCTAGGCACAGTTCAACAGCACAGTTCTCCACAGTACTCGTCCTTCAGTTTCACAGCGACACTCGCGACTGGCGGTTACAGATGTCCGTCCCTCACGAAGACATTAGTTTAACGTTCCACGAAGTTACAGATTGTACTTAGCTTTGTTTTTCCCAAGCTAGTGCAAAACAAACAAACGCAGCTAAGCTAGCACTTCACCTTACAGTTCACAAATTTACCGAACGGATAGTTGCTCTCCTTTCGCTTGAATAAAATGATATTTGTGCCACTACTTTAATAGAAGTTTAGTCTACAAACATCACCTCTGCGTAAAAACTCGGTTCTCTTTTTTCTTTTCCCGCTTCTCCTCCCGCGTATTTCTCCCTCTCCTCTTTGCTACCTCTCCCCCTCCTTTCCCTTTTTTTTCCTCTTTTCCCCCTCCCCCAACAAAGGTGACCTCTGATTGGCTAGGAGTTTAATTAAAAGGCAACCCATTGGCTTGAACTACTCCAATGGAAACAAATTGCAACGTATTCAAAAACAAAGGACCATGGGAAATGTAGTCTCAACTGAATCCACCCAAAAATGCAGCAAGCACACCATTTATTCAACTACATCTTTGGGAGGTGCCTACATCTTGCTTACACATATGCTAGCAACGAGAGGAAATGCTTTTAGATTGATTTTGCGCATTCACAGCTACCCTCTAGCCCCTTCCTGTCAGACTTTGGAAAGCTCTGGAACCTTATCTCATGATCTACGTGCAAGACCTGTGTCCATTTTTCTTATTTTGGACAAGGGCTGATGCCTTATCCATTAGTCCACTAACTATGTTACAAAGCTTGCTTGGTGTGGTTGAGAGTTTGCTAGTTTTCATCGCCAGAGTTGGTATTCCAAGGCAGTAACCAAGGCGGTAGGCTTAAACCTGAATGGGTAAAATCCAATAAAGAGTCTTTTCTGCTCAACAGACTAGCATCAACATTGTCCTTGACCGTTGACGTCACACGATGACGGGAAGCTTAGTCGTGTTGACTGGTGTCTATGCAGCCTTCCCAAAAACCCCAGTAGCCACAGGCTCAGGGTTCAATTAGTATTTTCCAATCTGGAAACGTAAAAGATGGGCTCATCCGGGATTTGAACCCGGGACCTCTCACACCGCTAAGGCGAGAATCATACCCCTAGACCAACGAGCCAAATAGCTGCTACTAAGAAAATCTTTCTGCAGGTCCTTGCTAAACTGTTGGCACATGTGAGCAAAATGTTACAGTGAAGGATATAATTCTGCAACAATTCTTGGGCTGATACCTTATCCATTTGGCCACTGGGTCAAAGTGAATAGCCAGCTCTAGCTGATTTTCTTGCTTACACATATGCTAGCAACGAGAAGAAATGCTTTTTTAGATTCATTTTGCACATTCACAGCTACCGTCTAGCCCTTTCCCTGGCAGACTTTGGAAAGCTCTGGAACCTTATCTCATGATCTATGTGCAAGACCTGTGTCCATTTTTCTTATTTTGGACAAGGGCTGATGCCTTATCCATTTGGCCACTGGGTCAAAGTGAATAGCCAGCTCTAGCTGATTTTCTTGCTTACACATATCAGCTGAAGAGAGGAAATGCTTTTAGATTCATTTTGCACATTCACAGCTACCGCTTTAGCCCTTTCCTGGCAGACTTTGGAAAGCTCTGGAACCTTATCTCATGATCTATGTGCAAGACCTGTGTCCATTTTTCTTATTTTGGACAAGGGCTGATGCCTTATCCATTAGGCCACTGGGCAAAAGTGAATAGCCAGCTCTAGCTGATTTTCTTGCTTACACATATGCTAGCAACGAGGAATTGCTTTTAGATTCATTTTGCACATTCACAGCTACCCTCTAGCCCCTTCTGGCAGACTTTGGAAAGCTCTGGAACCTTATCTCATGATCTACGTGCAAGACCTGTGTCCATTTTTCCTATTTTGGACAAGGGCTGAAATTGATTCATCCTGGACGATGCATTCTCGCAAAGGGGCTTCCTATGATAAACAGATTAGCATCAACAAGCTCCTTATTCAGAGCTTCGACTGCTCACATCACATGATTGTCTCGCCCAGCAATTGACTAACTATGTTACAAAGCTTGCTTGGTGTGGTTGAGAGTTTGCTAGTTTTCATCGCCAGAGTTGGTATTCCAAGGCAGTAACCAAAGGTAGGCTAAACCTGAATGGGTGAAATCCAATAAAGAGTCTTTTCTGCTCAACAGACTAGCATCAACATTGTCCTTGACCGTTGACGTCACACGATGACGGGAAGCTTAGTCGTGTTGACTGGTGTCTATGCAGCCTTCCAAACACCCCAGTAGCCACAGGCTCAGGGTTCAATTAGTATTTTCCAATCTGAAACGTAAAAGATGGGCTCATCCGGGATTTGGAACCGGGACCTCTCGCACCCTAAGCGAGAATCATACCCCTTGACACAACGAGCCAAATTGCTGCTATTGAGCAAATCCTTCTGCAGGTCCTTGCTAAACTGTTCCACATGTGATCAGAATGTTACAGTGAAGGATATAATTCTGCAACAATTTTGGGCTGATGCCTTATCCATTTGGCCACTGGGTCAAAGTGAATAGCCAGCTCTAGCGGATTTTTCTTGCTTACACATATACTTGCTACTAGAGGAAATGCTTTTAGATTCATTTTGCACATTCACAGCTACCGTCTAGCCCTTTCCTGGCAGACTTTGGAAAGCTCTGGAACCTTATCTCATGATTTACGTGGTAAGACCTGTGTCCATTTTTTATTATTTTGGACAAGGGCTGATGCCTTATCCATTAGGCCACTGGGCAAAAGTGAATAGCCAGCTCTAGCTGATTTTCTTTGTAACCCCCTTCCTGGCGCCGGAAGTGTAATATTAGAGAAGGTTACTACAGTAAATGGTTTTAATGAACAGGATCCTGAGTATTTAGCAGTTGATGGTGAATTTGGCTAACCTCTATTTACCAGTCGATGATGTTATACAGGCAGAACTGTATGGAAATGATTTAATCCCTAATAGCGCGTGCCTCCACTGAAGAATTTCCCCACTCACACACTATGAGCGATATTGTTATTCCCCAGAAACAAATATTGAGTATAACTAGACCAAATATATATAAACCTAATTAAATAAAAAAGACAAGTCCAGTAAAGCCAGGTAGTATGTATAACAAAAATAACCACATTTATTATGCTAAACAAAAAACTTCAAACTGTATACATATATTAGAAACAAAATTTAGACCAGTAACTCACACACTTCTTTCTAATTATTAAACACCAGGAACAGTACAGTTTGGATTTTTACCACTTAAACCCTCTTTTTAACTGTTCAGAACCTTCACCAAGCGCTTGTTTTTTTCTGTTGGGGCCCGTGATTTGGTGCAAATACAAACAAAAATCCTCCTTGGTTCCTTTTAATGAACGCTACCAAAACCTCTCTGTTACTCACGCCTCTGGAACAGAAGAATTAGCCACTGTGGTCACGAGCTGAGAGAATGAATCCACGGGCACTAAGGTTCCAGGAGGTTAATTCAGCGGACGCAGGTTCAGCGATGGAGTTCCTCCTTAAACAGCGTAGTAGCTACCATGCTACCTAGCACAGTTCAGCACAGTTCTCCACAGTACTCGTCCTTCAGTTTCACAGCGACACTGCGACTGGCGGTTACAGATGTCCGTCCCTCACGAAGACATTAGTTTAACGTCCACGAAGTTACAGATTGTACTTAGCTTTGTTTTTCCCAAGCTAGTGCAAAACAAACAAACGCAGCTAAGCTAGCACTTCACCCTACAGTTCACAAATTTACCGAGCGGATAGTTGCTCTCCTTTCGCGCTGAATAAAATGATATTTGTGCCACTACTTTAATAGAAGTTTAGTCTACAAACATCACCTCTGGCGTAAAACTCGGTTCTTTTTTTTTCTTTTCCCCCGCTCTCCTCCCGCGTATTTCTCCCTCTCCTCTTGCTACCTCTCCCCTCCTTTTTCCTCTTTTCCCCCCCCCAACAAAGGTGACCTCTGATTGGCTAGGAGTTTAATTAAAAGGCAACCCATTGGCTTGAACTACTCCAATGGAAACAAATTGCAACGTATTCAAAAACAAAGGACCATGGGAAATGTAGTCTCAACTGAATCCACCCAAAAAACTGCAAGCACACCATTTATTCAACTACATCTTTGGAGGTGCCTACATCTTGCTTACACATATGCTAGCAACGAGAGGAAATGCTTTTAGATTGATTTTTGCGCATTCACAGCTACCCTCTAGCCCTTTCCTGTCAGACTTTGGAAAGCTCTGGAACCTTATCTCATGATCTACGTGCAAGACCTGTGTCCATTTTTCTTATTTTGGACAAGGGCTGATGCCTTATCCATTAGTCCACTAACTATGTTACAAAGCTTGCTTGGTGTGGTTGAGAGTTTGCAGGTTTTCATCGCCAGAGTTGGTATTCCAAGGCAGTAACCAAGGGTAGGCTAAACCTGAATGGGTAAAACTCAATAAAGAGTCTTTTTCTGCTCAACAGACTAGCATCAACATTGTCCTTGACCGTTGACGTCCACACGCATGACGGGAAGCTTAGTCGTGTTGACTGGGTGTCTATGCAGCCTTCCAAAACCCCGAGTAGCCACAGGCTCAGGGTTCAATTAGTATTTTCCAATCTGGAAACGTTAAAGATGGGCTCATCCGGGATTTGAACCCGGGACCTCTCACACCCAAGGCGAGAATCATACCCCTAGACCAACGAGCCAAATAGCTGCTACTAAGAAAATCTTTCTGCAGGTCCTTGCTAAACTGTTGGCACATGTGAGCAAAATGTTACAGTGAAGGATATAATTCTGCAACAATTCTTGGGCTGATACCTTATCCATTTGGCCACTTGGTCAAAGTGAATAGCCAGCTCTAGCTGATTTTCTTGCTTACACATATAGCAACGGAGAAGAAATGCTTTTAGATTCATTTTGCACATTCACAGCTACCCTCTAGCCCTTTCCTGTCAGACTTTGGAAAGCTCTGGAACCTTATCTCATGATCTACGTGCAAGACCTGTGTCCATTTTTTCTTATTTTGGACAAGGGCTGATGCCTTATCCATTAGTCCACTAACTATGTTACAAAGCTTGCTTGGTGTGGTTGAGAGTTTGCTAGTTTTCATCGCCAGAGTTGGTATTCCAAGGCAGTAACCAAGGGTAGGCTAAACCTGAATGGGTAAAATCCAATAAAGAGTCTTTTCTGCTCAACAGACTAGCATCAACATTGTCCTTGACCGTTGACGTCGCACACGATGACGGGAAGCTTAGTCGTGTTGACTGGTGTCTATGCAGCCTTCCAAACACCCCAGTAGCCACAGGCTCAGGGTTCAATTAGTATTTTCCAATCTGAAACGTTAAAGATGGGCTCATCCGGGATTTGAACCCGGGACCTCTCACAAGCGGCGAAAACATACCCTAGACCAACGAGCAAAATAGCTGCTACTAAGAAAATCTTTCTGCAGGTCCTTGCTAAACTGTTGGCACATGTGAGCAAAATGTTACAGTGAAGGATATAATTCTGCAACAATTTTGGGCTGATACCTTATCCATTTGGCCACTTGGTCAAAGTGAATAGCCAGCTCTAGCTGATTTTCTTGCTTACACATATGCTAGCGTACGAGGAAATGCTTTTAGATTCATTTTGCACATTCACAGCTACCGCTCAGCCCCTTCCTGGCAGACTTTTGGAAAGCTCTGGAACCTTATCTCATGATCTATGTGCAAGACCTGTGTCCATTTTTCTTATTTTGGACAAGGGCTGATGCCTTATCCATTAGGCCACTGGGCAAAAGTGAATAGCCAGCTCTAGCTGATTTTATTGCTTACACATATGCTAGCAACGAGGAATTGCTTTTAGATTCATTTTGCACATTCACAGCTACCCTCTAGCCCTTTTCCTGGCAGACTTTGGAAAGCTCTGGAACCTTATCTCATGATCTACGTGCAAGACCTGTGTCCATTTTTCCTATTTTTGGCAAAGGCTGAAAATTAATTCATCCTGGACGATGCTTCTCGGCAAAGGGGCTTCCTATGATAAACAGATTAGCATCAACAAGCTCCTTATTCAGAGCTTGACTGCTCACATCACATGATTGTCTCGCCAGCAATTGACTAACTATGTTACAAAGCTTGCTTGGTGTGGTTGAGAGTTTGCTAGTTTTCATCGCCAGAGTTGGTATTCCAAGGCAGTAACCAAAGGTAGGCTAAACCTGAATGGGTGAAATCCAATAAAGAGTCTTTTCTGCTCAACAGACTAGCATCAACATTGTCCTTGACCGTTGACGTCACACGATGACGGGAAGCTTAGTCGTGTTGACTGGTGTCTATGCAGCCTTCCAAACACCCCAGTAGCCACAGGCTCAGGGTTCAATTAGTATTTTCCAATCTGAAACGTAAAAGATGGGCTCATCCGGGATTTGAACCCGGGACCTCTCGCACCCTAAGCGAGAATCATACCCCTAGACCAACGAGCCAAATTGCTGCTATTGAGCAAATCCTTCTGCAGGTCCTTGCTAAACTGTTCCCACATGTGATCAGAATGTTACAGTGAAGGATATAATTCTGCAACAATTCTTGGGCTGATGCCTTATCCATTTGGCCACTGGGTCAAAGTGAATAGCCAGCTCTAGCTGATTTTCTTGCTTACACATATGCTAGCAACGAGAGGAAATGCTTTTAGATTCATTTTGCACATTCACAGCTACCGTCTAGCCCTTTCCTGGCAGACTTTGGAAAGCTCTGGAACCTTATCTCATGATCTATGTGCAAGACCTGTGTCCATTTTTCTTATTTTGGACAAGGGCTGATGCCTTATCCATTTGGCCACTGGGTCAAAGTGAATAGCCAGCTCTAGCTGATTTTCTTGCTTACACATATGCTAGCGACGAGAGGAAATGCTTTTAGATTCATTTTGCACATTCACAGCTACCGTCTAGCCCTTTCCTGGCAGACTTTGGAAAGCTCTGGAACCTTATCTCATGATCTATGTGCAAGACCTGTGTCCATTTTTCTTATTTTGGACAAGGGCTGATGCCTTATCCATTAGGCCACTGGGCAAAAGTGAATAGCCAGCTCTAGCTGATTTTCTTGCTTACACATATGCTAGCAACGAGAGGAATTGCTTTTAGATTCATTTTGCACATTCACAGCTACCCTCTAGCCCTTTCCTGGCAGACTTTGGAAAGCTCTGGAACCTTATCTCATGATCTACGTGCAAGACCTGTGTCCATTTTTCCTATTTTGGACAAGGGCTGAAATTGATTCATCCTGGACGATGCATTCTCGGCAAAGGGGCTTCCTATGATAAACAGATTAGCATCAACAAGCTCCTTATTCAGAGCTTGACTGCTCACATCACATGATTGTCTCGCCAGCAATTGACTAACTATGTTACAAAGCTTGCTTGGTGTGTTGAGAGTTTGCTAGTTTTCATCGCCAGAGTTGGTATTCCAAGGCAGTAACCAAAGGTAGGCTAAACCTGAATGGGTGAAATTCAATAAAGAGTTTTTTTCTGCTCAACAGACTAGCATCAACATTGTCCTGACCGTTGACGTCACACGATGACGGGAAGCTTAGTCGTGTTGACTGGTGTCTATGCAGCCTTCCAAACACCCCAGTAGCCACAGGCTCAGGGTTCACTAGTATTTTCCAATCTGAAACGTAAAAGATGGGCTCATCCGGGATTTGAACCCGGACCTCTCTCGCACCCTAAGCGAGAATCATACCCCTAGACCAACGAGCCAAATTGCTGCTATTGAGCAAATCCTTCTGCAGGTCCTTGCTAAACTGTTCCCATACGTGATCAGAATGTTACAGTGAAGGATATAATTCTGCAACAATTCTTGGGCTGATGCCTTATCCATTTGGCCACTGGGTCAAAGTGAATAGCCAGCTCTAGCTGATTTTCTTGCTTACACATATACTTGCTACTAGAGGAAATGCTTTTAGATTCATTTTGCACATTCACAGCTACCGTCTAGCCCTTTCCTGGCAGACTTTGGAAAGCTCTGGAACCTTATCTCATGATCTACGTGCAAGACCTGTGTCCATTTTTATTATTTTGGGACAAGGGCTGATGCCTTATCCATTAGGCCACTGGGCAAAAGTGAATAGCCAGCTCTAGCTGATTTTCTTTGTAACCCCTTCCTGGCCGGAAGTGTAATATTAGAGAAGGTTACTACAGTAAATGGTTTTAATGAACAGGATCCTGAGTATTTAGCAGTTGATGGTGAATTTGGCTAACCTCTATTTACCAGTCGATGATGTTATACAGGCAGAACTGTATGGAAATGATTTAATCCCTAATAGCGCGGGCCCTCCACTGAAGAATTTCCCCCACTCACACACACTATGAGCGATATTGTTATTCCCCCAGAAACAAATATTGAGTATAACTAGACCAAATATATATAAACCTAATTAAATAAAAAAAGACAAGTCCAGTAAAGCCAGGTAGTATGTATAACAAAAATAACCACATTTATTATGCTAAACAAAAAAACTTCAAACTGTATACATATATTAGAAACAAAATTTAGACCAGTAACTCACACACTCCTTTCTAATTATTAAACACCAGGAACAGTACAGTTTGGATTTTACCACTTAAACCCTTTTTTAACTGTTCAGAACCTTCACCAAGCGCTTGTTTTTTTTCTGTTGGGGCCCGTGATTTGGTGCACATACAAACAAAAATCCTCCTTGGTTCCTTTAATGAACGCTACCAAAACCTCTCTGTTACTCACGCCTCTGGAACAGAAGAATTAGCCACTGTGGTCACGAGCTGAGAGAATGAATCCACGGCACGCAAGGTTCCAGGAGGTTAATTCAGCGACGCAGGTTCAGCGATGGAGTTCCTCCTTAAACAGCGTAGTAGCTACCATGCTACCTAGCACAGTTCAGCACAGTTCTCCACAGTACTCGTCCTTCAGTTTCACAGCGACACTGCGACTGGCGGTTACAGATGTCCGTCCCTCACGAAGACATTAGTTTAACGTCCACGAGTTACAGATTGTACTTAGCTTTGTTTTTCCCAAGCTAGTGCAAAACAAACAAACGCAGCTAAGCTAGCACTTCACCTTACAGTTCACAAATTTACCGAAAGGATAGTTGCTCTCTTTTTCGCTGAATAAAATGTATATTTGTGCCACTACTTTAATAGAAGTTTAGTCTACAAACATCACCTCTGCTGTTAAAAACTCTCGGTTCTCTTTTTTTCTTTTCCCCCCGCCTCTCCTCCCGTTATTTCTCTCCCTTCTCCTCTTCGCTACCTCCTCCCCCTCCTTTCCTTTTTTTCCTCTTTTTCCCTCCCCAACAAAGGTGACCTCTGATTGGCTAGGAGTTTAATTAAAAGCGCAACCCATTGGCTTGAACTACTCCAATGGAAACAAATTGCAACGTATTCAAAAACAAAGGACCATGGGAAATGTAGTCTCAACTGAATCCACCCAAAAATGCAGCAAGCACACCATTTATTCAACTACATCTTTGGGAGGTGCCTACATCTTGCTTACACATATGCTAGCAACGAGAGGAAATGCTTTTAGATTGATTTTGCGCATTCACAGCTACCCTCTAGCCCTTTCCTGTCAGACTTTGGAAAGCTCTGGAACCTTATCTCATGATCTACGTGCAAGACCTGTGTCCATTTTTCTTATTTTGGACAAGGGCTGATGCCTTATCCATTAGTCCACTAACTATGTTACAAAGCTTGCTTGGTGTGGTTGAGAGTTTGCTAGTTTTCATCGCCAGAGTTGGTATTCCAAGGCAGTAACCAAGGGTAGGCTAAACCTGAATGGGTAAAATCCATAAAGAGCTTCTTCTGCTCAACAGACTAGCATCAACATTGTCCTTGACCGTTGACGTCACACGATGACGGGAAGCTTAGTCGTGTTGACTGGTGTCTATGCAGCCTTCCAAAAACCCCAGTAGCCACAGGCTCAGGGTTCAATTAGTATTTTCCAATCTGAAACGTAAAAGATGGGCTCATCCGGGATTTGAACCCGGGACCTCTCACACCCAAGGCGAGAATCATACCCCTAGACCAACGAGCCAAATAGCTGCTACTAAGAAAATCTTTCTGCAGGTCCTTGCTAAACTGTTGGCACATGTGAGCAAAATGTTACAGTGAAGGATATAATTCTGCAACAATTCTTGGGCTGATACCTTATCCATTTGGCCACTTGGTCAAAGTGAATAGCCAGCTCTAGCTGATTTTCTTGCTTACACATATGCTAGCAACGAGAAGAAATGCTTTTAGATTCATTTTGCACATTCACAGCTACCCTCTAGCCCTTTCCTGTCAGACTTTGGAAAGCTCTGGAACCTTATCTCATGATCTACGTGCAAGACCTGTGTCCATTTTTCTTATTTTGGACAAGGGCTGATGCCTTATCCATTAGTCCACTAACTATGTTACAAAGCTTGCTTGGTGTGGTTGAGAGTTTGCTAGTTTTCATCGCCAGAGTTGGTATTCCAAGGCAGTAACCAAGGGTAGGCTAAACCTGAATGGGTAAAATCCAATAAAGAGTCTTTTCTGCTCAACAGACTAGCATCAACATTGTCCTTGACCGTTGACGTCACACGATGACGGGAAGCTTAGTCGTGTTGACTGGTGTCTATGCAGCCTTCCAAACACCCCAGTAGCCACAGGCTCAGGGTTCAATTAGTATTTTCCAATCTGAAACGTAAAAGATGGGCTCATCCGGGATTTGAACCCGGGACCTCTCACACCCAAGGCGAGAATCATACCCCTAGACCAACGAGCAAAATAGCTGCTACTAAGAAAATCTTTCTGCAGGTCCTTGCTAAACTGTTGGCACATGTGAGCAAAATGTTACAGTGAAGGATATAATTCTGCAACAATTCTTGGGCTGATACCTTATCCATTTGGCCACTTGGTCAAAGTGAATAGCCAGCTCTAGCTGATTTTCTTGCTTACACATATGCTAGCGACGAGAGGAAATGCTTTTAGATTCATTTTGCACATTCACAGCTACCGTCTAGCCCTTTCCTGGCAGACTTTGGAAAGCTCTGGAACCTTATCTCATGATCTATGTGCAAGACCTGTGTCCATTTTTCTTATTTTGGACAAGGGCTGATGCCTTATCCATTAGGCCACTGGGCAAAAGTGAATAGCCAGCTCTAGCTGATTTTATTGCTTACACATATGCTAGCAACGAGAGGAATTGCTTTTAGATTCATTTTGCACATTCACAGCTACCCTCTAGCCCTTTCCTGGCAGACTTTGGAAAGCTCTGGAACCTTATCTCATGATCTACGTGCAAGACCTGTGTCCATTTTTCCTATTTTGGACAAGGGCTGAAATTGATTCATCCTGGACGATGCATTCTCGGCAAAGGGGCTTCCTATGATAAACAGATTAGCATCAACAAGCTCCTTATTCAGAGCTTGACTGCTCACATCACATGATTGTCTCGCCAGCAATTGACTAACTATGTTACAAAGCTTGCTTGGTGTGGTTGAGAGTTTGCTAGTTTTCATCGCCAGAGTTGGTATTCCAAGGCAGTAACCAAAGGTAGGCTAAACCTGAATGGGTGAAATCCAATAAAGAGTCTTTTCTGCTCAACAGACTAGCATCAACATTGTCCTTGACCGTTGACGTCCACGCATGACGGGAAGCTTAGTCGTGTTGACTGGTGTCTATGCAGCCTTCCAAACACCCCAGTAGCCACAGGCTCAGGGTTCAATTAGTATTTTCCAATCTGAAACGTAAAGATGGGCTCATCCGGGATTTGAACCCGGACCTCTCGCACCCTAAGCGAGAATCATACCCCTAGACCAACGAGCCAAATTGCTGCTATTGAGCAAATCCTTCTGCAGGTCCTTGCTAAACTGTTCCCACATGTGATCAGAATGTTACAGTGAAGGATATAATTCTGCAACAATTCTTGGGCTGATGCCCCCTTATCCATTTGGCCACTGGGTCAAAGTGAATAGCCAGCTCTAGCTGATTTTCTTGCTTACACATATCTAGCAACGAGAGGAAATGCTTTTAGATTCATTTTGCACATTCACAGCTACCGTCTAGCCCTTTCCTGGCAGACTTTGGAAAGCTCTGGAACCTTATCTCATGATCTATGTGCAAGACCTGTGTCCATTTTTTCTTATTTTGGACAAGGGCTGATGCCTTATCCATTTGGCCACTGGGTCAAAGTGAATAGCCAGCTCTAGCTGATTTTCTTGCTTATACATATGCTAGCAACAAGAGGAAATGCTTTTAGATTCATTTTGCACATTCACAGCTACCCTCTAGCCCTTTCCTGGCAGACTTTGGAAAGCTCTGGAACCTTATCCCATGATCTATGTGCAAGACCTGTGTCCATTTTTTCTTATTTTGGACAAGGGCTGATGCCCTTATCCATTAGGCCACTGGGCAAAAGTGAATACCCAGCTCTAGCTGATTTTCTTGCTTACACATATACTTGCTACTAGAGGAAATGCTTTTAGATTGATTTTGCACATTCACAGCTACCGTCTAGCCCTTTCCTGGCAGACTTTGGAAAGCTCTGGAACCTTATCTCATGATCTACGTGCAAGACCTGTGTCCATTTTTTCTTATTTTGGACAAGGGCTGATGCCTTATCCATTAGGCCACTGGGCAAAAGTGAATAGCCAGCTCTAGCTGATTTTTCTTTGTAACCCCTTTCTGGCGCGGAAGTGTAATATTAGAGAAGGTTACTACAGTAAATGGTTTTAATGAACAGGATCCTGAGTATTTAGCAGTTGATGGTGAATTTGGCTAACCTCTATTTACCAGTCGATGATGTTATACAGGCAGAACTGTATGGAAATGATTTAATCCCTAATAGCGCGGTGCCTCCACTGAAGAATTTCCCCCACTCACACACTATGAGCGATATTGTTATTCCCCGGAAACAAATATTGAGTATAACTAGACCAAATATATATAAAACCTAATTAAATAAAAAAGACAAGTCCAGTAAAGCCAGGTAGTATGTATAACAAAAATAACCACATTTATTATGCTAAACAAAAAAACTTCCCAAACTGTATACATATATTAGAAACAAAATTTAGACCAGTAACTCACACACTCCTTTCTAATTATTAAACACCAGGAACAGTACAGTTTGGATTTTACCACTTAAACCCTTTTTAACTGTTCAGAACCTTCACCAAGCGCTTTGTTTTTTTTCTGTTGGGGCCCGTGATTTGGTGCACATACAAACAAAAATCCTCCTTGGTTCCTTTAATGAACGCTTACCAAAACCTCTTGTTACTCACGCTTCTGGAACAGAAGAATTAGCCACTGTGGTCACGAAGCTGAGAGAATGAATCCACGGCACGCAAGGTTCCAGGAGGTTAATTCAGCGACGCGAGGTTCAGCGATGGAGTTCCTCCTAAACAGCGTAGTAGCTACCATGCTACCTAGCACAGTTCAGCACAGTTCTCCACAGTACTGCGTCCTTCAGTTTCACAGCGACTGGCGACTGGCGGTTACAGATGTCCGTCCCTCACGAAGACATTAGTTTAACGTCCACGAAGTTACAGATTGTACTTAGCTTTGTTTTTCCCAAGCTAGTGCAAAACAAACAAACGCAGCTAAGCTAGCACTTCACCTTACAGTTCACAAATTTACCGAGCGGATAGTTGCTCTCCTTTCGCTGAATAAAATGATATTTGTGCCACTACTTTAATAGAAGTTTAGTCTACACACATCACCTCTGCGTTAAAACTCGGTTCTCTTTTTTCTTTTCCCCCGCCTCCTCCCCCGCTGTTTCTCCCTCTCCTCTCGCTACCTCTCCCCCTCCTTTCCTTTTTTTTTTCTTTTTCCCTCCCCAACAAAGGTGACCTCTGATTGGCTAGGAGTTTAATTAAAAGGCAACCCATTGGCTTGAACTACTCCAATGGAAACAAATTGCAACGTATTCAAAAACAAAGGACCATGGGAAATGTAGTCTCAACTGAATCCACCCAAAAATGCAGCAAGCACACCATTTATTCAACTACATCTTTGGGAGGTGCCTACATCTTGCTTACACATATGCTAGCAACGAGAGGAAATGCTTTTAGATTGATTTTGCGCATTCACAGCTACCCTCTAGCCCTTTCCTGTCAGACTTTGGAAAGCTCTGGAACCTTATCTCATGATCTACGTGCAAGACCTGTGTCCATTTTTTCTTATTTTGGACAAGGGCTGATGCCTTATCCATTAGTCCACTAACTATGTTACAAAGCTTGCTTGGTGTGGTTGAGAGTTTGCTAGTTTTCATCGCCAGAGTTGGTATTCCAAGGCGGAGTAAACGGGTAGTGGCTAAACCTGAATGGGTAAAATCCAATAAAGAGTCTTTCTGCTCAACAGACTAGCATCAACATTGTCCTTGACCGTTGACGTCACACGATGACGGGAAGCTTAGTCGTGGTTGACTGGTGTCTATGCAGCCTCACCAAACCCCAGTAGCCACAGGCTCAGGGTTCAATTAGTATTTTCCAATCTGAAACGTAAAAGATGGGCTCATCCGATTTGGAACCCGGGACCTCTCACACCGCAAGCGAGAATCATACCCCTAGACCAACGAGCCAAATAGTGCTACTAAGAAAATCTTTCCTGCAGGTCCTTGCTAAACTGTTGGCACATGTGTGAGCAAAATGTTACAGTGAAGGATATAATTCTGCAACAATTCTTGGGCTGATACCTTATCCATTTGGCCACTGGGTCAAAGTGAATAGCCAGCTCTAGCTGATTTTCTTTGCTTACACATATGCTAGCAACGAGAAGAAGATGCTTTTTAGATTCATTTTGCAAATTCACAGCTACCCCCAGCCCTTCCTGTCAGACTTGGAAAGCTCTGGAACCTTATCTCATGATCTACGTGGCAAGACCTGTGTCCATTTTTCTTATTTTGGACAAGGGCTGATGCCTTATCCATTAGTCCACTAACTATGTTACAAAGCTTGCTTGGTGTGGTTGAGAGTTTGCTAGTTTTCATCGCCAGAGTTGGTATTCCAAGGCAGTAACCAAAGGTAGGCTAAACCTGAATGGGTGAAATCCAATAAAGAGATCTTTTCTGCTCAACAGACTAGCATCAACATTGTCCTTGACCGCTGGACGTCACACGCATGACGGGAAGCTTAGTCGTGTTGACTGGTGTCTATGCAGCCTTCCAAACACCCCAGTAGCCACAGGCTCAGGGTTCAATTAGTATTTTCCAATCTGAAACGTAAAGATGGGCTCATCCGGGATTTGAACCCGGACCTCTCACACCCAAGGCGAATCATACCCCTAGACCAACGAGCAAAGAGCTGCTACTAAGAAAATCTTTCTGCAGGTCCTTACTAAACTGTTGGCACATGTGAGCAAAATGTTACAGTGAAGGATATAATTCTGCAACAATTCTTGGGCTGATACCTTATCCATTTGGCCACTTGGTCAAAGTGAATAGCCAGCTCTAGCTGATTTTCTTGCTTACACATATGCTAGCGCGCAGAGGAAATGCTTTTAGATTCATTTTTGCACATTCACAGCTACCGTCTAGCCCCTTCCTGGCAGACTTTGGAAAGCTCTGGAACCTTATCTCATGATCTATGTGCAAGACCTGTGTCCATTTTTCTTATTTTGGACAAGGGCTGATGCCTTATCCATTAGGCCACTGGGCAAAAGTGAATAGCCAGCTCTAGCTGATTTTCTTGCTTACACATATGCTAGCAACGAGAGGAATTGCTTTTAGATTCATTTTGCACATTCACAGCTACCCTCTAGCCCTTTCCTGGCAGACTTTGGAAAGCTCTGGAACCTTATCTCATGATCTACGTGCAAGACCTGTGTCCATTTTTCCTATTTTGGACAAGGGCTGAAATTGATTCATCCTGGACGATGCATTCTCGGCAAAGGGGCTTCCTATGATAAACAGATTAGCATCAACAAGCTCCTTATTCAGAGCTTGACTGCTCACATCACATGATTGTCTCGCCAGCAATTGACTAACTATGTTACAAAGCTTGCTTGGTGTGGTTGAGAGTTTGCTAGTTTTCATCGCCAGAGTTGGTATTCCAAGGCAGTAACCAAAGGTAGGCTAAACCTGAATGGGTGAAATCCAATAAAGAGTCTTTTCTGCTCAACAGACTAGCATCAACATTGTCCTTGACCGTTGACGTCACACGATGACGGGAAGCTTAGTCGTGTTGACTGGTGTCTATGCAGCCTTCCAAACACCCCAGTAGCCACAGGCTCAGGGTTCAATTAGTATTTTCCAATCTGAAACGTAAAAGATGGGCTCATCCGGGATTTGAACCCGGGACCTCTCGCACCCTAAGCGAGAATCATACCCCTAGACCAACGAGCCAAATTGCTGCTATTGAGCAAATCCTTCTGCAGGTCCTTACTAAACTGTTGCCACATGTGATCAAAATGTTACAGTGAAGGATATAATTCTGCAACAATTCTTGGGCTGATGCCTTATCCATTTGGCCACTGGGCAAAGTGAATCTGATTTTCTTGCTTGCACATATGCTAGCAACGAGAGGAAATGCTTTTAGATTCATTTTGCACATTCACAGCTACCGTCTAGCCCTTTCCTGGCAGACTTTGGAAAGCTCTGGAACCTTATCTCATGATCTATGTGCAAGACCTGTGTCCATTTTTCTTATTTTGGACAAGGGCTGATGCCTTATCCATTTGGCCACTGGGTCAAAGTGAATAGCCAGCTCTAGCTGATTTTCTTGCTTATACATATGCTAGCAACAAGAGGAAATGCTTTTAGATTCATTTTGCACATTCACAGCTACCCTCTAGCCCTTTCCTGGCAGACTTTGGAAAGCTCTGGAACCTTATCTCATGATCTACGTGCAAGACCTGTGTCCATTTTTCTTATTTTGGACAAGGGCTGATGCCTTATCCATTAGGCCACTGGGCAAAAGTGAATACCCAGCTCTAGCTGATTTTCTTGCTTACACATATACTTGTAGAGGCAAATGCTTTTAGATTGATTTTGCACATTCACAGCTACCATCTAGCCCTTTCCTGGCAGACTTTGGAAAGCTCTGGAACCTTATCTCATGATCTACGTGCAAGACCTGTGTCCATTTTTCTTATTTTGGGACAAGGGCTGATGCCTTATCCATTAGGCCACTGGGCAAAAAGTGAATAGCCAGCTCTAGCTGATTTTCTTTGTAACCCCTTCCTGGCGCCGGAAGTGTAATATTAGAGAAGGTTACTACAGTAAATGGTTTTAATGAACAGGATCCTGAGTATTTATCAGTTGATGGTGAATTTGGCTAACCTCTATTTACCAGTCGATGATGTTATACAGGCAGAACTGTATGGAAATGATTTAATCCCTAATAGCGCGGTGCCTCCACTGAAGAATTTCCCCACTCACACACTATGAGCGATATTGTTATTCCCCTAGAAACAAATATTGAGTATAACTAGACCAAATATATATAAACCTAATTAAATAAAAAAGACAAGTCCAGTAAAGCCAGGTAGTATGTATAACAAAATAACCACATTTATTATGCTAAACAAAAAACTTCAAACTGTATACATATATTAGAAACAAAATTTAGACCAGTAACTCACACACTCCTTTCTAATTATTAAACACCAGGAACAGTACAGTTTGGATTTTACCACTTAAACCCTTTTTTAACTGTTCAGAACCTTCACCAAGCGCTTGTTTTTTTCTGTTGGGGCCCGTGATTTGGTGCACATACAAACAAAAATCCTCCTTGGTTCCTTTAATGAACGCTACCAAAAACCTCTCTGTTACTCACGCCTCTGGAACAGAAGAATTAGCCACTGTGGTCACGGAGCGAGAGAATGAATCCACGGCACGCAAGGTTCCAGGAGGTTAATTCAGCGACCAGGTTCAGCGATGGAGTTCCTCCTAAACAGCGTAGTAGCTACCATGCTACCTAGCACAGTTCAGCACAGTTCTCCACAGTACTCGTCCTTCAGTTTCACAGCGACACCGACTGGCGGTTACAGATGTCCGTCCCTCACGAAACATTAGTTTAACGTCCACGGGTTACAGATTGTACTTAGCTTTGTTTTTCCCAAGCTAGTGCAAAACAAACAAACGCAGCTAAGCTTGCACTTCACCTTACAGTTCACAAATTTACCGAGCGGATAGTTGCTCTCCTTTCGCTGAATAAAATGATATTTGTGCCACTACTTTAATAGAAGTTTAGTCTACAAACATCACCTCTGCGTTAAAACTCGGTTCTCTTTTTTCTTTTCCCCCGCTCTCCTCCCGCGTGTTTCTCCCTCTTGCTCCTCTTCCCCACTTCCTTTCCTTTTTTTCCTCTCTTTTTCCCCTCCCAACAAAGGTGACCTCTGATTGGCTAGGAGTTTAATTAAAAAGGCAACCCATTGGCTTGAACTACTCCAATGGAAACAAATTGCAACGTATTCAAAAACAAAGGACCATGGGAAATGTAGTCTCAACTGAATCCACCCAAAAATGCAGCAAGCACACCATTTATTCAACTACATCTTTGGGAGGTGCCTACATCTTGCTTACACATATGCTAGCAACGAGAGGAAATGCTTTTAGATTGATTTTGCATTCACAGCTACCCTCTAGCCCTTCCCTGTCAGACTTTGGAAAGCTCTGGAACCTTATCTCATGATCTACGTGCAAGACCTGTGTCCATTTTTCCTATTTTGGACAAGGGCAATTGATGCATCTTGACGATGCATTCCGCAAGGGCTTCCACTAACTATGTTACAACAAGCTTGCTTAGTGTGTTCAGAGCTTGACTGCTTACATCAGCCATGATTGTCTCGCCAGCAATTGACTAACTATGTACAAAGCTTGCTTGGTGTGGTTGAGAGTTTGCTAGTTTTCATCGCCAGAGTTGGTACCAAGGCAGTAACCAAGGGTAGGCTAAACCTGAATGGGTGAAATCCAATAAAGAGTCTTTTCTGCTCAACAGACTAGCATCAACATTGTCCTTGACCGTTGACGTCACACGATGACGGGAAGCTTAGTCGTGTTGACTGGTGTCTATGCAGCCTTCCAAACACCCCAGTAGCCACAGGCTCAGGGTTCAATTAGTATTTTCCAATCTGAAACGTAAAAGATGGGCTCATCCGGGATTTGAACCCGGGACCTCTCACACCCAAAGCGAGAATCATACCCCTAGACCAACGAGCCAAATAGCTGCTACTAAGAAAATCTTTCTGCAGGTCCTTGCTAAACTGTTGGCACATGTGAGCAAAATGTTACAGTGAAGGATATAATTCTGCAACAATTCTTGGGCTGATGCCTTATCCATTTGGCTACTGGGTCAAAGTGAATAGCCAGCTCTAGCTGATTTTCTTGCTTACACATATACTAGCTACTAGAGGAAATGCTTTTAGATTGATTTTGCACATTCACAGCTACCATCTAGCCCTTTCCTGGCAGACTTTGGAAAGCTCTGGAACCTTATCTCATGATCTACGTGCAAGGACTGTGTCCATTTTTCTTATTTTGGACAAGGGCTTGACCGTTTGACCTTGACGCTACCGCATGACGGGAAGCTTAGTCGTGTTGACGGGTGTCTATGGATAAGCAGATTTTCTTGCTTATACATATGCTAGCAACGAGAGGAAATGCTTTTAGATTCATTTTGCACATTCACAGCTACCATCTAGCCCTTTCCTGGCAGACTTTGGAAAGCTCTGGAACCTTATCTCATGATCTACGTGCAAGAACTGTGTCCATTTTTCTTATTTTGGACAAGGGCTTGACCGTTGACCCTTGACGTCACACGATGACGGGAAGCTTAGTCGTGTTGACTGGTGTCTATGTATAAGCAGATTTTCTTGCTTATACATATGCTAGCAACGAGAGGAAATGCTTTTAGATTGATTTTGCACATTCACAGCTACCCTCTAGCCCTTTCCTGGCAGACTTTGGAAAGCTCTGGAACCTTATCTCATGATCTACGTGCAAGACCTGTGTCCATTTTTCCTATTTTGGACAAGGGCTGAAATTGATTCATCCTGGACGATGCATTCTCGGCAAAGGGGCTTCCTATGATAAACAGATTAGCATCAACAAGCTCCTTATTCAGAGCTTGACTGCTCACATCACATGATTGTCTCGCCAGCAATTGACTAACTATGTTACAAAGCTTGCTTGGTGTGGTTGAGAGTTTGCTAGTTTTCATCGCCAGAGTTGGTATTCCAAGGCAGTAACCAAAGGTAGGCTAAACCTGAATGGGTGAAACCAATAAAGAGTCTTTTTCGCCTCAACAGACTAGCATCAACATTGTCCTTGACCGTTGACGTCACACGCATGACGGGAAGCTTAGTCGTATTGACTTGGTGTCTGTGCAGCCTTCCAAACACCCGAGTAGCCACAGGTTCGGGGTTCAGTTAGTATTTTCCAATCTGAAACGTAAAAATGGGCTCATCCGGGATTTGAACCCGGGACCTCTCGCACCAACTAGCGAGAATCATACTTCTGACCAACAAGCCAAATTGCTGTAAGTGAGCAAATCCTTCTGCAGGTCCTTGCTAAACTGTTCCCACATGTGATCAAAATGTTACAGTGAAAGATATAATTCTGCAACAATTTTTGGGCTGATGCCTTATCCATTTGGCCACTGGGTCAAAGTGAATAGCCAGCTCTAGCTGATTTTTCTTACAGCACATATGCTAGCCAACGAGAGGAAATGCTTTTAGATTCCTTTTGCACATTCACAGCTACCGTCTAGCCCTTTCCTGGCAGATCTTGGGAAAGCTCTGGAACCTTATCTCATGATCTACGTGCAAGACCTGTGTCCATTTTTCTTATTTTGGACAAGGGCTGATGCCTTATCCATTTGGCCACTGGGTCAAAGTGAATAGCCAGCTCTAGCTGATTTTTCTTGCTTATACATATGCTAGCAACGAGAGGAATTGCTTTTTAGATTCATTTTGCACATTCACTGCTACCTCTAGACCTTTCCTGGCAGACTTTGGAAAGCTCTGGAACCTTATCTCATGATCCACGTGCGACCTGTGTCCATTTTTCTTATTTTGGACGGGCAAAAGGGCGTTGACGCCACATCTATGACGGGAAGCTTAGTCGTATTGACTGCGTCTATGCAGCCTTCCAAACACCCGAGTAGCCACAGGTTCAGGGTTCAGTTAGTATTTTTCCAATCTGAAAGGTAAAAAATGGGCTCATCCGGGAATGAACCCCGGACCTCTCGCACCCTAAGCGAGAATCATACCCCGAAACCAACGGAAGCCAAATTGCTGGTATTGAGCAAATCCTTCTGCAGGTCCTTATTGCAAACTGTTGCCACATGTGATCAAAATGTGACAGTAAAGCATATAATTCTGCAACAATACTTGGGCTGATGCCTTTTACCTTTGGAAAGCTCTGGAACCTTACTGGCTAGCCCTTTCCTGGCAGACTTTGGAAAGCTCTGGAACCTTATCTCATGATCTACGTGCAAGACCTGTGTCCATTTTTCTTATTTTGGACAAGGGCTTGACCGTTGACCCTTGATGTCACGATGACGGGAAGCTTAGTCGTGTTGACTGGTGTCTATGTATAAGCAGATTTTCTTCTTATACCTATGCTAGCAACAGAGGAAATGCTTTTAGATTGATTTTGCACATTCACAGCTACCCCTCTAGCCCTTTCCTGGTCAGACTTTGGAAAGCTCTGGAACCTTATCTCATGATCTACGTGCAAGACCTGTGTCCATTTTTCCTATTTTGGACAAGGGCTGAAATTGATTCATCCTGGTACGATGCGACTCTCGGCAAAGGGGCTTCCTATGATAAACAGATTAGCATCAACAAGCTCCTTATTCAGACGCCTTCCGCTCATCACATGATTGTCTCGCCAGCAATTGACCAACTATGTTACAAAGCTTGCTTGGTGTGGTTGAGAGTTTGCTAGTTTTCATCGGCCAGAGTTGGTATTCCAAGGCAGTAACCAAAGGTAGGCTAAACCTGAATGGGTGAAATCCAATAAAGAGTCTTTTCTGCTCAACAGACTAGCATCAACATTGTCCTTGACCGTGACGTCACCGCGATGACGGGAAGCTTAGTCGTGTTGACTGGTGTCTATGCAGCCTTCCAAACACTTATATCATATGCTAGCAACGAGAGGAAATGCTTTTAGATTGATTTTGCACATTCACAGCTACCCTCTAGCCCCTTTCCTGGCAGACTTTGGAAAGCTCTGGAACCTTATCTCATGATCTACGTGCAAGACCTGTGTCCATTTTTCCTATTTTGGACAAGGGCTGAAATTGATTCATCCTGACGATGCATTCTCGGCAAGGGGCCTCCTATGATAAACAGATTAGCATCAACAAGCTCCTTATTCAGAGCTTGACTGCTCACATCACATGATTGTCTCGCCAGCAATTGACTAACTATGTTACAAAGCTTGCTGTTTGGTGTGGTTGTGTAGTTTGCGAGTTTTCCGGCCAGAGTTGGTATTCCAAGGCAGTAACCAAAGGTAGGCTAAACCTGAATGGGTGAAATCCAATAAAGAGTCTTTTCTGCTCAACAGACTAGCATCAACATTGTCCTTGATCGCGTGACGCCACACGATGACGGGAAGCTTAGTCGTGTTGACTGGTGTCTATGCAGCCTTCCAAACACCCGAGTAGCCACAGGTTCGGGGTTCAGTTAGTATTTTCCAATCTGAAAAGTAAAAATGGGCTCATCCGGATTTGAACCCGGGACCTCTCGCACCCTAAGCGAGAATCATACCCCTAGACCAACAAGCCAAATTGCTGCTATTGAGCAAATCCTTCTGCAGGTCCTTGCTAAACTGTTCCCACATGTGATCAAAATGTTACAGTGAAAGATATAATTCTGCAACAATTCTTGGGCTGATGCCTTATCCATTTGGCCACTGGGTCAAAGTGAATAGCCAGCTCTAGCTGATTTCTTGCTTACACATATGCTAGCAACGAGGGAAATGCTTTTAGATTCATTTTGCACATTCACAGCTACCGTCTAGCCCTTTTCCTGGCAGACTTCGAAAGCTCTGGAACCTTATCTCATGATCTATGTGCAAGACCTGTGTCCATTTTTCTTATTTTGGACAAGGGCTGATGCCTTATCCATTTGGCCACTGGGTCAAAGTGAATAGCCAGCTCTAGCTGATTTTCTTGCTTATACAACAGCTAGCAACGAGAGGAATTGCCTTGTAGATTCATTTTGCACATTCACAGCTACCCTCTAGCCCTTTCCTGGCAGACTTTGGAAAAGCTCTGGAACCTTATCTCATGATCTACGGTACGAACTGTGTCCTTTTTTCTTATTTTGGACAAGGGCTTGACCGTTGACCCTTGACGTGCACACGATGACGGGAAGCTTAGTCGTGTTGACTGGTGTCTATGTATAAGCAGATTTTCTTGCTTATACATATGCTAGCAAACGAGAGGAAATGCTTTTAGATTGATTTTGCACATTCACAGCTACCCTCTAGCCCTTTCCTGGCAGACTTTTGGAAAGCTCTGGAACCTTATCTCATGATCTACGTGCAAGACCTGTGTCCATTTTTCCTATTTTGGGACAAGGGCTGAAATTGATTCATCCTGGACGATGCATTCTCGGAAAGGGGCTTCCTATGATAAACAGATTAGCATCAACAAGCTCCTTATTCAGAGCTTGACTGCTCACATCACATGATTGTCTCGCCAGCAATTGACTAACTATGTTACAAAGCTTGCTTGGTGTGGTTGAGAGTTTGCTGTTTTCCGCCAGAGTTGGTATTCCAAGGCAGTAACCAAAGGTAGGCTAAACCTGAATGGGTGAAATCCAATAAAGAGTCTTTTCTGCTCAACAGACTAGCATCAACATTGTCCTTGACCGTTGACGTCACACGATGACGGGAACGCTTAGTCGTGTTGACTGGTGTCTATGCAGCCTTCCAAACACCGGAGTAGCCACAGGTTCGGGGTTCAGTTAGTATTTTCCAATCTGAAACGTAAAAATGTGCTCATCCGGGATTTGAACCGGACCTCTCGCACCCTAAGCGAGAATCATACCCCTAGACCAGCAAGCCAAATTGCTGCTATTGAGCAAATCCTTCTGCAGGTCCTTGCTAAACTGTTCCCACATGTGATCAAAATGTTACAGTGAAAGATATAATTCTGCAACAATTCTTGGCCTGATGCCTTATCCATTTGGCCACTGGGTCAAAGTGAATAGCCAGCTCTAGCTGATTTTCTTGCGCACATATGCTAGCAACGAGAGGAAATGCTTTTAGATTCATTTTGCACATTCACAGCTACCGTCTAGCCCCTTTCCTGGCAGACTTTGGTAAGCTTCTGGAACCTTATCTCATGATCTATGTGCAAGACCTGTGTCCATTTTTCTTATTTTGGACAAGGGCTGATGCCTTATCCATTTGGCCACTGGGTCAAAGTGAATAGCCAGCTCTAGCTGATTTTCTGCTTATACATATGCTAGCAACGAGAGGAATTGCTTTTAGATTCATTTTGCACATTCACAGCTACCCTCTAGCCCTTTTCTGGCAGACTTTGGGAAAGCTCTGGAACCTTATCTCATGATCTACGTGGCAAGAACTGTGTCCATTTTTCTTATTTTGGACAAGGGCTTGACCGTTGACGTCACACGATGACGGGAAAGCTTAGTCGTGTTGATTGCGTTCTATGTATTAGCAGATTTTCTTGCTTATACATATGCTAGCAACGAGAGGAAATGCTTTTAGATTGATTTGAATTCACAGCTACCCTCTAGCCCTTTCCTGGCAGACTTTGGAAAGCTCTGGAACCTTATCTCATGATCTACGTGCAAGACCTGTGTCCATTTTTCCTATTTTGGACAAGGGCTGAAATTGATTCATCCTGGACGCGCATTTTTCGGCAAAGGGGCTTCCCTATGATAAACAGATTAGCATCAACAAGCTCCTTATTCAGAGCTTGACTGCTCACATCACATGATTGTCTCGCCAGCAATTGACTAACTATGTTATACAAAGCTTGCTTCGGTGGTTGAGAGTTTGCTAGTTTTCATTCGCCAGAGTTGGTATTCAGGCAAGGCAGTAACCAAAGGTAGGTAAACCCTGAATGGGTGAAATCCAATAAAGAGTCTTTTGCTCAACAGACGTAGCATCAACATTGTCCTTGACCGTTGACGTCCACACGATGACGGGAAGCTTAGTCGTGTTGACTGGTGTCTATGCAGCCTTCCAAACACTTATACATATGCTAGCAACGAGAGGAAATGCTTTTAGATTGATTTTGCACATTCACAGCTACCCTCTAGCCCTTTCCTGGCAGACTTTGGAAAGCTCTGGAACCCTGATCTATACGTGCAAGACCTGTGTCCATTTTTCCTATTTTGGACAAGGGCTGAAATTGATTCATCCTGGACGATGCATTCTCGGCAAAGGGGCTTCCTATGATAAACAGATTAGCATCAACAAGCTCCTTATTCAGAGCTTGACTGCTCACATCACATGATTGTCTCGCCAGCAATTGACTAACTATGTTACAAAGCTTGCTTGGTGTGGTTGAGAGTTTGCTAGTGTTGGATTGAAATAAAGAAAAAACATAATACCAGTAAAACAGAAATAGGATAATTTGTAATAAAACACACAGAACAGCCGAAATTGGAGAAACAACAATTTATTAAGGTGAAGGGGGCTGGTAGGAGAATAGGAGAGGGAGAGGGAGCAGTGTAAGGAGGAGAGAAGGAGTAGCGTAGGGGGTATGCCCAGGGCCAGACGAATCAGCAGAGTATTCAGGGCTGGTGGGATTGTAGGGAGTGTGCGCGGGCCAGAGTCACATCGGAACGGTTCCATGTCATCGTCCGCCAGATAATCGTCAGTAGTATGAGTAGAAGGAGTGAATGACAGAGGGTCTGTCTGAGTAGAAGAACTACCAGAGTAACAGCAGGGCTGAGGCGATAACTAAGAGGGGTGGAAAAGTGGAGGTAAAAGAAGGGACGCGGAGAACATCCCACAAGGAGAGCCAAGTCAGCAAATAGATGTGACAGCTGATACCGAGATTCTAAATCTAGGCCCTCTAACCCTCCATAGCAGCGGACAGAAATCCCAGCTAGCGACGATGCGCTGTATAAACACACAATAGGGTAGTAATATAAACCACAAGGAAAGACATAAATCACCCTGAAGGGAAAGCTATAATCATAGAGATAAAGATCGTGAGAAGAGTAAAATCAACACTTACCCATAAGTAAAATCTCCTTAATGGAAAGAACCAGGAATAACAAACACTCCCACCTCCAGAGGAAAGAACCGAATGAGACACGATTGGGAAGTACCACGGGTTTTTAAAAACCACTCAGACCCAGAAGGATCATAAGGGTGTGGGAAAATGAGCAAAACGAAAACATAATGGTATGAGAAAGGAAGGAAAATGCACATATGGGAAACTGTAAACAGTAAATGTTGAAACATATTGGTTGTTGAAATGTGTACAATAAGTGATATTGGTTGCTAGTCAAAGCAGGAACACAAACATAAGGGGCCTGGGAAAAGAGGAACTTCTGGGATAATGGTATGTGAGATAAGAAGAAGGGGCGGTGGCTCGTAGAAGAATTGTATAAAAAGGGAGCCCGTCCCAGGCAGATCAGATCACTTTTTGAGACGTCCCAAACTGTTTGGATCTCAGGTAACTGGAATCAATAAAGCTGGACCTTCATCTTTTCTCACTCACTGGTTCCGTGTGGTGATTTAGACTTTGAGTATTTCTGCTGAGAAGCTATTGTAAGTACATTCAATATTTTTTTAAATTGTTATATTGGTAAATGATAAAGTAGGTAAAATTTGACCTACATTTTGGCGACCACGAAGGGACTGGGCAAAGACCCGAGCGTCCAAAGCCCGGACTGTGGGACTCGAGATCAAGGGACGGCAAGAGGCCGTCTAGGGGAAGGCACAGCAGGCGCCTGTTTAAACAAAGCTCTGTCTTAGTTTTTTTTGCTGTCACTTGTCTCGAGCCCCGTGGGTTGGGTGAAGGACTCAGTTGGTCTCCAAAAGGGCCCGGTATAATAATAAAAATCAGGCAACACGGCAGAAGAAGAGTGTGTGAGAAAAGAATGAAAGAAGATTTTGTGATAGACTAAGGACAAAAAGGGAAAACAAGTTTTAAGGAAAAACTTAAGAGAAATATGTATACATAAGGAAAAAGAAAGAAAGGATAAAAGGAAACCTGCGATACCGCTGAGAGAGTCAGGTCTGCTTGGGCAGGTGTGAGGCCTCACAACCCCAGATACCGGCCACAAGAGGTGGTGACTGCTTGGTGGGGTATGATATAAAACTCCTGGGCCCAGGGCTGGGTATTGCCGGAAAAAGGGAAAGAGTTATAGCAGGAAAAGAAGGGAGGCATACCCAGATGCACATGTACAATTAAAAATGTATGTAGAAAATTATTGAAGACACTGATATAGAAAAAACCCCCGGTAAACAAAAGAAACTTTTTCTTTTACTGATATATCTAACTGTCATAATGTGAAATGTTAAACTGTGTATATGTGTATTGTGGTATGAGCCAATAGAGAACTGGGCCGGAAGAGGAACGGAGGGGAACACGGACTACGAAAAATACAAAGACAGAGGAGGCAAACGTAACAACCAAGACAAGGTAGGAAAAGCGTTTGGTTGAATAATGGCAGCAGCAGGAAAAAGAGGGAAGAACAGCACTAGAGATCGTAGTTGAAAAACATAAAAAAGATGAAAAAGATATAAGGCATTATTGTAAAAGGTGGAGTGAGAAACCAGTGGGGCATGGAAATGGCCAAAGACAGGGACGTTTGAGGAAGAGTGGTGCCAAAAAGATGAGGGATAGAGTCCTAATATGGGGAGAAAAGAAAAAGGACAGAAGGCCAAGGAAAAATACGCAAAACAGGAAAAAATAGCGGAATGGTTCCATAAGGAAGGGAGAGACAGAAGAGAGAGAGAAAGAATCGAGAAAGAAAAGGAGGAAAAGGAGAAAAAGGAAGACGAGGAAAGGAAGGAAGAGGAAATAACGAGGAAAATAAAGGCAAGGATGGAGGAAAGAACGAGAAAGTAGAAGTGAAACACCAACATGTGAAGAAGAAAAGCAGCACGAACCCCGGCCCTTTATATAATCCTCGGTTTCAACCCCAAGTGAAGCCAAGAAGAAAAGCCCCACTGGCCGGGGAATATACGTGTTACAGGAAGAGAAGGAAGAGGAGTGGGAGACAACTGAAGTTGAGTTACAAGGCATGTTTAAAGGATATCAAAAGAAAGTTGTACCAGAAAGAAGGTTCGATGGAGAAAACAGGGAAGAGATAAGGAATATGGAAGAAAAGGGGGTGTGGGAATCAAGCGTGGAAGTGCCTGAAGGAAGAGACGGGAACATGAGGAAATGATGAGACAATACGTCAGGAGTCAACGTTGGAGCCCAGGCAGAGAGAGGCAAAGAACCCTCAGAACAGCAAAGAGAGGAAGAACCAGAAGGAGCACGGAGTTGCATAAACAGGAAAAAGAGAGAGATGAAGAAACTTCACAAGTTCTCCAGAACAATAATGAAATGGAATGGGGAGAAGGCAACAAGAAATACCGCACCAGCACTCCTAGGCCCACTGGACAGAACAAAAGAGAAAAAGAATGGCAGCGGGGGAATATAGATACAGAAGAAGAAGGAAGAGAAAGTAGTAGTTCAGAAGAAGAGGAAGGTTCTACATCAAGGACCAGTTCTAGCAGACGAAGTAACAGCAGACAACGGGATGACAAGAAGAAAGGAAAAAAGTAAAGACAGTAAGTTGGAAGGGGAGTTCACAATAACCCCATATCCAAAGCTGGAAGAAAACGAGATGGATGAAAGAGTGTCTCAACTCGAAGAACATGCTAAACGAGACCGAGAAAGAGGAAAAAGTGAAACATATTGAGGAACAATCAGAACAAATAGCAAATGTGGTTAATGAATTAAAGAAACAGCAAGTAGAAGAATTGAAAAAACTACAAGAGGTGGAAGAAACTTTGAACAGAACTACAGCCCAACAAATGGAGAAACTGGTCAGGTCAACCAATGATCTGGTTTTACTGTATAAAACCTCGGCGGCGAAGAGATGAGCAATGATATCGAAGGAAATGACGGCGGAAGCACCCAGGACAGAGTGAAAGGATAGACAAAATGATGAGACTAAGGGATCGGATAAAAAAACCAGAACGCTATCAAGCATGTTGGCCCCAAAGGAGAGAGGTCTGCAGGAGAAACGCACATACACGCAGCAGTACCGCTGATGGTAAAAGGAAAAGCCTTACAGTATACACCCTGGAGTTTTATGGATTTGACAGGGTTTATACAGAAGTTGCCCAGTATATGCGAAGGGGGAGAAGTGGATTACTCAGTTTGAAAAAAAAAAAAGCGGCAGGGCAGCACCTGGCCCTTAGGAGATATAAAAGCAATATTATGTCAGGTGGCGGAAAAGGGACGCACGGAAGAAATACTGAAGACAGCAGAAATAGAAGAAGCAATGGATGACCCAGTGGTGGATCCAACTCCCTTTGGTGGGTACAGGACAAAAATTTGGGATGCCCTTCGAACTGTATATCCAGCTAAAATGGACCCCGGAAAGCTTGAAGTGATCAGGTTACAGGACGACGAAAATGTGGCAGCATTCATACAAGACCTCCAGAATAAATGGAGAGATGAAACAGGGGCCAAATGGGATGCTTCAGTGGCAAGTGTAGGGTTGTTCAAAATGCTGCTGAAAAAGGCTCTCCCGGAAGAGGTGAGAAGAAGTTGGACGAAGTAGTGGGGTTAGTACAATGGAATGGAACACTTTTGTTGCACATGTAACCCATCACGTTGAACAATATAGGAAAACAAAGAAGGAAGCTAAAGAAGCAACCGAAACTTTGCTGACACAACTGTATAAAGCCCAGCTTGGAGAAATAACCAGGACCAAACAAGAAGAAAAAAAGAAAAAGGAGGAAAGCACCAAACAAGCAGCCCTGATGGTACCCCAACAACCGGCGACCCTACAAGGAATCCAAGCAGGTGAACGAATGATGGACACCCCAGGCTACCCCCAGCCACTGACAGGACAAAAGGAAGTTGCAGTGATACTGCCCAGCCCTCAAGGCAAGCTTACCAGTCTCATCCGCAGAGACAATATATTCCCCCTATGCAACAAGGATGGGGACGAGGAAGAGGCTATGGTAGAAACCGCTGCACCCACGAGGAGGGCGCATAAACGGAGGGGTGCTGGGAATGCGGAGATCCAAGCCATCGAAGAATGAGCTGCCCATACCTCCAGAAGCCAACATGGGGGAACGAGTAGATAGAGCAGAGACGTGACGGACAAAACACTGGGTCCCAGGGGACCGCCGCCAACACAGATGGGAACTGAGGTGCACGAAACAACAGTGGCACCAACAAGGCCCCCGATGCCCCCCGGGAGGCCATATGTATGGCGAGCAAGGACCCAACCAAAGTTGAAGGAGCCTAGAGGAAGAAGGGGAGCTGATGCAGTTAAACCACACTGCACCCCGAACAAGAACCCACAGTAACAGTAACCATAAGCAACACGTTTAGCACACCCTTTATGATAGACACTGGTGCCACATACTCAAGCATTGGCAAAGAAGGTTCTCAGCTCCCCTTTCACGCAAGGCAATACAGACAATGGGCTTCTCAGGAAAAATACAGACCTTGCGTTTCACGGACCTCAGGAATTAACGCGGACGGAGTGACGATACAAGCCCCGCTTTTATATGCCCCAGAGGCACCAGTAAATCTGCTGGGGCGCGCACACCCTGTGTAAACTAGGGGCACAGATACGCCTGGGCAACCGGAATATGGGTCACTTTCCCCACAGTCAAGGCTACTCAATGTTTTATGACACACACATCAATGATGGAGGTTAAAGAAATAGACAAGGTGTACTGGCTGGAAATGCCAGACCCGTCTCATTTCGGGCTTTGGCAAAAATACCAAGAATGGAAGCCCTGGCTAACGTACACACGACCAGAATGCAAAGAAGCTGAAGAACCAATCCATTGCACCCTGCAAGACGATAAAGGAGGATACGATCAGGAATACGAGCAATTATGGGAGGAGATGGAACAAGGAAAAAGGGTAAGCATAAAAACCCTGGACGTATTCAGTGGACCCCAGGGAGTGGCGGCAGCAGTAAAACTCCCGGAAGAGGCAATGAATTGGTATCAAGGAGACGGGGCAGCCCCTCACATCACACTAATGGTTGCTGGGGGGTACGAGGCCAAAGACTTGGGGTTCATGATAAAGCAAGCACAAGAGATAAGAGAGTGGATACCCACTCAGAACCGCTACTTGCATCACTCTCCGGACGGAAAATATACAAGGATTTCTGTAGCAGCTGTGGACGAGATGGTGGCTGGAAGCATTGAGCTACACCTGGGAAAAAACCAAATACGGAAGCAAGCAAATGACATTGGAAGAGCCGACTTCGAGAGGAAGTACTGCTAAAAGAAATCCCCCCCCATTATGGACCCAACACGCCACCAATGTAGGAATGGTAAAAGTCGGCAGGACAGGCCAAAATAAAGATCAAGAATAATGTGCGACTGCCGTGCCAAAAACAACCCACTCCTCAGCTCAGGCCAGAGAGGCATAAAACCCACCATACAGGGATTACTGGACGCCTGGGGTGCTAATCCATACAAAGCCCATGCAATACGCCGATCTTCCCAGTAAAAAAGCCGGGAACAGACAAATGGCGCTTGGTCCATGATTTGAGGGCAGTCAACCAAGTAGTAGTAGCAGATACACCAGTGGTGCCGGATCCACATACGTTGCTTTCGAATGTTCCGGAAGGAACCAAGTGGTACACAGTCATTGACTTGTGCTCAGCATTTTTCAGCATACCCTTACATCCGGACTCACAGTATCTCTTTGCCTTTACATACGAAGGGAAACAGTACACCTATACAAGGCTCCCTCAGGGATATTGCGAAAGCCCCTCAATATTCAATCAAGTGCTGGCCCAAGACCTATCTACTCTGGATTGCAAAAGCACAGTGTTGCAGTACGTGGACGATCTACTGATCTGTAGCACATCAGAAGAGGAATGTCTACAGGATTCATTACAAGTCTTGAAAATGTTAGCTGAAAATGGACACAAAGTAAGCAAAGAGAAATTACAGTTTTGTAAAACTAAGGTAGAATACTTGGGACGAGTGCTAGAGGAAGGGCGACGAACAATAGCACCAAAGCATATTGAAGCTATCAATAAGGCCCCTCGGCCAAAAACCGTGCGGCAAATGTTGGCATTTCTGGGAATGGCGGGGTTTAGCCGTCCGTGGGTGTGTGAGTATGCACTCAGAGTACAGCCGTTGAGAGATATGATAAAAGCTGCTGACCATACTCAACCAAATGCGAACTTACAGTGGACACCAGAAGGGAGGTAGCCTTCACAGACATTAAGACAGCCCTAGCAGAAGCACCGCCCCGCTAACCCAGATTGTCGCAAACCGTTTCACTTGTATGTATCAGAACGAAGGGGTATGCGTCAGCCGTTCTGACCCAACAGCAGCAAGTAGGTAAACTAAGGCAATCGCCTACTATAACCGCAGCGTTAGACAATGTAGAAAAGGGGATGCCTCCTTGCTATCGTTCATTAGCAGCCGCAGCATTCGCGTATCAAAAAAGCCTCTTCGATCACTATGGGCCATCCGGTAACGTTGCATCCGACACATGCCTTGCACGCACTATTGACCAGTCAAAACTTTGTCATTACCAACTCAAGACGGACAGGGTGCCGACTCGATACTTTCGGCCCGGAACTGACTATTGAACGGTGCAACACAGTTAACCCAGCAGATAAAATAGTGACCCCTCTAGATGGAGAGCCTCATGAGTGTGTTAATGAATCTGGGAAGTTTCTTAAAGCACGCCCAGACTTAGAGAACAGTGCGTTGGCCGGCGCCAGCGGCGTTTTCGTTGATGGTTCATGTTACCGATCGACAGAGGGAAAACGGGCAGGTTATGCAGTAGTAGAGGCCACATTAGACCCACCGACGTTTGGAAATTCTGAGTGTTCCCCTTCCCGTTATTCGGCCCGCTGGCAGAATTGAAGGCCTTGCCGCGGCATGCAAATTGGGAAGTGGGAAAAATGCAATGTATATACTGACTCTGCCTATGCCCGCGACGTATGTCATGTGTTTGGCCCATTTGGGCCCAGAGAGGTTTCCAGCGCGCCCTGTGTTCGCAGTAGTAACACATGGAGAAGCAATTACTGACTTGCTACATGCCATGACTTTACCATCGGCACTAGCTATTATTAAATGTAAAGCACACAAAACCGATGGTTCTTTCATCACCAAAGGAAATGCTACAGCAGATGAGGCTGCGAAAAGCGGCTGTAGGACCGGCCCAAATGATGGCCCTCATCCAGCCAGAAGACCAGCCAGTCCGGCATCCAATGGAAGATAATGTGACCCATATTGTAGAAGTACAGAATGGGGCAGGGGGAAGCAGAAGTTACACATGGATAAAGGGGGGGGCTAAGAAGGAAGCGGAGCAGGGATTATGGCGTAGTATAGACGGATTATCTGTTCGCCCTCAAGTTTGCTCCCAATGTTACGGGAAGCCCATGGTCTTGACCACACAAATCGGGCGAGACCATCCGTAAATCCAGACAAGACTGGTGGTCACCTTACCTAGCTAGTGCAGTGGACAATTTCCTGAATAACTGTACGGTCTGTATCCAGAACAATGTTCGAAAAAAATCACTGCTCCCTCGGACATATCCCCCCACCCATGGGCCCGTTTGACGCCTAATGATGGATTACGCCATATGGGGCAGAAAACAGAACAGAGGAAAACGATATATATTTGTGGTAGAAGATCGTTTTAGCAGATGGGTAGAGGCGTGCCGCTACGCCCTAAGTAAGACGCTAGTCCGCTGCAAAGTTCTTGTGTCGCGAGGTCATACCCCGTTTCGGGATCCCCGACTTTCTCAGCTCCGATAATGGGGCTCATTTCGTTAACCAAACGATATAGTTGATCACCAAGGCACTGGGGATGGAACACAAATTAGGCTGTGTGTACCATCCTCAGTCCCACGTATGGTGGAGCGTGCAAACGCGAATTCTAAAAAGCAAATTGGCAAAGATTTGTGCGAAGTTCTCGTCTGACCTGGGTTCAAGCCCTCCCCATTGGCATTGCTCAAAATGCGTTCCCAAACCAGTCGCATCACGCATCTGACTCAAACCGAAATGCTCACTGGCCGCCCAATGCCCTTGGCGTTTACCAGGGCCCGTTACTCAGGGCCCCCGGCTGAGCAACTTCAGCGAGAAATGCAGAATTACGTTCGGTGCCCTTACTCGCATCCACAGACACTTGTATTCACAGGTTCGTGGCCGGTCCATGGTGAAGACGTTCCGCCAGTCAGACAGGTCGAGCCGGGGATTACGTCTGGATTCGGGTATTTAAAAGAAAACACGCATTACAGGGCCGCAGAGAAGGGGCCATTTAAGGTGGTTGCGGCTACCCCAACAGCGGTCAGGGTGGAGGACTGCCCAACTGGTATCACCTCAATCACTGCAGTCGAGGACGGGGTAAGGGACCACTGTTAGGCGGACCTGCTGAAGAAGAACCGTCAACCACGAGCGACCAACCGTCGACATCCGGCAAGACTCAGGTACCGGCATCCAGTTCTTCAGACACAGACAGCGGCACCGAGGAGGACCGGAGCCCAGCCCAGGGCACAGGGTAAGCGCGCCCCGACATCAGACACCACAACTGCCTTCAACCGATGACGACGGATCGCCTGGGACAAGTTCACTTGACACCGCGCTTCTGGACACTGGGATTGCTCTCAGTGAGCAGATACAGGAGACTCAGGCAGAGGCCTTGAGTCCTGCCATGCGCATCGCGGCGCGACGGTGTGGACGGATTTTTGTGCAACAACTGGGGGACCCAGCCCAGCTTAACACGCCGCAGTTCGATACTATAGACCTTGACCAGTGGGGGATTTTGGGACAAGCCAGCCCCCTACCATATCTGAGCTCCAACGAGCCTGCCAACCAATAAGAACATGTCACATCCGGGTCTCGACAGAACGAACAGGCTTATCGTCCTTGTCTGGGCAGTGGTGCTGGTCGCGGGAATAACTCTGTTTTTCCTATTTTCGCCCTCCTCGACAAAGCACATAAAACAAAACGAGCTCACATAACGGAACCTCTCCTGTTCATATCATATACAGTAAACTCCCCAGTCGCCCAAGGAGAGACATTGATGTTGCACAACTGATGGGGATCGGGTGAAGGACCAGGTACTCAACCCTTATCGCCCTGTGGCTGACATTTCCCGTAGACTATGAACCCTCATGGTCCACGTGCTCAAGACCCACTGACCCGAAATGGCACTGACCGGACACTGTCCTGGAGACAAATCGTTTGGTTGATGAATATTTTCTCTCTTACCCCACCTCCGTGCCTGCTACAGCGTTGCCTATCCCCTGGACATATCAAAATGAGCTTATCTCGCTGCCTAGCCGGTCGTATGTTCTGTGCACTAGCCCTTGTCACCCTGGCATACTCAGAAGCACAATTAGAAACAGCCCCCACCTAGCTTCCTTTTCTGTTGAGCAAGCCTCCATGAATTTAACCGTTGGACGCTTCCGGGTGGTGGGTCGCGCGCTTGACTCGGTGGTGTCGTTTCAATGTGACTACTCCCACATCCACTCCCGGTACCCTCTTATAAGCTCTCCTTCCAATGCTCGGCTGAGGGATGTGTCAATTTGAAATCAAAACGACCCTCTCTACCCATCGACCTCAGAAACCCCACTCCTTGCTCTCCGCCCGCCGGCTGCTTTCATGAAGCTCCAGCACTATTCACTGCTCACTGACAATCCAGACTCTGGACTTCGATCACACCAACCTTTACCTCTCTTGGATGTTTCCACACACCGCCCGCTCTGTTACAGATAAATCCTGCCTGGTCTGTCACGATAGGCGCTCTGCCCCTCATCTTCCCCTGGGCAATACGACTGAATGCCTTAGTCGCTCCTATACGGAGGAATTCCTCTGTCCCACCATCTGCTTGCTTGGGCTCAATGTCCGCGACACTGGGCCCCGAATGGATGCACAATGTTAGTTCATCCTGTTTGTACCAGCCCATGCATACGGACGACTCCGCTTTTGTCAAGGTGCGCGATGAACTGCCCGTTCGAAATGCCTTTCTGCCTATGCTCCGATCTTGGTGTCTACCCTGTGCGCAAACGCTGTGACGTTGTTGTCTCCACGGATGACCTGTATATCCCCACGCTTTCGTCAGATAGAACCACTGGCACCACAGTGTCTATTCCCATACCTGACTTGGCATATGGTACCCTGGGACTGGCGGACATCTTCTGGTATTGTGGTATGGGAACTGCCGGTCAAACCGCGCCCGGATGGCATGGCTGTTGTGCCCCTGTTAGACTGGATGGTAAAACAAGAGTCATCACTTGGCCCGATGAAGCTCCCCGACGCGCCGGGAGCGCCGCGACACGCGCTATGGCGTCAATATCTTCTCGATGTAGACACCATGAATTACACCGACTGGGCGGAACATGCCGGTAACTCTCAATTGGCTCGGGGTTCCGGTGGGGGTTCCGGACCGGTTCAAGGCCATGGGCAAAGTGGGTAGCGGCCTGGCCGCCATCCTGCTCCCTGGGGTCCAGGTGGCCCGCAATACGGCCTGGATCAATTACATTTGGTACAATCAACAACGTTTTCTCAACCACACGCTTAGTGCTTTGGGCCTGATGAAAAGTCAACTGCACGCTACCTCTATAATGGCAGCCCAAAACCGTTTCACTCTTGATCAAATGCGCGGCGCACCAGATGACGGCGTCTCTACAATGATTGGTCCAGAATGTTGTGCTGCCATACCCCTTCATACGGGCGCCCGGGAGCTTTAAACAAAGTCTTGGACCGCCTCCAGGCCCTCCAGAAAGAGCATGTTGCAAATACAGGTGCCGGAGATTTGGTCACCTGCCCGGTTGGATGGGCTGGTTCTTTTCCGGCAGTTGGATGGCTTCCCTTTCCCGGTTAGGACTGGCACTAGGAGTTCTTTTCATTTTCGTGCTCCTTCTCTTTTGCTGCATCATCCCGTGCACCCGTAAGCTTGCCATTACTGCTGTTACTACCACAAACGTTTCAGGTCAATATGTGGTGATGGGTGAGGCGTTACCGCCTCAACGGGGGGTGGTGTTCAGGCACTGTATCCACAACGACCCGGATCACCGATATGCTGATGATGAAACCGACTCTGAATATATGGACATGCGCGGACTAAACAAAACAGCCACAACCGCCACACCCGGATTTGAGACTATAAACGATGACATGGGGAAAGGACAGGGCCGAGAGGGGCCGAAGACACTAGAACCATGTCAGCACCTACTAAAGACACCCCGAGCCCCTTTTACAAGAAGAAGAGCACGCCCTGTAAACAGTCCAGGATCACTGGAACATCACTGGAACATCCTACCGTTAGCTGAAACTAGATAACATACCACACCTCTGCTCACAAGGTAGTAGTCGACAAGGACTTATCCAAGAAAGCAGAGGTACAATTGAACTTTCACCCATGGCCAGTTACTGGTATCTGAGCCCTGGACAACCGAACACCGCTGTACTACATTCGGTCGTAAACCTCCCCTGTACCTTCCAACTGCACAGCTCCAGTGGTCGAATCCAGCGTGAACCCCAAGTGGCCGTAGACTCTGTTACATCATAACCCAGGACAAGCAGCTAGATAGCGGTAAACCACTAACGAGGGCCTAGGATTGGACGAGGTGGATCCAAGTGAAAGGGGGGTATTATTCTCACCATACGACAATGGACACAACAAGGGACCCGACTAAGGAAAGCTGTGTTTATACACAGTACCCAATAAACTGACAATGTATATATATAAATATAAAGAAGCAAAGCGTTCCCAGCCACACTCCATAAAAGTATCTACACTACGCAGTCTTTTTTCTTTTACTTTCTACGCTTACCAATAGTGTTTGTCTTTACTCTAATCAGTATGAAGAAGAAGTGATGAGCCATGCCTTGGGTGTAAGTGCTAGCCTAACCTCCCCAAAGGCGACCCTCTACGGTGCGTAAAAGTACCGGTTGGGTTAAGACAGCAGCGCTGCATTCCGGCCGCGTTAGAAGAAAAACTGAGCTCTATGTCAGATTGACTCCTCTCTCGTATTCAGGCGAGACACGAAAGACGGCTGTCGAGCAAGAGGCTGGCAGGGTGGGAATTTTTCCTACAAGCAAGGTTTTTTCGCCCACCCCTGAATACAAGACAGAACTGAAATGTACCTGTGTCGATAAAAGGCGAAAACGGGCCCGACAAATACAAGACCGAAGGTTCTATATGCCTGGTCGAGAAAGATAGGGATCAGAAAGTCTTCTTATATTCTGTTCAATCTATAATCTATAATCAGTAATTATATGACATACTAACCGACCTGTGATTATATGGTGCATGTTGTACGAATTAATAGTTAAACTACAAAGTGATTCAAAGTTTCTATGTGTCAACAGTTAATCTATAAAAAGATCTGAAATCTTATGTGTTAAAATGGCCGGATACGTGTATCTCACTAAGGGGCCGACGGACGAAGTGGGTTTTGCGTCCAGTACTACAGCTAACCGTCTATTATGATGCCCCCCAGCGCTTGACATTAAACAGAATACCCCAAGTACATCGACAATTGTTAGAGGCCAACCCTGACATGTGCAGTGTCGGGGTAGAAAATGCTCGAAGCCATGCCAGTGATGATAGCGAATCAGATGAGGATGGTGCCTATGGCGAGGGCGCACTACGGATCTGTGAGAATAACTGTTCGGCAGTTGACCAATGACAGGCAGCGAGTGCGCAAAATCAGTTCATACAGCGATACCCTCTAAACTAAAGGTGGTTGTGAGGCTTTATCATAGCCTCACAGGAGGGAATGTTGGATTGAAATAAAGAAAAAACATAATACCAGTAAAACAGAAATAGGATAATTTGTAATAAAACACACAGAACAGCCGAAATTGGAGAAACAACAATTTATTAAGGTGAAGGGGGGCTGGTAGGAGAATAGGAGGGAGAGAGGGGCAGTGTAAGGAGGAGAGAAGGAGTAGCGGTAGGGGTATGCCCAGGGGGCGACGAATCATCAGAGTATTCAGGGCTGGTGGGATTGTAAGGAGTGTGCGGGCCAGAGTCACATCGAACGGTTCCATGTCATCGTCCGCCAGATAATCGTCAGTAGTATGAGTAGAAGGAGTGAATGACAGAGGGTCTGTCTGAGTAGAAGAATCCACGAGAGTAACAGCAGGGCTGAGGCGATAACTTGAAGAGGGGGGGGAAAAGGTAAGGTAAAAGAAGGGGAAAGAGAAAAAAAAAGGGAGGGGGAAAAAAGGAGGGGGGGGCATCCACAAGGAGAGCCAAGTCAGCAAATAGATGTGACAGCTGATACCGAGATTCTAAATCTAGGCCCTCTAACCCCCTCCATAGCAGCGGACAGAAATCCCAGCTTAGCACGATGCGCTGTATAAACACACAATAGGGTAACATAAACCACAAGGGAAAGACCATAAATCACCCTGAAGGGAAAGCTATAATCATAGAGATAAAGATCGTAGAAAGGTAAAATCAACACTTACCCATAAGTAAAATCTCCTTAATGGAAAGAACCAGGAATAACAAACACTCCACTCCGCTCAGAGGAAAGAACCGAATGAGACACGATTGGGAAGTACCACGGGTTTTTAAAAACCACTCAGACCCAGAAGGATCATAAGGGTGTGGGAAAATGAGCAAAACGAAAACATAATGGTATGAGAAAGGAAGGGAAAAATGCACATATGGGAAACTGTAAACAGTAAATGTTGAAACATATTGGTTGTTGAAATGTGTACAATAAGTGATATATTGGTTGCTAAGTAAAGCAGGAACACAAACATAAGGGGGCCTGGGAAAAGAGGAACTTCTGGGATAATGGTATGTGAGATAAGAAGAAGGGGCGGTGGCTCGTAGAAGAATTGTATAAAAAGAGAGCCCGTCCCAGGCAGATCAGATCACTTTTTGGGACGTCCCAAACTGTTTGGATCTCAGGTAACTGGAATCAATAAAGCTGGACCTTCATCTTTTCTCACTCACTGGTTCCGTGTGGTGATTTAGACTTTGAGTATTTCTGCTGAGAAGCTATTGTAAGTACATTCAATATTTTTCTAAATTGTTATATTGGTAAATGATAAAGTAGGTAAAATTTGACCTACACTAGTTTTCATCGCCAGAGTTGGTATTCCAAGGCAGTAACCAAAGGTAGGCTAAACCTGAATGGGTGAAATCCAATAAAGAGTCTTTTCTGCTCAACAGACTAGCATCAACATTGTCCTTGACCGTTGACGTCACACGATGACGGGAAGCTTAGTCGTGTTGACTGGTGTCTATGTATAAGCAGATTTTCTTGCTTATACATATGCTAGCAACGAGAGGAAATGCTTTTAGATTGATTTTGCACATTCACAGCTACCCTCTAGCCCTTTCCTGGCAGACTTTGGAAAGCTCTGGAACCTTATCTCATGATCTACGTGCAAGACCTGTGTCCATTTTTCCTATTTTGGACAAGGGCTGAAATTGATTCATCCTGGACGATGCATTCTCGGCAAAGGGGCTTCCTATGATAAACAGATTAGCATCAACAAGCTCCTTATTCAGAGCTTGACTGCTCACATCACATGATTGTCTCGCCAGCAATTGACTAACTATGTTACAAAGCTTGCTTGGTGTGGTTGAGAGTTTGCTAGTTTTCATCGCCAGAGTTGGTATTCCAAGGCAGTAACCAAAGGTAGGCTAAACCTGAATGGGTGAAATCCAATAAAGAGTCTTTTCTGCTCAACAGACTAGCATCAACATTGTCCTTGACCGTTGACGTCACACGATGACGGGAAGCTTAGTCGTGTTGACTGGTGTCTATGCAGCCTTCCAAACACCCGAGTAGCCACAGGTTCGGGGTTCAGTTAGTATTTTCCAATCTGAAACGTAAAAAATGGGCTCATCCGGGATTTGAACCCGGGACCTCTCGCACCCTAAGCGAGAATCATACCCCTAGACCAACAAGCCAAATTGCTGCTATTGAGCAAATCCTTCTGCAGGTCCTTGCTAAACTGTTCCCACATGTGATCAAAATGTTACAGTGAAAGATATAATTCTGCAACAATTCTTGGGCTGATGCCTTATCCATTTGGCCACTGGGTCAAAGTGAATAGCCAGCTCTAGCTGATTTTCTTGCTTACACATATGCAGCAACGAGAAGGAAATGCTTTTAGATTCATTTGATGCACAGATTCACGCTACCGTCTAGCCCTTTCCTGGCAGACTTTGGAAAGCTCTGGAACCTTATCTCATGATCTATGTGCAAGACCTGTGTCCATTTTTCTTATTTTGGACAAGGGCTGATGCCTTATCCATTTGGCCACTGGGTCAAAGTGAATAGCCAGCTCTAGCTGATTTTCTTGCTTATACATATGCTAGCAACGAGAGGAATTGCTTTTAGATTCACTTTGCACATTCACAGCTACCCTCTAGACCTTTCCTGGCAGACTTTGGAAAGCTCTGGAACCTTATCTCATGATCTACGTGCAAGACCTGTGTCCATTTTTCTGATTTTGGACAAGGGGACGCTGACCCGTTGACGTCACACGATGACGGGAAGCTTAGTCGTGTTGACTGGTGTCTATGTATAAGCAGATTTTCTTGCTTATACATATGCTAGCAACGAGAGGAAATGCTTTTAGATTGATTTTGCACATTCACAGCTACCCTCTAGCCCTTTCCTGGCAGACTTTGGAAAGCTCTGGAACCTTATCTCATGATCTACGTGCAAGACCTGTGTCATTTTTTCCCTATTTTGGACAAGGGCTGAAATTGATTCATCCTGAACGATGGCATTCTCGGCAAAGGGGCTTCCTATGATAAACAGATTAGCATCAACAAGCTCCTTATTCAGAGCTTGACTGCTCACATCACATGATTGTCTCGCCAGCAATTGACTAACTATGTTACAAAGCTTGCTTGGTGTGGTTGAGAGTTTGCTAGTTTTCATCGCCAGAGTTGGTATTCCAAGGCAGTAACCAAAGGTAGGCTAAACCTGAATGGGTGAAATCCAATAAAGAGTCTTTTCTGCTCAACAGACTAGCATCAACATTGTCCTTGACCATTGACGTCCACGATGACGGGAAGCTTAGTCGTGTTGACTGGTGTCTATGCGACCAACGCTCAAACTACCCGGCGTAGCCACAGGTTCGGGGTTCAGTTAGTATTTTCCAATCTGAAACGTAAAAAATGGGCTCATCCGGGAGTTTGAACACGGGACCTCTCGCACCCTAAGCGAGAATCATACCCCTAGACCAACAAGCCAAATTGCTGCTATTGAGCAAATCCTTCTGCAGGTCCTTGCTAAACTGTTCCCACATGTGATCAAAATGTTACAGTGAAAGATATAATTCTGCAACAATTCTTGGGCTGATGCCTTATCCATTTGGCCACTGGGTCAAAGTGAATAGCCAGCTCTAGCTGATTTTCTTGCTTACACATATGCTAGCAACGAGAGGAAATGCTTTTAGATTCATTTTGCACATTCACAGCTACCGTCTAGCCCTTTCCTGGCAGACTTTGGAAAGCTCTGGAACCTTATCTCATGATCTATGTGCAAGACCTGTGTCCATTTTTCTTATTTTGGACAAGGGCTGATGCCTTATCCATTTGGCCACTGGGTCAAAGTGAATAGCCAGCTCTAGCTGATTTTCTTGCTTATACATATGCTAGCAACGAGAGGAATTGCTTTTAGATTCATTTTGCACATTCACAGCTACCCTCTAGCCCTTTCCTGGCAGACTTTGGAAAGCTCTGGAACCTTATCTCATGATCTACGTGCAAGAACTGTGTCCATTTTTCTTATTTTGGACAAGGGCTTGACCGTTGACCCTTGACGTCACACGATGACGGGAAGCTTAGTCGTGTTGACTGGTGTCTATGTATAAGCAGATTTTCTTGCTTATACATATGCTAGCAACGAGAGGAAATGCTTTTAGATTGATTTTGCACATTCACAGCTACCCTCTAGCCCTTTCCTGGCAGACTTTGGAAAGCTCTGGAACCTTATCTCATGATCTACGTGCAAGACCTGTGTCCATTTTTCCTATTTTGGACAAGGGCTGAAATTGATTCATCCTGGACGATGCATTCTCGGCAAAGGGGCTTCCTATGATAAACAGATTAGCATCAACAAGCTCCTTATTCAGAGCTTGACTGCTCACATCACATGATTGTCTCGCCAGCAATTGACTAACTATGTTACAAAGCTTGCTTGGTGTGGTTGAGAGTTTGCTAGTTTTCATCGCCAGAGTTGGTATTCCAAGGCAGTAACCAAAGGTAGGCTAAACCTGAATGGGTGAAATCCAATAAAGAGTCTTTTCTGCTCAACAGACTAGCATCAACATTGTCCTTGACCGTTGACGTCACACGATGACGGGAAGCTTAGTCGTGTTGACTGGTGTCTATGCAGCCTTCCAAACACTTATACATATGCTAGCAACGAGAGGAAATGCTTTTAGATTGATTTTGCACATTCACAGCTACCCTCTAGCCCTTTCCTGGCAGACTTTGGAAAGCTCTGGAACCTTATCTCATGATCTACGTGCAAGACCTGTGTCCATTTTTCCTATTTTGGACAAGGGCTGAAATTGATTCATCCTGGACGATGCATTCTCGGCAAAGGGGCTTCCTATGATAAACAGATTAGCATCAACAAGCTCCTTATTCAGAGCTTGACGACTCACATCACATGATTGTCTCGCCAGCAATTGACTAACTATGTTACAAAGCTTGCTTGGTGTGGTTGAGAGTTTGCTAGTTTTCATCGCCACGAGTTGGTATTCCAAGGCAGTAACCAAAGGTAGGCTAAACCTGAATGGGTGAAATCCAATAAAGAGTCTTTTCTGCTCAACAGACTAGCATCAACATTGTCCTTGACCGTTGACGTCCTACGATGACGGGAAGCTTAGTCGTGTTGACTGGTGTCTATGCAGCCTTCCAAACACTTATACATATGCCCGCGAGAGGAAATGCTTTTAGATTGATTTTGCACATTCACCGCTACCCTCTAGCCCTTTCCTGGCAGACTTTGGAAGCTCTGGAACCTTATCTCATGATCTACGTGCAAGACCTGTGTCCATTTTTCCTATTTTGGACAAGGGCTGAATATTGATTCTTCCGCACGATGCATTCTCGGCAAAGGGGCTTCCTATGATAAACAGATTAGCATCAACAAGCTCCTTATTCAGAGCTTGACTGCTCACATCACATGATTGTCTCGCCAGCAATTGACTAACTATGTTACAAAGCTTGCTTGGTGTGGTTGAGAGTTTGCTAGTTTTCATCGCCAGAGTTGGTATTCCAAGGCAGTAACCAAAGGTAGGCTAAACCTGAATGGGTGAAATCAATAAAGAGTCTTTTCTGCTCAACAGACTAGCATCAACATTGTCCTTGACCATTGACGTCATACGATGTCGGGAAGCTTAGTCGTGTTGACTGGTGTCTATGCAGCCTTCCAAACACCCGAGTAGCCACAGGTTCGGGGTTCAGTTAGGTATTTCCAATCTGAAACGTAAAAAATGGGCTCATCCGGGATTTGAACCCGGGACCTCTCGCACCCTAGCGAGATCATCCCCCTAGACCAACAAGCCAAACTGCTGCTATTGAGCAAATCCTTCTGCAGGTCCTTGCTAAACTGTTCCCACATGTGATCAAAATGTTACAGTGAAAGATATAATTCTGCAACAATTCTTGACTGATGCCTTATCCATTTGGCCACTGGGTCAAAGTGAATAGCCAGCTCTAGCTGATTTTCTTGCTTACACATATGCTAGCGAAGGAAATGCTTTTAGATTCATTTTGCACATTCACAGCTACCGTCTAGCCCTTTCCTGGCAGACTTTGGAAAGCTCTGGAACCTTATCTCATGATCTATGTGCAAGACCTGTGTCCATTATTCTTATTTTGGACAAGGGCTGATGCCTTATCCATTTGGCCACTGGGTCAAAGTGAATAGCCAGCTCTAGCTGTTTTCTTGCTTATACATATGCTAGCAACGAGAGGAATTGCTTTTAGATTCATTTTGCACATTCACAGCTACCCTCTAGACCTTTCCTGGCAGACTTTGGAAAGCTCTGGAACCTTATCTCATGATCTACGTGCAAGACCTGTGTCCATTTTTCTTATTTTGGACAAGGGCTTGACCGTTGACCCTTGACGTCACACGATGACGGGAAGCTTAGTCGTGTTGACTGGTGTCTATGTATAAGCAGATTTTCTTGCTTATACCTATGCTAGCAACGAGAGGAAATGCTTTTAGATTGATTTTGCACATTCACAGCTACCCTCTAGCCCTTTCCTGGCAGACTTTGGAAAGCTCTGGAACCTTATCTCATGATCTACGTGCAAGACCTGTGTCCATTTTTCCTATTTTGGACAAGGGCTGAAATTGATTCATCCTGGACGATGCATTCTCGGCAAAGGGGCTTCCTATGATAAACAGATTAGCATCAACAAGCTCCTTATTCAGAGCTTGACTGCTCACATCACATGATTGTCTCGCCAGCAATTGACTAACTATGTTACAAAGCTTGCTTGGTGTGGTTGAGAGTTTGCTAGTTTTCATCGCCAGAGTTGGTATTCCAAGGCAGTAACCAAAGGTAGGCTAAACCTGAATGGGTGAAATCCAATAAAGAGTCTTTTCTGCTCAACAGACTAGCATCAACATTGTCCTTGACCGTTGACGTCACACGATGACGGGAAGCTTAGTCGTGTTGACTGGTGTCTATGTATAAGCAGATTTTCTTGCTTATACATATGCTAGCAACGAGAGGAAATGCTTTTAGATTGATTTTGCACATTCACAGCTACCCTCTAGCCCTTTCCTGGCAGACTTTGGAAAGCTCTGGAACCTTATCTCATGATCTACGTGCAAGACCTGTGTCCATTTTTCCTATTTTGGACAAGGGCTGAAATTGATTCATCCTGGACGATGCATTCTCGGCAAAGGGGCTTCCTATGATAAACAGATTAGCATCAACAAGCTCCTTATTCAGAGCTTGACTGCTCACATCACATGATTGTCTCGCCAGCAATTGACTAACTATGTTACAAAGCTTGCTTGGTGTGGTTGAGAGTTTGCTAGTTTTCGCGCCAGAGTTGGTATTCCAAGGCAGTAACCAAGGTAGGCTAAACCTGAATGGGTGAAATCCAATAAAAGTCTTTTCTGCTCAACAGACTAGCATCAACATTGTCCTTGACCGTTGACGTCACACGATGACGGGAAGCTTAGTCGTGTTGACTGGTGTCTATGCAGCCTTCCAAACACTTATACATATGCTAGCAACGAGAGGAAATGCTTTTAGATTGATTTTGCACATTCACAACGTACCCTCTAAGCCCTTTTCCTGGCAGACTTTGGAAAGCTCTGGAACCTTATCTCATGATCTACGTGCAAGACCTGTGTCCATTTTTCCTATTTTGGACAAGGGCTGAAATTGATTCATCCTGGACGATGCATTCTCGGCAAAGGGGCTTCCTACGATAAACAGATTAGCATCAACAAGCTCCTTATTCAGAGCTTGACTGCTCACATCACATGATTGTCTCGCCAGCAATTGACTAACTATGTTACAAAGCTTGCCTGGTGTGGTTGAGAGTTTGCTAGTTTTCATCGCCAGAGTTGGTATTCCAAGGCAGTAACCAAAAGTAGGCTAAACCTGAATGGGTGAAATCCAATAAAGAGTCTTTTCTGCTCAACAGACTAGCATCAACATTGTCCTTGACCGTTGACGTCACGCGCATGACGGGAAGCTTAGTCGTGTTGACTGGTGTCTATGCAGCCTTCCAAACACCCGAGTAGCCACAGGTTCGGGGTTCAGTTAGTATTTTCCAATCTGGAACTATAAAATTGGGCTCATCCGGGATTTGAACCCGGGACCTCTGCACCCTAAGCGAGAATCATACCCCTAGACCAACAAGCCAAATTGCTGCTATTGAGCAAATCCTTCTGCAGGTCCTTGCTAAACTGTTCCCACATGTGATCAAAATGTTACAGTGAAAGATATAATTCTGCAACAATTCTTGGGCTGATGCCTTATCCATTTGGCCACTGGGTCAAAGTGAATAGCCAGCTCTAGCTGATTTTCTTGCTTACACATACTGCGAGCAACGAGAGAAATGCTTTTAGATTCATTTTGCACATTCACAGCTACCGTCTAGCCCTTTCCTGGCAGACTTTGGAAAGCTCTGGAACCTTATCTCATGATCTATGTGCAAGACCTGTGTCCATTTTTTCTTATTTTGGACAAGGGCTGATGCCTTATCCATTTGGCCACTGGGTCAAAGTGAATAGCCAGCTCTAGCTGATTTTCTTGCTTATACATACGCTAGCAACGCGAAGAATTGCTTTTAGATTCATTTTGCACATTCACAGCTACCCTCTAGACCTTTCCTGGCAGACTTTGGAAAGCTCTGGAACCTTATCTCATGATCTACGTGCAAGACCTGTGTCCATTTTTCTTATTTTGGACAAGGGCTTGACCCGTTAATCTACGATGACGGGAAGCTTAGTCGTGTTGACTGGTGTCTATGCAGCCTTCCAAACACCCGAGTAGCCACAGGTTCAGGGTTCAGTTAGTATTTTCCAATCTGAAAGGTAAAAAAATGGGCTCATCGGGGATTTGAACCCGGGACCTCTCGCACCCTAAGTGAGAATCATACCCCTAGACCAACGAGCCAAATTGCTGGTATTGAGCACATCCTTCTGCAGGTCCTTGCTAAACTGTTGCCACATGTGATCAAAATGTGACAGTAAAGCATATAATTCTGCAACAATTCTTGGGCTGATGCCTTTGACTTTGGAAAGCTCTGGAACCTTACTGTCTAGCCCTTTCCTGGCAGACTTTGGAAAGCTCTGGAACCTTATCTCATGATCTACGTGCAAGACCTGTGTCCATTTTTCTTATTTTTGGACAAGGGCCCGTTGACCCTTGACGTCACACGATGACGGGAAGCTTAGTCGTGTTGACTGGTGTCTATGTATAAGCAGATTTTCTTGCTTATACCTATGCTAGCAACGAGAGGAAATGCTTTTGATTGATTTTGCACATTCACAGCTACCCTCTAGCCCTTTCCTGGCAGACTTTGGAAAGCTCTGGAACCTTATCTCATGATCTCGCTACAAGACCTGTGTCATTTTTTCCTATTTTGGACAAGGGCTGAAATTGATTCATCCTGGACGATGCATTCTCGGCAAAGGGGCTTCCTATGATAAACAGATTAGCATCAACAAGCTCCTTATTCAGAGCTTGACTGCTCACATCACATGATTGTCTCGCCAGCAATTGACTAACTATGTTACAAAGCTTGCTTGGTGTGGTTGAGAGTTTGCTAGTTTTCATCGCCAGAGTTGGTATTCCAAGGCAGTAACCAAAGGTAGGCTAAACCTGAATGGGTGAAATCCAATAAAGAGCTCTTTCTGCTCAACAGACTAGCATCAACATTGTCCTTGACCGTTGATGTCACACGATGACGAAGCTTAGTCGTGTTGACTGGTGTCTATGCAGCCTTCCAAACACTTATACATATGCTAGCAACGAGAGGAAATGCTTTTAGATTGATTTTGCACATTCACAGCTTACCCTCTGGCCCTCTCTCGCAGACTTTGGAAAGCTCTGGAACCTTATCTCATGATCTACGTGCAAGACCTGTGTCCATTTTTCCTATTTTGGACAAGGGCTGAAATTGATTCATCCTGGACGATGCATTCTCGGCAAAGGGGCTTCCTATGATAAACAGATTAGCATCAACAAGCTCCTTATTCAGAGCTTGACTGCTCACATCACATGATTGTCTCGGCAATAGTGACTAACTATGTTACAAAGCTTGCTTGGTGTGGTTGAGAGTTTGCTAGTTTTCATCGCCAGAGTTGGTATTCCAAGGCAGTAACCAAAGGTAGGCTAAACCTGAATGGGTGAAATCCAATAAAGAGTCTTTTCTGCTCAACAGACTAGCATCAACATTGTCCTTGACCGTTGACGTCACACGATGACGGGAAGCTTAGTCGTGTTGACTGGTGTCTATGCAGCCTTCCAAACACCCGAGTAGCCACAGGTTCGGGGTTCAGTTAGTATTTTCCAATCTGAAACGTAAAAAATGGGCTCATCCGAGTTTGAACCCGGGACCTCTCGCACCCTAAGCGAGAATCATACCCCCTAGACCAACAAGCCAAATTGCTGCTATTGAGCAAATCCTTCTGCAGGTCCTTGCTAAACTGTTCCCACATGTGATCAAAATGTTACAGTGAAAGATATAATTCTGCAACAATTCTTGGGCTGATGCCTTATCCATTTGGCCACTGGGTCAAAGTGAATAGCCAGCTCTAGCTGATTTTCTTGCTTACACATATGCTAGCAACGAGAGGAAATGCTTTTAGATTCATTTTGCACATTCACAGCTACCGTCTAGCCCTTTCCTGGCAGACTTTGGAAAGCTCTGGAACCTTATCTCATGATCTATGTGCAAGACCTGTGTCCATTTTTCTTATTTTGGCAGGCAAGGCGGTGCCTTATCCATTTGGCCACTGGGTCAAAGTGAATAGCCAGCTCTAGCTGATTTTCTTGCTTATACATATGCTAGCAACGAGAGGAATTGCTTTTAGATTCATTTTGCACATTCACAGCTACCCTCTAGACCTTTCCTGGCAGACTTTGGAAAGCTCTGGAACCTTATCTCATGATCTACGTGCAAGACCTGTGTCCATTTTTCTTATTTTGGACAAAGGCTTGACCGTTGACGTCATACGATGACGGAAGCTTAGTCGTGTTGACTGGTGTCTATGCAGCCTTCCAAACACCCGAGTAGCCACAGGTTCAGGGTTCAGTTAGTATTTTCCAATCTGAAAGGTAAAAATGGGGCTCATCCGAGTTTGAACCCGGGACCTCTCGCTTGCACATTCACAGCTACCCTCTAGCCCTTTCCTGGCAGACCTTGGAAAGCTCTGGAACCTTATCTCATGATCTACGTGCAAGAACTGTGTCCATTTTTCTTATTTTGGACAAAGGCTTGACCGTTGATCTGGACGTCCACGCGATGACGGGAAGCTTAGTCGTGTTGACTGGTGTCTATGTATAAGCAGATTTTCTTGCTTATACATATGCTAGCAACGAGAGGAAATGCTTTTAGATTGATTTTGCACATTCACAGCTACCCTCTAGCCCTTTCCTGGCAGACTTTGGAAAGCTCTGGAACCTTATCTCATGATCTACGTGCAAGACCTGTGTCCATTTTTCCTATTTTGGACAAGGGCTGAAATTGATTCATCCTGGCGATGCGCATTCTCGGCAAAGGGGCTTCCTATGATAAACAGATTAGCATCAACAAGCTCCTTATTCAGAGCTTGACTGCTCACATCACATGATTGTCTCGCTAGCAATTGAGTAACTATGTTACAAAGCTTGCTTGGTGTGGTTGAGAGTTTGCTAGTTTTCATCGCCAGAGTTGGTATTCCAAGGCAGTAACCAAAGGTAGGCTAAACCTGAATGGGTGAAATCAATAAAGAGTCTTTTCGCTTCAACAGACTAGCATCAACATTGTCCTTGACCGTTGACGTCACCGCGATGACGGGAAGCTAGTCGTTTGACTGGTGTCTATGCAGCCTTCCAAACACCCGGTAGCCACAGGTTCGGGGTTCAGTTAGTATTTTCCAATCTGAAACGTAAAAATGGGCTCATCCGGATTTGAACCCGGGACCTCTCGCACCCTAAGCGAGAATCTTACCCCCTAGACCAACGAGCCAAATTGCTGGTATTGAGCAAATTATTCTGCAGGTCCTTGCTAAACTGTTGCCACATGTGATCAAAATGTGACAGTAAAGCATATAATTCTGCAACAATTCTTGGGCTGATGCCTTTGACTTTGGAAAGCTCTGGAACCTTACTGTCTAGCCCTTTCCTGACAGACTTTGGAAAGCTCTGGAACCTTATCTCATGATCTACGTGCAAGACCTGTGTCCATTTTTCTTATTTTAGACAAGGGCTTGACCGTTGACCCTTGACGTCACACGATGACGGGAAGCTTAGTCGTTGATACTGGTGTCTATGTATAAGCAGATTTTCTTGCTTATACATATGCTAGCAACGAGAGGAAATGCTTTTAGATTGATTTTGCACATTCACAGCTACCCTCTAGCCCTTTCCTGGCAGACTTTGGAAAGCTCTGGAACCTTATCTCATGATCTACGTGCAAGACCTGTGTCCATTTTTCCTATTTTGGACAAGGGCTGAAATTGATTCATCCTGGACGATGCATTCTCGGCATAGGGGCTTCCTATGATAAACAGATTAGCATCAACAAGCTCCTTATTCAGAGCTTGACTGCTCATATCACATGATTGTCTCGCCAGCAATTGACTAACTATGTTACAAAGCTTGCTTGGTGTGGTTGAGAGTTTGCTAGTTTTCATCGCCAGAGTTGGTATTCCAAGGCAGTAACCAAAGTTAGGCTAAACCTGGATGGGTGAAATCCAATAAAGAGTCTTTTCTGCTCAACAGACTAGCATCAACATTGTCCTTGACCGTTGACGTCACACGATGACGGAAGAAGCTTAGTCGTGTTGACTGGTGTCTATGCAGCCTTCCAAACACCCGAGTAGCCACAAGTTCAGGGTTCAGTTAGTATTTTCCAATCTGAAACGTAAAAAATGGGCTCATCCGGGATTTGAACCCGGGACCTCTCGCACCCTAAGCGAGAATCATACCCCTAGACCAACAAGCCAAATCAATGCTATTGAGCAAATCCTTCTGCAGGTCCTTGCTAAACTGTTCCCACATGTGATCAAAATGTTACAGTGAAGGATATAATTCTGCAACAATTCTTGGGCTGATGCCTTATCCATTTGGCCACTGGGTCAAAGTGAATAGCCAGCTCTAGCTGATTTTCTTGCTTACACATATGCTAGCAACGAGAGGAAATGCTTTTAGATTCATTTTGCACATTCACAGCTACCGTCTAGCCCTTTCCTGGCAGACTTTGGAAAGCTCTGGAACCTTATCTCATGATCTATGTGCAAGACCTGTGTCCATTTTTCTTATTTTGGACAAGGGCTGATGCCTTACCCATTTGGCCACTGGGCCAAAGTGAATAGCCAGCTCTAGCAGATTTTCTTGCTTATACATATGCTAGCAATGAGAGGAATTGCTTTTAGATTCATTTTGCACATTCACAGCTACCCTCTAGCGCCTTTCCTGGCAGACTTTGGAAAAAGCTCTGGAACCTTATCTCATGATCTACGCAGTTGCAAGACCTGTGTCCATTTTTCTTATTTTGGACAAGGGCTTGACAGTTGACCCTGACGTCACACGATGACGGGAAGCTTAGTCGTATTGACTGGTGTCTATGTATAAGCAGATTTTCTTGCTTATACATATGCTAGCAACGAGAGGAAATGCTTTTAGATTGATTTTGCACATTCACAGCTACCCTCTAGCCCTTTCCTGGCAGACTTTGGAAAGCTCTGGAACCTTATCTCATGATCTACGTGCAAGACCTGTGTCTATTTTTCTTATTTTGGACAAGGGCTGATGCCTTATCCATTAGGCCACTGGGCAAAAGTGAATAGCAAGCTCTAGCTGATTTTCTTTGTAACCCCTTCCTGGCGCCGGAAGTGTAATATTAGAGAAGGTTACTACAGTAAATGGTTTTAATGAACAGGATCCTGAGTATTTAGCAGTTGATGGTGAATTTGGCTAACCTCTATTTACCAGTCGATGATGTTATACAGGCAGAACTGTATGGAAATGATTTAATCCCTAATAGCGCGGTGCCTCCACTGAAGAATTTCCCCACTCACACACTATGAGCGATATTGTTATTCCCCAGAAACAAATATTGAGTATAACTAGACCAAATATATATAAACCTAATTAAATAAAAAAAGACAAGTCCAGTAAAGCCAGGTAGTATGTATAACAAAAATAACCATATTTATTATGCTAAACAAAAAAACTTCAAACTGTATACATATATTAGAAACAAAATTTAGACCAGTAACTCACACACTCCTTTCTAATTATTAAACACCAGGAACAGTACAGTTTGGATTTTACCACTTAAACCCTTTTTTAACTGTTCAGAACCTTCACCAAGCGCTTGTTTTTTTTCTGTTGGGGCCCGTGATTTGGTGCACATACAAACAAAAATCCTCCTTGGTTCCTTTAATGAACGCTACCAAAACCTCTCTGTTACTCACGCCTCTGGAACAGAAGAATTAGCCACTGTGGTCACGAGCTGAGAGAATGAATCCACGGCACGCAAGGTTCCAGGAGGTTAATTCAGCGACGCAGGTTCAGCGATGGAGTTCCTCCTTAAACAGCGTAGTAGCTACCATGCTACCTAGCACAGTTCAGCACAGTTCTCCACAGTACTCGTCCTTCAGTTTCACAGCGACACTGCGACTGGCGGTTACAGATGTCCGTCCCTCACGAAGACATTAGACTTTGGAAAGCTCTGGAACCTTATCTTATGATCTACGTGCAAGAACTGTGTCCATTTTTCTTATTTTGGACAAGGACTGAAATTGATTCATCCTGGACGATGCATTCTCGGCAAAGGGGCTTCCTATGATAAACAGATTAGCATCAACAAGCTCCTTATTCAGAGCTTGACTGCTCACATCACATGATTGTCTCGCCAGCAATTGACTAACTATGTTACAAAGCTTGCTTAGTGTGGTTGAGAGTTTGCTAGTTTTCATCGCCAGAGTTGGTATTCCAAGGCAGTAACCAAAGGTAGGCTAAACCTGAATAGGTGAAATCCAATAAAGAGTCTTTTCTGCTCAACAGACTAGCATCAACATTGTCCTAGACCGTTGACGTCACACGATGACGGGAAGCTTAGTCGTGTTGACTGGTGTCTATGCAGCCTTCCAAACACCCGAGTAGCCACAGGTTCAGGGTTCAGTTAGTATTTTCCAACCTGAAACATAAAAAATGGGCTCATCCGGGATTTGAACCCGGGACCTCTCACACCCAAAGCGAGAATCATACCCCTAGACCAACGAGCCAAATAGCTGCTACTAAGAAAATCTTTCTGCAGGTCCTTGCTAAACTGTTGGCACATGTGAGCAAAATGTTACAGTGAAGGATATAATTCTGCAACAATTCTTGGGCTGATGCCTTATCCATTTGGCCACTGGGTCAAAGTGAATAGCCAGCTCTAGCTGATTTTCTTGCTTACACATATACTAGCAACGAGAGGAAATGCTTTTAGATTGATTTTGCACATTCACAGCTACCCTCTAGCCCTTTCCTGGCAGACTTTGGAAAGCTCTGGAACCTTATCTCATGATCTACGTGCAAGAACTGTGTCCATTTTTCTTATTTTGGACAAGGGCTGATGCCTTATCCATTAGGCCACTGGGCAAAAGTGAATAGCCAGCTCTAGCTGATTTTCTTGCTTATACATATGCTAGCAACGAGGGAAATGCTTTTAGATTGATTTTGCACATTCACAGCTACCCCGAGCCCTTTCCTGGCAGACCTTGGAAAGCTCTGGAACCTTATCTCATGATCTATGTGCAAGACCTGTGTCCATTTTTCTTATTTTGGACAAGGGCTGATGCCTTATCCATTAGGCCACTGGGCAAAAGTGAATAGCCAGCTCTAGCTGATTTTCTTGCTTACACATATGCTAGCAACGAGAGGAAATGCTTTTAGATTGATTTTGCACATTCACAGCTACCCTCTAGCCCTTTCCTGGCAGACTTTGGAAAGCGCTGGAACCTTATCTCATGATCTACGTGCCAGAACTGTGTCCATTTTTCTTATTTTGGACAAGGGCTTGACCGTTGACCCTTGACGTCACACGATGACGGGAAGCTTAGTCCTGTTGACTGGGTCTATGTATAAGCAGATTTTCTTGCTTACACATGCAGCAAGCTACGAGAGGAAATGCTTTTAGATTGATTTTGCACATTCACAGCTACCGTCTAGCCCTTTCCTGGCAGACTTTGGAAATCTCTGGAACCTTATCTCATGATCTACGTGCAAGACCTGTGTCCATTTTTCTTATTTTGGACAAGGGCTGATGCCTTATCCATTAGGCCACTGGGCAAAAGTGAATAGCCAGATATAGCTGATTTTCTTGCTTACACATATGCTAGCAACGAGAGGAAATGCTTTTAGATTGATTTTGCACATTTACAGCTACCCTCTAGCCCTTTCCTGGCAGACTTTGGAAAGCTCTGGAACCTTATCTCATGATCTACGTGCAAGACCTGTGTCCATTTTTCTTATTTTGGACAAGGGCTGAAATTGATTCATCCTGGACGATGCATTCTCGGCAAAGGGGCTTCCTATGATAAACAGATTAGCATCAACAAGCTCCTTATTCAGAGCTTGACTGCTCACATCACATGATTGTCTCGCCAGCAATTGACTAACTATGTTACAAAGCTTGCTTAGTGTGGTTGAGAGTTTGCTAGTTTTCATCGCCAGAGTTGGTATTCCAAGGCAGTAACCAAAGGTAGGCTAAACCTGAATGGGTGAAATCCAATAAAGAGTCTTTTCTGCTCAACAGACTAGCATCAACATTGTCCTTGACCGTTGACGTCACACGATGACGGGAAGCTTAGTCGTGTTGACTGGTGTCTATGCAGCCTTCCAAACACCCGAGTAGCCACAGGTTCAGGGTTCAGTTAGTATTTTCCAACCTGAAACGTAAAAAATGGGCTCATCCGGGATTTGAACCCGGGACCTCTCACACCCAAAGCGAGAATCATACCCCTAGACCAACGAGCCAAATAGCTGCTACTAAGAAAATCTTTCTGCAGGTCCTTGCTAAACTGTTGGCACATGTGAGCAAAATGTTACAGTGAAGGATATAATTCTGCAACAATTCTTGGGCTGATGCCTTATCCATTTGGCCACTGGGTCAAAGTGAATAGCCAGCTCTAGCTGATTTTCTTGCTTACACATATGCTAGCAACGAGAGGAAATGCTTTTAGATTGATTTTGCACATTCACAGCTACCCTCTAGCCCTTTCCTGGCAGACTTTGGAAAGCTCTGGAACCTTATCTCATGATCTATGTGCAAGACCTGTGTCCATTTTTCTTATTTTGGACAAGGGCTGATGCCTTATCCATTAGGCCACTGGGCAAAAGTGAATAGCCAGCTCTAGCAGACTTTCTTGCTTATACATATGCTAGCAACGAGAGGAAATGCTTTTAGATTGATTTTGCACATTCACAGCTACCCTCTAGCCCTTTCCTGGCATACTTTGGAAAGCTCTGGAACCTTATCTCATGATCTACGTGCAAGAACTGTGTCCATTTTTCTTATTTTGGACAAGGGCTTGACCGTTGACCCTTGACGTCAAACGATGACTGGAAGCTTAGTCGTGTTGACTGGTGTCTATGCAGCCTTCCAAACACCCGAGTAGCCACAGGTTCAGGGTTCAGTTAGTATTTTCCAATCTGAAACGTAAAATATGGGCTCATCCGGGATTTGAACCCGGGACCTCTCGCACCCTAAGCGAGAATCATACCCCTAGACCAACGAGCCAAATTGCTGCTATTGAGCAAATCCTTCTGCAGGTCCTTGCTAAACTGTTGCCACATGTGATCAAAATGTGACAGTAAAGCATATAATTCTGCAACAATTCTTGGGCTGATGCCTTTGACTTTGGAAAGCTCTGGAACCTTATCTCATGATCTACATGCAAGACCTGTGTCCATTTTTCTTATTTTGGACGAGGGCTGATGCCTTATCCATTTGGCCACTGGGTCAAAGTGAATAGCCAGCTCTAGCTGATTTTCTTGCTTACACATATACTAGCAACGAGAGGAGGTGCTTTTAGATTGATTTTGCACATTCACAGCTACCATCTAGCCCTTTCCTGGCAGACTTTGGAAAGCTCTGGAACCTTATCTCATGATCTACGTGCAAGAACTGTGTCCATTTTTCTTATTTTGGACAAGGGCTGATGCCTTATCCATTAGGCCACTGGGCAAAAGTGAATAGCCAGCTCTAGCTGATTTTCTTGCTTATACATATGCTAGCAACGAGAGGAAATGCTTTTAGATTGATTTTGCACATTCACAGCTACCGTCTAGCCCTTTCCTGGCAGACCTTGGAAAGCTCTGGAACCTTATCTCATGATCTATGTGCAAGACCTGTGTCCATTTTTCTTATTTTGGACAAGGGCTGATGCCTTATCCATTAGGCCACTGGGCAAAAGTGAATAGCCAGCTCTAGCTGATTTTCTTGCTTACACATATGCTAGCAACGAGAGGAAATGCTTTTAGATTGATTTTGCACATTCACAGCTACCCTCTAGCCCTTTCCTGGCAGACTTTGGAAAGCGCTGGAACCTTATCTCATGATCTACGTGCCAGAACTGTGTCCATTTTTCTTATTTTGGACAAAGGCTTGACCGTTGACCCTTGACGTCACACGATGACGGGAAGCTTAGTCGTGTTGACTGGTGTCTATGTATAAGCAGATTTTCTTGCTTATACATATGCTAGCAACGAGAGGAAATGCTTTTAGATTCATTTTGCACATTCACAGCTACCCTCTAGCCCTTTCCTGGCAGACTTTGGAAAGCGCTGGAACCTTATCTCATGATCTACGTGCAAGAACTGTGTCCATTTTTCTTATTTTGGACAAGGGCTGATGCCTTATCCATTAGGCCACTGGGCAAAAGTGAATAGCCAGCTCTAGCTGATTTTCTTGCTTACACATATACTCGCTACTAGAGGAAATGCTTTTAGATTGATTTTGCACATTCACAGCTACCGTCTAGCCCTTTCCTGGCAGACTTTGGAAAGCTCTGGAACCTTATCTCATGATCTACATGCAAGACCTGTGTCCATTTTTCTTATTTTGGACAAGGGCTGATGCCTTATCCATTAGGCCACTGGGCAAAAGTGAATAGCCAGCTCTAGCTGATTTTCTTGCTTACACATATGCTAGCAACGAGAGGAAATGCTTTTAGATTGATTTTGCACATTCACAGCTACCCTCTAGCCCTTTCCTGGCAGACTTTGGAAAGCTCTGGAACCTTATCTCATGATCTACGTGCAAGACCTGTGTCCATTTTTCTTATTTTGGACAAGGGCTGATGCCTTATCCATTAGGCCACTGGGCAAAAGTGAATAGCCAGCTCTAGCTGATTTTCTTGCTTATACATATGCTAGCAACGAGAGGAAATGCTTTTAGATTGATTTTGCACATTCACAGCTACCGTCTAGCCCTTTCCTGGCAGACCTTGGAAAGCTCTGGAACCTTATCTCATGATCTATGTGCAAGACCTGTGTCCATTTTTCTTATTTTGGACAAGGGCTGATGCCTTATCCATTAGGCCACTGGGCAAAAGTGAATAGCCAGCTCTAGCTGATTTTCTTGCTTACACATATGCTAGCAACGAGAGGAAATGCTTTTAGATTGATTTTGCACATTCACAGCTACCCTCTAGCCCTTTCCTGGCAGACTTTGGAAAGCTCTGGAACCTTATCTTATGATCTACGTGCAAGAACTGTGTCCATTTTTCTTATTTTGGACAAGGACTTGACCGTTGACCCTTGACGTCACACGATGACGGGAAGCTTAGTCGTGTTGACTGGTGTCTATGTATAAGCAGATTTTCTTGATTACACATATACTAGCTACTAGAGGAAATGCTTTTAGATTGATTTTGCACATTCACAGCTACCCTCTAGCCCTTTCCTGGCAGACTTTGGAAAGCTCTGGAACCTTATCTCATGATCTATGTGCAAGACCTGTGTCCATTTTTCTTATTTTGGACAAGGGCTGATGCCTTATCCATTAGGCCACTGCGCAAAAGTGAATAGCCAGCTCTAGCTGATTTTCTTGCTTACACATATACTCGCTACTAGAGGAAATGCTTTTAGATTGATTTTGCACATTCACAGCTACCGTCTAGCCCTTTCCTGGCAGACTTTGGAAAGCTCTGGAACCTTATCTCATGATCTACATGCAAGACCTGTGTCCATTTTTCTTATTTTGGACAAGGGCTGATGCCTTATCCATTAGGCCACTGGGCAAAAGTGAATAGCCAGCTCAAGCTGATTTTCTTGCTTACACATATGCTAGCAACGAGAGGAAATGCTTTTAGATTGATTTTGCACATTCACAGCTACCCTCTAGCCCTTTCCTGGCAGACTTTGGAAAGCTCTGGAACCTTATCTCATGATCTACGTGCAAGAACTGTGTCCATTTTTCTTATTTTGGACAAGGGCTTGACCGTTGACCCTTGACGTCACACGATGACGGGAAGCTTAGTCCTGTTGACTGGTGTCTATGTATAAGCAGATTTTCTTGCTTACACATATGCTAGCAACGAGAGGAAATGCTTTTAGATTGATTTTGCACATTCACAGCTACCGTCTAGCCCTTTCCTGGCAGACTTTGGAAAGCTCTGGAACCTTATCTCATGATCTATGTGCAAGACCTGTGTCCATTTTTCTTATTTTGGACGAGGGCTGATGCCTTATCCATTCGGCCACTGGGTCAAAGTGAATAGCCAGCTCTAGTTGATTTTCTTGCTTATACATATGCTAGCAACGAGAGGAAATGCTTTTAGATTGATTTTGCACATTCACAGCTACCCTCTAGCCCTTTCCTGGCAGACTTTGGAAAGCTCTGGAACCTTATCTCATGATCTACGTGCAAGACCTGTGTCCGGGCTTCCTATGATAAACAGATTAGCATCAACAAGCTCCTTATTCAGAGCTTGACTGCTCACATCACATGATTGTCTCGCCAGCAATTGACTAACTATGTTACAAAGCTTGCTTGGTGTGTTTGAGAGTTTGCTAGTTTTCATCGCCAGAGTTGGTATTCCAAGGCAGTAACCAAAGGTAGGCTAAACCTGAATGGGTGAAATCCAATAAAGAGTCTTTTCTGCTCAACAGACTAGCATCAACATTGTCCTTGACCGTTGACGTCACACGATGACGGGAAGCTTAGTCGTGTTGACTGGTGTCTATGCAGCCTTCCAAACAGCCGAGTAGCCACAGGTTCAGGGTTCAGTTAGTATCTTCCAATCTGAAACATAAAAATTGGGCTCATCCGGGATTTGACCGCCCTCCCCCCCCAAACAACAAACACCCCCTCACCCCCACGAGCCAAATAGCTGCTTCTAAGCATACCCTTCTGCAGGTCCTTGCTAAACTGTTGCCACATGTGAGCAAAATGTGGCAGTGAAGGATATAATTCTGCAACAATTCTTGGGCTGATGCCTTATCCATTAGGCCACTGGGCCAACGTCAATAGCCAGCTCTAGCTGATTCTCTTGCTTATACATATGCTAGATACTAGAGGAAATGCTTTTAGATTGATTTTGCACATTCACAGCTACCCTCTAGCCCTTTCCTGGCAGACTTTGGAAAGCTCTGGAACCTTATCTCATGATCTACGTGCAAGACCTGTGTCCATTTTTCTTATTTTGGACAAGGGCTGATGCCTTATCCATTAGGCCACTGGGTCAAAGTGAATAGCCAGCTCTAGCTGATTTTCTTGCTTACACATATACTAGCAACTAGAGGAAATGCTTTTAGATTGATTTTGCACATTCACAGCTACCCTCTAGCCCTTTCCTGGCAGACTTTGGAAAGCTCTGGAACCTTATCTCATGATCTACGTGCAAGACCTGTGTCCATTTTTCCTATTTTGGACAAGGGCTGAAATTGATTCATCCTGGACGATGCATTCTCGGCAAAGGGGCTTCCTATGATAAACAGATTAGCATCAACAAGCTCATTATTCAGAGCTTGACTGCTCACATCACATGATTGTCTCGCCAGCAATTGACTAACTATGTTACAAAGCTTGCTTGGTGTGGTTGAGAGTTTGCTAGTTTTCATCGCCAGAGTTGGTATTCCAAGGCAGTAACCAAAGGTAGGCTAAACCTGAATGGGTGAAATCCAATAAAGAGTCTTTTCTGCTCAACAGACTAGCATCAACATTGTCCTTGACCGTTGACGTCACACGATGACGGGAAGCTTAGTCGTGTTGACTGGTGTCTATGCAGCCTTCCAAACACCCCAGTAGCCACAGGCTCAGGGTTCAATTAGTATTTTCCAATCTGAAACGTAAAAGATGGGCTCATCCGGGATTTGGAACCCGGACCTCTCACACCCAAAGCGTAAATCATACCCTAGACCAACGAGCCAAATAGCTGCTACTAAGAAAATCTTTCTTTAGGTCCTTGCTAAACTGTTGGCACATGTGAGCAAAATGTTACAGTGAAGGGTATAAATCTGCAACAATTCTTGGGCTGATGCCTTATCCATTAGGCCACTGGGCCAAAGTGAATAGCCAGCTCTAGCTGATTTTTTGGAAATGCTTTTAGATTGATTTTGCACATTCACAGCTACCCTCTAGCCCTTTCCTGGCAGACTTTGGAAAGCTCTGGAACCTTATATCATGATCTACGTGCAAGACCTGTGTCCATTTTTCTTATTTTGGACAAGGGCTGATGCCTTATCCATTAGGCCACTGGGTCAAAGTGAATAGCCAGCTCTAGCTGATTTTCTTGCTTACACATATACTAGCAACTAGAGGAAATGCTTTTAGATTGATTTTGCACATTCACAGCTACCGTCTAGCCCTTTCCTGGCAGACCTTGGAAAGCTCTGGAACCTTATCTCATGATCTACGTGCAAGACCTGTGTCCATTTTTCTTATTTTGGACAAGGGCTGATGCCTTATCCATTAGGCCACTGGGCAAAAGTGAATAGCCAGATATAGCTGATTTTCTTGCTTACACATAAACTAGCTACTAGAGGAAATGCTTTTAGATTGATTTTGCACATTCACAGCTACCATCTAGCCCTTTCCTGGCAGACTTTGGAAAGCTCTGGAACCTTATCTCATGATCTACGTGCAAGAACTGTGTCCATTTTTCTTATTTTGGACAAGGGCTTGACCGTTGACCCTTGACGTCACACGATGACGGGAAGCTTAGTCGTGTTGACTGGTGTCTATGTATAAGCAGATTTTCTAGCTTATACATATGCTAGCAACGAGAGGAAATGCTTTTAGATTGATTTTGCACATTCACAGCTACCCTCTAGCCCTTTCCTGGCAGACTTTGGAAAGCTCTGGAACCTTATCTCATGATCTACGTGCAAGAACTGTGTCCATTTTTCTTATTTTGGACAAGGGCTTGACCGTTGCGTCACACGATACCGGAAGCTTAGTTGTGTTGACTGGTGTCTATGCAGCCTTCCAAACACCCGAGTAGCCACAGGTTCAGGGTTCAGTTAGTATTTTCCAATCTGAAACGTAAAAAATGGGCTCATCCGGGATTTGCACCCGGGACCTCTCGCACCCTAAGCGAGAATCATACCCCTAGACCAACGAGCCAAATTGCTGCTATTGAGCAAATCCTTCTGCAGGTCCTTGCTAAACTGTTGCCACATGTGATCAAAATGTAACAGTAAAGCATATAATTCTGCAACAATTCTTGGGCTGATGCCTTATCCATTTGGCCACTGGGTCAAAGTGAATAGAAAGCTCTAGCTGATTTTCTTGCTTACACATATGCTAACAATGAGAGGAATTGCTTTTAGATTCATTTTGCACATTCACAGCACCCTCTAGCCCTTTCCTGGCAGACTTTGGAAAGCTCTGGAACCTTATCTCATGATCTACGTGCAAGACCTGTGTCCATTTTTCTTATTTTGGACAAGGTCTGATGCCTTATCCGTTAGGCCACTGGGCAAAAGCGAATAGATAGCTCTAGCTGATTTTCTTGCTTACACATATACTTGCTACTAGAGGAAATGCTTTTAGATTGATTTTGCACATTCACAGCTACCGTCTAGCCCTTTCCTGGCAGACTTTGGAAAACTCTGGAACCTTATCTCATGATCTACGTGCAAGACCGGTGTCCATTTTTCTTTTTTGGACAAGGGCTGATGCCTTATCCATTTGGCCACAGGGGCAAAGTGAATAGCCAGCTCTAGCTGATTTTCTTGCTTACACATATGCTAGCAACGAGAGGAAATGCTTTTAGATTGATTTTGCACATTCACAGCTACCGTCTAACCCTTTCCTGGCAGACCTTGGAAAGCTCTGGAACATTATCTCATGATCTATGTGCAAGACCTGTTGTCACATGTGAGCAAAATGTTACAGTGAAGGATATAATTCTTGCAACAATTTGGGCTGATGCCTTATCCATTTGGCCACTGGGTCAAAGTGAATAGCCAGCTCTAGCTGATTTTCTTGCTTATACATAGGCTAGCAACGAGAGGAAATGCTTTTAGATTGATTTTGCACATTCACAGCTACCCTCTAGCCCTTTCCTGGCAGACTTTGGAAAGCTCTGGAACCTTATCTCATGATCTACGTGCCAGAACTGTGTCCATTTTTCTTATTTTGGACAAAGGCTTGACCGTTGACCCTTGACGTCACACGATGACGGGAAGCTTAGTCGTGTTGACTGGTGTCTATGTATAAGCAGATTTTCTTGCTTATACATATGCTAGCAACGAGAGGAAATGCTTTTAGATTCATTTTGCACATTCACAGCTACCCTCTAGCCCTTTCCTGGCAGACTTTGGAAAGCGCTGGAACCTTATCTCATGATCTACATGTGCAAGAATGTGTCCATTTTTCTTATTTTGGACAAGGGCTGATGCCTTATCCATTAGCCGCGGGGCACAAAGTGAATAGCCAGCTCTAGCTGATTTTCCTGCTTACACATATACTCGCTACTAGAGGAAATGCTTTAGGATTGATTTTGCACATACACCGCTACCGTCTAGCCCTTTCCTGGCAGACTTTGGAAAGCTCTGGAACCTTATCTCATGATCTACATGCAAGACCTGTGTCCTTTTTCTTATTTTGGACAAGGGCTGATGCGTTATCCATTAGGCCACTGGGCAAAGTGAATAGCCAGCCTCAAGCTGAATTTTCTTGCTTACACATATGCTAGCAACGAGAGGAAATGCTTTTAGATTCATTTTGCACATTCACAGCTACCGTCTAGCCCTTTCCTGGCAGACTTTGGAAAGCTCTGGAACCTTATCTCATGATCTACGTGCAAGACCTGTGTCCATTTTTCTTATTTTGGACAAGGGCTGATGCCTTATCCATTAGGCCACTGGGCAAAAGTGAATAGCCAGCTCTAGCTGATTTTCTTGCTTATACATATGCTAGCAACGAGAGGAAATGCTTTTAGATTGATTTTGCACATTCACAGCTACCGTCTAGCCCTTTCCTGGCAGACCTTGGAAAGCTCTGGAACCTTATCTCATGATCTATGTGCAAGACCTGTGTCCATTTTTCTTATTTTGGACAAGGGCTGATGCCTTATCCATTAGGCCACTGGGCAAAAGTGAATAGCCAGCTCTAGCTGATTTTCTTGCTTACACATATGCTAGCAACGAGAGGAAATGCTTTTAGATTGATTTTGCACATTCACGCCACCCTCTAGCCCTTTCCTGGCAGACTTTGGAAAGCTCTGGAACCTTATCTTATGATCCACGTGCAAGAACTGTGTCCATTTTTCTTATTTTGGACAAGGACTTGACCATTGACCCTTGACGTCACACGATGACGGGAAGCTTAGTCGTGTTGACTGGTGTCTATGTATAAGCAGATTTTCTTGATTACACATATACTAGCTACTAGAGGAAATGCTTTTAGATTGATTTTGCACATTCACAGCTACCCTCTAGCCCTTTCCTGGCAGACTTTGGAAAGCTCTGGAACCTTATCTCATGATCTATGTGCAAGACCTGTGTCCATTTTTCTTATTTTGGACAAGGGCTGATGCCTTATCCATTAGGCCACTGCGCAAAAGTGAATAGCCAGCTCTAGCTGATTTTCTTGCTTACACATATACGCTACTAGAGGAAATGCTTTTAGATTGATTTTGCACATTCACAGCTACCGTCGCCCCTTTCCTGGCAGACTTTGGAAAGCTCTCGAAACCTTATCTCATGATCTACCCGTGTGCATCTATTTTTTCTTATTTTGGACAAGGGCTGATGCCTTATCCATTAGGCCACTGGGCAGAAGTGAATAGCCAGCTCAAGCTGATTTTCTTGCTTACACATATGCTAGCAACGAGAGGAAATGCTTTTAGATTGATTTTGCACATTCACAGCTACCCTCTAGCCCTTTCCTGGCAGACTTTGGAAAGCTCTGGAACCTTATCTCATGATCTACGTGCAAGAACTGTGTCCATTTTTCTTATTTTGGACAAGGGCTTGACCGTTACCCTTGACGTCACCGATGACGGGAAGCTTAGTCCTGTTGACTGGTGTCTATGTATAAGCTGATTTTCTTGCTTACACATATATGCTAGCAACGTAGAGGAAATGCTTTTAGATTGATTTTGCACATTCACAGCTACCGTCTAGCCCTTTCCTGGCAGACTTTGGAAAGCTCTGGAACCTTATCTCATGATCTATGTGCAAGACCTGTGTCCATTTTTTCTTATTTTGGACGAGGGCTGATGCCTTATCCATTCGGCCACTGGGTCAAAGTGAATAGCCAGCTCTAGTTGATTTTCTTGCTTATACATATGCTAGCAACGAGAGGAAATGCTTTTAGATTGATTTTGCACATTCACAGCTACCCTCTAGCCCTTTCCTGGCAGACTTTGGAAAGCTCTGGAACCTTATCTCATGATCGCGCAACGACCTGTGTCCAGTTTTCTATTTTGGACAAGGGCTGAAATTGATTCATCCTGGACGCATGCATTCTCGGCAAAGGGGCTTCCTATGATAAACAGATTAGCATCAACAAGCTCCTTATTCAGAGCTTGACTGCTCACATCACATGATTGTCTCGCCAGCAATTGACTAACTATGTTACAAAGCTTGCTTGGTGTGTTTGAGAGTTTGCTAGTTTTCATCGCCAGAGTTGGTATTCCAAGGCAGTAACCAAAGGTAGGCTAAACCTGAATGGGTGAAATCCAATAAAGAGTCTTTTCTGCTCAACAGACTAGCATCAACATTGTCCTTGACCGTTGACGTCACACGATGACGGGAAGCTTAGTCGTGTTGACTGGTGTCTATGCAGCCTTCCAAACAGCCGAGTAGCCACAGGTTCAGGGTTCAGTTAGTATCTTCCAATCTGAAACATAAAAATTGGGCTCATCCGGGATTTGAGCCAAATAGCTGCTTCTAAGCATACCCTTCTGCAGGTCCTTGCTAAACTGTTGCCACATGTGAGCAAAATGTGGCAGTGAAGGATATAATTCTGCAACAATTCTTGGGCTGATGCCTTATCCATTAGGCCACTGGGCCAACGTCAATAGCCAGCTCTAGCTGATTCTCTTGCTTATACATATGCTAGATACTAGAGGAAATGCTTTTAGATTGATTTTGCACATTCACAGCTACCCTCTAGCCCTTTCCTGGCAGACTTTGTGAAAGCTCTGGAACCTTATCTCATGATCTACGTGCAAGACCTGTGTCCATTTTTTCTTATTTTGGACAAGGGCTGATGCCTTATCCATTAGGCCACTGGGTCAAAGTGAATAGCCAGCTCTAGCTGATTTTCTTGCTTACACACATACTAGCAACTAGAGGAAATGCTTTTAGATTGATTTTGCACATTCACAGCTACCCTCTAGCCCTTTCCTGGCAGACTTTGGAAAGCTCTGGAACCTTATCTCATGATCTACGTGCAAGACCTGTGTCCATTTTTCCTATTTTGGACAAGGGCTGAAATTGATTCATCCTGACGATGCATTCTCGGCAAAGGGGCCTTGCTAGATAAACAGATTAGCATCAACAAGCTCATTATTCAGAGCTTGACTGCTCACATCACATGATTGTCTCGCCAGCAATTGACTAACTATGTTACAAAGCTTGCTTGGTGTGGTTGAGAGTTTGCTAGTTTTCATCGCCAGAGTTGGTATTCCAAGGCAGTAACCAAAGGTAGGCTAAACCTGAATGGGTGAAATCCCAAAGAAGTCTTTTCTGCTCAACAGACTAGCATCAACATTGTCCTTGACCGTTGACGTCACACGATGACGGGAAGCTTAGTCGTGTTGACTGGTGTCTATGCAGCCTTCCAAACACCCCAGTAGCCACAGGCTCAGGGTTCAATTAGTATTTTCCAATCTGAAACATAAAAGATGGGCTCATCCGGGATTTGAACCCGGGACCTCTCACACCCAAAGCTAGAATCATTCCCTTAGACCAACGAGCCAAATAGCTGCTAACAAGAAAATCTTTCTACAGGTCCTTGCTAAACTGTTGGCACATGTGAGCAAAATGTTACAGTGAAGGATATAAATCTGCAACAATTCTTGGGCTGATGCCTTATCCATTAGGCCACTGGGGCAAAGTGAATAGCCAGCTCTAGCTGATTTTTCCCCGCCGGAAATGCTTTTAGATTCATTTTGCACATTCACAGCTACCCTCTAGCCCTTTCCTGGCAGACTTTGGAAAGCTCTGGAACCTTATCTCATGATCTACGTGCAAGTCCTGTGTCCATTTTTCTTATTTTGGACAAGGGCTGATGCCTTATCCATTAGGCCACTGGCTCAAAGTGAATAGCCAGCTCTAGCTGATTTTCTTGCTTACACATATACTAGCAACTAGAGGAAATGCTTTTAGATTGATTTTGCACATTCACAGCTACCGTTCTGCCCTTTCCTGGCAAGAGCTTGGAAAGCTCTGGAACCTTATCTCATGATCTACGCGAAGACCTGTGTCCATTTTTCTTATTTTGGACAAGGGCTGATGCCTTATCCATTAGGCCACTGGGCAAAAGTGAATAGCCAGATATAGCTGATTTTCGCTTACACATATAAACCTAGCTACTAGAGGAAATGCTTTTAGATTGATTTTGCACATTCACAGCTACCATCTGGCCCTTTCCTGGCAGACTTTGGAAAGCTCTGGAACCTTATCTCATGATCTACGTGCAAGAACTGTGTCCATTTTTCTTATTTTGGACAAGGGCTTGACCGTACTTTGACGTCACACGCCATGACGGGAAGCTTAGTCGTGTTGACTGGTGTCTATGTATAAGCAGATTTTCTAGCTTATACATATGCTAGCAACGAGAGGAAATGCTTTTAGATTGATTTTGCACATTCACAGCTACCCTCTAGCCCTTTCCTGGCAGACTTTGGAAAGCTCTGGAACCTTATCTCATGATCTACGTGCAAGAACTGTGTCCATTTTTCTTATTTTGGACAAGGGCTTGACCGTTGTCGTCACACGATGACGGGAAGCTTAGTTGTGTTGACTGGTGTCTATGCAGCCTTCCAAACACCCGAGTAGCCACAGGTTCAGGGTTCAGTTAGTATTTTCCAATCTGAAACGTAAAAAGGGGCTCATCCGGATTTGCACCGGGACCTCACGCCCTAAGCGGAATCATACCCCTAGACCAACGAGCCAATTACTGCTATTGGCAAATCCTTCTGCAGGTCCTTGCTAAACTGTTGCCACATGTGATCAAAATGTAACAGTAAAGCATATAATTCTGCAACAATTCTTGGGCTGATGCCTTATCCATTTGGCCACTGGGTCAAAGTGAATAGCAAGCTCTAGCTGATTTTCTTGCTTACACATATGCTAACAATGAGAGGAATTGCTTTTAGATTCATTTTGCACATTCACAGCACCCTCTAGCCCTTTCCTGGCAGACTTTGGAAAGCTCTGGAACCTTATCTCATGATCTACGTGCAAGACCTGTGTCCATTTTTCTTATTTTGGACAAGGTCTGATGCCTTATCCGTTAGGCCACTGGGCAAAAGCGAATAGATAGCTCTAGCTGATTTTCTTGCTTACACATATACTTGCTACTAGAGGAAATGCTTTTAGATTGATTTTGCACATTCACAGCTACCGTCTAGCCCTTTCCTGGCAGACTTTGGAAAACTCTGGAACCTTATCTCATGATCTACATGCAAGACCTGTGTCCATTTTTCTTATTTTGGACGAGGGCTGATGCCTTATCCATTTGGCCACAGGGGCAAAGTGAATAGCCAGCTCTAGCTGATTTTCTTGCTTACACATATGCTAGCAACGAGAGGAAATGCTTTTAGATTGATTTTGCACATTCACAGCTACCGTCTAACCCTTTCCTGGCAGACCTTGGAAAGCTCTGGAACATTATCTCATGAACTATGTGCAAGACCTGTTGGCACATGTGAGCAAAATGTTACAGTGAAGGATATAATTCTGCAACAATTCTTGGGCTGATGCCTTATCCATTTGGCCACTGGGTCAAAGTGAATAGCCAGCTCTAGCTGATTTTCTTGCTTATACATAGGCTAGCAACGAGGGAAATGCTTTTAGATTGATTTTGCATATATTCACAGCTACCGTCTAGCCCTTTCCTGGCAGACCTTGGAAAGCTCTGGAAACTTATCTCATGATCTACGTGCAAGACCTGTGTCCATTTTTCTTATTTTGGACAAGAGCTGATGCCTTATCCATTAGGCCACTGGGCCAAAGTGAATAGCCAGCTCTAGCTGATTTTCTTGATTACACATATGCTAGCAACGAGAGGAAATGCTTTTAGATTGATTTTGCACATTCACAGCTACCGTCTAGCCCTTTCCTGGCAGACTTTGGAAAGCTCTGGAACCTTATCTCATGATTTACATGCAAGACCTGTGTCCATTTTTCTTATTTTGGACAAGGGCTGATGCCTTATCCATTAGGCCACTGGGTCAAAGTGAATAGCCAGCTCTAGCTGATTTTCTTGCTTACACATATGCTAGCAACGAGAGGAAATGCTTTTAGATTGATTTTGCACATTCACAGCTACCCTCTAGCCCTTTCCTGGCAGACTTTGGAAAGCTCTGGAACCTTATCTCATGATCTACGTGCAAGACCTGTGTCCATTTTTCCTATTTTGGACAAGGGCTGAAATTGTGAAAACCGTGAATAGCCAGCTCTAGCTGATTTTCTTGCTTATACATAGGCTAGCAACGAGAGGAAATGCTTTTAGATTGATTTTGCATATATTCACAGCTACCGTCTTTGCATATATTCACAGCCCCTTTCCTGGCAGACCTTGGAAAGCTCTGGAACCTTATCTCATGATCTATGTGCAAGACCTGTGTCCATTTTTCTTATTTTTGACAAGGGCTGATGCCCTATCCGTCAGGCCACTGGGCAAAAGTGAATAGCCAGCTCTAGCTGATTTTCTTGCTTACACATATGCTAGCAACGAGAGGAAATGCTTTTAGATTGATTTTGCACATTCACAGCTACCCTCTAGCCCTTTCCTGGCAGACTTTGGAAAGCTCTGGAACCTTATCTTATGATCTACGTGCAAGAACTGTGTCCATTTTTCTTATTTTGGACAAGGGCTTGACCGTTGACCCTTGACGTCACACGATGACGGGAAGCTTAGTCGTGTTGACTGGTGTCTATGTATAAGCAGATTTTCTTGATTACACATATACTAGCTACTAGAGGAAATGCTTTTAGATTGATTTTGCACATTCACAGCTACCCTCTAGCCCTTTCCTGGCAGACTTTGGAAAGCTCTGGAACCTTATCTCATGATCTATGTGCAAGACCTGTGTCCATTTTTCTTATTTTGGACAAGGGCTGATGCCTTATCCATTAGGCCACTGGGCAAAAGTGAATAGCCAGCTCTAGCTGATTTTCTTGCTTACACATATACTCGCTACTAGAGGAAATGCTTTTAGATTGATTTTGCACATTCACAGCTACCGTCTAGCCCTTTCCTGGCAGACTTTGGAAAGCTCTGGAACCTTATCTCATGATCTACATGCAAGACCTGTGTCCATTTTTCTTATTTTGGACAAGGGCTGATGCCTTATCCATTAGGGGCCAGCGGCAAAGTGAATAGCCAGCTCTAGCTGATTTTCTTGCTTACACATATGCTAGCAACGAGAGGAAATGCTTTTAGATTGATTTTGCACATTCACAGCTACCCTCTAGCCCTTTCCTGGCAGACTTTGGAAAGCTCTGGAACCTTATCTCATGATCTACGTGCAAGAACTGTGTCCATTTTTCTTATTTTGGACAAGGGCTTGACCGTTGACCCTTGACGTCACACGATGACGGGAAGCTTAGTCGTGTTGACTGGTGTCTATGTATAAGCAGATTTTCTTGCTTACACATATGGCTACAACGAGAGGAAATGCTTTTAGATTGATTTTGCACATTCACAGCTACCCTCTAGCCCTTTCCTGGCAGACTTTGGAAAGCTCTGGAACCTTATCTCATGATCTACGTGCAAGAACTGTGTCCATTTTTCTTATTTTGGACAAGGGCTTGACCGTTGACCCTTGACGTCACACGATGACGGGAAGCTTAGTCGTGTTGACTGGTGTCTATGTATAAGCAGATTTTCTTGCTTACACATATGCTAGCAACGAGAGGAAATGCTTTTAGATTGATTTTGCACATTCACAGCTACCGTCTAGCCCTTTCCTGGCAGACTTTGGAAAGCTCTGGAACCTTATCTCATGATCTACGTGCAAGACCTGTGTCCATTTTTCTTATTTTGGACGAGGGCTGATGCCTTATCCATTCGGCCACTGGGTCAAAGTGAATAGCCAGCTCTAGCTGATTTTCTTGCTTACACATATGCTAGCAACGAGAGGAAATGCTTTTAGATTGATTTTGCACATTCACAGCTACCCTCTAGCCCTTTCCTGGCAGACTTTGGAAAGCTCTGGAACCTTATCTCATGATCTACGTGCAAGACCTGTGTCCATTTTTCTTATTTTGGACAAGGGCTGATGCCTTATCCATTAGGCCACTGGGCAAAAGTGAATAGCCAGCTCTAGCTGATTTTCTTGCTTACACATATGCTAGCAACGAGAGGAAATGCTTTTAGATTGATTTTGCACATTCACAGCTACCGTCTAGCCCTTTCCTGGCAGACCTTGGAAAGCTCTGGAACCTTATCTCATGATCTATGTGCAAGACCTGTGTCCATTTTTCTTATTTTGGACAAGGGCTGATGCCTTATCCATTAGGCCACTGGGCAAAAGTGAATAGCCAGCTCTAGCTGATTTTCTTGCTTACACATATGCTAGCAACGAGAGGAAATGCTTTTAGATTGATTTTGCACATTCACAGCTACCCTCTAGCCCTTTCCTGGCAGACTTTGGAAAGCTCTGGAACCTTATCTCATGATCTACGTGCAAGACCTGTGTCCATTTTTCCTATTTTGGACAAGGGCTGAAATTGATTCATCCTGGACGATGCATTCTCGGCAAAGGGGCTTCCTATGATAAACAGATTAGCATCAACAAGCTCCTTATTCAGAGCTTGACTGCTCACATCACATGATTGTCTCGCCAGCAATTGACTAACTATGTTACAAAGCTTGCTTGGTGTGGTTGAGAGTTTGCTAGTTTTCATCGCCAGAGTTGGTATTCCAAGGCAGTAACCAAAGGTAGGCTAAACCTGAATGGGTGAAATCCAATAAAGAGTCTTTTCTGCTCAACAGACTAGCATCAACATTGTCCTTGACCGTTGACGTCCACGGATGACGAGGAAGCTTAGTCGTGTTGACTGGTGTCTATGCAGCCTTCCAAACACCCCAGTAGCCACAGGCTCAGGGTTCAATTAGTATTTTCCAATCTGAAACGTAAAAGATGGGCTCATCGGAATCCGGAACCGAACCGGACCCACACCCAAAAGCGAGAATCATACCCCTAGACCAACGAGCCAAATAGCTGCTACTAAGAAAATCTTTCTGCAGGTCCTTGCTAAACTGTTGGCACATGTGAGCAAAATGTTACAGTGAAGGATATAATTCTGCAACAATTCTTGGGCTGATGCCTTATCCATTTGGCCACTGGGTCAAAGTGAATAGCCAGCTCTAGCTGATTTTCTTGCTTACACATATGCTAGCAACGAGAGGAAATGCTTTTAGATTGATTTTGCACATTCACAGCTACCCTCTAGCCCTTTCCTGGCAGACTTTGGAAAGCTCTGGAACCTTATCTCATGATCTATGTGCAAGACCTGTGTTCATTTTTCTTATTTTGGACAAGGGCTGATGCCTTATCCATTTGGCCACTGGGTCAAAGTGAATAGCCAGCTCTAGCTGATTTTCTTGCTTACACATATGCTAGCAACGAGAGGAAATGCTTTTAGATTCATTTTGCACATTCACAGCTACCCTCTAGCCCTTTCCTGGCAGACTTTGGAAAGCTCTGGAACCTTTTATCATGATGTATGTGCAAGACCTGTGTCCATTTTTCTTATTTTGGACAAGAGCTGATGCCTTATCCATTAGGCCACGAGGCCAAAGTGAATAGCCAGCTCTAGCTGATTTTCTTGCTTACACATATACTAGCTACTAGAGGAAATGCTTTTAGATTGATTTTGCACATTCACAGCTACCGTCTAGCCCTTTCCTGGCAGACTTTGGAAAGCTCTGGAACCTTATCTCATGATCTACGTGCAAGACCTGTGTCCATTTTTCTTATTTTGGACAAGGGCTGATGCCTTATCCATTAGGCCACTGGGCAAAAGTGAATAGCCAGCTCTAGCTGATTTTCTTTGTAACCCCTATAGAAAATATATCAAAAATATGTCTAAGAAAATAGCTATGACGTGTAATCAATATGTATAAGTCACTTCTGGATATGTTAATGAAGTGTATTCAATATGTAACCTACATTTAGAAGTATTACTTAAAGCATATTCAAATATCTGTATAATCCATAGTTGGAAGCATAATCTAAACTCATTGAACGATGGTTGGTCAAGTTTTATTCTGAGTGTGGGTTGAGTAGAAGAATTCTGTGCCTTACTGAACAGTAGGCCTAATTGCTTTCTGAGGCAAATCTAAAGCTATAGGACACTTCCAACATGTGTGTTCTCCTAGGTGGGTAAAGTAAGAGCCTTTGTTTGTCTAAACTCAGCTTCACTTCTAGGTGTGTAAATTAGGTGCTATGGGGATGTCTAAAGCAGATTCACTCTGTAGAAGTAAATTAAGAGCTTGTGTTTGTCTAAACGCAACTTCACTTTGTGGCAGTAAATTAGACACATTCCAGAGTTGGGTTTCTGAAATGGGCCCCCCCTTGTGCTTGCAAATCAGTAACATAAAAAGAGATAAGAGTTCAAGGGAAGGGTACCAATATGAGGCTATGGGATGAATTATGTGACATGATGGTGAACCCAGTTCTGGTAAGAACTTTGAAGAACATACAACTGGCTGCGCATGCGCCACAATGGTGGGGTATCATATAGATATGAATAATTAGTTAAGGCATGGGAGATTGGTCGGTTCTAAAAAGAAACGGTGAATGCCACACCTAGGAATTATGTTTACTGTTTTTGGGAAGTATATAAAGACATGTTCATGTATGTACAAATTGAACTCTCTGCAGACAGTCACCTTTGTTGGTTTCCAATAAAGTTTATTACTTTTGACATCTACTAAACTCTCTGTCTTAGAAGTTTCTTGACTTAGACTAGAAAGGTTGATTTTATCCACAACACCCCTTCCTGGCGCCGGAAGTGTAATATTAGAGAAGGTTACTACAGTAAATGGTTTTAATGAACAGGATCCTGAGTATTTAGCAGTTGATGGTGAATTTGGCTAACCTCTATTTACCAGTCGATGATGTTATACAGGCAGAACTGTATGGAAATGATTTAATCCCTAATAGCGCGGTGCCTCCACTGAAGAATTTCCCCACTCACACACTATGAGCGATATTGTTATTCCCCAGAAACAAATATTGAATATAACTAGACCAAATATATATGAACCTAATTAAATAAAAAAAGACAAGTCCAGTAAAGCCAGGTAGTATGTATAACAAAAATAACCACATTTATTATGCTAAACAAAAAAACTTCAAACTGTATACATATATTAGAAACAAAATTTAGACCAGTAACTCACACACTCCTTTCTAATTATTAAACACCAGGAACAGTACAGTTTGGATTTTACCACTTAAACCCTTTTTTAACTGTTCAGAACCTTCACCAAGCACTTGTTTTTTTTCCTGTTGGGGCCCGTGAGTTGGTGCACATACAAACAAAAATCCTCCTTGGTTCCTTTAATGAACGCTACCAAAACCTCTCTGTTACTCACGCCTCTGGAACAGAAGAATTAGCCACTGTGGTCACGAGCTGAGAGAATGAATCCACGGCACGCAAGGTTCCAGGAGGTTAATTCAGCGACGCAGGTTCAGCGATGGAGTTCCTCCTTAAACAGCGTAGTAGCTACCATGCCACCTAGCACAGTTCAGCACAGTTCTCCACAGTACTCGTCCTTCAGTTTCACAGCGACACTGCGACTGGCGGTTACAGATGTCCGTCCCTCACGAAGACATTAGTTTAACGTCCACGAGTTACAGATTGTACTTAGCTTTGTTTTTCCCAAGCTAGTGCAAAACAAACAAACGCAGCTAAGCTAGCACTTCACCTTACAGTTCACAAATTTACCGAGCGGATAGTTGCTCTCCTTTCGCTGAATAAAATGATATTTGTGCCACTACTTTAATAGAAGTTTAGTCTACAAACATCACCTCTGCGTTAAAACTCGGTTCTCTTTTTTTCTTTTCCCCCGCTCTCCTCCCGCGTGTTTCTCCCTCTCCTCTTCGCTACCTCTCCCCCTCCTTTCCTTTTTTTCCTCTTTTCCCCTCCCCAACAAAGGTGACCTCTGATTGGCTAGGAGTTTAATTAAACAGGCAACCCATTGGCTTGAACTACTCCAATGGAAACAAATTGCAACGTATTCAAAAACAAAGGACCATGGGAAATGTAGTCTCAACTGAATCCACCCAAAAATGCAGCAAGCACACCATTTATTCAACTACATCTTTGGGAGGTGCCTACATCTTGCTTACACATATGCTAGCAACGAGAGGAAATGCTTTTAGATTGATTTTGCACATTCACAGCTACCCTCTAGCCCTTTCCTGGCAGACTTTGGAAAGCTCTGGAACCTTATCTCATGACCTACGTGCAAGACCTGTGTCCATTTTTCTTATTTTGGACAAGGGCTGATGCCTTATCCATTAGTCCACTAACTATGTTACAAAGCTTGCTTGGTGTGGTTGAGAGTTTGCTAGTTTTCATCGCCAGAGTTGGTATTCCAAGGCAGACTTTGGAAAGCTCTGGAACCTTATCTCATGATCTATGTGCAAGACCTGTGTCCATTTTTCTTATTTTGGACAAGGGCTGATGCCTTATCTATTAGGCCACTGGGCAAAAGTGAATAGCCAGCTCTAGCTGATGCCTTATCCATTTGGCCACTGGGTCAAAGTGAATAGCCAGCTCTAGCTGATTTTCTTGCTTACACATATGCTAGCAACGAGAGGAAATGCTTTTAGATTCATTTTGCACATTCACAGCTACCGTCTAGCCCTTTCCTGGCAGACTTTGAAAGCTCTGGAACCTTATCTCATGATCTACGTGCAAGAACTGTGTTCACAGGTACACTCTAGCCCTTTCCTGGCAGACTTTGGAAAGCTCTGGAACCTTATCTCATGATCTACGTGCAAGACCTGTGTCCATTTATTCTTATTTTGGACAAGGGCTGATGCCTTATCCATTAATCCACTAGGCCAACGTCAATAGCCAGCTCTAGTTGATTTTCTTGCTTACACATATGCTAGCAACGAGGAAATGCTTTTAGATTGAATTTGCACATTCACAGCTACCCTCTAGCCCTTTCCTGGCAGACTTTGGAAAGCTCTGGAACCTTATCTCATGATCTACATGCAAGACCTGTGTCCATTTTTCTTATTTTGGACGAGGGCTGATGCCTTATCCATTTGGCCACTGGGTCAAAGTGAATAGCCAGCTCTTGCTGATTTTCTTGCTTACACATATGCTAGCAACGAGAGGAAATGCTTTTAGATTGATTTTGCACATTCACAGCTACCGTCTAGCTCACTTTCCTGTCAACCTTATCTTTATATCCGTGCAAGACCTGTGTCCTTTTTCCTATTTTTGGACAAGGGCTGAAATTGATTCATCCTGACGATCCATTCTCGGCAAAGGGGCTTCCTATGATAAACAGATTAGCATCAACAAGCTCCTTATTCAGAGCTTGACTGCTCACATCACATGATTGTCTCGCCAGCAATTGACTAACTATGTTACAAAGCTTGCTTGGTGTGGTTGAGAGTTTGCTAGTTTTCATCGCCAGAGTTGGTATTCCAAGGCAGTAACCAAAGGTAGGCTAAACCTGAATGGGTGAAATCCAATAAAGAGTCTTTTCTGCTCAACAGACTAGCATCAACATTGTCCTTGACCGTTGACGTCACACGATGATGGGAAGCTTAGTCGTGTTGATTGGTGTCTATGCAGACTTCCAAACACCCCAGTAGCCACAGGCTCAGGGTTCAATTAGTATTTTCCAATCTGAAACGTAAAAGGTGGGCTCATCCGGGATTTGAACCCGGGACCTCTCACACCCAAAGCGAGAATCATACCCCTAGACCAACGAGCCAAATAGCTGCTACTAAGAAATCTTTTTACAGGTCCTTGCTAAACTGTTGGCACATGTGAGCAAAATGTTACAGTGAAGGATATAATTCTGCAACAATTCTTGGGCTGATGCCTTATCCATTAGGCCACTGGGCCAAAGTGAATAGCCAGCTCTAGCTGATTTTCTTGCTTACACATATACTAGCCACTAGAGGAAATGCTTTTAGATTGATTTTGCACATTCACAGCTACCCTCTAGCCCTTTCCTGGCAGACTTTGGAAAGCTCTGGAACCTTAACTCATGATCTATGTGCAAGACCTGTGTCCATTTTTCTTATTTTGGACAAGGGCTGATGCCTTATCCATTAGGCCACTGGGTCAAAGTGAATAGCCAGCTCTAGCTGATTTTCTTGCTTACACATATACTAGCAACGAGAGGAAATGCTTTTAGATTGATTTTGCACATTCACAGCTACCGTCTAGCCCTTTCCTGGCAGACCTTGGAAAGCTCTGGAACCTTATCTCATGATCTATGTGCAAGACCTGTGTCCATTTTTCTTATTTTGGACAAGGGCTGATGCCTTATCCATTAGGCCACTGGGCAAAAGTGAATAGCCAGCTCTAGCTGATTTTCTTGCTTACACATATGCTAGCAACGAGAGGAAATGCTTTTAGATTGATTTTGCACATTCACAGCTACCCTCTAGCCCTTTCCTGGCAGACTTTGGAAAGCTCTGGAACCTTATCTCATGATCTACGTGCAAGACCTGTGTCCATTTTTCTTATTTTGGACAAGGGCTGATGCCTTATCCATTAGGCCACTGGGCCAACGTGAATAGCCAGCTCTAGCTGATTTTCTTGCTTACACATATGCTAGCAACGAGAGGAAATGCTTTTAGATTGATTTTGCACATTCACAGCTACCGTGTAGCCCGTTCCTGGCAGACTTTGGAAAGCTCTGGAACCTTATCTCATGATCTACGTGCAAGACCTGTGTCCATTTTTCCTATTTTGGACGAGGGCTGAAAGTGATTCATCCTGGACGGTGCATTCTCGGCAAAGGGGCTTCCTATGATAAACAGATTAGCATCAACAAGCTCCTTATTCAGAGCTTGACTGCTCACATCACATGATTGTCTCGCCAGCATTTGACTAACTATATTACAAAGCTTGCTTGGTGTGGTTGAGAGTTTGCTAGTTTTCATCGCCAGAGTTGGTATTCCAAGGCAGTAACCAAAGGTAGGCTAAACCTGAATGGGTGAAATCCAATAAAGAGGCTTTTCTGCTCAACAGACTAGCATCAACATCGTCCTTGACCGTTGACGTCACACGATGACGGGAAGCTTAGTCGTGTTGACTGGTGTCTATGCAGCCTTCCAAACAGCCGAGTAGCCACAGGTTCAGGGTTCAGTTAGTATTTTCCAATCTGAAACATAAAAAATGGGCTCATCCGGGATTTGAACCCGGGACCTCTCGCACCCGAAGCGAGAATCATACCTCTAGACCAACGAGCCAAATAGCTGCTTCTAAGCAAACCCTTCTGCAGGTCCTTGCTAAACTGTTGCCACATGTGAGCAAAATGTGACAGTGAAGGATCTAATTCTGCAACAATTCTTGGGCTGATGCCTTATCCATTAGGCCACTGGGCCAACGTCAATAGCCAGCTCTAGCTGATTCTCTTGCTTATACATATGCTAGATACTAGAGGAAATGCTTTTAGATTGATTTTGCACATTCACAGCTACCCTCTAGCCCTTTCCTGGCAGACTTTGGAAAGCTCTGGAACCTTATCTCATGATCTACGTGCAAGACCTGTGTCCATTTTTCTTATTTTGGACAAGGGCTGATGCCTTATCCATTAGTCCACTGGGCAAAAGTGAATAGCCAGCTCTAGCTGATTTTCTTGCTTACACATATGCTAGCAACGAGAGGAAATGCTTTTAGATTGATTTTGCACATTCAAAGCTACCCTCTAGCCGTTTCCTGGCAGACTTTGGAAAGCTCTGGAAACTTATCTCATGATCTACGTGCAAGACCTGTGTCCATTTTTCTTATTTTGGCCGTGGGCTGATGCCTTATCCATTAGGCCACTGGGCCAACGTGAATAGCCAGCTCTAGCTGATTTTCTTGCTTACACATATGCTAGCAACGAGAGGAAATGCTTTTAGATTGATTTTGCACATTCACAGCTATGTACACACATTCATGTAGCCCGTTCCTGGCAGACTTTGGAAAGCTCTGGAACCTTATCTCATGATCTACGTGCAAGACCTGTGTCCATTTTTCCTATTTTGGACGAGGGCTGAAATTGATTCATCCTGGACGATGCATTCTCGGCAAAGGGGCTTCCTATGATAAACAGATTAGCATCAACAAGCTCCTTATTCAGAGCTTGACTGCTCACATCACATGATTGTCTCGCCAGCAATTGACTAACTATATTACAAAGCTTGCTTGGTGTGGTTGAGAGTTTGCTAGTTTTCATCGCCAGAGTTGGTATTCCAAGGCAGTAACCAAAGGTAGGCTAAACCTGAATGGGTGAAATCCAATAAAGAGGCTTTTCTGCTCAACAGAAAAGCCTGGCAGACTTTGGACAGCTCTGGAACCTTATCTCATGATCTATGTGCAAGACCTGTGTCCATTTTTCTTATTTTGGACAAGGGCTTGACCGTTGACGGAAGCTTAGTCGTGTTGATTGGTGTCTATGCAGCCTTCCAAACACCGAGTAGCCACAGGTTCAGGGTTCAGTTAGTATTTTCCAATCTGAAATGTAAAAATGGGCTCATCCAGGATTTGAACCCGGACTTCTCACAGCCAAAGCGAGAGATTCATACCCCTAGACCAACGAGCCGAATAGCTGCTTCTAAGAAAACCCTTCTGCAGGTCCTTGCTAAACTGTTGCCACATGTGAGCAAAATGTTACAGTGAAGAATATAATTCTGCAACAATTCTTTGGCTGATGCCTTATCCATTTGGCCACTTGGCCAACGTCAATAGCCAGCTCTAGCTGATTTTCTTGCTTATACATATGCTAGCAACGAGAGGAAATGCTTTTAGATTGATTTTGCACATTCACAGCTACTGTCTAACCCTTTCCTGGCAGACTTTGGAAAGCTCTGGAACCTTATCTCAGGATCTACGTGCAAGACCTTTGTCCATTTTTCTTATTTTGGACAACAGTAAAGCATATAATTCTGCAACAATTCTTGGGCTGATGCCTTATCCATTTGGCCAATGGGTCAAAGTGAATAGCCAGCTCAAGCTGATTTTCTTGCTTACACATATGATAGCAACGAGAGGAAATGCTTTTAGATTGATTTTGCACATTCACAGCTACCCTCTAGCCCTTTCCTGGCAGACTTTGGAAAGCTCTGGAACCTTATCTCATGATCTACATGCAAGACCTGTGTCCATTTTTCTTATTTTGGACGAGGGCTGATGCCTTATCCATTTGGCCACTGGGTCAAAGTGAATAGCCAGCTCAAGCTGATTTTCTGGCTTACACATATGCTAGCAACGAGAAGAATTGCTTTTAGATTGATTTTGCACATTCACAGCTACCCTCTAGCCCTTTCCTGGCAGACTTTGGAAAGCTCTGGAACCTTATCTCATGATCTACGTGCAAGACCTGTGTCGGGGCTTCCTATGATAAACAGATTAGCATCAACAAGCTCCTTATTCAGAGCTTGACTGCTCACATCACATGATTGTCTCGCCAGCATTTGACTAACTATATTACAAAGCTTGCTTGGTGTGGTTGAGAGTTTGCTAGTTTTCATCGCCAGAGTTGGTATTCCAAGGCAGTAACCAAAGGTAGGCTAAACCTGAATGGGTGAAATCCAATAAAGAGTCTTTTCTGCTCAACAGACTAGCATCAACATCGTCCTTGACCGTTGACGTCACACGATGACGGGAAGCTTAGTCGTGTTGACTGGTGTCTATGCAGCCTTCCAAACAGCCGAGTAGCCACAGGTTCAGGGTTCAGTTAGTATTTTCCAATCTGAAATGTAAGAAATGGGCTCATCCAGGATTTGAACCTGGGACTTCTCACAGCCAAAGCGAGATTCATACCCCCAGACCAACGAGCCAAATAGCTGCTTCAAAGAAAACCCTTCTGCAGGTCCTTGCTAAACTGTTGCCACATGTGAGAAAAATGTTACAGTGAAGAATATAATTCTGCAACAATTCTCTGGCTGATGCCTTATCCATTTGGCCACTTGGCCAACGTCAATAGCCAGCTCTAGCTGATTTTCTTGCTTATACATATGCAAGCAACGAGAGGAAATGCTTTTAGATTGATTTTGCACATTCACAGCTACTGTCTAACCCTTTCCTGGCAGACTTTGGAAAGCTCTGGAACCTTATCTCATGATCTACGTGCAAGACCTGTGTCCATTTTTCTTATTTTGGACGTGGGCTGATGCTTTATCCATTAGGCCACTGGGCCAACGTGAATAGCCAGCTCTAGCTGATTTTCTTGCTTACACATATGCTAGCAACGAGAGGAAATGCTTTTAGATTGATTTTGCACATTCACAGCTATGTACACACATTCATGTAGCCCGTTCCTGGCAGACTTTGGAAAGCTCTGGAACCTTATCTCATGATCTACGTGCAAGACCTGTGTCCATTTTTCCTATTTTGGACGAGGGCTGAAATTGATTCATCCTGGACGATGCATTCTCGGCAAAGGGGCTTCCTATGATAAACAGATTAGCATCAACAAGCTCCTTATTCAGAGCTTGACTGCTCACATCACATGATTGTCTCGCCAGCAATTGACTAACTATATTACAAAGCTTGCTTGGTGTGGTTGAGAGTTTGCTAGTTTTCATCGCCAGAGTTGGTATTCCAAGGCAGTAACCAAAGGTAGGCTAAACCTGAATGGGTGAAATCCAATAAAGAGGCTTTTCTGCTCAACAGAAAAGCCTGGCAGACTTTGGAAAGCTCTGGAACCTTATCTCATGATCTATGTGCAAGACCTGTGTCCATTTTTCTTATTTTGGACAAGGGCTTGACCGTTGACCCGTGACGTCTCACGATGACGGGAAGCTTAGTCGTGTTGATTGGTGTCTATGCAGCCTTCCAAACACCCGAGTAGCCACAGGTTCAGGGTTCAGTTAGTATTTTCCAATCTGAAATGTAAAAAATGGGCTCATCCAGGATTTGAACCCGGGACTTCTCACAGCCAAAGCAAGATTCATACCCCTAGACCAACGAGCCGAATAGCTGCTTCTAAGAAAACCCTTCTGCAGGTCCTTGCTAAACTGTTGCCACATGTGAGCAAAATGTTACAGTGAAGAATATAATTCTGCAACAATTCTTTGGCTGATGCCTTATCCATTTGGCCACTTGGCCAACGTCAATAGCCAGCTCTAGCTGATTTTCTTGCTTATACATATGCTAGCCACGAGAGGAAATGCTTTTAGATTGATTTTGCACATTCACAGCTACTGTCTAACCCTTTCCTGGCAGACTTTGGAAAGCTCTGGAACCTTATCTCAGGATCTACGTGCAAGACCTTTGTCCATTTTTCTTATTTTGGACAACAGTAAAGTATAATAATTTGGGCTGATGCCTTATCCATTTGGCCAATGGGTCAAAGTGAATAGCCAGCTCAAGCTGATTTTCTTGCTTACACATATGATAGCAACGAGAGGAAATGCTTTTAGATTGATTTTGCACATTCACAGCTACCCTCTAGCCCTTTCCTGGCAGACTTTGGAAAGCTCTGGAACCTTATCTCATGATCTACATGCAAGACCTGTGTCCATTTTTCTTATTTTGGAGCGAAGGCTGATGCCTTATCCATTTGGCCACTGGGTCAAAGTGAATAGCCAGCTCAAGCTGATTTTCTTGCTTACACATATGCTAGCAACGAGGAAAAATTGCTTTTAGATTGATTTTGCACATTCACAGCTACCCTCTAGCCCTTTCCTGGGCAGACTTTGGAAAGCTCTGGAACCTTATCTCATGATCTACGTGCAAGACCTGTGTGGGGGGTTTAAGGGGCTTCCTATGATAAACAGATTAGCATCAACAAGCTCCTTATTCAGAGCTTGACTGCTCACATCACATGATTGTCTCGCCGCATTTGATTAAACTATATTACAAAAGTTGCTTGGTGTGGTTGAGAGTTTGCTAGTTTTCATCGCCAGAGTTGGTATTCCAAGGCAGTAACCAAAGGTAGGCTAAACCTGAATGGGTGAAATCCAATAAAGAGGCTTTTCTGCTCAACAGACTAGCATCAACATCGTCCTTGACCGTTGACGTCACTACCGATGACGGAAGAAGCTTAGTCGTGTTGACTGGTGTCTATGCAGCCTTCCAAACAGCCGAGTAGCCACAGGTTCAGGGTTCAGTTAGTATTTTCCAATCTGAAACATAAAAATGGGCTCATCCGGGTTTGACCCGGGACCTCTCTCGCACCCGAAGCGAGAATCATACCCCTTGACCAACGAGCCAAATAGCTGCTTCAAAGAAAACCCTTCTGCAGGTCCTTGCTAAACTGTTGCCACATGTGAGAAAAATGTTACAGTGAAGAATATAATTCTGCAACAATTCTCTGGCTGATGCCTTATCCATTTGGCCACTTGGCCAACGTCAATAGCCAGCTCTAGCTGATTTTCTTGCTTATACATATGCAAGCAACGAGAGGAAATGCTTTTAGATTGATTTTGCACATTCACAGCTACTGTCTAACCCTTTCCTGGCAGACTTTGGAAAGCTCTGGAACCTTATCTCATGATCTACGTGCAAGACCTGTGTCCATTTTTCTTATTTTGGACGTGGGCTGATGCTTTATCCATTAGGCCACTGGGCCAACGTGAATAGCCAGCTCTAGCTGATTTTCTTGCTTACACATATGCTAGCAACGAGAGGAAATGCTTTTAGATTGATTTTGCACATTCACAGCTATGTACACACATTCATGTAGCCCGTTCCTGGCAGACTTTGGAAAGCTCTGGAACCTTATCTCATGATCTACGTGCAAGACCTGTGTCCATTTTTCCTATTTTGGACGAGGGCTGAAATTGATTCATCCTGGACGATGCATTCTCGGCAAAGGGGCTTCCTATGATAAACAGATTAGCATCAACAAGCTCCTTATTCAGAGCTTGACTGCTCACATCACATGATTGTCTCGCCAGCAATTGACTAACTATATTACAAAGCTTGCTTGGTGTGGTTGAGAGTTTGCTAGTTTTCATCGCCAGAGTTGGTATTCCAAGGCAGTAACCAAAGGTAGGCTAAACCTGAATGGGTGAAATCCAATAAAGAGGCTTTTCTGCTCAACAGAAAAGCCTGGCAGACTTTGGAAAGCTCTGGAACCTTATCTCATGATCTATGTGCAAGACCTGTGTCCATTTTTCTTATTTTGGACAAGGGCTTGACCGTTGACCCTTGACGTCACACGATGACGGGAAGCTTAGTCGTGTTGATTGGTGTCTATGCAGCCTTCCAAACACCCGAGTAGCCACAGGTTCAGGGTTCAGTTAGTATTTTCCAATCTGAAATGTAAAAAATGGGCTCATCCAGGATTTGAACCCGGGACTTCTCACAGCCAAAGCAAGATTCATACCCCTAGACCAACGAGCCGAATAGCTGCTTCTAAGAAAACCCTTCTGCAGGTCCTTGCTAAACTGTTGCCACATGTGAGCAAAATGTTACAGTGAAGAATATAATTCTGCAACAATTCTTTGGCTGATGCCTTATCCATTTGGCCACTTGGCCAACGTCAATAGCCAGCTCTAGCTGATTTTCTTGCTTATACATATGCTAGCAACGAGAGGAAATGCTTTTAGATTGATTTTGCACATTCACAGCTACTGTCTAACCCTTTCCTGGCAGACTTTGGAAAGCTCTGGAACCTTATCTCAGGATCTACGTGCAAGACCTTTGTCCATTTTTCTTATTTTGGACAACAGTAAAGCATATAATTCTGCAACAATTCTTGGGCTGATGCCTTATCCATTTGGCCAATGGGTCAAAGTGAATAGCCAGCTCAAGCTGATTTTCTTGCTTACACATATGATAGCAACGAGAGGAAATGCTTTTAGATTGATTTTGCACATTCACAGCTACCCTCTAGCCCTTTCCTGGCAGACTTTGGAAAGCTCTGGAACCTTATCTCATGATCTACATGCAAGACCTGTGTCCATTTTTCTTATTTTGGACGAGGGCTGATGCCTTATCCATTTGGCCACTGGGTCAAAGTGAATAGCCAGCTCTAGCTGATTTTCTGGCTTACACATATGCTAGCAACGAGAAGAATTGCTTTTAGATTGATTTTGCACATTCACAGCTACCCTCTAGCCCTTTCCTGGCAGACTTTGGAAAGCTCTGGAACCTTATCTCATGATCTACATGCAAGACCTTGTCCATTTTTCTTATTTGGCGAGGGCTGTGCCTTATCCATTTGGCCACTGGTCAAAGTGAATTCAAGCTGATTGTTAATATGCTAGAAGAGATGCTTTGATGATTTGCATTCACAGCTACCCTCCCTTTCTGGAGACTTGAGCTTGGATTATCCTGATCGTGCAAGATGTGTCGGGCTTCCTATGATAAACAGATTAGCATCAACAAGCTCCTTATTCAGAGCTTGACTGCTCACATCACATGATTGTCTCGCCAGCATTTGACTAACTATATTACAAAGCTTGCTTGGTGTGGTTGAGAGTTTGCTAGTTTTCATCACCAGAGTTGGTATTCCAAGGCAGTAACCAAAGGTAGGCTAAACCTGAATGGGTGAAATCCAATAAAGAGGCTTTTCTGCTCAACAGACTAGCATCAACATCGTCCTTGACCGTTGACGTCACACGATGACGGGAAGCTTAGTCGTGTTGACTGGTGTCTATGCAGCCTTCCAAACAGCCGAGTAGCCACAGGTTCAGGGTTCAGTTAGTATCTTCCAATCTGAAACATAAAAAATGGGCTCATCCGGGATTTGAACCCGGGACCTCTCGCACCCGAAGCGAGAATCATACCCCTAGACCAACGAGCCAAATAGCTGCTTCTAAGCATACCCTTCTGCAGGTCCTTGCTAAACTGTTGCCACATGTGAGCAAAATGTGGCAGTGAAGGATATAATTCTGCAACAATTCTTGGGCTGATGCCTTATCCATTAGGCCACTGGGCCAACGTCAATAGCCAGCTCTAGCTGATTCTCTTGCTTATACATATGCTAGATACTAGAGGAAATGCTTTTAGATTGATTTTGCACATTCACAGCTATGTACACACATTCGAGCCCGTTCCTGGCAGACTTTGGAAAGCTCTGGAACCTTATCTCATGATCTACGTGCAAGACCTGTGTCCATTTTTCCTATTTTGGACGAGGGCGAAATTGATTCTTCCTGGACGATGCATTCTCGGCAAGGGGCTTCCTATGATAAACAGATTAGCATCAACAAGCTCCTTATTCAGAGCTTGCTGCTCACATCACATGATTGTCTCGCAGCAATTGACTAACTATATTACAAAGCTTGCTTGGTGTGGTTGAGAGTTTGCTAGTTTTCATCGCCAGAGTTGGTATTCCAGGCAGTAACCAAAGGTAGGCTAAACCTGAATGGGTGAAATCTAAAGAGGCTTTTCTGCTCAACAGAAAGCCTGGCAGACATTGAGCTCTGCCTTATCTCTCTAGTGCAAGACCTGTGTCCATTTTTTTGGACAAGGGCTTGACCGTTGACCCTTGACGTCCCACGATGACGGGAAGCTTAGTCGTGTTGATTGGTGTCTATGCAGCCTTCCAAACACCAGTAGCCACAGGTTCAGGGTTCAGTTAGTATTTCAATCTGAAATGTAAAAATGGGCTCATCCAGGATTTGAACCGGGACTTCTCACAGCCAAAGCAAGATTCATACCCCTAGACCAACGAGGCGAATAGCTGCTTCTAAGAAAACCCTTCTGCAGGTCCTTGCTAAACTGTTGCCACATGTGAGCAAAATGTTACAGTGAAGAATATAATTCTGCAACAATTCTTTGGCTGATGCCTTATCCATTTGGCCACTTGGCCAACGTCAATAGCCAGCTCTAGCTGATTTTGCTTGCATACATATGCTAGCAACGAGAGGAAATGCTTTTAGATTGATTTTGCACATTCACAGCTACCGTCTAACCCTTTCCTGGCAGACTTTGGAAAGCTCTGGAACCTTATCTCAGGATCTACGTGCAAGACCTTTGTCCATTTTTCTTATTTTGGACAACAATAAAGCATATAATGCAACAATTTTGGGCTGATGCCTTATCCATTTGGCCAATGGGTCAAAGTGAATAGCCAGCTCAAGCTGATTTTCTTGCTTACACATATGCTAGCAACGAGAGGAAATGCTTTTAGATTGATTTTGCACATTCACAGCTACCGTCTAGCCCTTTCCTGGCAGACTTTGGAAAGCTCTGGAACCTTATCTCATGATCTGCACGCAAGACCTGTGTCCATTTTTCTTATTTTGGACGAAGTTGCTGATGCCTTATCCATTTGGCCACTGGGTCAAAGTGAATAGCCAGCTCAAGCTGATTTTCTTGCTTACACATATGCTAGCAACGAGAAGAATTGCTTTAGATTGATTTTGCACATTCACACCCCTGCCCCTGGCAGACTTGGCCTGGAACCTTATCTCATTACGTGCAAGACTGTTGGCTTCCTGATAAACAGATTAGCATCAACAAGCTCCTTATTCAGAGCTTGACTGCTCACATCACATGATTGTCTCGCCAGCAATTGACTAACTATATTACAAAGCTTGCTTGGTGTGGTTGAGAGTTTGCTAGTTTTCATCGCCAGAGTTGGTATTCCAAGGCAGTAACCAAAGGTAGGCTAAACCTGAATGGGTGAAATCAATAAAGAGGCTTTTCTGCTCAACAGACTAGCATCAACATTGTCCTTGACCGTTGACGTCACACGCGGAACGGGAAGCTTAGTCGTGTTGACTGGTGTCTATGCAGCCTTCCAAAAGCCAGAGTAGCCACAGGTTCAGGGTTCAGTTAGTATTTTCCAATCTGAAACATAAAAATGGGCTCATCCGGATTTGAACCGGGACCTCTCACCGGCCGAGAATCATAACCCTAGACCAACGAGCCAAATAGCTGCGTTTGTCCCCTTCTGCAAACTGTTGCCCCATGTGAGCAAAATGTGACAGTGAAGGATATAATTCTGCAACAATTCTTGGGCTGATGTCTTATCCATTGGGCCACTGGGCCAACGTCAATAGCCAGCTCTAGCTGATTTTCTTGCTTATACATATGCTAGCTACTAGAGGAAATGCTTTTAGATTGATTTTGCACATTCACAGCTACCCTCTAGCCCTTTCCTGGCAGACTTTGGAAAGCTCTGGAACCTTATCTCATGATCTACATGCAAGACCTGTGTCCATTTTTCTTATTTTGGACGAGGGCTGATGCCTTATCCATTTGGCCACTGGGCAAAAGTGAATAGCCAGCTCTAGCTGATTTTCTTGCTTACACATATACTAGCTACTAGAGAAAATGCTTTTAGATTGATTTTGCACATTCACAGCTACCGTCTAGCCCTTTCCTGGCAGACTTTGGAAAGCTCTGGAACCTTATCTCATGATCTATGTGCAAGACTTGTGTCCATTGTTCTTATTTTGGACAAGGGCTGATGCCTTATCCATTAGGCCACTGGGCAAAAGTGAATAGCCAGCTCTAGCTGATTTTCTTGCTTACACATATACTAGCTACTAGAGAAAATGCTTTTAGATTGATTTTGCACATTCACAGCTACAGTCTAGCCCTTTCCTGGCAGACTTTGGAAAGCTCTGGAACCTTATCTCATGATCTACATGCAAGACCTGTGTCCATTTTTCTTATTTTGGACGAGGGCTGATGCCTTATCCATTTGGCCACTGGGTCAAAGTGAATAGCCAGCTCTAGCTGATTTTCTTGCTTACACATATGCTAGCAACGAGAGGAAATGCTTTTAGATTGATTTTGCTCATTCACAGCTACCCTCTAGCCCTTTCCTGGCAGACTTTGGAAAGCTCTGGAACCTTATCTCATGATCTACGTGCAAGACCTATGTCCATTTTTATTATTTGGACAAGGGCTGATGCCTTATCCATTAGGCCACTGGGCAAAAGTGAATCGCCAGCTCTAGCTGATTCTCTTGCTTATACATATGCTAGATACTAGAGGAAATGCTTTTAGATTGATTTTGCACATTCACAGCTACCGTCTAGCCCTTTCCTGGCAGACTTTGGAAAGCTCTGGAACCTTATCTCATGATCTACGTGCAAGACCTTTGTCCATTTTTCTTATTTTGGACAAGAGCTGATGCCTTATCCATTAGTCCACTGGGCCAAAGTGAATAGCCAGCTCTAGCTGATTTTCTTGCTTACACATATACTAGCTACTAGAGGAAATGCTTTTAGATTGATTTTGCACATTCACAGCTACCCTCTAGCTCTTTCCTGGCAGACTTTGGAAAGCTCTGGAACCTTATCTCATGATCTACGTGCAAGACTTGTGTCCATTTATCCTATTTTGGACGAGGGCTGAAATTGATTCATCCTGGACGATCCATTCTCGGCAAAGGGCTTCCTATGATAAACAGATTAGCATCAACAAGCTCCTTATTCAGAGCTTGACTGCTCACATCACATGATTGTCCCGCCAGCATTTGACTAACTATATTACAAAGCTTGCTTGGTGTGGTTGAGAGTTTGCTAGTTTTCATCGCCAGAGTTGGTATTCCAAGGCAGTAACCAAAGGTAGGCTAAACCTGAATGGGTGAAATCCAATAAAGAGGCTTTTCTGTTCAACAGACTAGCATCAACATTGTCCTTGACCGTTGACGTCACACGATGACGGGAAGCTTAGTCATGTTGACTGGTGTCTATGCAGCCTTCCAAACAGCCAGTAGCCACAGGTTCAGGGTTCAGTTAGTATTTTCCAATCTGAAACATAAAAAATGGGCTCATCCGAGTTTGAACCTGGCCTCTCGCACCGAAGCAAGAATCTACCCCCAACGAGCCAAATAGCTGCTACTAAGAAAATCTTTCTGGAGGTCCTTGCTAAACTGTTGCCACATGTGAGCAAAATGTGGCAGTGAAGGATATAATTCTGCAACAATTCTTGGGCTGATGCCTTATCCATTAGGCCACTGGGCCAACGTCAATAGCCAGCTCTAGCTGATTCTCTTGCTTATACATATGCTAGATACTAGAGGAAATGCCTTTTAGATT